>JAJHZJ010000868.1:0-600000 GCA_023548195.1 Bettongia penicillata ogilbyi
GTTCCAACTTCTTTTCATCCCTCCCTTTCCACCCATTCCCTTTGGGAAGGCAGGCAATTCAATATAGGCCATATCTGTGTAGTTTTGCAAATGACTTCCATAATAGTCATGTTGTGTAAGACTAACTATATAACTATATTTCCCTCCATCCTATCCTGCCCCCCATTGCTTCTATTCTCTCTTTTGATCCTGTCCCTCCCCTAGAGTGTTGACTTCGAATTGCTCCCTCCTCCCACTGCCTTCCCTTCCATCATCCCCCCCCCACTCTGCTTATCCCTTTCTTCCTCACTTTCCTGTATTGTAAGATAAGTTTTCATACCAAAATGATTGTGCATTTTGTTCCTTCCTTTAGGCAAATGTGATGAGAGTAAGCTGCATGTTTTTCTCTCAGCTCCCCTCTTTTCCCTCCACTGAAAAGTCTTTTGCTTGCCTCTTTTATGAGAGATAATTTGCCCCATTCTATTTCTCCCTTTCTCAGCCCAATATATTTCTCTCTCACCCCTTAATTTCATTTTTTAAGATATGATCCCATCCTATTCAATTCACCCTGTGCTCTCTGTCTCCGTGTGTGTGTGTGTGGGGGGGCCTGGAATCCCATCAACTACCCAGATACTGAAAAAAAATATTGTCTTTCCATGTAGGAATGTAAATAGTTTGACTTTAGTAAGTCCCTTATGATTTCTCTTTACCTTGTCATGCTTCTCTTGATTCTTGTGTTTGAAGGTCAAATTTTCTTCTCAGCTCTGGTCTTTTCATCAAGAATGCTTGAAAGTCCTCTTTTTCATTGAAAGACCATTTTTCCCCTAAAGTATTGTACTCAGTTTTGCTGGGTAGGTGATTCTTGGTTTTAGTCCTAGTTCCTTTGACTTCTGGAATATAATATTCCATGCCCTACAATCCCTTAATGTAGAAGGTGCTAGATCTTGTGTTATCCTGATTGTATTTCCACAATACTTGAATTATTTCTTTCTAGTTGCTTGCAGTATTTTCTCCTTGACCTGGGAATTCTGGAATTTTGCCACAATGTTCCTAAGAGTTTCTCTTTTTGGATCACTTTCAGGAGATGATTGGTGGATTACCTCATTATTTATTTTGCCCCCTGGTTCTAGAATATCAGGGCAGTTTTCCTTAATAATTTCATGAAAGATGATGTTTAGGCTCTTTTTTTTTTTGATCATGGCTTTCAAGTAGTCCCATAATTTTTAAATTGTCTCTCCTAGATCTATTTTCCAGGTCAGTTGTTTTTCCAGTGAGATATTTCACATTATCTTCCATTTTTTTTCATTGTTTTGGTTTTGTTTTGTGATTTCTTGATTTCTCATAAAGTAATTAGCCTCTATATGTTCCATTCTAATTTTGAGAGAACTCTTTTCTTCAGTGAGCTTTTGAACCTCTTTTTCCATTTGGCTAATTCTGCTTTTGAAAGCATTCTTCTCCTCATTGGCTTTTTGAACCTCTTTTGCCAATTGAGTGAGCCTATTTTTCAAGGTGTTATTTTCTTCAGCATTTTTTGGGGTCTTCTTTAGCAAGGTGTTGAACCACTTTTCATACTATTCTTGTATCTCTCTCATTTCTCTTCCCAGTTTTTCCTCCACCTCTCTTACTTGATTTTCAAAATCCTTTTTGAACTCTTCCATGGCCTGAGACTATTGGATATTTATTTTGGATGCTTGGGATACAGAAGCATTGATTTTTATGTCTTTCCCTGATGGTAAACCTTGTTCTTCCTCATGTGAAAGGATAGGAGGAGATATATCTGTTCACCAAGATTCTATGATCTTATTTGTTTCCCCTTTCTGAGAATTTTCCCAACCAGTTGCCTGACTTTTGGATCCTTTGTCAAGATTAGTGTATACTCTGGGAATCTGTAAAATCTCAGTTCCTCCAAGGTGGCACAATGAAGTATGTACACTGGTCTGGGTACAGGGAGAGATTTTTGTGCCCAGAATCTTGGCAGTTAACTCTTCACAGCCACCTGGTCTCCAGTTCTGCCAAGTCAGCAATGGAGGACTGGGATTCAGTGAAGCTGTGGGGGCAGTACCTCCATTCAGGAGAAGACAAAGACCGGGTCCCTCAGGGCCTTTATTCAGGGATGAGCTAATATTCAGCTCCTCAGTGCCCCCAGGAGTTTTACGATCCAACAATGGATACGGCTGCTGTAGGGGCTGAGATGAGAACTACTGCCACCCCCCCAGATGTGGCCTCTGTAGCTGCTGCCTGAGGCCAGAACTATGGGAAGGCCCTTCTCCCTTCCTGGCCAGCTGAAAAAAAACCCTGTCACTGACCTTTGGCACCTGTGGGTTGAAGGATCTGCGGACCACTGCTGCTGGGACTGGAGATTCCACCCCTGATGGCTGTTCACAAGCCACATTGCTTGGCCAAGGCTGGGCTGAGCTCCGTTTCATGTCCAGTGCAACAGATGTTTTCAGTGGGCCTTTCAGGTCACCCTGGACTGGAAATCTCCTCTGCTCTATTATTCTCCAATTCTACTGCTCCAAAATTTGTTGAGAGTCCGTTTCTATAGGTATTTTATTAGTTGTGTGGGGAGAGCCTGCCTTTGTGTCTGGCCAATGATTTTAAAAGTATGAAAAAAAGAATTCACTGAAGAGAATAGCTCTTTAAAAAGGAAATTGAACAAAGGGAAAAGGAAGCACAAAACCTAACTGGAGAAAATAATTACTTAAAAGCAATAATTGGATAGATGGAAAAGGAGATGCAAAAATTAACCGAAGAAAACAATTTAAAGAAAAGTAGAATTAGAGAAGTAGAAGCTAATGACTCTGAGATATCAAGAATCAATCAAACAAAATCTAAAGAATGAAAAAATAGAAGAAAATGTGAATATTAAATTGGAAAAACAAAACAACTGACCTTGGAAAATAGATTCAGGAGAGAAAATTTAAGAATTCTTGGCCTACAAGGAAGCCATGATGAAAAAATGAATCTGGATAATATCTTCAAAGAAATCATCAAGGAACTACCCAGAAGTGCTACATCCAGAGGGCAAAATAGTCATTGAAAGAATCCACCATTCACCTCCCAAAAGGCATCCCAAACTACAAACACCAAGAAATATTATTGCCAAATTCCAGAGCTATGAAGTGAAAGAGAAAGTACTACAGGCAGCTAGAAAGGAATCATTCAAATATTGAGCTACAGTCAGGATCAAACAGGACCTTGCAGCTTCTACATTAAATGATCAAAGGAATTGGAATGATATTCTGCAAGGCAAAGGAGCTGGGATGACAACCAAGGATCAATTACCCAGCAAAGTTCAGCATAACATTTCAGGCAAGGAGGTGGAGATTCATTGAAATAAGGGATTTCCAGATCTTCCTGATAAAAAGGCCAGAACTCAATAGAAAATTCAATCTTCAAATGCAGATGTCAAAAGAGGCATAAAAAGGTAAACAGAGAAAAAGAAAATTTGTTACTCAATTTGAGCAAACTATTTACCTTCCTATAAGGGAAGGTAATACCTGTTAATCTCAAGAAATGTATGTGTGTGTGTGTGTGTGTGTGTGTGTGTGTGTATAAAAACAAAAAATGGATAAAAAGAGATAGAGGGAATGGGTATAAAGTAAACTATGTGATGATAAAAATCTGATTAAGCATGTGAAGGGATTGCAAGAGGAGATGTGAAAAGGAGGAAGTAGAAAATGGTGAATTATATCACAAGGAGAAGCACACAATTATATTACCATAGAGGGAAAGAAGAGAGGGAGAGGAGCATTGTTTGAGAAGTATTCTTATCTGATGTGGTTCAAGGAGGGAAAAACAAACTTAATCAAGTATATAAATCTAGCTAACTCTATAGGCAGTAGGAGGGGAAGTGGGAAAGAAAGCGGAGGGGAGGTTAAAAAGGAGGGAAGAACTAGTAAGGGTAAAGGGCAGTAAAAGGGAGAGGGGCTGAAAGAAGGAAGAGAAGACTATGGGAGGTAGTGGTCAAAAATTAAAACTCTGTGGTGGAGGGGAAGAGAGAAGGGAGAACTAAAAGCACAAATGGTTGGAAAGAGGATGGAGGGAAAGACACAGGAACTAATCATAACTGCATTTTAATAAGATGAATTCTCCCATAAAAAAGGAGACAGCAGAATGAATTAAAAGCCAGAATTCAACAATATGTTGTTTACAAGGAACACATTTGAAGTGAGGGGATACACACAGGGTAAAAGTAAAATGTTGGAGGAGAATATATTGCACTTTAGCTGATTTAAGAAAAGCAGGGGTAGCAATCCTAATCTCAGACAAAGCAAAAGCAGATATAGATCTAATCAAAAGAGATAAGGAAGGAAACTATATTCTGCTAAAAGGCACCATAGAAAATGAAGCAATATCATTACTAAACATATAAGTTCCAAGTAGTATGGCATCCAAATTCTTAGAGGAGAAGTTAAAGGAGTTACGGGAAGAAATAGTCAACAAAACAATACTAGTGAGTGACTTCAACCTCCCCTTCTCTGAACTTGATAAATCTAACCTTAAAATAAAGAAGAAAGAAGTTGAGGAGGTGAATAAAACTCTGGATAAGGTAGATATGATAAATCTCTGGGGAAAATAGAATGGGTATAGAAAGGAATATACACTTTTCTCAGTGGTACATAACACATGTACAAAAACTGACCATCTACCAGGCCACAAAAACCTCACAATCCAGTGCAGAAAGACAGAGAATCTATGCATCCTTCTCAGTTCATAATGCAATAAAAAACATATGTAATAAAAGGTCATGGAAAGATAGACCAAAAGTCAATTGAAAACTAAATAATCTAATCTTAAGAAAGAGTGGGTTAAACAACAAATCATGGAAACAATCAACAACTTGTTCAAGAGAATGACAAAAATGAGACAACCTACCAAATCTTAAGAGATACTGCAAAAGCAGTTCTTAGGGGAAGTTTAATATCTTTGAATGTGCATATAAATAAAATAGAGAAAGAGGAGATCAGTAAATTGGGCATGTAGCTATAAAAGGTAAAAAAGGAATAAATTGAAAATCCCCAAGTAAATACCAAATTAAAAATACTGAAAATTAAAGGAGAGAATAATTAAATTGAAATTAAGAAAACTATTGAACTAAAAAATAAAACAAAGAGTTGGTTTTATGAAGAAAACAATAAAATGGATAAACCTTTGGTCAATCTGATTTAAAATAAAGAAAGAAGACAATCAAATTACCAATATAAAAAATGAAAGGAATGAACTTGCCTCCATTGAGAAGGAAATTAAAACAATAATTAAAAATGCCTTTGCCCACCTTTATGCCCATAAATTCAACAATTTAAATGAGATGGGTGATTATTTTAGAAAACATAAATTGCCCAGATTAACAGAAGAGGAAGTTGAATATTTAAACAACCCCATCTCAGAAAAAGAAATTGAAAAGATCATCAATGAACTGCCTAGGAAAAAATCTCCAGGGCCAGATGGATTTACAAGTGAATTTGATCAAATATTTAAATGACAGTTAATTCCAATACTCCATAGATTATTTGGGAAAATTGGGGAAGGAGTCCCCTCAAATTCTTTTTATGATACAAATATGCTTTTGATATCTAAACCAGGAAGATACAAAAGAGAGAAAGAAAATTATAGACTAATTTCTCTAATGAATATAGATGCAAAAATTTTAAATAAGATTTTAACAAAAATAATATGGTAACATCACAAGAATAATACATTATGATTAGGTAGGATTCATACCAGGAATGCAGAGCTGGTTCAATATTAGGAAAATTATTTGCATTATTGATTATATGAACAACAAACCTAGCACAAACCATATGATTATATCAATAGATGCAGAAAAAATCTTTTGACCAAATAGAACACACATTCCTATTAAAAACACTGGAGAACACAGAAATAAAGGGAACCTTTCATAAAATAATAAGCAGTATGCTAGATGCATTTCCAGTAAGATCATGGGTGAAACAAGGATGTCCATTATCACCACTGTTATTCAATATGGTATTAGAAATGCTAGCTGTAGCAATTAGACAAGATAAAAAAATTGAAGAAATTAGAATAAGCAAAGAAGAAATTGTTATCACTATTTGCAGATGATATGCTGATATACCTAGAGATTCCCAGAGATTCAAGTAAAAAACTACTTGAAATAATAAACAACTTTGGCAAAGTTGCAGGTTACAAAATTAACCCACACAAATCTTCTGCATTCCTATATATTAGCAACAAAGTCCAACACCAAGAGATAGAAAGAGAAATCCTCTTTAAAGCTAGGGTAGACACTATAAAATACTTAGGAGTTTACCTGCCAAAACAAACCGAGGGACTGTATGAACACAATTACAAGACACTTTTTGCACTAAGTGAGATTTAAGTAAGTGGAAAAACATCAATTGTTCATGGGTAGGCCGAGCTAATATAATAAAAATGACAATTCTACCTAAATTAATTTACTTATTTAGTGCCATACCAATCAAACTATCAGATAATTATTTTCTAGAGCTGGATAAAATAATATCAAAATTCATTTGGAAGAACAAAAGGTCCAGAATATCAAAGGGACTAATGAAAAGAAATGCTTGGGAAGGTGGCCTAGAGCCACCAGACCTCAAATTGTATTATAAAGCAGTAATTATCAAAACCACTTGATATTGGCTAAGAAACAGAGGGGTAGACAAATGGAATAGACTTGGCACTCAAGACACAGTAGGCAAGGAATATAGCAACCTCCTGTTTGATAAACCCAAAGACCCCAGCTTCTGGGATAAGAACTCACTGTTTGACAAAAATTGCTGGGAAAACTGGTTAACAGTGTGGCGGAAATTAGGCATAGACCCATGCCTGACACCATACACAAGAATAAAGTCCAAATGGGTACATGATTTAGGTATAAAGACTGATAACCATGAATAAACTGGAGGAGCAAGGAATAGTATATTTATCAGATTTATGGAGAAGGGAAGAATTTTTTACTAAAGAAACGATAGAAAGCATTATGAAATGCAAGATGGATAATTTTGATTACATTAAACTGAAAAGTTTTTGCACAACCAAACTCAATGCATCCAAAATTCGGAGGGATATAGTGAATTGGGAAAAAAATTTTACAGCTAAGCTCGGGGATAAAGGCCTCATTTCTAGGATATACAGAGAACTGACTCAAATGTATAACCATACAAGTCATTTCCCAATTGATAAATGGTCAAAGGATATGAACAGGCAATTTTCACAGGAAGAAATTAAAGATATCTATAATCATATGAAAAAGTGCTCTAAATCACTATTGATTAGAGAGATGCAAATCAAAACAACTCTGAGGTACCACATCACGACTATAAGATTGACAAACATGACAGAACAAAAAAATGATAAATGCTGGAGAGGATGTGGGAGAGTTGGAACACTAATTCATTGTTGGTGGAGCTGTGAGATCATCCAATCATTCTGGAGAACGGTTTGGAACTATGCCCAAAGGGCTAGAAAAACGTGCATACCCTTTGACTCAGCAATATCACTACCAGGACTGTATCCCCAAGAGATTATAAAAATGGGAAAGGGTCCCACATGTACAAAAATATTTATAGCAGTACTCTTTGTGGTAGCCAAGAACTGGAAATCAAGGGGATGTCCATCAGTTGGGGAATGGCTGAATAAATTATGGTATATGAATGTAATGGAGTACTATTGCGCCATAAGAAATGATGAACAGGAAGACTTCAGGGAGGCCTGGAAGGAGTTATATGATCTGATGCTGAGTGAAAGGAGCAGAACCAGGAAAACTTTGTGCACAGCAATGACCACAGTGTGAGAGAGTTTTTTTCTGGTAGGCTTGGAACTTTGTAATAACACAAGAACTTACTGAAAAAAAAAATCCCACTGGTGGTTTTCTAAGACAAAATGGCCTTCCACACTCAGAGAAAGAAATATGGAAGTCATCCACAGAATGCAGCAGATCATGTTTGTGTGTGGGGGCGGTTTAGTGTATTATGTTTTGATTTGTTATATGAATTCTTCCATTTATTTTAGTGTGACTACATAGCATGACTATAGTGAAAATATGCTCAATAGGAAAGTATATGTAGAACCTATATAGAATTGTACGCTGTTGTGGGGAGGGAGGGGAGTAGTGGGGAGAAAATGTGGAGGGGATAAAATCTTAATTTTAAGGAAGTGGTTGTAGAACATTAAAAAAAATATTTTAAAAAATAAAAATTAAATAAAAAAATAAAATAAAATAAAAAAAGAAAGGGGAAAATAAATATCCTTCAATTCCAATGGAAGAACATTTCCCTGCTTTACTGAGCTATGCAGTATACAATAGAAAGCCTGGGGTATGGAGTCAGAGAATCCTGACTAGAATTTGACAGTTTGTGTCTAGGCCTTCATGACTGAACAAAATTTATTCTTTGATTCAGAGGGTACTTCACTTTCTTAGAGTGCCTCAGGGTTATTTTTATGGACATCACTTACTATTCAGAGGAAACAGAAAATATTAGAATTTCAGAGTGACAGCATTTACTGCTAACTTTTTACTCTATCTTCAATCTTTTAACATGGATAAATGAATATAAACTTGAACCAATATGTATGTATATGTGACCACTAGGCATCTCTATGGAGTAAAATTGACTGAGGACTCATTCCTTTTAGTCTCATTGGACAATCCAGAGGTATATCCTTTCCTTTGCTATCTGCCTCTACTCCATAACCTTTCTCTTTGGACCAGAAATTAGAGATTTTTGTGCAGCTCCAAAGTTTGTTCGGCTCAATATGCAAACAAAAAATTTTAGCTTAGAAGCAAATTGTGTCCCACCCTGCTTGTTCCATGTGGATCACTTTTTTAAAAGCAGACTATTAATAGAGGTCACACTGAGCCACATATAATATTTGAAGTCTGATCACTGGAACATGATTCATTCCCCTGAGTTATGGGGTTTTTATTTGCTTGGGATTTGTGTTTGTTTGTTTTAGTTCTATCCATCTAGTCAATCACTTCTTCTATTTCCCTTAACTGTCCAGGTCTAACTATAAACACAAAATATTAAAATATAAATAATACTGTATCATGGATTCTTATATGAACGAAAAGTATTTTCAAGGTGTAGTGCCAATGCAATATTCATAGCACCTATGGAAGGCATGAATATGCAAACACAATTCTGAATCATGAAATACAACAGACTCTCCACATGGAAGACAGAACCAAAACATTTATTCAAACACTAGAAAGTCAAATCCCAACACAAGAAAACCAAATCCATCATAGTAATGAAGAAATTCATCGTAGTAAAGAAAAAAAGTCTATACATATTATCAGACTTTTTCACAAACGCCCTCAAATAAAATGTCCTTCTCTCACCCACAGCCAGCTGCCTGATTTCTCTGTCCTTCCCAGCTATGACTAGTCTGACCATGTTCCTCTCAGCTCTGTTCCAGGTCCCCCTTTCCTCTTCTACCCTTCCTGTTCATCCTGCTCAACTAACTCCTCCCACCTTAGACTCATGTGACTAAGACTTTCATATGACCCAGGTAGGTCACATGAGACTATTAATGCATGGGAAAGGTCTTCGCATTTAAATTACTATTACACAAGGGCCAAAAACCCAATTTTATAACAACTAAATAACATAGTAGTTAGAAAGAAAATTCCCACCTGTAATGTAATAGGTATTGATAAAATGGTAGGTAAAATGGGAGTTAAAGCACATCACCAGTTCAAGTACCCTTAGGGGAGAAGAGTAAGGGAGACATAGTTGAGGCGTCTTCTTCACAGAGATTCTCCTTTTAATAGGAAGGCTGTTAGCGAAGCCCAAGCTATGTCAAATTTCCATCATCATTCTGTCATATAAATGTCCTCTGTTGAACTGCTGCCAGTGATACTACTTTCTTACCTTCATTGTATATTCCAAAAGACTCTCACTCATGGTTCTAGGCAAACTGGCTGACTCATCACAAAGTCCCATCATGTAGGTATTTCTTTCAATATTTCCAGGCAAAATCAAAGTTGATCAATTTCTCAAAAATAGAGTTCAGTTTTTCACAGGGCATGAAGGAATGCTCAGCTTATACAGTAAAAAACACACAATGCCCACTTTTAATTTGTTACGTATTCACAAGTAATTTATTGAATATTTTGGACATCATCTTATTGGGCCACAAATTTCATAATCCATCTTTCCATCCCTAAAATGTTAATACATCATGTTTTCCTTTCAAGTCTTCTTTTATCTCTGTTTTCTACATGATGTAGTAGATTCTAGACTTGACAGATAAATGACTTGGGTTTAAATCTGGCTTTTAACATATACTATCTGTTTGGCAAAGTAATTTTAACCTCTCTGGAACTCAGTTTCCTTATCTATAAAATGAGGAGGTTGAACTTGATAACCTCTAATGTCCCTTTCACTTCTAAATTAGTGTGTTTATGTATTAGTATCAATTTAGTGATAAGAGAGAACATTCAGTGATGATTAGTAGAATGAACAATGGATTTGGAGTCAGAAAACCAGAATCTGAATTGTGATTTTGCTATTGCCTACTCATGACCTTAAAAAATATTCATTTAACTTTAGCAGGTTAATTGCCTGTTAACCAAAATCTCTAAGTTCAGTTTTAAAGACTCTAAATATTATATCATAAAACATCTTAACCAAGTAAGAGAGCAAACTTAGGATTCCCAATCTTTTTTTTCCAATTAAAAATTATGGATGCTATTTAGGAATATTGGATTGCTAGGATATTGGATGCTATTTAGGAATGCTAATTTAGGAAATTAAAAAAATAGTGCTGTCACCATCTTTGGAAAGAAAAAAAATAAAAATCTCATTCTGGGCCTTGTTTTGACAATATTCTGCTTTTAGCCTTGTATCACATCCAATAAGCATTTCATTTACCTAATGAAAAACATATTTAAGCAAATAAGTGCACAGAATTTTAATTTGCATATGCAAATACAATTAATCACTAGGAATAGCTGGCAGAAGCAAAGAGTAGAAGCATAATGATTCCAGTGGCTGCCCACCCTTTTAAGATTATGGTAATGTTTTAGTGTTGAGGTTAGAGATTAAGAATCCATTTTTTAGGAGAAGAAAAATGAATTCCTCAAAGGTGAAGTGATAAGATAAGAGAAGAAAACTTTTCTTAATTTGTTTTTCTCTCCTCCTAAAAAAAAAATCCTCTTTTACTTTTTTCAAATTATGAGAAGTCACAAAGATTTTTATGAGAAAAAATGTGACATCTAGGTTTTGTTTTCCCCTATGCCATATTAACTAGTATAATATTGAACTTATGAGTATACATTTCTAGGCCTCAGTTTCTTCAAGAGTAAAAAGAGCCAGGCACGATGACCTTTAAAGCCTCTCCCAGATCTAAGATACTATTATTACATAAAAATGAAGATTCAAAGAATAAGTAAATACAGATGTCAGCTTATGAAGACAACTGTAATTCATGCAATTCACTGGAGCCCCAAGAATGATTTCTGCTTCAATGAGACATTTCAAAGTTGTTGTATGTGGATAACAAAAGCAAAATTGAGAAGAGAATAATGACAAAGGCAAATGATTTTATACTGCAGCTTATAGAGATAGCACACCCTCCCCTTAATACAAGCTTTATGGAGTTACATGCAACTCTTGATGTATCAGGATTCAAGTATGATGGTAACACATGGCACAAGGTATACCTTGTAATTAGAACTTGTGTCTTGGTGAACAGCCTTTCTGTAGAGGACACACAAAATCAGGTTGGTTTTTTTGTTTGTTTGTTTTGTTTTTGATTATTAAACTATGGCTGGAAAACCATTTTTCAAGTACAGAATGACTGGAAGGCTGAGTCTTAGAGTACCCAAAAGTGTTTTGTAGAGTATATGCCCGGATTTTACAAGCAGAGAGAAAGGGTAAATCACTCCCCCAAAAGCATGCAGCAGCTGCATTTACTTTACTATTTTGGTGGCTAATCACTAACTGCCTGCAGGTTTCATTGCTTACTGCCACATATCATCTTTCTTTCCCTTCTCTGACAAGATGGAGGGTTCCAGTTTCTAAGAAGGAAATATTCAATTTGACTGATGATAATAATTATATTAAAAAATATACAGAGAATAGGGAAAATTAGAAAGAATTCAAATCATTCTAGTATTTTTTATGCACATTTCCTCAAATAAACATAAATCTTATTAGACTAGTCCCATTGAGAATCAACTAAATTGATATATTTAGAGACTAGCCTTCCTATTGAAAACTCATTCTTAGAAATAATACATTAATGAGCAGGAGTAAAAGTTGTGTTCCATCAATCAGTTCTCAGCTGTAATAGTAACCATATATTAATGAGCAGAGAGGCAATTTGGTGTAGGGCTTAATGGGTCAGTCTGGGAAGAAGGAAGATGTAGGTTCAAGTCCTGCCTGTGATATGTACTAGATTTGTGACGCTGAACAAGCCACTTAAATTCCCAGTAACAGCCTTTCTAAGATGATTAGTTACAGATGAGTGCATCCTATGAATCAGTGGAGGGAATTTTCATGCTAAGTTTTCCCTATGTCAGTGAAATGACAAAACTAACCAACTTCTTACAAAGAAAAGAAATATGATTAAAAAAATATTATTGAGTTCCTACTATGTGACATACAATTTGCTAGGTTTGAGAACAAATAAAAATATTGAAATAATTCCTATTTATTATTTTTTCAAATATTAAGAATTTTTCTAAAAATAAGCTTATAATTTAAAATTGAAGGACAATAGCCACTGAAAACATTTATAAATTACCAACAAACATGTAGTTCTCTTCTTGCAATAGAAATTTCCTGTGATAAATACTAATTTAAATCATAGCTATCAACAGTTTATTTATAGAAAGACCACTGGGTCACTCAGTGGGTAGAGTGCTGACTTTGGTTTAAAGAAAACCTGAGTTGAAATGGGACATTAAATACTTACTATGTGAACCTAAGCAAATCACCTAATTTCTTCATCCTCGAAATGATGAAAACAATAGCATCTACCTCTCAGAATTGTTGTGAGGATAAAATAAGATAATATTTTGGATATACTTTGCAAACCTTACAATGCTATACAAATACTAGTTATCATTGTCATCAACATCATCATCTCAATCATCTTCACCATCATCACTGGGGCAGCTAGGTGGTGCAGTGGATAGAGCACCAGTATAGGAGTTAGGAGCTCCTGAGTTCAAATCTTACCTCAGACACTTGACACTCACTACTGTGTGACCTTGGACAAGTCACTTAGCCCCAATTGCCTCATCCTGGATCATCTCCAGTCATCCTGATGAATATCTGATCACTGGATTCAGATGGCTCTAGAGGAGAAGTGAGGCTGGTGACCTTGCACAGCCCTCACTCAAAAACAAAGTCAAGTGCAAGTCATGTCATTATTTGTCTGATGGCATGGTCTTCTTTGGCAATGAAGGATGAACACACACACACCATCATCATTATCATCATTGCTGGTTGTTGGGAAATGATATCTTGTGTCCTGAAAGAGATATTTATCTAACTTAGATATAGAAGATATAACCTTCTCTCTTATCACTCATGATGATGAATACCTGAAATCATTCTTCAAATATATGCATCATGAAGATAAAATACAATAAAACATATAAAGAACTCTATACCTTTAAGATCACTTTTTATAATATTTCATTGTTATCTTCATCCTCACCCTCATAATAGTTCAAAAAGAATTCCTGATATGGGGCATATTTCAAAAACATAATTCATAGAAATTGCATAAAATACAAAATATCCAAAAGCATACAAGAAAAAAATATGAGTAATATAAAATTATCTAAGAACCCATTGTCATTTTTATGTTTTCAGGGGAGGTAAAGTCCTTTTGTTAGATGCCAAATGGGTATTTCTCAACCATCAAGGATTTTCACTGCCCAAGAAATTCACAACAATGATCATGGAGGGCTGGCAGAGTCCAGATCTCCTGACTCCTCTTCACATAGTTTTAGTCATCAACATTATGATCAATCCTTTTGGCACATCTCTTTCCTCAAAACTGCTTTTGAGGAAATCTCCCTTTCAAAACATATAACGTCTTACTTTAAAAATCAGGAAAGAATATTCATTAAGGATTGCCTACAAGTTAGCTCCTCAAACTAGAAATACCAATTTATCAGGATTACTAATTATTGACCTGTTCTCAAATACCGGAAAGAGTAAGGCAGAAAAAGACAGCCCATCTCATGCTTTGATGATAAAATATAGATTTATTTTCTTTATTTATTTTTATTGGTGCAATAGGAATACTTCCAATGAAGCTGATGATTTTATACTCTAAAGTTTGATATGGATCTTACACCTTGGTTAAAGGATATACAAAGTTATTTGTGCCTCTCTCTCTTCCCTCTTACCCCCAAGCCATATGTGAAAATTGCGTGGGCACTTAGCCAGGAAGAAGAGCCCACCTAGCAGATTTCAGTAGACATATTGAACATGAGAATACTTTAAATTGTTTCCTTGGACATCTTGTGAAGGAAACAGATGGGGAAGTTCTTTTTCCCTCACCTGTGCATCAATGACAACTATCCACCACAGGGCAACAAACCTTTATATAAACTTAAGTGATGCTAAGAATGGGCACCAAAGCTTTAGCTCCTCTTTTGTGGTTCATTCCCTGATCCCAGATGAACAAAAAGAAATACTGAGATGGATGTTCTTAACGTTAACAGAAGCTTTGTTCATTCAAAAGTTTAGGAGTCCCTGTCTTCCTTGGTCAATACTGATTATCAACAGAAATTTTCAATAGATATAACAATTCTTGGAGAGTAAGATGCAACTGAAGGGAAGATGACCCCAAAACACTCCTTGGCTTGACAAAAAAATATGGAATTGAAGGAGCTGTTCATATGATGAAGATTTGAGGTGAAGTTAAAATGGCAACCCTGAAGTCTCACTAAGTGCCTTGTAACTGTGTGGTATGTATATACATATGTGTGTATGTGTTGTAAGACTTTAAGACATGTGGAGGGAATGAGTGGCTGTCTTATACTTGATCTATACTGTACTTTCGGAATCTTTCTAATTCTTGGAAAGATTCTAGATATGAACTAAACCTGTACTTTAAAAAGCGATTTTCCCTACAGTTCTAGCACAGTTTGGTAGTAGTGGCACAACAAACTAGACAAAACAAACAAAATAAAATAAAGTAAAACAAAATAAAAAGAACCTAGTCCTTTCCTTTAAAAATTTAGGCTCCCAAGGACTGAATCTTAACATGTAAACACAGAGCCAAAGTTCAGTAGTACATCCCTAGGACTCCCTAGGACCGATATTGACCTAGTTATAACTGAAAAGAAAGCTATGATTATAATCTCTCTGTGTTTAGACTTAGTGAGTTAGTTATTTGTGACAAGAAGATAGGAATTTAAAACTACACTTTTCTTCTGGACACCAGAGCAGAATTCATCACACAATCCTTTGGATGATTTGGTGTCATGGAATTTTGTCAATCCTTTCACATGTGAAAAACAATAATAGTAGTGACAATAAGATTTCAGGTTTTTAGAATAATTTTGGCTACAAAACCTTTTGGCATTCTTTATTTCCTCTAAATGTCATAAGAAATCCAAGGCAATCAATGGAGGTGAAAATAGCAGATCCTGGGGTCAATAAAATCTATGTTTATTTTCTGACTGTGACACATACTAGCAGTTTGACCATGGGCAAGTCATCTAACTTCTCAAAGCCCACACGAAACACTAGAACTATAACTCATCAGTAATGAATGTGTGTTGACAGAATGAGTTTATATAGTTGAACTTCTCCATCACAATGAAATCACAAACTTAGAATAAAAGAAAAACAAATACACATGGGTACACACTTACACACATGCATATATACATTTAGACACATATTTAAACATACACATAACACAAACAAATACAGTGTGAGGACTGATATTATCATTTCCCTTTCAGAGGAAAATGAAACTGAGGGACTGGAATATGTAATAAGGCTGTTCCTTCAGTTTCACCAACAGAAAGCCAAGTTCTTGACAATTCCGAGGAGAAAGGCTTTTCTCTATCATTGTTGTAAAACTCAAATGTAAATTTTAGCATATTGACTTTAAAAATAATGTCATATTAAATTTTTTTGTTAAGTATTTCCCAAATAGAATTTTTGTAGCTAGTGTCTGTGATAAAGGCCTCATTTCTAAAATATATAGAGAACTAAGTCAAATGTACAAAAATCTAAGTCATTCCCCAATTGATAAATGGTCAAAGAATATGAATAGGCAGTTTTCAAAGGAAGGAATTAAAGATATCTATACTCATATGAAAAAATGGTCTAAATCACTGTTGATTGGAGAGATGCAAATCAAAACAACTCAGAAGTATCACATCACACCTATAAGACTGACAAACATGACAGAACAGGAGGATGATAAATGTTGGAGAGGATGTGGGAGAGTTGGAACAATAATTCTTTGCTGGTGGAGCTGTGAGCTGATCTCACCATTCTGGAGAGCAATTTTGAACAATGCCCAAAGGGCTACAAAAATATGCATACCTTTTGACCCAGTAATACTGCTTCTAGGACTGTATTCCCATGAGATCATAAAAATGGAAAAGGGTCTCATATGTACAAAAATATTTATAACAGCACTCTTTGCAGTGGCCAAAAACTGGAAATCAAGGGGATGCTCATCAGTTGGGGAATGCCTGAATAAATTATGGTATATGAATGTAATGGAAAACTATTACACTATAAGAAATGATGAACAGGAAGACTTCAGAGAGGCCTGGAAAGACTTATATGATCTGATGCTGAGAGAAAGCTGCAGAACCAGAACTTTGTGCACAGTAATGACCACAGTGTGAGAGAGTTTTTTCTGGTAGGCTTGGAATTTCATTGTAATGCAAGGACTTAGAAAATTCCCAATGCCTTCCACATATAGAGAAAGAGCTATGGAATTCAATCGCAGAGTGTAGCAGATCTTTTGTGTGTGTGTGTGAGTGTGTGTGTGTTATGTTCTAATTTGCTATATGATTTCTCCCATTCATTTTAATTCTTCTATGTAGCATGACCATAGTGAAGATACATTTAATAAGAATGTATGTTTAGAACCTATAGAAAATTGTATGCCATCTCAGGGAGGGAGGGGGAAGGAAGAAGGGAAAGAAAATCTAAGTTATATGGTAGCAATTGTAGAACACTGAAAATAAATAAATTTAATAAAATAAACAAATATTTACCAAATATATTTTAACCAATTTTAGGTTCCATTAGGGAGTTTTTCAGCTGGTCATAGCAAGTGTGATGTCTATGCTCTAGATTATATAATCACTTCCATTTTAATTTCTAGTATTAAAATAATATTCCCTGTCTTTCTTGAGGAATTCTTTTTTTTTAATATTTATTTATTTAACTTTTTTTACATTCATTTTCACAAAATTTTGGGTTCCAAATTTTCTCCCCTTTTATCCCCTCCCCCCTCCCCAATACACCAAGCAATCTAATTTTCCCTATCTCCAATCTGCCCTCTCTTCTGTCATCCCTCCCTTCTCTTGTCTCCATTTTCTCTTTTCTCCTGTAGGGCCAGATGACTTTCTATTCCTCATTAACTGTATGTCTTCTTTCCTAGTAGCAACAACAATACTAAACAGTTGTTCCTAAAACTTTGAGTTCCAAATTCTCCCCATCCCTCCCTCCCCACCCATTCCCTTTGGGAAGGCAGGCAATTCAAATCTGTGTAGTTTTGCAAATGACTTCCATGATAGTCGTGTTGTGTAAGACTAACTGAATTACCCTCCATCCTATCCTGCCCCTCATTGTTTCTCTTCTGTCTTTTGATCCTGTCCCTCCCTAAGTGTTGACTTCAAATTGCTCCCTCCTCCCTTTGCCCTCCCTTCCATCATACCCCCCTTGCTTATCTCCTTCTCCCCCACTTTCCTATACTGTAAGATAGGTTTTCATATCAAAATGAGTGTGCATTTTATTCCTTCCTTTAGTCAAATGTGATAAGGGTAAACTTCTTGTTTTTTTTTTCTCAGCTTTCCTCTTTTTCCCTCCACTAAAAAGTCTCCTACTTGCCTCTTAAATGACATATAATTACCCCATTCCATTTCTCCCTCTTTCCTCCCACTACATTTCTCTCTCATCATTTACCTTAATCTCTTTTAAGATATGGTCCCATCCTATTCAATTCAATCTGTGCTCTCTGTCTCTGTATGTGTGTGCATGTGTGTATGTGTGTGTGCGTGCATGCGTGTACATGTGTGTGTGTGGTCCCACCAACTACACAGATACTGAAAAGCTTTAAGAGTTACCAATATTGTCTTTCCATGTAGAAATATAAATAGTTCACTTAGAGTAAGTCCCTTAAGACTTCTCTTTGCTGTTTACTTTTTCATGCTTCTTCTCATTCTTGTGTTTGAAAGTCAAATTTTCTTTTCAGCTCTGGTCTTTTCATCAAGAATGTTTGAAAGTCCTCTATTTCATTGAAAGACCATATTTTCCCCTGAAGTATTATACTCAGTTTAGCTGGGTAGGTGATTCTTGATTGAGTCCTAGTTCCTTTGACTTCTGGAATATCCTATTCCATGCGCTTTGATCCCTTAATGTAGAAGCTGCTAGATCTTGAGTTATCCTGATTGTATTTCCACAGTACTGGAATTGTTTCTTTCCAGCTGCTTGCAAGATTTTCTCCTTGAGCTGGGAGTTCTGGAATATGGCCACAATGTTCCTAGGAGTTTCTCTTTTTGGATCTCTTTCAGGCGGTGATCGATGGATTCTTTCAATACTTATTTTGCCCTCTGGTTCTAGAATGTCAGGGCAGTTTTCCTCGATAATTTCATGGAAGATGATATCTAGGCTCTTTTTTTGATCATGACTTTCATGTAGTCCCATAATTTTTAAATTGTCTCTCCTGGATCTATTTTCCAGGTCAGTTGTTTTTCCCATGAGATATTTCACATTCTCTTCCATTTTTTCATTCTTTTGGTTTTGTTTTGTGATTTCTTGGTTTCTGAGAAAGTCATTAGACTCCATCTGTTCCATTCTAATTTTGAGAGAACTATTCTCTTCAGTGAGCTGTTGAACCTCTTTTTCCATTTGGCTCATTCTGCTTTTGAAAGCATTCTTCTCCTCATTGGCTTTTTGAACCTCTTTTGTCAATTGAGTGAGTCTATTTTTCAAGATGTTATTTTCTTCAGCATTTTTTTGGGTCTCCTTTACCAAGGTATTGACCTGTTTTTCATGCTTTTCTTGCATCTCTCTCATTTCTCTTCCCAGTTTTTCCTCTACCTGTCTAACTTGCTTTTCAAAATCCTTTTTGAGCTCTTCCAAGGCCTGAGTCCACCCGACATCCCCCGGGGATGTCTGGGGTAACGAGGCCCCACCCTCCATGTCTTTCCCTGACGGCAAGAATATGTCCTCGTCATCGTCAGATCCGAAAGTCGGGATCTTTTGCATCTGTTCAAAAAAACTCTCTATAGTCTTATTTTCCTTCCCTTTTCTAGGCATTTTCCCAGCCAGTTACTTGACTTCTGAGATTCCTGTCCACCCCTGCCTAGATCTGCCCAGCTAGTGCTTGGGGTCTGAGATTCAAATGGGCTTTCCGTGGCAGGCGTGGCTGCTAATCATTGTGAGCTTTAGTTCTGTGCTGGGGTGGGGGCAGTGCCACCTCCCAGGTTCAGTTCCCTCAGGGGCTTTATGCAGAGACCTTCAGAAATGGAGTGGGTGAGGCAGGGCCGCCTCCCAGGCTCAGCTCCTTCAGGTGGTTTATGCAGAGTCTTTCAGTAATGAAGATCCTGCCTGCTGCTGGGGGAGTCCCGGGCCACCGCGGCCGCGTGGCTGCTGCCTCCACCATCACCCCCACCTCTGCCTCCGCCACTTCCTGCCCCTGCCTCCACCACTTCCTCCCGAGGGGGCCCGAGCCACGGAGACTCCCCGCTCCCCTCTCGGTCCGCCCAAGTGTGTCTCTCACTGACCTGTAGCGTCTGTGGGTGGAGGGACCTTCCCGGCCGCCAGAGGTTCTGTCCCTAAAGCCTGCTCAGATCAGCTTCTCTGGGGCCACGGCCAGGGCAGTGCTGGGGTGGGGTCCGCTTTCTGGGGCATGACGGACCCTGGGGATGGCTCTCCAGGGCTCTCTGGAATGGAAATCTCTTCCACTATGTTTCTGCACCCCCTGCAGTGATCCAGAACTTCTGGGAAGGTCTTCTTACATTAAATCTATGGGCTGTGGGTTCGGAGCTCGCTAACATGCATCTTTCTACTCTGCCATCTTGACTCCACCCCTCAGGAATTCTTATTTTAAAAAGTTTTGGCTGTTCTTTTGTTTTCATATTAATTATGTTGCCAAATGTATGTCCCTAATTTCCTTACCCCCCCCCCCAGATATCTGTATCTTATACAAATTGATTGCAAGAAGTAAACTCATAGGACATTGTTATAATTAAAGAATATCAATAAATACTTCTTTTAAGAAATTTTAAGCTTTTTATGTAAAACATTTCCACTTTAATCATTTTGTACAAGACTTGCATAAAAGAAAAAAATGGAGGTGACAATTTGCCAAGATGGCAGAGTAGAAAGACTCAATTATGCTAGCTCCGAATCCACAGCCCATAAATTTCCTGTAAGAAGAACTTCCCACAAATTCTGGATCACTGCAAGGTGCACAGAAACACAGTGGAAGAGATTTCCGTTCCAGAGAGCCCTGGAGAGCGGTCCCTAGGGGTCCGTCCCCGGAAAGTGGAGCCCAACCCAGTGCTGCCCGGGCCACAGCCCCAGAGGAGAAGATCTGAGCAGGCTTCAGGGATGGAATCTCCAGCGGCCACAAAGGTCCTTCCACCCACAGATGCTACAGGTCAGTGAGAGAGATGTCTGGGCTTGCCAAGAGGGGAGCGGGATGCCTCCGTGGCTCAGGCCCCCTTGGGAGGCAGCAGCAGAGGCAGCAGTGGCTGGGACTCCCCGAGCAGGCAGGCAGAAGTTCAGGTCTCTGCATAAACCCCCTGAGGGAGCTGAGCCTGGGAGGCGGCCCTGCCCCCACCCACTCCATCACTGAAGGTATCTGCATAAAGCCGTTGAGGGAACTGAGCCTGGGAGGTGGCCCTGCCTGCACCTCAGCACCAGAACTTAAGCTCATATTGAATACCAACCATGCCTGCCATGGAAAGGGCATTTGAATCTCAGACCCCAAGCACAATTTGGGCAGATCTAGGCTGGGGTGGACAGGAATCTCAGAAGTCAGGTAAATAGCTGGGAAAATGCCCAGAAAAAGGAAGCAGAATAAGACCATAGAGAACTACTTTATTGGGGAAGAGATGTTCCTTCCCCCCTTCATTTCTGATGATGAAGTACAATGCCTGCCATCAGAGAAAGACGTGGAGGTCGGGGCCTCTCTATCCCAGACATCTGAGGTGGATGTCCGGTGGGCTCAGGCCATGGAAGAGCTCAAAAAGGATTTTGAAAAGCAAGTTAGACAGGTGGAGGAAAAACTGGGAAGAGAAATGAGAGAGATGCAAGAAAAGCATGAAAAATGGGTCAAAACCTTGGTAAAGGAGATGCAAAAAAATGCTGAAGAAAGTAACACCTTGAAAAATAGGCTAACTCAATTGGCAAAAGAGGTTCAAGAAACCAATGAGGAGAAGAATGCTTTCAAAAGCAAAATTAGCCAAATGGAAAAAGAGGTTCAAAAGCTCATTGAAGAAAATAGTTCTCAAGATTAGAATGGAACAGATGGAGTCTAATGACTTTCTCAGAAACCAAGAAATCACAAAACAAAACCGAAAGAATGAAAAAATGGAAGAGAATGTGAAATGTCTCATGGGAAAAACAACTGACCTGGAAAATAGATCCAGGAGAGACAATTTAAAAATTATGGGAGTACCTGAAAGCCATGATCAAAAAAAGAGCTTAGACATCATCTTCCATGAAATTATCAAGGAAAACTGCCCTGAGATTCTAGAACCAGAGGGCAAAATAAGTATTGAAGGAATCCATCGATCACCGCCTGAAAGAGATCTAAAAAGAGAAACTCCTAGGAACATTGTGGCCAAATTCCAGAGTTCCCAGGTCAAGGAGAAAATATTGCAAGCAGCTAGAAACAATTCTAGTATTGTGGAAATAAAATCAGGATAACACAAGATGTAGCAGCTTCTACATTAAGGGATCGAAGGGCGTGGAATAGGATATTCCAGAAGTCAAAGGAACTAGGACTCAAACCAAGAATCACCTACCCAGCAAAACTGAGTATAATACTTCAGGGGAAAATATGGTCTTTCAATGAAACAGAGGACTTTCAAGCATTCTTGATGAAAAGACCAGGGCTGAAAAGAAAATTTGACTTTCAAACACAAGAATGAGAAGAAGCATGAAATAGTAAACAGCAAAGGGAAGTCATAAGGGACATACCAAAGGTGAACTGTTTACATTCCTACATGGAAAGACAATATTTGTAACTCTTAAAATGTTTCAGTATCTGGGTAGTTGGTGGGACCACACATAGATGTACACACACACACACACACACACGCACACACACAGAGACAGAGAGAACAGAGTGAATTGAATAGGATGGGACCATATCTTAAAAGAGATTAAGGTAAATGGTGAGAGAGAAATGTATTGGGAGGAGAGAGGGTGAAATGGAATGGGGTTAATTATATCTCATTCAAGAGGCAAGCAGGAAACTTTTTAGTGGAGAGAAAAAGAGGAGAGCTGAGAAAAAAACATGAAGTTTACCCTCATCACATTCGACTAAAGGAAGGAATAAAATGCATACTCATTTTGGTACGAAAACCTGTCTTACAATATAGGAAAGTGGGGGAGAAGGAGATAAGCAGGGAGGGAGGGATAATGGAAGGGAGGGCAATGGAAGAAGGGAGCAATTTGAGGTCAACACTCTTGGGGAGGGACAGGATCAAAAGACAGAATAGAAACAATGGGGGGCAGAATAGGATGGAGGGAAATACAGTTAGTCTTATACAACACGACTGTTATTGAAATCATTTGCAAAACTACACAGATATGGCCTGTATTGAATTGCCTGCCTTCCCAAAGGGAATGGGTGGGGAGGGAGGGATGGGGAGAATTTGGAATTCAAAGTTTTAGGAACAACTGTTGAGTATTGTTTTTGCTACTAGGAAATAAGAAATGCAGTTAATGGAGAATAGGAAGTCATCTGGCCCTACAGAGCAAAAGAGAAGATGGGGACAACAGAAGGGAGGGATGGTAGAAAAGAGGGCAGATTGGTGATAGGAAAAATTAGAATGCTTGGTGTATTGGGGTAGGGGTAGGGGATAAATGGGGAGAAAATTTGGAACCCAAAATTTTGTGAAAATGAATGTAAAATGTTAAATAAATAAATAAATTTAAATTTAAAAAAAGAAAAAGAAAAAATAGAGAAAGAAAGTGAAAATACCATGCTTTGGTCTCTATTCAATCTATTCTTTCTCTGGAGGTGGACAGTGTGCTTCATCATTAGCCCTTTGGGATTATCTTGGATCATTGTATTGCTGAGAACACCTTAGCCATTTTCAATTCTTCATTGAATAATATTGCTATTACTGTGTGCAACTTTATTCTGATTCTGTTCACTCTATCATGTATCAGTCCATGAAAGTCTTTCCAGGTTTTTCTTAAATCATCTTGCTTTGCCATTTCTTACAGCACAAATAACATTCCATTAGAAACATATCCTGCAGTTTGTTTAGCCATTCCCTACTTAAAGAACATCTTCAATTTCTAATTCTTAACTACCACAAAACTACTATAAATATTTTTGTACATATATGCCCTTTTCCCTTCTTTGGATATCTTTGCGATATAGACCAAGCAGTGGTACTGCTGGATAAAAGGGTATGTACAGTTTTATAGTCTTTTGCATATAGTCCCACATTTCTCTGCAGAGTGCCTGAATCAGCTCATAACTTCACCAACAATGCATTGTTGTTACAATTTGTTACAATTTTCCTATTGATGATAATTTAATCCATAGGAGAGAATGACACCACTAAGTGTAATAATCTAGAGTGAAAAGAAAAGAGGGTACAGGACTGAGTTTTCAGGAATCCATACAGCTTTTGGAAGCAATTTAGAAAATGATTTAGCAAAAAAATGAAAAGGTGTGGTCAGACATGTTAGGAACAGAATCATGACAGACCAATGTCATGAAACCTGGAGAAGAGAGAAGATCAACAGTCAAAGCCTGCAGAAAGTTTAAGGATGAATACTGAAAAAATGATTTATAAATTAAGATCTTTGTGATAACTCTGTAAACAAGAATTTTGGCTGAAGGATGAAGTCAAAAGTCTGATTACAAAGGTAAGAGTATGAGAAGAAAGTTGAGGCACAAGATTTAGCCATTAAAAGTGAGGACAGTAATAGAATAATAGCTAGCAGAAAGATAATTACTTTTTTATTACTGAAGCTATATAGTCATGTTTGCAGGATGATGGAAAACAGACAATAGAAAGGGAGAGTTTAAAGATTAATTATTAAAAGCATGGGGATGATAGAGAAGCACTGTGCAAAAGACTATGGAATCACTTGTGCATGCAAAGAGATTTCCCTCTAAAGAGGAATGACTGGGGGCTGAGCCAAGATGGTGGAGTAGGAAGATGTACATAGTTTAGCTCTTCCCCTACAGCCCATAAAATACCTGTAAAGAAAGACTCTCAGCAGATTCTAGAGCAGCAGAAGCGACAGAAAGATGGAGTGGAGGAGATTTCCAGCCCATGGTGATCTGGAAGGCTGGCAGGAAAGGTCTGTCACACAGGACATGGAGCAGAGCCCAGCCCAGCTTTAGCTGCATGACTCTGGGAGAAGGAAGACCAGAGCAGATTTTGGGCATGAAATCCTGGGAAGCAGCAGTGGTTTGAAGATTCCTCAACCCACAAGTTCCAAAGGTCAGTGAGTGGGTTTTTTTCAACCTGGGCACAAGGGGAGCAGAGTCCACAACTGGCCCTGGCCCAAGGTGGTGGCAGAGGCTGGGCAGCAGAGGCTTCTGGAAGCAAAGCAGGAAGGCATCAGCCAGCATCCATTGTTCCATTGCTGAAGCACTGAGTATAAAGCTTCTGAGGGAATTGAGCAGCTAATCTGAATCTCTGCCCTGAGCACTGTCCTTGGGGGAAGGAGGAGTACTAGGACCCTCCTCTTGACAAAGGATTCAGAAGTCAAGTAACTGGCTGGGAAAATGCCCAAAAAAGGGGAAAAAAATAAGACCATAGGAGGTCACTTTCTTGGTGAACAGTTATTTCCTTCCATCCTTCAGATGAGAAAGAAAAAAGCATACTGTCAGAGGAAGTCAAGGTTTCTGCATCTAGTACCTCCAAAGTGATTATAAAATGGGCCCAGGCCATGGAAGAGCTTAAAAAGTGAGTCAGCAACTTGCTAAAGGAGACTCAAAAAATGCTGAGGAAAATAATACCTTTAAAAATAGCCTAACTCAATTGGAAAAAGATGTGCAAAAAGCCAATGAGGAGAAGAAGGCTTTAGAAAGCAGAATTAGCCAAATGGAAAAAGAGTTTCAAAAGCTCACTGAAGAAAATAGTTCTTTAAAAATGACAGTGGAGTTCAAGGAAGCTAATGACTATATGATAAACCAAGAACTTGCAAAACAAAACCTAAAGAATGAAAAAAAAAATAGAAGATAATGTGAAATACCCCATTAGGAAAGCAAATGGCCTGGAAAACAGATTCAAGAAAGACAACTTAAAAATTATGGGACTATCTGAAAGCCATGACAAAAAAAGAGCCTAGATATTATGCTTCTTGAAATTATCAAGGAAAACTGCCCTGATATTCTAGAATCAGAGGGCAAAATAAATATTGAAGAATTCACCGATCACCTCCTGAAAGACACCTGAAAAGAGAAACTCCTAGGAATATTGTGGCCAAATTTCAGAGTTTCCAGGTCAAGGAGAAAATATTGCAAGCAGCTAGAAAGAAACAATTTGAGTTTTGTGGAAACATAATCAGGATAACACAGGATCTGGCAGCTTCTACATTAGAGGACTGAAGGACTTGGAATAGGATATTCCAGAAGTCAAAAGAACTGAGATTAAAACCAAGAATCAATTACCCAGAAAAACTGAGTATAGTACTTCAGGGGATAAAATGGTCATTCAATGGTATAGAGGACTTTCTTGCATTCTTACTAAAAGACCAGAACTGAAGAGAAAATTTGACTTTGAAACACAAGAAGCAAGAGAAGCATGAAAAGGTAAACAGGAAAGAGAAATCATAAAAGACTTTCTAAAGCTGAAGTGTTTACATTCCTACATGGAAAGATAATATGTATAACTCTTGAGACTTTTCTCAGTATTTGGGTAGATGGAGGGGTAACACACAAGCACACATGCACACACACACACACACACATAGACAGAGAGCATAATTGAGTTGAATAAGAAAGAATGATATCTGTAAAACTAAAATTAAGGGGTGAGAGAATATTATATTTGGAGGAGAAAGGTAGAAATGAAATGGGACAAACTATCACTCATAAAAGAGAAATATTTTTTCAATGGAGGATAAAAGAGAGTAGGTGAGAGGGAAAAAGTGAAGCTTACTCTCTTCGCATTTAGCTTAAGGAGGGAATAACATACTCAATTTGGTATGAAAATCTAACTTACACTAAAGGAAAGTAGGGGAGAAGGGGACAAATGGGGTGAGGGGGATGATAGAAAGGAGGGCAAATGGGAGAAGGGAGTAATTAGAAGTGTGTGTTCATCCTTTGCTGCGAAGAAGACCATGCCATCAGAGAAATAATGACATGACTTGCACTTGACATTGTTTTGAGTGAAGGTGGGCTGTGTAGGACACCAGTTTACTTCTCCTCTAGAGTCATCTGAATCCAGTGACCAGATATTCATCAGGATGACTGGAAATGACCCAGGATGAGGCAATTGGGGTTAAGTGACTTGCCCAAAGTCACCCAACTAGTGAGTGTCAAGTGTCTGAGGTGATATTTGAACTCAGGTCCTCCT
This sequence comes from Bettongia penicillata ogilbyi, assembly GCA_023548195.1. Lineage (NCBI taxonomy): Eukaryota > Metazoa > Chordata > Mammalia > Diprotodontia > Potoroidae > Bettongia > Bettongia penicillata. The sequence goes on from JAJHZJ010000868.1 coordinate 26,945, forward strand.
GACTCCTGAACTGGTGCTCTATCCACTGCACCACCTAGCTGCCCTAATTAGAAGTAAATACTTTGAGGAAGGGTCAAGGTCAAATGAGAGAATAGAATAAATGGGGGACAGGACAGATTGGAGGCAAATATAGTTAGTCTTACACAACATGGCTATTATGGAAGTCTTGTGCAAAATGATACATATATAGCCTGTGTGGTGTTGCTTGCCTTCTCATTGGGGATAGGCAGGGAGAAAGGAAGGGAGAGAGGTTGGAATTCAAAGTATTAGAAATGAATGTTGGGAATTGTCATTGCATATAACTGGGAAATAAAAAATACAGGTGATGCGGTATAGAGATCTCTCTTGCCCTTCAAGAAAAGAGAGAAGATGGGGATAAAGAAGGGTGGGGTGTGATAGAAGGGAGAGCACATTAAGGGAAGAGGTAATCAGAATACAAGGTGTTATGGAGTGGGGGAAGGAGAGAGATGGGGAGAAAAGTTGGAACTCAAAATTTTGTGGAAATGTCAAAATCTAAAAATAAATAAAACTATAAAAAATAATATGTGCAGAGGAGAACCTAAATTCAGGAAGCACCAATAAGCAGAAACTTTGAAAGCAGAGTATAGAATTTATTATATGCTTTTTTTAAAGTGAGTTGAAATGGAAATTCACAGTTTCATTCCTTTGTGGTTTTGCTGTAAGTATGAAAATGATCTCTTTCTTGGTGTTTAATTTCGGAATAAAAAATAAAATTAGAAAATAAAAACAAAAAGCAAAAAAAAAGAAAGAGGAGTGACTGTCTTTATATGTTAGACAGTGGTAAAGAATATAGTGGAGGAAGGCTTAGGGAAAAGTGATGCTTGAAGAAGAGTAGGGAAGAGGGACATCTCAGCAAATTATTTCAATCTTTTCAGTAAAGTATTTGACAAAGTTCTCTGTTGAGAAAGTGGAACATAGAAAACTTCAAAGAAAAGTGCTCCTAGAACCCAGAAAGGAGTTCAAATACCAAAGGAAATGCCTTACCATGACCTTGCATTCTTTACATTGTGAAAGAGGATCACTTTGGAACACAGTATTACAAAACATAGAAGACATGAGTTTCCAATAATTACTCATCTTGCAAAGTTGAGAATACTCCTGTGGGGGTAAAATGAATCTTTAATGTACTATAGGATTTTCTAACATTTTTCCTCACTGCTCATCCAGAAAATTGTCCTCTCCCCTAAGTCAGCTGCAACAGAGTACCTAGAAATCCCCCTACACAGGATTTATACAAGAATGTGATCCTTCTTTACCTATTCTTGCTCTTTACTGCTTTTTGTTTCAGGTCAATTTGACCAGAGGGATTAATTTAGAGATTTCACATAACATGCTGCTGCAGATGTTTATAACAATTATTTATTGAGGATATAAATGGAAACCAAGTGAAATCCCTTTGATTTTCTGTCCTGACACAGAAGGGACAAACAGCTCAAGCACAAGGGAAACCTAGGGTATCAGTAATTGCTTACCTTTTAATCAAGTCTTATATTTCCTGAGCCCCATGAAATGGAGCTGTTTTGTAATGTGGCCACTTTTTTCTGTGATATTTCTGTATCTATTCCACACACTTTATAAAGGTTCTATTTATAATAAATAAAATATATGAAATATACACATGCACATAAATATGTACGTGTGCATATATACTTGTATATAGGCATATATATATGTATTTTGATATAACTTATATGGTACTTTATGGTAAATTACAATGTACTTTTCAAAGAGTGGTTTTTTTTTTCAAACATTGGACCATAGATTTAGAGTAGGGATAGTAGCAGAAGGATAAAAGACATCCAATTCCAACCCCTGCTTTTTACAATAGAGATGAGGAAATTGAGATGCATACAGATATAATGACTTGCCCAATGACTTGCCTCATATCTAGAAAGTGGTACAACCTGGATTTCCAGTGCAGTGCTCTGTCCATTTTACCTACTGTCTCTCTCTGTCTCTGTCTCTGTCCCTTTCTTCCTTCCTCTCTCTCTCTCTCTCTCTCTGTCTGTCTCTCTCTCTCTCTCTCTCTCTCTCTCTCTCTCTCTGTCTCCCTCTCTCTCACTCTCTCTCTCTTTCTCTCTCTTTCTTTCTCACTCTCTCACTCTCTCTGTCTTTCTCTCCATACACAAACACACACAAACACACACACAGCCATATAGTAGTTAGAGCAAATATAATACCTTCTATTTTTCAAAACTAAGGGATTAATTGATTCATATAACATCATATATCCAATATATAGCAGAGCCTGTACTCCAGTATATGACATTGGATCATAGACTCAGAGGAGTTTAATATTAAAAGGGATCATAGAAGTCATTGAGGGAAATGTTTATATATTTAAGCTTCACACATACTGACTATGTGACCCTGAACAATAACTTAACCTCCTGTGCTCTGTGAAACTCTCAAAGATGTGGAGAAAGTCCCTAGAATATTCATTCACAGCTATATAGCTAATTATGTGCTTTCTCTCAAAATTCACATGAACTTTATAGTGCAAACGTTATCCTCCTTTTACAGAAGAAATAGAGTGGTAGAAATATAGTGGCCTAAAATGGCCAGGTCTCCCATTGCATCCTGGGCCATCTTCAGTTGTCCTGATGAATACCTGGGCACTGGACCCAGATGACTCAGGAGAAGAAAGTGAGACTGGTGACCTAACAGAGCCCTTCCTCACTCAAATGAAAGTGAACTGCAAGTCATGTCACCATCTTGATATCATGGTCCTCCTCAAAAACAAGAGAAACAAAAGAGTGTCTGAATAACTGAATGGGCACTATGGAATCCAGTCCTGATGTCAGGGCGAATGTTCTTTCCACTGCTTCTTATATGAGTGAATGTATTGAATAGAAACACCTATCAGGAAACACATTACAAATAATATCCCACTTGATCTTCACAACCATGGATGATAGACACTGTTATTTCACTCATTTTACCTTTAAAAAAACTGAGAAAAACAGAGGTTAAGTGGCTTGTGCAAGATCATGTAGTAAGCAACTTTCTTAGGGGGGATTTGAATTCAGATATTCCTGATTCCAGACCCAATGCTGTATTTACTGTGCAATCCAGCTGCCTCAGTACTACCATCTATCTAGTCTAAAGTGTTTCATTTTTAAGGTTAAGAAACTGAAATACAGAAGAGAGAATGCTAAAGGTTATATTGCTAATATGAAGCAGAAATAAGGCTCAGACTCAGGTCTTCTAAATCCAAGCCCCATACACTTTTCTAATTAGAAATGCAGAGCTTTTGTTATCCCCTCCTAATCTGCGAGATGGAAACAAGTTAAAAGAAAGAACCCAGCCCAAAGGAGAATAAGTCTGCCCATGTGATTAAAGAATCAAGCAGGGAAAAAAAAATGATCAATCTGAGTCTTTTAGAGTAGTATTTGTTCAGATCTTTTGTTTGTCCCTTTTCAGAGTATTCATGAGGTGCAAAATTATGTATGCCCTACTTACTGAGCAGAATGACAGTCCTATTGTTAGGGCTGCCTATTTCACAAAGTTAAACAAATATTACATCTGTGGAATGAATGCAGCAATGAAAAATTAATTAGATTTCCTTTCAAAAGATGAAAGTTAGTGAACAAATGTTTTCCTGTGCTGAAACTTTAATGTGGCAGGAACACAACAGCGGTCCGGTATGCTTTTGGTATCGACAAGCAGGTGTTGTTACCAACTACTCCACATTCAAATTGAGCTTCCAATTGGCTTGTTATCAGTTTGACTTCTTCTATCTGATTTAATAAACATTTCTTTTCAATATTTGTACTCATATAAGAGGCAGTGGAAGTAAAATATTAACCCTGGAATCAGACCTGGATGACATTGTCCCGATTCTGTTACTTTGCACCTCAATTTCTTCTGCAAAACAAGGATAACATTTGCATTTTAACTGCATGTGGATTTTGAGGGAAAGCATAATATAAGCCATACAGCCCTAAACTGATACACTAGGGACTTTCTCTACAACTTGTACTTTTTGTAAGCTGCTTAGAGGACATGAGGTTATGATATTCATCCAGGGTCATATGGCCAGTAGGTATGAGGATTAAATAACTTAATATTTACAGGGTTCTTTGAAAATCTTAAAACACTATGTAGATGCTTGTTATTTTTGTCATTATTATTTTACTATTAACTGCAGACTAGTGTATAGGTTTATGAAATAACTTTCTTCTCTAGTTAAAATATTAAGATCTAAACCTATTTTCCATAGGCTTCATGAAAGCAAATCTGCTACTACTCTAGTAGTAAGCCATGTGACAGGGATAAAATGTTCCTCATGTTATTTTGACATGATTTTGATTTATTCCTGTAGCTTCTGTATTTTGAAAGCTATTTGTTCCATGTAGTTTGGAGATTGTTAGTACTTGGCATGGTGATATCTGTTCAAAACATTGTTCTTAGGAATTTTTGTTGATCAGTGTTATATCTGGACAATTGGAGGCAAATGTTTGATCTGTGCTAATATATTAGTTCCTGTATTGTTGATCATTTCAGTTATCAACAAAAGTCAAAGCATTGTATTTGTAACCTGAGAATTCATCATCTGTTAGTCATTGAAACATAGTGATCTTCTAATATATAATTTTAACTATCAGTTAAGTCTTATAAGTAATTTGAGACTTAGTGCAGCAGCAGCCCTTCTTATTCCACAGCGATCAGCTACAATCCCTGACTTGCCAGGAACCAAGTTGAAGGGACCCATAGTTGGATTGATCTCTGTACCAGTTACTCCTGAGTGGGAGTCTTCCAACATGGGAAAGTGCAGATCATTGCTAATGATAAGGAAACAGGACTACCCCACACCTACATCGCCTTCAGCAACATAAAACATTCAATTAGTGATGCTGCAAAGAATCAAGTTACAATGAACTCCACCAACACAGTTTTTGATGCCAAATGTCTGATTGGTTATAGATTTGATGATGTAGTTGTATAGTCAGACATGAAGCGCTGGCCTTTTATGGTGGTGAATGACGCAGGCAGGGTTAAGATCCAAGTGGAGAACAAAGGGGAGACAAAAAGCTTCTATCCAGAAGAAGTATCTTCTATGATCTTGACCAAGATGAAGGAAATTGCTGAAGTTTATCTTGGGAAGACTGTCACAAATGCTATAGTCATAATACCAGCTTATTTCAATGATTCTCAACGTTAGGCCACTAAAGATGCTGGAACCATCACTGGTCTCAATGTGCTCTGAATCATCAGTGAGCCAACTGCTGCTGCTATTGCTTATGGCTTGGACAAAAGGGTGGGTGCTGAGAGAAATGTGTTGATCTTTGACCTTGGAGGTGGTACTTTTGATGTCTCCATTCTTACCATTGAAGATAGCATCTTTGAGGTCAAGTACACAGTTAGGGACACCCACTTGGGTGGGGAGGACTTTGACAACCGAGTGGTCAACCATTTCATTGTGGAGTTCAAGTGAAAGCACAAGAAGGACATCAGTGAGAACAAGAGGGCTGTTTGCCATCTTAACACCATTTGTGAACATGCAAAACACACCCTCTCTTCTAGTACCCAGGTCAATATTGAGATTGACTCCCTCTATGAAGGTATGGACTTTTATACATTAATCACCTGAGCCCATTTTGAAGAGCTGAATGCTAATCTCTTCTGTGGCACACTGGACTTGAAATCACAGATTCATGACATTGTCCTGGTAGGTAGTTCCACTCAAATCCCTAAAATCCAGAAGCTTCTGCATGACTTCTTCAATGGCAAGGAGCTCAACAACAGTATCAATTCTGATGAGGCTGTTGAATCTGATGCAGCTGTTCAGGCTGCCATTTTGTCTGGAGATAAATCTGAGAATTTGCAGGATTGTTGCTATTGGATGTCACTCCTCTTTCCCTTGGAACTAAAAGTGCTGATGGAGTTATGACTCTTCTGATCATACATAATACCACCATTGCCAACAAGCATACACAGACCTTTACCAACTATTTGGACAAGCAGGCTGGTGTGCTTATTCAGGTTTATGAAGGTAAGCGACCAATGACAAAGGATAGCAACCTGCTTGGCAGATTTGAGCTCACAGGAAAACCCCCCAACACCCAGAGGTGTTCCTCAGATTGAAGCAACATTTGACATTGATGCAAAAGGCATTCTCAATGTTTCTGCTGTGAATAAGAGCACAGGCAAGGAGAACAAGATCACTATCACCAATGATAAGGACATCTAAGCAAGGACGGCATTGAGCAAATGGTCAATATGAGAAATACAAGGTTGAGGAGGAGAAGCAGAGGGACAAGGTCTCTTCCAAGAATTTTCTTGAATCTTATGCTTTCAACATGAAGGCTTCCATGGAGGATGAAAAACTGCAAGGCAAAATTGGTGATGAAGACAAACAGAAGATCCTTGACAAATGTAATGAAATAATCAAAAGTCTGGAAAATAACCAGGAGAAGGAAAAATTTGAGCATCAACTGAAAGAATTGGAGAAAGTCTGCAATCCCATCACGACTACGATGTACCAGAGTGCAAGGGAAATGCCAGGAAGCATCCCTGGTGGGTTCCCAGGTGATGGAGAAGTCCCATCTGGAGGTGCTTCTTCTGAACCCACCATTGGAGACATGGACTAAACAACAGAAGAAAGAGCCTTCCACACAGATTTCCAAAAATTGAAGGATTCAAATTTGTAGCCAAGGCAGTAACAGTTTAAAGGTAACATTTAAGCTACTGGGTAAATCTGGGCATTCTGAATGCTTGAATGTGTGCAGAGGGAGAGAAGTGAACAACATTACACTTTATCAGTACTGTAAATAAATGGAAATGAAATTCTTGTCCTGGAGAATAAAAACTATTTAAAATTGGCACCATTAAAAAAATAAGAGAAAGAAAAGAAATTTGATATGTCCTGATCAGGTGCAGTTAGGTGTTTTCTTTCTTTATTCTTCTATATCATAGTTATCAATTCCATATTAATCACATCTAAAATCTAGATAAGTTGGGATCTCTGGAGTTATATAGAATAATTCTCTTTTTTTTGGTTCATAACCTATGATTTCATTCATGTCTCTAATTTCTGCTATGGGACCTCCTTCTGCCAATATAGTTTTCCAATTGCTCTTCAACTTATAGACCTACAGAACCATGTTAGGTCAGGAGAGACTAAAGGGGTAAATGGTCTTTCCAAGGCCACACAGCCAGTATGTTTCAGTATATTTCCAGGTCTTCCTGATGGTGAGGTCTATTCATGTCTGAAAACAAATGCCCTCATGACATATACAAAAAAAAATGATCATCCTTTGAGGATCTCAATAAAGGAAAATTAATTATATGACTCACCTTTATTCTACATTCTCTGATTTGCAAAAGCACTTCCTAAAATGTCATCTAGAACTTAATGCAGTGTGACTGATGTAACCAGAAAAAGAAAGTAGCAGGACTGTTCCTTTTCCAGTTATGAAAACTATGTTTTCTGTAAATGTAATATAAACTTATAAACTCCAGTGTTCCTTGGTTTCCATTTCACATTGTTGATCCACATTGCAAGCACAGTGAAGTAAATATCATTATTTCCTTGATAACCCCACCTCTTTCCAAACTTTACTTGCCCATAATTGTAGTCTTGGAGAGTCATGCCTTACTTTTATATCCATTATCTCATTAGTTTTTCCTGCTTCTGTACTTGTCTTTTAAAAATATAAGTTGGTTTGTTACTTCCTTATGCATTATCAGTTTCTTTTAACTACCCTTATTATTACTGTTATACTTTTCTGACTTCAGAATTTCATTCTGCATTATTTGCCTATCCTTGTGAGTCCATTTTATACTATTGCACCTTACTGTTCTTGCTCTGAATTTGGAAGTCTGGTTACATATCACACTATATATGGCTTGCCTCTCCTCTATCATTGATGTATAGCTGGTGTGGCTAGGCTCCAAACTTTTAACATTCTTAAAATTTTGTGAATATAAGAATATTTCACATCCTTCTTTCTATATTATTTTTTGCATTTTCATACTTTTCACTGATGTTTAAGCTCCATGTTCAAGGGGATGACATTTAAGTAGTATCTTAATTCCTATGCCCATCAAAATACATTGTTATATTCCCTTCTATACTTTCTGGTGAGTAAAGACAAGTACTATGGATTTTAATTTCTTTTCTTTTATCTTTGAATACCTATTTCTTAACTGCTTATAGCATTTGTTGTTTATCCTTGGAATTCTTGTTCTACTCTATATCTTGAAGTTTGCAATATAGAATTTTTTCTGGTGGTAATCTGTATGTTCTTTCTATTAATACTTTTTAACTGAGAAATTCTGTGCAACTTTCTTATGTTATTGTTCATAGTGTGCATATATTTTTTTGGTTAGTCAGTTTCTTCAAGAGGAGAAATGCATCTTCAAATTGGTACTAAGTGTCCTATGATATTAATGAGCATTACTTACACAGAGAACATATTCAGAAAAAATTATATTTAAAAAATTTTCTTCTTCCAGATTATCCTTCCCTTTAGTATTTATATTTTCATTCAGTTGTTTCTCTCTTTTGTTTCTCTCTTTGTTTTTGTTTCATGGTGGCTCACCATGGTGGATTCAAATATTCCCATTCATTTAATTATTTGTGAAGTGATGACACTAAATTCAGTCATTTTTCTCATTTCTGAATTCTCTTTGACCATTTTGGAACACAATGCTTTGATTGTATTCTTTTGAAAATCAACACTGTTGGAGGTGGAGCCTAGATGGTGGAGTGAGAGATTGGATTCACCTGAGCCCTACCTATAAAAAGACAATCTAAACAAATTTTAGAGTGGAAGAATCCCCTAAGAGACAAAATATGAGAGATTTCCAACCCAGGATAGCCCAGAAGGTTTACTGGAAGGGTGTGTTATACAGGATTGGAGAAGCTCAGAGCATAGGCTGCACCACCACAGACTCCACCATAGTAGAGCAAAGCAGCAACCTCCAGGGAAGAAGCAGCAGAAGGATAGAAGAAAAAATGACCAATGATTTTAAAAATATGAAAAAAATAATTCCCTGAAGAGAACAGCTCCTTTAAAAGGATAATTAGGCAAATGGATAAGGAGATACAAAAACTAACTGGAGAAAATAATTCCTTAAAAGGAACAATTGGACAAATGGAGAAAGGAGGTACAAAAGTTAAGTGAAGAAAACAGTTGATTAAAAAAAGAATGAAAAAATAGAAGAAAATGGAAAATATCCCATTGTAAAAACAACTGACCTGGAAAACAGATCCAGGAGAGAAATTCTACGAATTATTGATCTAGCAGAAAACCATGATGAAAAAAGAGCCTTGACAATATCTTTCAAAAAGTCATCAAGGAAAACTATCCTGAGGTCCTAGATCCAGAGGGCAAAATAGTCACTGAAAGAATTCACCAATCACCTCCTAAAAGTGATCCCAAATTGAAAATGCCAAAGAATATTGTTGCCAAATTCGAGAACTATCAAGTGAAGGAGAAAATACTGCAAGTAGCCAGAAAGAAGCAATCTATATTGAAGAAATACAGTCAGGATCACACAGGGCCTTGTAGCTTCTACATTAAAAGAAGGGTTTGGAATATGATATTCCATAAGGCAAAGGAGCTTGGGCTAAAAACAAGGATCAATTCTCAGCAAAATTGAGCATAATATTTCAGACAAGGAGATGAACATTCAATGAAATAAGGGATGTCCAGACCTTCCTGATGCAAAGGACAGAACTCAACAGAAAATTTGATCTTCAAACACAACACTGAAGAGAGGCATAAAAAGGTAAACAGGGAATAAAACAAACACATTTGTTATTCAATATGGGCAAACTTGAGGGTGTGGAGTCAAGATGGCAGAGTAGAAAGACACATATACTCTAGTGCTTCTCCCACAGCCCACAAAATACCTGTAGAAAATGACTCTCAAGAAATTCTAGCCTGGGAGCCAAATTGAAGGAGTGAGAGCAACACCTCACCTAAGCTCTTAGACAAACCCCTTCAGATACCTCTAAAAAGAGAATCTGACCAAAATTTGGAGGTGCAGAATCCAATAGGAGACAGACTGTGACAGATTCCCAGCACAGGACAGACTGAAAGGTCGACAGGAAGGATCTGTTCCTCGGGAGTGAGCCCACAGTGCACAGTGCAGTGGAGCAGGAGGGCCCCAGGGAGACTTGAGACAGTAGCAGGTGGAACCAGCCAAGAAGCAGTCCAGGGTGAGAGACCAGCAGAGCTGGGCAAGTGACAGGTGCTGAGCCCCCGATATCAACTGCTGCAGCTCCTGAGGCTTGCAGCCCCACAGATTCAACCTCTGTAAGTCACCTACTTGAACTTCCAGGAGCCAGGATGGTAGAGTGATCAATAAATGCTCTCTCCTGCCCCCTTGATGACTTCAAAAGAAATATAAAATATTTCCACAGAAAAATTCTGGATCAGCGAATACAGCAGAGGGGGCATATTTGCCTATTTGACTATTGTCTCACAACACCTGAGGATAGGAAAATAGCTAAGGGGGATTTCTCCCACTGTGACCCAGGTGAACTGGAAGGAGAGGAGCCCCAGGAGGGGTGGAAACTTGCACTAGGACCCAGGCTAGCCTCAGTACTAGGAAAGGACCTCCAAGGGAGCTGGAAACTCGCACTAGGACCCAGACAAGCTCCAGTGCTAGGAGAGGAGCCCCAGGAGAGGTAGAAACTCACACTAGGATCTAGGCATACCTCAGCACTCCAGGAGAAACGGGAAGACAATAGGGCAGCTTAGTTAAACTGAGATCTCTCATGACCAGACCACCCCTTCCCCACACTTTACAAGTTAACCCCAGGGCTGATTGGGGGAAACAAAAAACAAAAACACGCTCTTATCTTTTTCACACGTCAGTTCAACACCAAGTTCTGCAGCTTCTAACTGAAAGAACCAGGAGCCACAACACACAATCACCATCATGAGCAAGAAAAAGCAAAATAAGAGTGAAAAAAAACCATAGAATCTTTCTGTGGGGACAAAGACCAAAACACAAATATCAAAGAGGTCAGTAGTGAGACACTTCCACCTGAAACTTCAGAAGGGACCATGAACTGCTTGCATGCACAAACAGCTCTCATGGAACAGATGAAGAAGTAAATGGAAAAACTGGCCAATGATTTTAAAAGTATGAAAAAAAATTCACTGATGAGACCATCTCTTTAAAATGGAAAATTGAACAAATGGAAAAGGAAACAGAAAACCTAACTGGGAAAATTGGACAAATAGAAAAAGAAGTACAAAAATTAACTGGAGAAAAAAACTCCTTAAAAGGAACAATTGGACTGATGGAAAAGGAGATGCAAAAGTTAACTGAAGAAAAAAATTTGATAAAAATTAGAATTGGGCAAGTAGAAACTAATGACTCTATGAGACAGCAAGAATCAGTCAAACAAAATCTAAAGAATGAAAAGATAGAAGAAAATTCAAAATATCTAATTGGGAAAACAACTGACCTGGAAAATAGATCCAGGACAGAAAATTTAAGAATTATTGGCCTGCCAGAAGCCATGATGAAAAAAAGAGTCTGGACAATATCTTCCAGGAAATCATCAAGGAAAACTGCACAGAAGTTCTAGATCCAGAGGGCAAAATAGTCATCAAAAGAATCCACTGTTCACCTCCCAAAAGCAATCCCAAACTCAAAACCCCAAGAAATATTGTTGCAAAATCCCAGAGCTATTAAATGAAGGAGAAAATACTACTGGCAGCCAGAAAGAAACAATTCAAATATCGAGGAGCTACAGTGAGGATCACACAGGACCTTGCAGCTTCTACCTTAAAAGATTGAAGGATTGGAATCCGATATTCCATAAGGCAAAGGAGCTGGGACTGCATAAGTTCATTATAACATTTCAGGCAAGGAGCTGGTCATTCAGTGAAGTAAGGGATTTCCAGACCTTCCTGACAAAAATGCCAGAACTTAATAGAACATTTGATCTTCAAAAGCAGGTCTCAGCAGAGGCATAAAAAGGTAAAGAAGGGGAAAAAAAAACCTTTTTACTCAATTTGGGCAAACTTTTTACCTCTCTAAAAGGGAAGAAAATACCAGTTAATCTTGAGAACTGTACACCTATTATGAAAGGTAAAAGGGAATGGTATAAAGTAAATGATATCATGTTAAAAATATGATTTAACAATGTGAAAGGATTGTAACAGGAGATGTGAAAAGGCGGAAGCAAAAAATGGTAAATTACATCACAGGAAGAAGTACATAATTATAGTAGAGGGAAAGAGGGGAGGGAGATGAGCATTGTTTGAGAAGTACTGTCATCTGATTTGGTTCAAGGAGGGAACAATAAACTTAAGTACATAATTGTAACTAGCTCTATAGGAAGTGGGAGGGGAAGGTGTAAGAAATGGGTGGGGAAGCTAAAAGGGAGTGAAGAAACAATTTTTAGGCATGAATGTTGGGAATTGTTTTTGCATACAACTGGGAAATTTTGTGGAAATAAATGTTGAAAACTAAAATAGGATTATGAAAGAAAGAAATATTTCACATTGATATTTTTTCATTCCTTTGGTTTTGTTTTATAATTTCTTGATTTTTCATAAAGTCATTAACTTACATCTGCTCCATTCTAATACTTACAGAATTATTTTCTTCAGTGAGCTTTTGAATCTTCTTTTCCATCTGCCCCATTCAGCTTTTTAAGGCATTCTTCTCATTGGTTTTTTGGATCTCTTAGTCTATTTTTTAAACTGTTACTTTCTTCAACATTTTGGGGGATCTGCTTTTGCAAGGATTTGACTCGTTATTCATGATTTTTTTGCATCACTCTCATTTCTCTCCCCAAGTTTTGCTCTACTTCTCTCACTTAATTTTCAAAATCCTCTTTGAGCTCTTCCATGGTCTGAAACCATTTGATATTTTTTCTTGGAGGCTTTGGATTGAGGAGTTTTGACTTTGTTTTCTTCTGTTTGCATGTTTTTGTCTTCCTTGTCACCAAATAACATTTCACAGTCTGATTCTTTTTCCAGTTTTGCTCATTTCCCCAGCCATTTACTTGACTTTTGAGCTCTTTGTCAATGTAGTTCTCTGCTTCCATTAGGGGTGGGGTGATTTACTATCAGCTGCTCAATCCCTTCACAATCTGTGGGTCTAGAGCTCCACAAATGGTAGCTCCAGATGCCCCTGCTACTGCTGTGGCTGCCACAGGTTCCTCAGCCCCCTCCCCCATCTTCACCCTGGGACCGGAGCCAGACCACTCCACTCTTCTGCACTAGTCCCAGATATTTTTTCCACTGACCTTTCAATTTTTCTACAGTGTTTTGGGGTGATGAAGTCTGGAAATCACCACAGGTATGACAGATTCTGTCCCCCCAAAGGTCCCCTTTGTCCTGCCATGGCTCACACTGGACTGGGCTCTGCTCCCGGTGTGGCACAATATACACTTCTAGGTGACTGTCCAGGCTGTCTTGGGCAGGAGATTTGCTTCACTCTATCATTCTGTGAGTTCTGCATCTCCAGAATTTGTTCAGAACCAATTTTTACAGGTATTTGGCTAGTCTTAGTGGGCACGTTCTAACAAGTCCATGTTGTTACTCTGCCATCTTGGTTTCACCCCCTCTCCAGTGTTTTCAATAGGAATGGGTATTGAATTTTGGAAAAAATCTTTTTTCTGCATCTGTTGAGATAATCATATGGATTCTATTACTTTTATTGTTGATACAATCAATAATGCTTATGGCTTTCCTAATACTGAACCAGTCTTGTATTCCTGGTATAAATACTACTTGATCATAATGTATTATTATTGTGATTAATTTCTGTATTCTTTTTTTCTAATAACTTGTTAAAATTTTTTCATCTATACTCTTTAGAGAAATTGGTCTATAATTTTCTTTCTCTGTTTTGGCTCTTCTAAGTTTAGGTATCAGAACAATACTGATATCATAAAAAGAATTTGGGAGGACTCCTTTTCCCCCAATTTTCCTAATTAGTCTATATAGTATTGGCATTAACTGTTCTTTAAATGTTTCAAAGAATTCACTTGTAAATACATCTGGATCTGGAGATTTTTTTCCCGAGGAGTTCATTGATGGCTTACTCAGTTTCTTTTTCTGAGATGAGGTTATTTAAGTATTCAACTTGTTCTTCTGTTAATCTGTGCAATATATATATATATATATATATATATATATACATATATATATATATATATATTTAAATATTCATCCATGTCACTTAGATTGTCAAATTTATGCTCATACAGTTGGGGAAAGTAATTTCTAATTATTGTTTTAATTTCCTCCTTGTTGTAGGTGATGTTGCCCTTTTCATTTTGATATTAGTAATTTGGTTTTCTTCTTTCTTTTTTTAAATCAAATTGATCAAATGTTTATCAATTTTATTGTTTTTTTTTTTATAAAACCAACTCTTAGTTCTATTTATTATTTTAACAGTTTTCATAATTTAAATTTTCTCAATTTCTCCTTTGGTTTTCAGTGTTTCTAATTTTGTATTTACTTGGGGATTTTCAATTAGTTTTTTTCTAGTTTTTTTTTTTTTATCTGCATGCCCAATTCATTGATCTCCTGTTTCTTTATTTTATTCATATAGGCACTCAAAGATATAAAACTTCCCCTAAAAAACTGCTTTTGCAGTATCCCATAACATTTTGTAGATTGTCTCATTATTGTCATTCTCTTGAATCAAGTTGTTGCTTGTTTCTGTAACTTGTTGTTTATCCCACTCATTCTTTAGGATGGGGTTATTGAGCTTCTAATTAATTTTTGGTCTATCTTTCCATGATATTTTATTACATGTAATTTTTATTAGCATTATGATATGAGAATGATGCATTGACTGTCTCTACCTTTCTGCACTGAATTGTGAGGTTTTTGTGCTCTAGTGCATGGTCAATTTTTGTATATGTTCCAGGTATTGCAAAGAAAGTTATACTCCTTTCCATTACCATTCAGTTTTCTCCAGAAATGTATCATATCTGCCTTATCCAGAGTTTTATTTGCCTCTTTGAACTTCCTTCCTGTTTATTTTGAGGTTATATTTATGAAGTTCAGAAAGGTTGAGATTGAGATCCTCCACTAGTATAGTTTTATTGTCTATTTCTTCCTGTGACTCTCTTCTCCTTTAAGAATTTGGATGTTATACCACTTGTTGCATATATATTTGGTAATGATATTGCTTCATTGTCTATGGTGCTTTTTAGCAGGATATAGTTTCCTTCCTTATCTCTTTTGATTAGATCTATTTCTGTATTTTCTTTGTCTGAGATTAGGATTGTTATCTCTGCTTTTTTTTTTACACCAGCTGGAGCACAATATATTCCGCTCCAACATTTTACCTTTACCCTATATCAAATGTATCCCCCTGTTTCAAATGTGTTTCTTGTAAACAACATATTGTTGAATTATGATTCTTAATCCATTCTGCTATGAGTCTCTGTTTTATGGAAGAGTTCATCCCATTCACATTTACAGTTATAATTACTGTCTGTATCTTTTCTTCTATCCTTTCCCCCATTTCTGTTATTAGTTCTCTCTTCTCCCTTCCCCTCCACAATAGAGTTTAAATTTTTGAACACTGCCTCCCTCAGTCTTCCTTCTCTTCTTTCAGCCTCTCTCCTTTTATTTCCCTTTTTCCTTACTGCTTCTTCCCTCCCCTTTTAGCCTGCCTTCTCCTTTCCCCTCCTACTACCTGTAAAGTTAGTTAGATTTCTATCCTTAACTAAGTTTGCTGTTCCCTCCTTGAACCAAATCAGAGGAAAGTAAATCTCAAACAGGGCTCATCTCCCTCCTTTCTTCCCATCTACCATGATATGTTGTTGTGCCTCTCTCTGTGATGTAATTTACCTTTTTCTGCCTCCTCCTTTTCACATCTCCCATTACAATCCCATTGCATCCTTAAATCATATCTTTGTCATCACATCATTTAATTTATAGCCACTTCATCTACCTATGTACATCCCTTTAATTTATCATAAGAAATATGCAATTCTCAAGATTAACAAGTATCATCTTCTCTTAAAGAGGTGTAATTAGCTTGCCCATATTGAATAACCAGTTTTTCCCCTTCTTCACCATTTTATGCCTCTCTTGAGATTTGTTTTTGAAGATTGAATTTTCTATTTATCTCTGGCCTTTTCATCAGGAAGATCTGGAAGTCCCTTTTTTCACTGAATGTCCATCTCCTTGCCTGAAATAGCATGCTCACTTTTGCTGGGTAATTGATCCTTGGTTTTAGTCCCAGCTCCTTTGTCTTACAGAGTATCATATTTTAATCTCTCCAATCTTTTAATGTAGAAGCTGCAAGGTCCTGTGTGATCCTGATTGTGTTTCTTCAATATCTGGCTTGTTTCTTTCTGGTTACTTACAGTATTTTCTCCTTCACTTGACAGTTCTGGGATTTGGCAACCATATCCCTTGGTGTTTTCAGTTTGGAATCACTTTCATGAGGTGATTGGTGGATTATTTCAATGAATATTCTGCTTTCTTTGTCTAGGACCTCTGGGCAGTTTTTCTTAATGATTTCTTGAAAGATATTTTCCAGGTTCTTTTTTTCATCATGACCAACTAATAATTCTAAGATTTTCTCTCCTGGCCCTATTTTCCAGGTCAGCTGTTTTTCTAATGAGATTTTTATTTTTTCTTCTATTTTTTTCATTCCCTACATCTATTTGATTCTTGATGTGTCACAGAGTCATTAGCTTCTACTTGCCCAATTCTAATTTTTAACAGATTGTTTTCTTCAGATAACTTTTGCATCTCCTTTTCTATTTGCCCAATTGTTCCTTTTCAGGAATTATTTTCTCCAGTTGGGTTTTGTACTTCGTTTTCCATGTGTCCAATTTTCCTTTTTAAGGGGCTATTCTCTTCAGTGAATTCTTTTTTCATATTTTCAAAATCACTGACCAATTTTTCTTCTAACTCTCTAATTTGACTTTTAAAACTCTTCTTGAGCTCTTCCAAGAATACTCTTTGGATTTGAGATCAGTTCATATTCCCTTCCGAAGTTTCAGATGGGAGTAGCGTCTTAATGGTGATCTCTTTGTTATTCACGTTTTGGTCCTTGACCCCATGGTAAGCTTCCATGGTCTTTTCTTTTCCAGTTTCCTTCTTGGTCATGATGATTGCTTTTTTCTGGCTTTTACAGTGGATCTCTGCTTCTGGGGCACAGGGGGCTCTGTCCCATGGTTACTGGACATGAAACTTGAGGCTTTGTGTGTTATGGACTCTGGTTCTTTCATTTAGAAGCTAGAATGTTGCAGCTTGCCTGGTGCTGAGCTGGCTAATGTGCCAAAGAAGAGGCCAGGTGAAGTCTTTCTGAGTTTCCCCAGAGTTATCCTGGAGTTCACTGAGTGAGGTGTGGGGGGAGTGGTGATCTGGTCACAGGAGGTATCCCCTCCTGAGCTAGAGCACAGGCAGGATCAGTGGTTGATGAGCTCCATCTGTGCTAATAATGTCTTCCTGATACCCCTGGCTATTGTTTCTTTCTGGTCACTTACAGTATTTTCTCCTTCACTTGACAGTTCTGGGATTTGGCAACCATATCCCTTGGTGTTTTCAGTTTGGGATCACTTTCATGAGGTGATTGGTGGATTATTTCAATGAATATTCTGCTTTCTTTGTCTAGGACCTGCTGAAGCACAACTAGGGTCCTGGTGTTGGCAATAACAGACTCTACCTCCCTGGGGCTCAGGATCTCCTCCTGGCTGAATGAGATGGGGCTATCCAGGACTGTTCTGGCCTTGCACTGGTCCCCTTCAGCCACAGAAAGAGGGACACCCCTCCACTTTGCTATTTTCCTAGCCTCATGGGCTAAGAGACTGTTTGCCCTTTCAGTTGATCCCACTATTCTAAGATTTTCCCTAGGGAAGTAATCTTTGAGTTTTTCAAGGTCAACAGGGGAGGGCATTTACAAATCATTCCACCATCCTGGCTCCTGGAAGTTCAAGACTTACAGACATTTAATCTGCAGGCTGATAATTTCAGGAGTAGTTGTTGCCATTACCTGGGGTTCTGTTCTTCTCTCTCACTCAGTTCCATTGGACTCCTGTACTGGACTGATGTTCTTGAGATTCTGCACTGCTTTACTCCACCATATGGTTCCTGCTCAGCTTTGCTGTGGTGGGATCTGTTCTCGTACAGCCTATGTGCTCTGTGCTCCTCCAGCACCATGCAACAGATTCTTCCCATTGACCTTCTGGGCTGTTCTGGGCTGAAAATCTGCCACATTGTGTCTCCTAGTGAATTTTGCCACTGTTAAATTTTTTCAGATTCTCCTTTTCGAGATATCTCAAGGAGGTTGTCTTAGAGTTTAGGTGAGTACTCTCACTCTACCACCTTGGCCCCACCCCCCAAACATTCTTTAGAGCAATTTGGAGCTATACCCAAAGGGCTATAATGTCATGCATACCCTTTTTTCCTAGCCCAGTAATATCACTACTAGGTCGATATACAAAAAGGAAAAAAATGGGAGGAGGACGTGTGTGTATGGAAATATGTATGACTCCTCCTTCCTGGTGGAAATTGGGAGGATGTCCATCAATTGGAGAATGGCTGAATAAATTGTGATGGAATACAGTTGTGCTATAAGAAATGATGAATAGGATGCTCTTGGAAAAACCTGGAAAGACTTACATGAGCTCTGTGTACAAATATTCTGTGTACAAAGTAGCGACAATATTGTGAGATGATCAGCTGTGAATGATTTAACTATTCTCAGAAATATTATGATACAAGACAATTCTGAAGGATGGAATTATGATGGAAATTGTTATCCATCTCCAGACAAAGAACTGAGAGTGTCTGAATATAGATCAAAGAATACTTTTTTTTTCTTTTCCTTGGTCTAATTTTCCTTTTACATCATGACTAACATGGAAATATGTTTTGCATGAATATACAGGTATAATCTATATCAAATTGCTTGCCTTCTTAATGAAGGACCAGGAGAGGGAGGAGAGGAGAGAATTTGGTACCCAAAGTTTTATAAACATGTTAAAAATTATTTTTATATGTAATTAGGGAAAAAATAAAATACTAAGAATTAAAAAATGAAATAAAAAAGGAACATAATAAGAATGTAATTGCTGCATCTCCCCACTGTAATAACCTTTATTTTTTGGTTCAATATAACCCTATAAATCACTATTGTCCACTCCCTAGTGATATTTGCTTCAAATCCGTAACTTTTTTGGACCATAGGATACTGTTGGTCAAACAGCAGGGACTTATGACTTTTAGAATGCCCTGAACTGTTGTTGAAAGGAGTTTATAACCTATAGATAGGCTGTGATGAGATGACTTAGAATTGATGACCTGAAGAAGGTCTCATGACCCATGAAAGGCCTGTTAATAAAGTATTCATTATTGATAGACTTCTCCTTTAGCCAACAATAAGATTTGTCCACTCATAGAATTAGTCACTCTGTGAATTGTAACACCTTTCTGTCTTTAGTGCACTCTCAAGTATATAAAAAGTAGCTAGTACCCAAGAGGAGGGTTCTCTGATGGTGAGAAAAATCTTGGACTCAATTAATAAGGGATGCCCTACTAAACTGATTAATCATGCTTGGTGTTAGTGTGACTGTTGTTGCAATTGGAATTTTGTGACCCAGAAAGCTCAAGTTCAACTCACACATTACCCATCTTTTGTTCATTTATGCATGAACATATCAGGCTTTGTGTTTTGCTACTTAATTCATTTTTGTCCTATTTTTGCCATGAATTTCTTCAATGCTATTCTTTCTGCATTTTAGTTGTTCTCTATGGCATCTACCTTAATGGATATGTGGACGTAATTTTCTTCTGTGGTTGTCCTTCTTAATTTAAAATCATTTGAATTAAACTTATAAGATTTCAGATGATATATACAGAAGTGTATTATATATAGGCATATTCTTTTCAGTTTTTCTATTGCAGTGTTGGA
Source organism: Bettongia penicillata ogilbyi (assembly GCA_023548195.1). Lineage (NCBI taxonomy): Eukaryota > Metazoa > Chordata > Mammalia > Diprotodontia > Potoroidae > Bettongia > Bettongia penicillata. Next base: position 46,835 of record JAJHZJ010000868.1, read on the forward strand.
TATCCTTCTTTTATTTTTTTGGATATATACGTATTTGCATATATATGTTTATTTTTATGTTTGTGCACATATATGTATTTAGATTTTACCTAGCTGCAACTTCCCAAGACATTCCAAAGCAAGCACTTTCACAAAGTAAATCCCAATCCCTCCACAACAGTTACCTATTGCAAAATGATAGAAGGGATGCCTTTTATTTCTGACAATATGTTGGTAATGTTGACTGTTAGCTGTAACTGATGAGGTTTTGTTTGTTTCTAATGTTGACTTAATTTAAAATTTTGCAATTGCTATTTATTTTTTTTGTCTGTTTTCTTTACTCTGAATCTCATCATTCACATATCTCCATGTTTCTTTAAATTCCTAATCATCATTCCTTAACAGCATATTAATTTTTGATTTAATTATATGTGCCATAAATCATTCGGACATAACCCTATGGGTGGGAATATATTTTCTCTTCAGCTTTTTATCACAAACAATTCTGCAACGGATATTATACATGTGAGTCTTTTCAGGTTCATAATTTCCCTGAGATAGAATACCTATAATTAAATCTCTGGGTAAAAGGGGATGAGCAGTTTAGTAGTGTTTATTATTTTGCAACCAGAGTCTTTTTCCTAGAATTGTTGAAACAATACACCATTCTTCCAGCAGTAAATTACTATCTCTATAGTATAATTGCTTTTACAATGATTTTTTTTGAAATCATTGCTACTTCAATCTTTGTGAGGTGATAGAATGAGGCTGGTGACTTTGTACAGCCCTCCCTCACTTAAATCCAATTCACTTGAAGTCATGGCATCACCTTCCTGAAGTAATGGTCCTCTTTAAGAACAAAGGACAAGGAAGAAGAAGAAGAAGAAGAAGAAGAAGAAGAAGAAGAAGAAGAAGAAGAAGAAGAAGAAGAAGAAGAAGAAGAAGAAGAAGAAGAAGAAGAAGGAGAAGAAGAAGGAGGAGGAGGAGGAGAAGGAGAAGAAGGAGATGAAGAAGGAGAAGGAGAAGAAGAAGAAGGAGAAGGAGAAGAAGGAGGAGGAGAAGAAGAAGGAGAAGAAGAAGGAGAAGAAGGAGAAGAAGAAGGAGAAGAAGAAGAAGGAGGAGGAGGAGAAGGAGATGAAGAAGGAGAAGGAGAAGAAGAAGGAGAAGGAGAAGAAGAAGGAGGAGGAGAAGGAGAAGGAGAAGAAGAAGGAGAAGGAGAAGAAGGAGATGAAGAAGGAGAAGAAGAAGAAGAAGAAGAAGGAGAAGGAGAAGAAGAAGGAGGAGGAGAAGGAGAAGGAGAAGAAGGAGAAGGAGAAGAAGGAGATGAAGAAGGAGAAGAAGAATAAGGAGAAGGAGAAGAAGGAGATGAAGAAGGAGAAGAAGAAGAAGGAGATGAAGAAGGAGAAGAAGAAGGAGGAGGAGGAGAAGAAGAAGGAGATGAAGAAGGAGAAGGAGAAGAAGAAGAAGAAGAGGAGGAGAAGAAGGAGATGAAGAAGGAGAAGAAGGAGAGGGAGAAGGAGAAGAAGAAGGAGAAGGAGAAGAAGAAGCAGATGAAAAAGGAGAAGAAGGAGAAGAAGGAGAAGAAGAAGAAGAAGAAGAAGAAGAAGAAGAAGAAGAAGAAGAAGAAGAAGGAGAAGGAGAAGGAGATGAAGAAGAAGAAGAAGGAGAAGGAGAAGAAGAAGGAGAAGAAGAAGAAGAAGAAGAAGAAGGAGAAGAAGGAGAAGAAGAAGAAGAAGAAGAAGAAGAAGAAGAAGAAGAAGAAGGAGAAGAAGAAGAAGAAGAAGAAGAAGAAGGAGAAGAAGAAGAAGAAGAAGAAGAAGAAGAAGGAGAAGGAGAAGAAGAAGAAGAAGAAGAAGAAGAAGGAGAAGGAGAAGAAGAAGAAGAAGAAGAAGGAGAAGGAGAACAACAACAACAACAGCATTGTGAGGCAATATATAGTTGTTTTAATTTGGATTTTTCTTATTCTTGCTCATTTTAAACCCTTTTCAGGGAGTGATTAATATTTTTTATATCTTTTAGAAAAACTGCTTTCTCATGTTCTTTGAACTTTCATCCATCCAAATTCTTTTTGCTATTTTTTTACTCTTTCTATGAACTCTCCTTTTGGTAATTTAATTGGTATAGCATTAAATCAATAGTGTAATTCATGGAGTATCTTTATTTGCTAGCTTTCCCTGAGGATAAATGTTGAATATTCTACAACTATTCATCTTCACTTATTTCTGCAAGAAAGTAAATGCTGTATAGTTGTATTTAAGTTCTGCATGCTTCTTGGTAGGTTAATTACCAGATAGTTTATGATTTTTGTTATCTTAAATGGACTCTTATCTTTTTTCTCCTGGATTTTGTTAGTTATAGACAAAGAGGCTGATAATTTTCAGGATGTTTTCTCTATCTGGCTACTTTGTTGAACCTATTAGTCACATTGATCATTTTTTCATTGATTCTCTAGGGTTCTCTAAATAAAACCCCACACTATTTGCAAATTAAATGATTAGAATTGTAAGATTCTGGGCAAACGTACTTTTGTCCATCAATTAAATATATTCCACCAGTGGACAGGAGATTATCATTTCCATTTTTGTGATCCAGAAATTCAAATCTCAGCCACAGATAGCATCTTCCTTGCCAACTATTCACTTCCCAAATCAATTTCTCTCTGTCTCTGTCTGTCTCTCTCTCTCCCTCTGTCTGTCTGTCTCTCTCTGTCTGTCTCTGTCTCTCTCTCCCCTTCTGTCCTAAAATCCTTACATTTTTCTTGGTGGCAGTGATCAAAACACCAGTTTTACCCCTAAGGTCTTCAGTTTTTTGCCCAAGACATTATAATATTTCCCTATGCTATACTCCTTCTAGAAGTATCCTTTATGCACATTTGAATCGTAAGGAATAAATAACAGTCACTGTGTTTTGTGGGTCTAAGTAATTTTAGGCTGTATCTTGGATATATGTCAGAGGAAAAATATAAACTGAGTTATTCTTTTTCTGAGGTAAACAAATAACTGCCTGACTACACAGCAGGAGTTACCAGCCACCACCACCATTACTCTTTTGCTGACCCATATTGGATTATCTCTCCCCTGACAGCATCTGTTAATCTATGTATCATTCCTTGGAAGGTAAATAGCTGTTTATTTCCTAAGAGAGTTCAGCTCACTACTCCTCAGGAAAAGCAGATTATTATTGGTTAGGCCAACAAACCAGTCCAAAGATTAGCAATTTTCATTGGATTGAAATGAGGCATATGTGGCCCACCAAAGAGAGGAGGAGAGGGAGGGGGGGGGAAAGGGAGAGAGGGAGAGAGAGGGAGGGGGAGAGAGAGAACTTTACATATGATAATGCTAAAAAGTGTACCATTCCCAATTAAAGTAAAAAAAAAAAAACACTTCCTTTTTGCATGCTCATTCACCACCACAGCACTTGGCTGCAATCAGTGAAGAGTGTTTGGCATAGAACTCACCAGAAGTCAAAAGGAATTCCAATAAAATCTCCAAAACATCACTGCCCCTTAGTTTAGTCCTTCTATGTCTCAAGGGACAAGAACATCATATCAATAATCCAAATCCTAATCCCTGACCAGTTAACTTTCAAGAAGTGCCCCTCTTCCCCCTTAAAGGGAAACCAGGCCAGTATATATGAAGTGGGTACAAAATTTTACCTATTGCTTAGTTTCACATGTTAAGTGACCTATGTATCAAACTCTTTTACTTTCTATCAGTTTAATACGTCAAGATTACACCTTGCTCTTGCAAATCTGTTATCTTCTTTATATTGACATTAATTATAATTTTCATTTGTTTTCCTTTTCTACTTTCTCTCTCCCTTCTTCCTTCATTCCTTCCCTCCTTTCTTTCTTCCCTCCATTCTTTGATTCCTTCCTCCTTTTCTTCCTCTCTTTCTTCCTCCTCCTTCCTACATTCTTTCCTTCTACACTCCCTCTCTACCTCTTCCTTTCCTTCCCTCTTTTCTTCCTTCTTTTCTTCCTTCCTTTCTTCTTTCCTTCCTTTTTTCTTTCCAGCTTTACTTTCATTGCTTTTCCATGAAAAGATGGAAAGTAGAAAGTCTTTCCTTGAGAATCTCTATGATTTTTACTTCCAATCTGAACTTTAAACATATATATGTATATATATATATTCTCTAGCTTATTCATACATCTAAACTATTTGTTGTCCTTGGTAGTAGTGTTTAGACAAGAATTGTGACTGATTATAGGATCTTCAGTTTTTCGGTTCTCTTAATGTGTCTAGTACTTTCCCATTTCATTAACACCTAAACCTCTTGTCATTGAAGACAGCCTTTGTTTTACTAATCCTTTACAAAGTCTTACCAATTTAACTTAGACATTATCATCAACTTCTTTCCTTGAATGTTTTGCCATTCAACTCAAATACATTTTTCCCCTTCCGTTCCTTCTTTTGCTTTCTCTCTTCTTTCTGCTCTTATGTTTTTGCATTCCTATCTTGTTCCTTGCTGTCAGATGTTTCCCAGTCTTTGGGTTCAACTCTTTCTTTCCCTCTATGTAGAGGCCTGAAAATTTACAAGTCCTTCCAACCTATCCTTCCAAAAATGTAATTTCCAGCTTTTTTCCATATACCAAATTCTTCAAATATCCTTCACAATTCATCTTTCAGGTCTAGACCTAGGATGAGAAAGATCTAAGTTCAAATTCTGCCTCAAATATTCATTATCTCTTTGACTTGGAGTAAGTCACTTACATTAGATTCTTTTCCATTTTTCTCAATTGTAACATGAAGATAATAACAGCACCTACCTCACAAGATTATTGTGAGAATCAAATCAGATAATATTTGTAAATTGCTTAGCAACATACCTGGAACATAGTAGGCACTACATAAATTTCTGCCATCCCTTTCTTTCCCACTATAAATCAAATAATTTATTGAAAATAAAGGATTATAAAATGTGATCATTTTGTGGTCAAAATGTAAACTAATCACCTTATTTGGGAGCACTCATATCACCCCATGCCCCCCCAAATTTAAAATTGGATGCTTTGAACAATTGTTCTCTGTATATGGTTCCCTAAACCTTGTTATTCCAATTTCTATCCATTTCCAGACTTCATTAAAACACAGCTACAAGAAATTCAAAAAAATATGTGCATTTCAAATGGCAATTAAATGTGTTTGACTGTCACAACAATATTGAGGGTCTATCAAGTAGCTGGAGAGTGGTGCACTCAGATGGGATTAATCAAGGAAAGCTTATTGTAAGTGAGCTTTGAAGCATGTTTTGAAGAAGATAGGAGATATAAATTAGTAGAGAGGACTTGAGAAGTCATATCTCTAAAAGGAAATGGCGGTTACTGGTTATAAGGAAGTAGGATGAGTAAAATGTGTATGGGAAAAATAGTTTGGTTAAAATCAATGAAACATGTAGGGGCATAATGAAGAAAGTTGAAAGCCTGTTAAAAGCTAAAAGATGATTTAATAATGTACTTCTAGGACCTGATGGAATATTGTTATCCATAAGAGAGTCGTCAGTTGTTTTCCCTTCCCGCTGGGGACACAAGACTTGGAAATGGATTTGAGGGAGTGCATAAGGAAATCAGTTTGATGTTAAAAGCTTTCTTGACAGAAAGGGGATTTATGAACCAAAATGGCTTACTTGAGGAGTTTCTGGAATCACAATCTCTAGAGGTTAAAAAAAAATACCTGTTTATTCTGGTTTTCATCTGCTTGGGAGAAACCTGTCACTCAATCTCCTTGACTATGTGAAAGTAAAGAATGAAATATTTGGCAGCTAGTTCTAGGCAAATTAGAACATAATCAGAAGGCAAGATAAAGCCATGAATTTGGAGAAGTTGTATATTAAATTCTCACCTTTGCTATCATTCCAACTTAGAGGTCTAGGAGGAATGGATGAGCTGAACTCTTAATTAATTACTTTTTCACACAGGAAGGCTTCAGTATTTTCTATTTCTCTATTCCTCCATAAGAGATGGATGAAATCTTTCCTAGCTATGGACAATAAAATATTTTATTTTCCTATCTAGGTAGTTCTCTAAATGATCTAATGTGATCTTTGTCCATATTTAAAAATATGGTAAGACCACATCTACAGAACAGTGTACTGTTCTGGCCACCCCCTTTTTATGAAGAACACTGATAAAATCGAAAAATTCAAGGAGGTCTACCAGGACAATGAAGAGCCTCGAGAGAATTTTTAAAATACAAAGAAATAGAAATGTTTAGACTGTAGAAAAGAAAAATTGGTGATTGGGGTACAAGATGATTGATGACTTCAAGTGTGTAAAGGGCTCTCTTAAGGAAAATGAATTGGTTTTGTTATGTTTGGCCCCACGGGGTAGAAATAGGAAAAATTGTTTGTTATTGCAAAGAAGAACATTTAGCTTCAATGTAAGAAAAGACTTCTAATGATTAACTCTCCAGAAATAGAAGGGGCTTCCCCCTTCATTAAAGACAAAAACTCAATGACTCCTTGACAGTTATGTGATAGAGGATATACCCGGTTGGATTGGGTTAGATTAGTGTCCTCAGAGCTTCTTTCTAATTTCTTGATTTGTTTAATTCTGTTACTTTTTAGGTTCCCATGAGCCTCATCCTTGAAGGCCAATCTTTAAATTTTGAAATATATGTCTTTGGGCCATAAAAATTTCATCAATCAGAACTATGCTAAGGGTATAATAAAAATAAAACAAAAAGGAATAAAAAGGAAACATTCTGGCAACAAAATATTATTGTTAGAAAATAACTTGTAAATCAAGCTTTCATTTCCTCTGAAAAATAAAAAAAATGCAGGTTAAAATAAATTTTACTCACACTTAATCAATTTACTATTTTTAGTATTAGCATTTAATACCCCAATGCTGGTGAGGTCTTAGAGGTTTTTGATTACACACACACACACACACACACACACACACACACACACACACACGCACACACAGAGAGAGAGAAATGTTTTAATATGTTGGTCAAGCAAAATAAAATAGGGCAAATCCTGATCTCAACTTGAATGGAACATATTTAAATAACTTCAAAGAAGAAGATAAATAAAGTGAAAGTGCCCAGTGTATGTTGTTCCATCTATACAAGTCAAATTAAGATAAATCTTTAAGTGCCTTTTTTATGTCTTTACTGAGCTAAGTGCTGAGAACACAAAGAAAGGTAAATGAAGTCCCTAAGGTCAAGGGATTTTCAATCTCATGAAAGAGAATAATGGGTGCAAAAGTCAACAGAGATGAACAGAAACACAAACAGTATGTGTATGTGTGTGTGTGTGTGTGTGTGTGTATGTTACATACACAATAGATTTCTATACACTACATATATACATGTGTAATGGCAAGTAAAATAGATCTTTTGCTGTTTTTGTTTTACTAAAACTGCCTCTGATTGGATAATGTGATTAAGGAGGATCTTTCCCACCCATTGATGTGCCTGCCCATTTTGGGCAGCTTGATTAGAAGAGTTGTTTTGTAGGAGGGTCCCAAGTACTTTTTTTTTCTATTGAGGCACTTGTCAGAGGGTTATGCCCTCTGGCTCTAAAAAAGTGTATAAATAGTTTGAGAGTAAGGTTTTACTTTGGAGCTCACTGACTGGAAGTGTTTCTTTGGCTAGGGAGACTCTGGGAAGTTGTTAAGGAGCCCCCCTCCCCCTTTCTGGTAATGGAGTATGTATGTTAATGATCAGACGTTTTGGAAGCATGTCTGTTGACTTTTGATTTCTCTGTATTTTCTCTGAAATTTTGATTTTTATTTTCTCTGATACCTGTGCTTGATTAAAGTGATAGTTAACCCCTTGAAAATTGCTTTCCTTTTATGAATGCAGATCTAAGAATCTGTTATTTGTAGGTCCCCCTGTGTATGTTGAGATGCTTACTGATACACATGCACACACACACATGTACACATTAAATAGGAATATATAGATTATATGTGTACACATATAATCATGTGTATATATTGATATACATGCATGAATACATATGTATTGTGTAAGTATGTGTATATAAATATATAGGACTTTAAAAAAACAAATATGATGAAGTATGTTTATCAAATTTTTAAGCTTAAATTCAAATTAAGTGATGTTATAAGAAGAGACAGCTCACTGATCATTCAAGAGAGGCATTTTGGTTCGAAGAGTTAATGAATTTATGAATAGGGCTTCAGGCAAACCATTTCTATGAATAACATGATGTCATTATCACTCCTTATGCTCCCAGAACTTAAAAGATAGGAGATAGGGTGGAGGAGAGAAGCATAAGTAGCAGGAATACAGCTAGAAGGGAAAGAGATTAAAGCGTGGTTGTCACATCAAAAAGTGGACTCCAGGAAGGAAACATTCACCAATCAACTCAGCAGTGATTCTGGAGATGAATTACAGCTGTCAAATAATCCATAAATCTAAAAGCATTTATTAGGACTTATTATTCCAGGCATAGTGTTAAGTGTTAACTGTACAGAGAAAGTTTACCATTAAAAACAGTTCCTTCAAGGAGCTCATATTCAAGTTGGCAACAACAAGTAAAAAAAAAAAATCTAAGTACATGCAAAATATATGCAGAAGAGATGAGTAGCAATTTCAGAGGGAAGACACTATCAGCTAACAGTGGGATTACTGCCAAACTACCCCCCAATAGGGGGACTGAAGAAGGTCTCATGTAGAAGATGGTATTTGAATTCAAACTTGAATGAAACTAGGGAAACTAAGTGATTAAAGGAGGTAAAGAATTCTAGACATTGGGGACAGCCATTGCAAAAGAAAAGAGACTAGAGATGAACTGTTGTCTTTGAAAAACTTCAACTACGGCAATTTTGTTGGGTCGTAGCTAACTGCAGCAATGGATAGAGCACTGTGCCCACAGTCAGGAAGACCTAAGTTCACATCTGCTCTTGGACTTTCTTTGAGCTTAAACTCTGTTTGCTTCAGTATTCTCAACTGTAAAATGAGGATTACAGAACCAACTCTGCAGTGTTGTGCTTAGCACAATGCCTGGCACAAAGTAGACACCATATAAATACTTGTTCCCTTCTTTCCTTATAGAGTTAGAAGAGTAAATAAAGTGTCAGAAAAACTGGAAGGGTGGAAATAACAGATTATGAAGAGCTTTAAGTGCCAAAAAGAGAACTTATCCTAGAAGTACTAGGGAACCCCTCGGGCTTATGGGGTGTGGGTGATATGGACAAACCTCTGCTGTAGGAATCATTATTTTGGCAGCTTTATGAAGGCCACAGTGGAGGAAGATATCTGCATAATATGAGATGATGAGGATGGAGAAGAGAAAGCTCTGGAGGTATTGCCTCGATTTTCCCAGTAACATATGAGACAAGGTTCTCAGAAGGGCAGTTGAAAGGGAAGATAGTACAATGGGGAAGCTTAGAAAAGATGAGAACATGTAGAATAGCTACCATGGAGAGTAAGTTCATGAATTTCTTAGGAATGATTGGAACATTTGCCATCAGGCTCTGTAGGCCTAGTTGGGATTTGATAACATAAATTTGTCATAGTTGGTAATCCTGGCTAGTGGTTAGAAGTTGGTTGGAGAGTGAATCATGGCCCATCTGAAATAGTCGAGCCCTGAATATCCACACCAATCAGTCCAACAGGCCCTTAGGGCAGCAGTTCCTACAATAGAAAAGTTTCTGGTTTCTGGTTTCTGACGCTGACACCACAGAAGCTGGTGAAAATATAACAGGGAAGTAGAATCATGCTAATTGGTTGAATAAGTAGGCACTCAGGAAATATCTGTCCTTCATGAGGAAATATATTCTAACAAAGGGTATGTTGAAATTAGATTTGTCCTGGTTGGAAAATGTTTTAGAATGCATTGAGTACATATTTTAGCTGACAGTGCCATGTTGCAATGCACATTAGAGTAAATTTCCAGGGATTGATGGATATTCATTCATTTATTCATTCATTCTTTATTATACATATAAAATCAATTGATGTTCAATTAAGCTAATCAACTTGCTTAAGGACACAATGTATTTTATGGCAATTATGAGAACCCAGGACTTCTGAATCTCATATTAGTGCTGTCTCCATGAACATGTTGCTTTCCAGGTATCCCATGCCAGAATCCCATTATTTCCCATCTTTGTTACAGAATCAGAGTTTGAGGTAAAATCAGATTTCAAACCAGCACTACTGCTCTCAAAACTCTCTTTTCAATAGTAAAAGTCTTTTCAATAGTAAAAGCTAACTGTTATATATCACTTTACAGTACTTGCCTCATAACAACCCTTTAAGTAAATACTATCCCTCTTCTACAAATGAGCAAACTGAGTTTCAAAGAAGTTAGGTGTCTTAACTAACATCCCACCAAGAATGAATATCAGAATTCTCTTTACTCAGGGTTCCACGTTCTTCTCACTATAACAGGCATTATTGCTAAGTGAACCAAGCTTCCAACAAGCCTGTTTGGCTCATGAAAAGAATTTGAGTACCTTCTGTTTTCAGATTTCCAACTTCTATTTCATGCATTTTCTATATGTTGGAGAATTAGAGACAGGAAATCATGAATACTACTATCCAAAACTAGTTGCCAGGATTAGCAGTCTGACATTATCAATAATATTCTGTTGAAACAAGATGGCACACACAAGGTACAACGTTTTCCCATCTCACTTCCCTTACAGTCTAAATACTTTGGATTACCTAATATAGTCATTTTGTGGAGAAAGGAGATGTCATCACTGAGATATCCTGTCTTTTTTTTTCTCTTTTCTAAGGGCAACTCCACAGAACTAAGGAGGACAGTTGTCTAATATGCCATTGGAGAGAGAGAGAGAAAAAAATTCTTATTCTTGCTCCTTAATGAGTAGCATCTGATCGCTATTATCAACTTTGAATTGCTTGTGTTTTTAAACTAAATTCAAAGATTCAGGCTGGAGACCTTGGGGATGCAATCTGCACTATGAATTCTTTGTCTCCCTGATTTAGCTGCTTTGAATTAAGGCATTTCTTTAGCTGGATCACTAGATGGGGCCCTAAACCATGGCATCCCCATGTGTAATACCATAGAGTTTTGCAGGTATAGATCACAATGCTCCATTTAACCTGAGTGCCTAGAGAGAAAAACAATAGACTTTTCCGGTCAGCCATGAAAATAAACATTGGACCAAGGGCTTGGAGCCTTGTTTGTTCAAGTTCCTGAAAGAAATCAGATGGCCAGCCTAAGGGAAATCAGAGTACCAGAAATCTTAGAGATCATATTCTATACCTACATCATCCTATGGGTAAGGAAACTGAGGCCTAGAGCATAAATGATTTGTGCAGGCCCAAAGAAAGATCAGAGGAAAAATTTAAATTCAGATCTATCCTTTTTGGCTACTGAAGTCACTCTCTCTTGTTCTTATATTTGTGTCTGGTTTAATATGAATATGTTTTTAGGAACAGAGTGAAGCCTGTTTTTAAAGGCTATATTTAGAGATATAACATAAAGAGGTTTTGTGAGGCTGATGGTAAAGGTAGATCAGCAAAGGTTAGGGAAAAGAGTACACATATACAAGTGCAAACACATGTACATGTATATATAAACACATATGTACATACAAATACAGATAAAATACATATGCATATGCAAATATTCATATATATACACATACATATACACATACACACATATGCATGTGTGGTTATATTTATGTGTGAGAATACAATACAAAATCTGGAATGGTTTTAGAAAAAAAGAATATGAGGTCATTTGGTAGAGGAGAGTGAATCAGAAAGGAGGTATGGCTCTCTCTCTTCCAGGCTCTGAAAGTTTTCAGTATATAGAATTAAATAAGGGTGCTTGCACAGAAAACTACAATAATCCAAAACACAAGCTTGGGTGACTTTATCACAAGCTCTAGCAATAGTAACCCCAAACAAAATAATTTGGGTGGATTCAGACCTTCGGGGAATCCAAGATACCTTATCTCTGTCATTCTTAGAGAATTATTGGGTTCAGGTGACATTCTGGGTATGGACCACCCAAGTAAATTTGGATTTAAATACAATATTTTTTTCCTGAGCCAGAAATAGTTTTCCCTATAATAAATATACACATATTCATATAAACATGCACACATATATGAATATAGAAATACACATGCATATAGAAATATAGATACATTTAATATAAACATGAACATGTGTATACATACATGTTCATTATATAAATATACACTTGCATATGTGCATATGTACATGCCTATATGTACACATATATGTAAACATATGTAGATGTTGATTCACTCAGAATGTGCATATATATGCATATATATGATACTTTCATATGTATACATATCCATATATACATATAAATGATATCTTACATTTAAAAATATATCTAAAAATTATATCTGTGCAAATGAATAATGATTTCCTTATCCTTGGAGGCCTGATAGAGTGATAGAGATATAATATCACTTATTCTTATCTTAATCGCATATGACCCAGGTGCTCAGTCTTAGATACCAGGTACAATTTTCCTTGATCTTGCCCAGATTCAGGCCTCTACCTCCATTCATGGCCATCATACCATTTCTGCTCAGCTTGTTTGACCTAGATCATATCCGAGATTGCTGTCAATAGTGAAACTTGATCATTCTGCTCCTGGTTAGGGCTACTTGTTTTCATAGAGCAAAGATCAAAAGTATAGTTCAAAGGCCTCTCATTGTATAAATGAGGAAACTGAAGACCAGAGAAGATATATGATTTTACCAAAGTCACACCGAGCAACAGAGAGAGAATTTTAGTCAAGATCCTCTTATCACATATCACCATAACTGGTGTTCATTTGTTCAGATGGTCAAAAGAGAGAATAAACTCAAGTGGAATCATAATGAGTAGAAATTTCATATTCTCATAATTAAATGACAATAATAGAGAGATAATATAAACTGCCAATTAGAATGATGAAAATGAAATAGAAGTAGTAAATGTAACTGGGGAAGCTGTAAAACTATTTCTAATATTAATGATGGTGGACTTAAGGTATTTGGTAGAATATAAACTCCTTGAGGGCAGGAACCACATTTTATTTGGTATTATATCTCTATTGCCTAGCACAGATTAAGTGTTTAATAAATGCCTCTTGGATTATTTTCATTTGGATTGCATCTAAATCTAGATTGGTGATGTGTCTCTTCAGAATGGAAAAAAAATGAAGATGAAGATTGCAGGGAAAAAAGAATGTTTCTTCAAATGGATAGTTCAAGAATTCATAAGGAGGATAGGATGGATCTTGTCTGGCTTTAAAAAAGATATTGGTCCTAATGATAAAGTACTAAATAAGAAAGACCATAACATAAATTCATGATCCTGGTATGGGATGTGGGGACACAGACCCTCACATATTTAGGAAGGCAGTCAAAATGTTAATCAGCTGTGACAAAATGTGGATGTTAGAAAAACAATTTAAGGCAGATTTTTAAAAAGTCAACAAAGTACACAAATGAAGATACTGAACTGTGATGGCAAGCAAAATAGGATCTTTTGTTGGTGATTAAAGATCTTCCCCACTCAATAATGGGTCTGCCCATTAATGTCTGATTAGGGAAAATTTACAGTAATGCCCACACATTTTGTTAATGAGGCACTGGTTCTCAAGGGTTGGGATGCCCTCTGATTCTAAAAAAGGTATAAATACTCTGAGTTTATATTTTACTTTGGGGCTTACTGACTAGAAGTGTTTGTTTGGCCAGACAAGGTCTCTGAGAAGCCGCTAGAGAGCCCCAGCTTTGAAAACCCAGATGTCCATGCTTCCCTGTCTGGTAACATTGGTCAGACAGTTGGGTCTGTCTGTTGAATTCAGGCAGAGGAAGCCATGCCTATTTATCTTTGGCTTCTCTGTGTTTTCTCTGATGCTGAGGGTGCTGACTTCCCTGAACTAGGTGAATGATGTATGTACTTGGTTAAAGGAATAACACATGTGCTTTATTAAAGTGATTGGTAACCCTTTAAAAGTTGCTTTCCTTCTATAAGTTCAGATCTGAGAACCTGTGATAGCAGGCCCCCCTATGTATGTTGGGGTGCTTACTGTTACATGAGCACAGGATAGGGAAAAGAATACTAGATTGGTAGCCAGAAAACCTGGGTTTTACTCTCTGCCACATGTTTGTGCAACTTTGGTTGTCACTAATGCCTATGAATCTCAAATTCCTTAGCTTCAAAGCAGGATAACAGCATCTATTCCACTTAAGTATAATGCTTTTATAAAGGCTAAATTAGATAGTCTATATAAAAGCTACTGTATACAAAGGGGGTAAGCAAATATTGTTACAATTATGCCCACACAGTGATCAGTTGGGCACAACAAATAGAGTACTGGATTTAGGGTCAGGACAAGTAGGTATGAATTATGTTTCAAACACTTATAATTTATGAAATAGCCAATAAGTCAATTAAACTTTCAGGGCCTCAGTTTCCTCATAAAGCAAATGAGGATACATACCTAACAAGGATGTTATGGGGAAAGTGCTTCACAATCCTTACAGTGTAAATGTGAATTAGTATTATTATATTTAATAGTGCTAATTGTTTCCACAAAAACTTGATGTTAAATAAAATAGCTTTATAGAAAGATTTCTGTTATGGAGCAGCCAGAATTCAGACTATAAAAGCTTAAATTTTTATTTTTTTGAACAGAGACCTAATTCTACATTTTCTTTATACTGTTATAATCCTTTATTCTTTCTTACAATTTCCTCCTCTCTCTGTTCCAGAAATCTGGGGATTCTTATCTGCTGAGAAGAGAATGTCCCTAACAAGGGCTCCTTTGGATTGAGGTAGATTGGAGTCATAAGAACAGATATGAGATCTCCTTCAACACATAAATTTCTGTCTTCTCCCTACCTCCACCTTCAGTCTGTAAGTTGCCTGAGATGCATCACTTATTCTTTCTTCATTTGGAAAGATGAGGGAAACTTACTCAGAAAGGAGCCCCTACTTGCAACCATAATTAATGATCTATTGTTATTGCCTTGACGTAGCAACCATTGTCTTACTGATCAGAATATCAAAGCCTATTGGATAGTCTCCCCTAAATTTGCGTCAATTACAGGGCATAGGCGACTTGCATCTAGAGAGATAAGCTTCTGTTACAGGAAGTCTTTATTATGTAATGATGGGATTCTGTCTTCTAAAGGTTTTTAAAGATGGCATTGCAAACTTGAATTGGTTGGGATGACTTGATATACAATGTCTGTATGATAAATTTCCTCAGGTGTACCTCTGATTTACCCAAGCATCTGAGGTCTTTCCTTGGATGCTTATAAGTTTTAATAAAATGTCTAGAAGATGTTAACTACATGCTGATGAAATTACCATCCAAACAACCACAGTGGTAACTCCACCAATTCATTCATCAAATATTTACTCTGGAAAGGGTGCTACTGATATAAAGAAATTGACTACACAATCCTTGACCTAAAGCTTATAGCAATCTAGTTGGATAAAGTAAGCATGTGTATAAAAAAAGGGAAGTACTTGAGTTGTATATAACAGTTCATTAAGAGGCAATATAGTTTAATTTAAAAATCTTTAGGCTTGGAATCAGGGGATGTGGATTCTAATCCCACTTACGACCTTGAATAAATTGGTCTATACCTCTTCTTTCTCAGTAGTTCTGTCTGTGTTCATCCTTTGTTTTCAAAGAAGATAATTACAAAGGAAGCAGAGTATATAGGTGAGAGAACTGAATATGGTGACAGGAAAGACTTAATTTTTTTAAATACTGCTCTTCACACTTATTAAAGATTTAGCTTTAGGCAACTAGATGGCACAGTGCTGGATCTGGAATCAGGAAGATCTGAGTTCAAATCCAACCTCAGACACTTACTGGATATAACTTCTGTCTGCCTCAGTTTGCTCACCTGTAAAAGTGGGATAATAATAACACCTACCTCACAGCATAATTGTGAGACTCAAACAAGAAATTGTAAAGTACGTTGCAAACCTTAAAGCTTACATTTACATGTGAGATATTATTATTTAACATCTGTCATCCTTACTTTCTACATCTGTAAAATGGACAAAAAATCTATTGTTTTTATCTACCTTAGAGCTGTTTGAAGGATCAAATGAGTGTATATATACATGCATGTGTGAATGTATGTGCATGTCTGTGTGTATGTGGACGTGTATATTCATATATACATATATGTATATGTGGATGGATGGATAGACCCTGATAACATTGCAGCAGGGAACTCCTGGATAAGGAAGCTCAACCTTTAGTCTCTAATTGGTCTTTTGTTTGTCCTTCATTCTCAAAGAGGACCATGACATCAAGATGGTGACATGCTTTGCAGTTGACTTTGATTTGAGTGAAGGAGGGCTGAATTGGTCTTATAGAGATATTGAAAACGTTGAATGGTTAAACAACTTGTCCAAGGTAAAACTATCCATCATATGTCCTGAGATAGGACTTGAGCTCTTCCTGACTTTAAAGCTATCTGTCTACTTGGCCACTGTTTTATGAAAACAGATATGCAAACATCAAGGGCAACTAGGTAGCTCAGCAGATAGAGTACTAGGCTGAGAGTTCATACTTCCTGAGTTCAAATCTGGCCTCTCAGATACTGCTAATTATGTGACCCTGGGCAAGTCACTTAACCCTGTTTGCTTCAGTTTTTTCATCTGTAAAAATGAACTGGAGAATAAAATGATAAACTACTGTGGCATCTCTGCCAATAAAACCCCAAATAGGGTCACGGAGAGTTAGCTACAGTTGAAACAACTGAACAACAACAAGCAAATATCAGTTATTATTATTAAAAATAGAGTCAAATGTAATGATCTCTAAAAGTCGTTCTAGCCTAAAGTTCTATGATTCTTATATTTAGAGGGTGGAGTGATTCCCAAAGCCTGAAGTAATGAAAGAAGACCTCACAGATAATTGGAGCCCTAAAAGGTGGTATTTCCTTAGAGAAAGGAGATACAAAGTAATATTGTAGGTAGAGAGAATGCTATGAACCAAGACCTGTGCAGAGAATAATGAGTTCATGAAGTCAAGTTATAAGAGAAAAAAATGAAGGAATTTTTGTTTTTCTCAGGCATTCGAATGTTTTCAAAACACTTTTCATCTATTACTTCATTGGATCACCACAATAGCTCCATGAGGTAGATGCCAGTGTCAAAAGATAATTTCAGGCTTCTACACCATTTTTTGTAACTCCCTGGGATTATTAAGGGTTGTACAATCAACATTTTAAAATAATTGACTTAAGTTAGAAAGTCATAGCCTGTTCAAGTCTCTATGACCAAGGACTCTGATCTAGTTTCAAGAGATGAAAAAAATAATGAGGAAAAAAGCATCTAGTCCCAACCTCTTGTTGCTGAGTATCCTTCTATAGATTGTGCTGCATGTCTGAAGAATATTCCACTACTTGAGAGGAGAGAGAGGGACTGAGAGATGCACACACACAAAGATAGACGAACACAAAAAGACAGAGAGAAACAAATACAGAAAGACAGGGAGATCCTAGTTAGACATCAGAGTGGGCTCCTCAGACAGCACAGGACTTGGCAGGTCTTTATGATTTGTTCACAGTTAAGAGGCTTTAGCGCCAAGCAGAATAACTTCTGCCTTTCGGATCTACAGAACTCTGCTGTATTATTCTCTTAATGTAATTCAGTTGGAAGCATATGGAGGCACTGAGTACACACAGGTGAAAACAAGACAGTCCATGTTCTCAAGAAGCTTATTATATTCCCGTAGGGGGTATGACAAACATACACAAAGAGCTCAAATACTATATAACATGTGGCTAGGTGCATAGTATACATTAGATAGAATGTCATGGAAGATCCAAGGAAAGGAGATCATTTCTATTGGAGAAATCGGGGAGGATTTCAGACAGAAATTAGTACCTGAATGAAATGAAAAAAAATGAAATGTTCCTTTGGGTGATGTGAAAGAAATTGTTCAGGGCATGGGGCCTACATGGCAAAGAACAGGGTGAGATCAGGAAATGGCAATGAACTCAGTTTCATTGGAATAGATGGTATGTGAAGGAAAAAAAGTGAAATAATACTGTAAAAGTAGGTTAGGAGTCATGTTGACTTGGTGGTCTCTGTAGTTACTATTATCTTGTACTCTTGGACAAGAACTAATTTTCTTTGCCCTTATTCCTCTATTGCCTTGCCATTGCCCACCCAAGACTCCCCAGTAGCGGGTTTCCTTTGTCTTCATGACCCAGACCTTGAGATTATATAACTCTCAGTTGCAGCCAAAAGGCATGGGGCCTAAGAGCATTACTGCTCTCAGTCCTATCAAGAGTAGCATCTGTCCCTTCTGCTTTCTAAATAAACTTCTTTTGTTTAATAGGAAAGAAGGAAGGAAAGATTTTTCTCTATATTTTAAATTTTCAAATATAACTCATAAATATTTCCAGTTTTTAAGAAGATTATATTTGGATAGCAAATAAGTCTAAGGGGAAGTTTGCCAATTCATAAAAGTCCAACCTGATTTGATACAGAAGAAATATTTAGATTTAACTCAATGAAAAATGTTTGCTAAATTCTTATTCTATACAAGACATGATATTAGCTACTATGGGGAGAGGTTATGAAGATGTAATAGACTTGCCCCAAAGGCGCTTACAGTAGGGGGAGATAAGACATGTGTGCAAATAAATATGCTCAAAGCCAAATTGAAATGCTGTAAATGAAATATAAAGATGACATTATAGGAGCATAGGAGCTGGAGAGATCATTGAGATGGAGAGAGAGGGTCAGGAATCAAGAAAATCTTTGGGGACAAAATGGCATTTGAGCTAATTGTGAGCAACTAGAGGTCATAGGGAAAGGAGATAGTGTTAAGTATCTTCCTTCCTAGGTGGACAGCTAGAAAACAGCAGAGAGTCAGGAAAGATGCTTTAAAGCAGGGATGGGGAACGCGCCTTAAGGAAATGGCTAGTAGCTCATTCTGGACAGTGCATACAGTCTAGGAAAGGGAAGAATGAGCATTAAGTCTGGAGGCCGAGTTATGACCAGATCATAATTGGTATCAAACGTCAGGCTAAGGACTTTGATCTTTATTCTTTGTCAGTAGAGATAAAGCTTGTAGTATTAGGGAGAGACATTATTAAAGATTTGAGTATTTGAAAATTGTGTCCTTAAAAAGAATAGTTAAACTGCCTATCTTCAGGAATACTTAAGCTAGACTTAAATAGCGCTTTAAATGTGAGAAAAGTAGAACTCTTAATTTTTAAATATATTTTTATTTGGTTAAATATTAAATAAATTAAATTAAATATTTGGTTAAGTAATAAATATTAAATAAATATATTTTATTTGATTAAAGAAATACTTATTGGTTAAATATTAAAATAAATAATGATAGATAAAATATTAGGATAATGGAAGCTAGAAGAAGGAATCTGATGGAACACAGAAAATTCCCAGTGATTAGGTGATAAAGGGTCAGTCATACCATCTGAACTTTTAAAAGCAAATTAATGCAGTAAGTCAGTCGTATGGGAAGAACAGAGCCCTTAAGGGAGCTCTGGGCTCTTCAGGATTTATTTTTCTGCTTTTGCCTTATGCCTCTTGCCAAGTGCAACAAAGTAGGGGAGGATTTCTCTTTTCATATCTTAATAGCAGAAGCATATGGCTGTTGGAGATACCTTGCCTGTAACCAGCATGTGAGGTGGATTCAAGGACACTGTTTCCTAAACACTAACCATCTGTGTAGAGAAGGGGTGATGGAAATAGGGATGTGGGGATGTGAGGGAGGGTTTGAATTTCATAGAGAACATGATCTCTATAATCAAGCTTCCTAGTAGAGAAGGGAGATTTCCAGGGTAGCACCAGTTTTGGAAAATGTTTCATAAATAGTTTTGAGTTCAACATTTTCTGAGCTCAGTGATTTTATACAAGAGATCTCTGAGAAAGGTGTTATATGCTTCCTATGTTTCTTACTTTTTAGAAAGGAAGAAAATATCCACATAATTCCTGGCACACATCAACTGAGGATTGCAACTGACCCGAATGCTAGAAGAAGTAGAGACTTCAGCCAAGCAGTGATGGCAGAAGCAAGTGGAGTAACAGCTGGTGAAGACTGTGAGGCCAGTGCAAGGACATAAGTGACCACATAGCCCTAAAGTTTCACAGGTGTGAGTTTCCTTTACTCTCGTAGGTCCCCTTGTGTTTCTCTTTATTCTCATCATGCTGATGCTGGGAGTATTTATTGGAGAGTTGTGCTCCAGGTTTGGAGGGAGAGATCTTTTGTGGCAACTTTTCTTTATTAATCAACTTAAGCAATTATCTCTGGATTGAGTCCTTTGACTGACAGTACATAATTTAGCTATAAGTGGTAGCTTGAGGACTACAGAACCACAGAATGCCTTGAATTTTGGATAACTATCCCTCCCTTTACCATGAAATATATTCTATATCCTGTTCTGGTATAGCCTTGGGTTGTATAAAACTACAGTTCTTTGACTCAACATTTAGTGTTCTTTCTACTGTAAATTGCTGAGAAGTGTGTATGTGCATGCATGTGTGTGCATGCATGTGCATGTGTGTGTGTGTGTGTGTGTGTGTGTACCTTGCTCAAAGACTCATAAAAATACATTAACTACAACATGGAGTGCTGATCTGTGTGGGTAGATGAAGTATTCACCTTGATTAAATCATAGATCTTTAGAAACTTTGAAGAAATATTCCCTGGGCAATGACAAGTTTTAGGTAGTTATCTTTGGAGAAAATTACTCATTTGTTCTTATCCTGACCTAATGAGCGCTAGAAGAAGTTAGTTTGAGGAAGATTGTCATTAATAGAAGCAAAATGGTAATGTGTCACCAGGAATACATCTCAACTACACTGTACTGTGTACAACAAAAGCCTTCCTGACATCCCCTCTGGATTATTTCAGCAGCTCCAGATTGGTTTCCCTGCCTCAAGTCTCTTCTCACGGCAATATATCCTGCATACAGTTGTCTTGGCCCTGGCTGTTCCCCGTGGCTGGCATACTCTGCTTTCTCAAGCTCTTTCTCTTAGTTTCTCTAACTTTCTTCATATAAAGAAAGAGATGATAGAGCTAGAAATAGACATAGAGATATCATGATGATGATATCATGGCTCTAGAGACAAATTTGAAATAGATATAAATCTGTAAATCAATTATACATAGATCTATGCATAAATGAGCATTGAGAGAAATTTCCATATATAGATGTATAGAAATAGATATGAATATGTACCTACATTAAGTATATTTGAATATATATGTATATATATGTATGTGTGTGTATATATATAAATATATATATAATATTTTCTATGTACCTAATTATTTACATATTGTTTCTCTCATATTATATCTATAAGGGTAGGGACTGCTTAGCATGATGGCATGAACCATATTTGTTATTCAGTTATGTCAGTCATATCTGACTTCATGTCCTCATTTTGGGTTTTCTTGGCAAAAATGTTGGAGTAGTTTGCCATTTTCTTCTCCAGCTTATTTTATAGATGATAAAACTGAGACAAACAGGATTAAGTGACTTTTCCAGGGTCACACAGCCAGGCAGTAGAAAGTCAGATTTGAACTCAAGAAGATGAGTCTTCCTGACTCTAGGCCCAACACTTTATCCCTTCTATCACCAAGTTGCACAGGTGCCTAGCATACAGTATGCATCTAATAAGTGCTGGTTGTCTGACTGACTGATTGCTCTTTGTGCCTGTTGATCTTATTTAATTAACATTCTTAGCCATTTAGATGAAAAGGAAAGTAGGCATATAAAAGGAAAGCAGGTGAAGAATCTGGTTGATGGATCACTGAGAACATTTAAGTGAATACACCTGAAAATTAGGCGGCAGCATTGTGGATAAATATGACTGGTGTTATATAAAGGAGATCATAATTTGTTAGTGAATATGATGGATGCTGTGGGAGTCACTTAGGCTTGACAATGTATTTTGAGAATATCTGTTATTGAATAGATGACAATTTATCAGTTAGTCAGTAACTGAGAATTTGATTAGCCAATCAATAATTTACTACCTTAACTGTCCATAAAACAATTCACTGTTAGCTCTTAAATGAATTTTGGAATTGCTCATGTTAATTAAATCTCTCATTCAATGTTCTGTAAAATCATAATTTTCCTTTCTTATAAGAAACTGAGATCTGTTTAAAGAGGAAAGTCTTTACATCAAGAGACACAAGGAAATTCTATTTTGTGCACTAAACTTACATTGCATCTTTTAAATGAGTCATTTTTTCAGCATTACTGATGACTTGTTGAAGAAACTCTGATTATTACTCTAAATGTTGTATAACCATTCTTGGAAACTTAGAGTAAAAGGAAGTTCTGAAATCTTCGATTTTACCAACTATACACATTCCTACCAATTGTCCCCATGCTACAATGATATGAAGTGCTTGTATAAAACATAAGAAACTACAAATATATTTCATAATCTGAATTCCAATAATTCTTTTTTGAAAGGAAAGTAAATTGAAAGATCAGGTACCACACAGAGAAGTATGATATAGAACTGAAAAGGACTAAAAACATAGTGTATTTTACTTCAAGTTCCCTTATTTTAAGTGTGAGGAAACTGAGGCCCCAAGAGGATAAATCAATAACTTACCAAATCACACTGGTCATTGTAGTCTAAGCTAGAATCTGAACTCAAGACCTTTGATTCCAAATACAGTGGCCCTTCTTCTATATTAGAGTCCTCACCAACATTTTCTTTTAATTAATTTAATTCACCAGTTTTTTTATTTTTGAAAGAAGTAAATTTATTGATATGTAATTTAGTAACTATTCAAATATAACAATGAGATCAACACAATGGCTCTGTAGACCTTCAGTTTGGTAGTCAATCTAATACCTCTTCTCTCCCAAACTTTTCTTCAGAACTTCCCAAACACTGAGCTAGCTCTAGCAATGCATGCATCAACCTCATTGTCAATGTGTACATCCCTGGAAAGTACACTACCAAGGTCAGTAAACTTGTCCACAGCATTCAGAACTTCTCCTTTTGTTGTAACTGATGGTTCCACATATGGATAGTGTGGTGGTGGTTGATGGAGCACCTGTGTTTTTCTTGGTGTTAATTGTTAGGTCAAAATTAGCACAGGCAACAGACAATTGATCCATACTTTGCTTTATCTCAGCTCCAGAGGCTGCATTGAGTGCACAATGATCTGCAAATGGAAAATCATGCACCAACACTCCCTCTATTTTGGTCTTGGCTTGTAGTCTTTCCAAATTGAAGAACTTAGCATCAGTACAGGAGTTGACCTTGATGCCATGTTCATTGTTACTGAAAGCATTTGACAACATGGCTGAAAATATCATGCTAAAAAGCATGGGAGCAAGCACTCAGACCTGTTTTATTCCATTGGTGACTAAGAAGGCATGAGAGCATTGTCCGCTATCCAGAACCTGGGCAAACATGCCATCATGAAACTGACGTACAATGCTGATGAACTTCTTTGGGCAACCACATTTTGACATAATTTTCCATAAGCCCTCATGACTAACAATGTCAAAGGCCTTCGTCATCTACAAACGTTGTATACGTACACAATGATCTTGGCATTTCTCCTGGAGTTACTGGGCAGCAAACACCATATTCACTGTTCCTCAGCCCTTTTTGAAGCACCTTTCTGCATGTGTGTGTGTATGTGTATGTGTAATTTTCTGGATAATTCAAGTTTACCTCGTTAAGTATCATGTTTTAAAAAATCATCACTGTGGATAAAAATCTTTCTAAAACTAAATCACCATTTTTCTGACTCTTAAACATAATATACTTATCACTTTCTTTGTGATGAAGGACAATCGTTATGAACCTCAATTGTCATTAAACTGTCCCAGAAAACAGGAGTATATTGAAATATCTGGGGTTGTTTACCTCTACAATAAAAGTTTGTGCTTTTTTTCAATTCCTCTCTAAGTTTTGGTTTTTTGTATCTGTAAGTTAACTTTTATTTATGGTTATTAATGTTCTTACAACAGAAAGAGTTCCTTTATAACCCAAATTGTTAGACACTGTATCCCAAATTTGCAAATGGAGTTTGAGGGAAGATATTAGGAACTTTTCAATGAGTAAAGGGCTTCACCATTAGGAACCATATGATGCATTTTTTGGTTGCACAAAGGCCTTTTTTAGTCTTATTGCCAGGTTCTTAATACTGTTCTAGATATTTCAAATTGATACACTGATAGCCTACTGATCAGTAAGTTATTACTAACTACACCCATATAGCAAAACAATGTAAGTGTGGTCTGTTGGCTAAGAGTTGGAAATACTCTTTTTACGAACAAATTAGTTGATCTGAAATTTTAGCCCCCATAAAGTCTGCCAAAAACTGTTGGGCGATACCAATTAAGTATATTTACTGATTGTTCAGCTGATTTCTTTTTCCTTTAATAGTGAGCACAAACTGCTTTACCTGGTGCTGGAGAAATTTATCTAGCTTTGGAGATGGGTATCAAGGCAAGGGAAGGGCTTTGATCTAAACTACACAAATGATACTATAGATGAGTGGTAATGGTATTTGACAGCTAGCTACAGTTGGTGATGGTCTTGTTTTGAGACTTGTTAACCATAACCATCACAGAGTATTTTGGTTCATGACAACTTGGTATTCTTTGAGAGAAGTATCATCATTGAGGATTTTTCCTTCATAATATAAAAATAAATGAATGAATGAATGAATAAGCCCCTTTCCTGGAAAGGCATCCTTCTTTTTTTAAATGCTATCTATTTTCTCTTCCAGTTTCTTAAGGGTAAATTGTGACTGTGAACGTTTGTAATTGGAAAGGTCTTCATAATGATCTGCACGGTGTCATCTCTTAGAGCCCTGAGGAGGATGAAGTGGCTTACATTTGCTCACATCTACCCTTTGGGCAGGCCTTTCTTTCAGGCCTTGGCCTCACTCATGATTCCCCAACTGCATGGCTTCATTCACCTCCACTTAAATGCACAAGACTGCTAGGGGATCACTTGTCTGAAACTGAGGACAAATCATAGAGTCAGTAAGTGAATCAGATATTTCATTGGGGTCTAGTCACCACCATCACTTTCTTTGACATGCCTCCTCTCCCTCCTCAACTATATTAGTTTCGTATTTACTAGAAAATACCTTGAATATAGCCATCACTTCCAAAATGTTTTTCTGTCACTTAGCACTGTGTTTGGCAATAGGTGCTTAATAAGTGTGGATTGACTGTTTTTTTGTTTTTTTTTTTGTTAAGGTGGGTAAAGCAAGTATATATTTGTGAGTAAAATAAAAAAACTATCCTAACTGGAAAGATGAATATATTTTGCATGGGTATGTGTGTGTGAGCGTGCTTTTAATACAGTGTCCATACTTTGCTTCACTAATAAAAATCAATCAAACATGGATAATATTATTATTAATTTTGAGTATTCACACAAGGAACTTTATTATGATATTTATTTTATTTATGATAGTATTTATTATGATAAACTTTCAATAGATGAGGCCTTGATTCCATTAGTAGAGGAAGTTCCTAGTGAGAAAATTCCCTTTAACAATGCAGATCGATACCAACTCTGCAAGTTAAAGTCTTACTAAATTGCCTAGGGCACTGAGAAATTGTGTGGATTGCCAAGGTTCACATATGCAGTGAGTTTCCAAAGCAAACTTGAACACAGGTGGGTGCCAATCCACTATAACATGCTATCTCTAGTCTTTGCCTTAAAAATTATAATATTTATTTCTTAAAGCTATACCCCTATATGCTTACACAGTTTTTCTTAAATAATTCTTGCTCATTTCATCAGTGATCTCCGTAATTTCAAGACATGTCTTATTAACCAAGTTAGGAGAATATAGAAGTAAAAATAAATATTTTTATCTAGGTATCTATATAAAAGAAGATATTAATCTACCTGTCCTTAAAATATACATCTATATATGTATATATATATATATATGTGTGTGTGTGTATTTGCACTTATCTATATATCTATAAGCACATATCTTTTTATCTATATCTATATGCACATACACCCCTCACATACATACATGCATACATGCACATCTTCTTGTTTCTAGGAGGCCTCTTTAAAAGGCAATTGTGTCCATATTTTATTTGGAAGAATCATATGCAAATAGTAACACTGTCATCTCTGTCCAATGAAAACTTTGATTCAAACTATAAGCAGCTTCTGGCCTATAATTTGTGATCACTGGGGATTAAAATGAAGAATCTAGAATTAAGTTATAGAAAAAAAGCAAGGTATGTTTAATACAAGACTGACCTTCCATGTGATATATTTCTTTACCTACACTAACAAGTTTTCAAAAATGATGTTTTCTTTTTGTTTTTCAGACTGATGTGTCCCCCCTTCCCCAAGTTCCAATTGTGATATAATATATCAAACTTTGTACTAGAAACTATGAAAAAAAACATTTTGTAGGAGATTAATATTCTCAAAATTTAGATGAAAGTCACTGTTATGTACAGGTCAGGGCCCATGTGGGTTGGCATGCTTTTAGTGGGTCATGATTTAAAACAGAAAAATGAAATTCTTCTGATGATAACTATGTCTTGGAATCCAACAATCTCCTTGGTCATTTGCTTGCAAGCTTTCTTTGTCTTCTGCTATTCACTTAATATGCCTACTTGATTACAGAGCTCCAATGTCTATAACAATTATTCATGTTGCATCTATTAATATGAGTTAGGTATACTCAGAAGAGTGAGAGAGAGACACACACCCAGAATCATTAGAGCAATCCCACAGTTTCATAAACAAGCCTATAGAGTTCAGTAAATCCTACAATGAAATGCTAGAGGCTGATGTTGTTTCAGGTTCTAATCTGCATCTGCCATTCACATGTCTTTGATTTACTCTTCCCACTTTATTATATAGTGAACAATAACCATTATTGCTAATTCCCATCAAACTTCTCTTCCTAGTGAAAGGAAAACACAAAGGTTTATATCTCATTTGCATGTATATTACATTTTGCAGACATCCCAACCAGTCCAATTAACTCTGGAGGATCTGGACCAAAATGCTAAATTTCATGTGCTATCTCAATTATTCAAAGATTTCTCACTGGTAGATTTTGAGGGTAATGGAGCAGGACCTTTGCAAAATTACATTGAATAGTGGAGCAGGTGATTTATAAATGTGGTCCCTTGGGAAGAGGAAAATATTTCTTATTATATCTGTTTATATTTTCCCAACCCTGGAAGAGAAACTCAAGAAAATAATCATATGCAATATAAAGGAAAAGGAAGTCAGGGACCTAGACACCTGACATCCTGGAGCTGGCACATAACTTGGGATGCTTGAACTTTACAGGAATAAGAACTTATATTGTGATTCAACTGGGATAGGGAGGAAAACTCTACTACTGTAGGTCAGCACCTTCTCTTAGTAAGTTGCCTGCAAGGCACCGAAAGATTATAGAACTTGTCCAGAGTCACTCAACCAATATGTGCCAGAGTCAGGACTTGAACTCACATCTCTTCTGATTTGAAGCTAACACTCTTTTTCACTATGATGCATTAACTTTCATGTTTAGTTCCCATTTGATTCCATGCTAATCACAAATAGAATGTCACAAGAATACTCCTAATTGTTTCTCTGATAATTCTAGATAGAACTCTTTTGGAACCAATAGAACAATTCTAAAAGTTATTACATTTCAGTGTAATTATATCTCAGCCCCAGGTTTTCTGTAGGACACTCCCTCTTCTATTCCTGAGGAGTGGTATTCATTATGATGATAGAAAGTTCAGTAGAAGAGCCATAGAAAATATGGTATCAAGTTAGAACTTACATACTCTAAGAGTTCCCTACAATTATAATAATTTAAGTGAAAATAGAAAAGGTGTGAAGGAACTTGACTGAAGTACTCCAAATTATGAAGCACATATGGCAATATGAATACGTAGTCTGCATACTTGTTGCTCTGATCCATAATTATAAAGCAAAAACAAAAACAATGCAACTCCATCAATAGGAGCCAGGGGATAAAGCACTAGAAGACCTGAATTCAAATCCAGTCTAAATACTAGTTCTATGACTCTAGGAAAGCCAATTAAAGTTGTTAGCTTCGGTTTCCTCAACTATCACATGGAGATAATAATAGCACTAATTCCCAAGGTTGATGTGAGAATTCAATGAACTAATACTTTTTTTATCTAAAGATCTTCAAGTTAAAGATAGAGACATATCAACAAAAGATTTGTGGGAGCTTTAGTGAAAGTAATGGATGAGCTGAGAGGCCACTAGCTATTTCAAGAATTTTCTCATATCTGGAGCTCGTATTACTGTAACACATTACAACATACCATTGGAAGAAATGAAATCCAAAGCAAACACAAGAGGATAAATTATAAAGCAGCAAGAATACTCCTCTCCCTACCCTCCAATACAAATTAAAATTTTGACTAGTACTGAATACTTTAGTAAGCAATTATAGTACCCCATTTGGGATTCTTCAAGGCTACAGAAACAGAGATTGAACATTCAGGTCATCAGGGGTCAGAATAAATTGAAGTTGTTCCTGAACTGGAAGCTTTTTAAACTCTTGATCATCTTGCCCTTGTCAAGCATTTCCCAGTTTAAACTTACTTGGAAATAACATCAACATTAACTTTTTCTGTGGAGTAGATATGTGTGTATAATAACTCTCTCCTCTATTCAGTTCCAGAAGAGGGGAAAAATGGGGAGTCATGTGATTGTATTTTAGCAGGGTGTATTGTAGAGATCTGGAGATGTGTCAATAGGAAGCTCTCAATTGGTTTTATGCTTCTAACTACATATCTCCTTTCATGATTTCTCCCCCATGAAATAATCGAATAATATTTTTAAAGGGCTTAGCACAGTCCCTGGCACATAGGGCATGCTTAATAAATGTTTATTCCTTCTCTTCTGCCCTTTCCTTCAGCTCTCAATGCTTTCTTCATCCATCATTATTCCTATCTGCACCAATCTCCCATTAGTTCAAGTTCTATTCCCTATGTGCTTTATATGTCCAAATAATGTTTTCAAAGAGTTTCCTAAGTACACAATCACTTCTCTAAATCAAGAAAGGTGATGAGCAAAAAGTCAGCAAACAGGTCATTTTTTTCTTCAAATAACAACTTATAAAATCATCTGAGTAGTCAAGGAAGGGTCAATATCTGTGTCAATGAAAGGAGCACTTTCTACCAATGAAATGCTGATCTTAGGAATATTGAGGAAAACATTTTAGGAGCATCAAAGTTATGTCTTACTTTCATTGGTTTTATGACTGGTGAATGTGTACTCTTCTTCCTGCTTTCTTCTGGGTTACATCTTGATTAGATTTGGAAATATTATGAAATGATTATTATTTTTGCTAATTATTACAAGAATAAAACTATGTTGAAAATGCTACATATCCATAAAATTGACATTGCAGAATATAGTTTTCAGCAGCCAACCCCAGGTTTAGGGATAGGGAAAAGAAGGAAGGGCACAACCAGAGGAAATCTTTTTCAACTTGCTATGAAGGAGTGATCAGTTCCCTTACTGAGAGCTAAAACACACACACACACACACACACACACACACACACATCTGCTTTCTGCTGTCCATTGAATATTCTATCTGCTTAGCTTAGCTAATAGCAGTAAACTGAGTTGGGAAAGAGGGTCTATGGAGTAATCAAGGTATAAAATTAGGAAATAATTTAGTCTGGACAAGGCAGCCACAGAGTACAAATATTAAAGAGGGGGATCCAGGAGAAGCACATTGGTCAAGGCTAATGAGAACAAACTCTGAATCACATGCTATAGACAAAAATGATTTTTAAAAATCCATAATGTATTCATTTCCATTTTCTATTCTTCTGTATGTAAGTATGTGATCACATAACCATCTTCTACTCAAAAATCAGAGGAGATCTATTAAATTCACATATGAAGACAGAACCAAGATGGCAAAGTAAAGGCAGTGACTCACCAGACCTCTTCCCAATTCCCCTCCAAACAACTATCAAATAATTTCTCAGAATGAATTCTGGAACAGCAAAACCAAAAAAATATCAATGTGGAACAACATTCTAGCCTTAGGCAACTCAAAAGGTCAGTAGGAAAGCTCTGTTACAGTAGGGTAAGGAGAGAAACCAGTTTAGCACCTTGTCTAGCAAGCCAGTAGTGAGGTCTCTGGAAACAAGCCAGTAGCAGGTTTTTGGCATAAGTGAATCTATGGCAGCAACTTGGAGAGATCTCAGCATGCATAATGTAAGGGAGTCAGCAACTGATCAAAAGGAGATTACAGAGAACTCTTATCTGTTGTATTGCCCACATGGTGATCCATTTCACAGTCCTAGGACAAGGAGGAGAATTGGTACACTAGTGTTCCCAGCCACAGAAATGTGGGGATGCTGGTCATAGTTCCAGGGCAAAAAACAATGCTTGTGGTCACTCACAGACCAACGTACAGGACAGAAGAGCAGTGATGATACCACTCTTTAGATCATAGCACTTTGGAAGAACTAAAAAATTACAACCTTCCCCTCCCCTGAAAGAGCTTTGAAAAAAAGAAAAATAAAAATAAATTTGCAGCTTCAGACATTGCAAACCAGGAGCAGAGCCTAACTTTAACATAAAGTTAAAAGTTAAGAAATAACCTGGGAAAATTAGCATGCAACAAAACAATAAAAAGAACCTGACCATAGAAAGTTATTACAATGACAGGGAATATAAAAACACAAATTCAGGTAAAAACAACAATGTCAAAAAAAAGCTACATGAAAAACCTCAAAAATGTGACAATAGCAAACCAAAAAGAACTCATAGAAAAGCTCAAAAAACATTTTTTAAAAAGAGAGGTAGAAGAAAAATTGAGAAAAGAAATGAGAGTGAAACAAGAAAATCATGAAAAAAGAATCAATGGCTTAGTAAAAGAAGCACACACACATGCACGTGCGCACACACACACACACACAGTACCAAACAAAATAGCATCTTAAAAAATAACAGAATAGTCCAAATGGCATAATAGTCCAAAAAGGCATAAAAATTCACTGAAGAGAACTCACAAAAAGCAGAATTGGCCCAATGGAGGAAACAGATATACAAAAACTAAAACTTCTACTAAGGAATAAAACTCTTTAAGAAATATAATTGTCCAAATGGAAAAAGAAGGAACAAAAGAAGGTAGAAAAAGTCACTGAAGGGGGGTGGAGCCAAGATGGCAGAGTGAGAGCAATGACCCACCTAAGTTCTTGGACAAACTCCTTTGGATACCCCTGAAAGGAGAATCTGACCAAATTTTGGAGGTGTAGAATCCAGTGGGAGACAGACTGTGGTAGATTCAGAGCCCAGGACAGACTGGAAGGTCCATGGGAAGGATCTGTTCTGTGGGGGTGTGCCTACAGTGCACAGTGCAGCACCAGTACAGTGAAGCAGAAGGTCCCCAGGAAACCAGCGAGCAGCAGGGGGAACTGGCAGAGTGGCAACCGAGGTTGGGAGACCAGCAAAGCTGAGCCAGTGACAGTCACTGAGCACCAGATACCAGCACAGCAGCTTCTGAGACTTTCAGCCCACAGATTAAACATTGGTAAGTTTCACCTACTTGAACTTTGGGGAGCCAGGATGGTGGAGTGATCAGTAAATGTTCTCTCCTCCCTGCTTGATGACCTTGAAAAAAATTTTTCCCTAGAAAAATCCTGGATCAGCAGAAACAGCAGAGGGGGCAAATAGTCTCATAACACCAGAGGCTAAGAAAATATCGAAGGGAGATTTCTCCTAAGGTGGCAGAGGCAAACTGGAACGACAGAGGACCCAGGGCAGGGCAAACTTTCACTAGGACCCAGGCAAGCCTCAGCACCAGGAAAGGAGCCCCAGGAGGAGTGGAAACCTGCACTATCGTCTAGGCTTGCCTCAGCACTCCAGGGGAAACAGGAAGACAATAGGGCAGCTGGGATCACCATCCCCTGAGCTTACCTTTGTCTCAGTGCAGCTGAGGAGCTCTCTGGTGGCCAGATCATCCCTCCCCCACACTTAACAAGCTAATCCCAGGGCTGATCCAGGAAACGCAAAACAATGGCATGCTCTTAGCTTCTTCACAGGTCAGCTCAACATCAAGTTTTGCAGCTTCTAACTGAAAGAACTAGAAGCCACAACACACAATCAACATCATGAACAAAAAAGCAAAAGAGGGGCAAAAAAACCCATAGAATCTTTTTATGGGGATAAAGACCAAAACACAAATACCAAAGAGGTCAGTACTGACACTGTACTTCTATCTGAAACTTCAGAAAGGACTATGAACTACTTGCATGCACAAACAACTCTCCTGGAACAGGTGAAGAAGGAAGTAGAAAAAAAAACTGGCCAATGATTTTAAAATTACAAAAAAAGAATTCGCTGAATAGAACATCTCTTTGAAAAGGAAAATTGAACAAATGGAAAAGGAAGTACAAAAATTAACTGGAGAAAAAAACTCCTTAAAAGGAAAAATTGGACAGATGAGAAAGGAGATGCAAAAGTTAACTGAAGAAAACAATTTGATAAAGATTAGAATTGGACAAGTAGAAACTAATGACTCAGTGAGAGCAAGAATCAGTCAAACAAAATCTAAAGAATGAAAAGATAGAAGAAAATGTAAAATATCCAATTGGAAAAACAACTGACCTGGAAAATAGATCCAGGACAGAAAATTTAGGAATTATTGGCCTGCCAGAAAGCCATGATGAAAAAAAGAGTCTGGACAATATCTTCCAGGAAATCATCAAGGAAAACTGCCCAGAAGTGCTAGATCCAGAAGGCAAAATCGTCATCGAAAGAATCCACCGTTCACCTCCTGAAAGGGATCCCAAACTCAAAACCCAAAGAGCTATCATTGCCAAGTTCCAGAACTATCAAGTGAAGGAGAAAATACCACAGGCAGCCAGAAAGAAACAATTCAAATATCAAGGAGCTACAGTCAGGATCACACAGGACCTTGCAGTTTCTACATTAAAAGATCAAAGGAATTGGAATCCGATATTCGATGAGGCAAAGGAGGTGGGACTACAACCAAGGATCAACCTACCCAGAAAAATTCAGCATAACATTTCAGGCAAGGAGAAAGTCCTTCATCAAAGTAAAGGATTTCCAGACCTTCCTGACAAAAACACCAGAACTTAATAGACAATTTGATCTTCAAATGCAGAAAGATAAAAAGGTAAATGGTGGGGGAGGGGTGGGGGAAACTTGTTACTCAATTTGGGCAAACTGTTTAGCTCCCTTTAAGGGAAGATGACACCTGTAAATCTTGAGAATTGTGCATCTATTATGAAATATAAAAGGGATATACATAGAGGGAACGGGCATAAAGTAAATGATGTCATGTTAAAAATATGATTTAAGAATGCCTAAGGGATTGTAACAGGACGTGTGAAAAGGAGGAAGCAGAAAATGGTAAATTACATCACAGGAAGAAGTACAAAATTATAGTAGAGGGAAAGAGGGGAGGGTAATGAGCATTGTTTGAGAGGTACTATCATCTGATTTGTTTTAAGGAGGGAACAATAAACTTAAATATATAATTGTAACTAGCACTATAGGAAGTAAGAAGGAAAGGGATAATAAATGGGTGGGGAAGCTAAAAGGGAGGGAAGAAACAGTAACAGTAAAGGGAAGCAAAAGGGAGGGGGGCTAAAAGGAGGAAGGGAAGGCTGCAGGAAGTGGTGGTGAAAACTGAAAACTATTGAGGAGGGAAAGGGAGATGGGAGAGTTAAAGCACAAATGGTGGGAAAGAGGATGGAGGGAAATACACAGATTGCAATCATAACTGTGAATGTGAATGGAGTGAACTCTCCTATAAAACGGAGATGGATATCAGAATGGATTAAAAGCCGTAATCCAACAATATGTTGTTTACAAGAAACACATTTGAAATGGGGGGATACACACAGGATAAAGGCCAAAGGTTGGAGCAGAATATATTGTACTTCAGCTGATGTAAGAAAAGCAGGAGTAGCAATTCTAATCTAAGACAAAACAAAAGCAGGAATAGATCTAATCAAAGGAGATAAGGAAGGAAACTATATCCTGCTGAAAGGCACCTAGACAATGAAGCAATATCATTGCTAAACATGTATGCACCAAGTAGTATAGCATCCAAATTGTTAGAGGAGAGATTGAGGGAGTTGAAGGAAGAAATTGACAGCAAAACTATGCTAGTGGGGGACTTCAACCTCCCCCTCTATGAACTTGATAAATATAACCTCAAAATAAATAGGAAAGAGGTTAAGGAGGTAAATAAAACCCTGGATAAGGTAGATATGATAGATCTCTGGAGAAAACTGAATGGGAATAGAAAGAAATATACCTTTTTCTCAGTGGTACATGGCACATTTACAAAAATTGACCATGTACTAGCACAAAAGGTCATTGAAAAAAATAATTCCTTAAAAAATTAAAACTGGGGGGGGGGGGGGGCAGAGCCAAGATAGCAGAGTAGAAAGGCACATATTCACTAGCTCTTCCCCCATAGTCAATAAAATACCTATGAAGAAAGACTCTCAACAAATTCTAGAGCAACAGAAGCCACAGAAAATCAGAGCGGAGATTTCCAGCCCAGCGTGACCTGAAAGGCTGACAGGAAAGGTCAGTTGCACCAGACCCAGAGCAGAACCCAGAGCATCTCAGAGCTGGGAGAAGCAGGACTGGAGAAAGTCTCAGGGACAGAATCCCCAGCAGCAGTGGTGAGGGTTCACAGATCTTGCAAACCACATGGGCCAAAGACACTTCAAAAGTCAGTGAGAGAGCTTTTTGACCTCTGCAGGATCTTTCCATAGCTTAGGCCTCAGGAGGCAGTGGTAGAGGCTGCATGGGGTGGCAACAGCTTCCACAGCAGCCCAAATACATTGTTGGATCATAAAATCCCTGGGGTATCTGAGCAGCTGATCCTATCTCAGTCCTGGGTGGTGGCCCTACCCCCACAAAAAGCCCCTGGGGGAATATAACAGCTTATCTGAATCTCAGCCCCCAGTGTTTGCTTGGTGGAACTGGAAACCAGGTGGCTTTGGAGAAGAAACTCTATTACTCACAGATTCTGGAAACAAAAGTTTCTTATTACTCCCAGACCAGTGTACACACTTGGCAGTGCTAACTTGGAGGAAATGAGATCTTACAGATCCCCAGAGTATATACCCTAATCTTAACAAAGGACCCAAAAGTCAAGTAACTGGTTGGGAAAATGCCCAAAAAAGGGAAAAAAATAAGACTATGGAAGCTTACTTTCTTGGTGAACAGATATCTTCTCCCATACTTTCAGATGAGGAAGAATAATGCTTTCCATCAGGGAAAGACATAAAAGTCAAGGTTTCTGTATCCCAAACATCCAAAATAGATATTCAATGGTCTCAAGCCATGGAAGAATTCAAAAGGGATTTTGAAAATCAGTTAAGTGAGGTGGAGGAAAAATTTGGAAGAGAAATGAAAGAGATGCAAGAAAAGCAAGTCAACAACTTGCTAAAGGAGACCTCAAAAAATGCTGAAGAAAGTAATACCTTTGAAAATAGGCTAACCCAATTGGCAAAAGAGGTCCAAAAAGAGAATGAAGAGAAGAATGCTTTAAAAAGCAGAAGTAGCCAAATGGAAAAGGAGGCTCAAAAAGAAAATAATTCTTTCAAAATTAGAATGGAACAGATGCAGGCTAATGACTTTATGAGAAATCAAGAAATCACAAAACAAAACCAAAAGAATGAAAAAATGGAAGGTAATGTGAAATATCTCATTGGAAAAACAACTGACCTGGAAAATAGATCCAGGAGAGACACTTTAAAAATTACTGGACTACCTGAAAGCCATGATCAAAAAAAAGAGCCTAGACATCATCTTTCATGAAATTATCAAGGAAAACTGCCCTGATATTCTAGAATCAGAGGGCAAAATAAATATTGAAATAACCCACCATCACCTCCTGAAAGAGATCCAAAAAGAGAATCTCCTAGGAACATTGTGGCCAAATTCCAGAGTTCCCAGGTCAAGGAGAAAATATTGCAACTGGGGAATGGCTGAATAAATTATAGTATATGAATGTAATGGAATACTATTGAACTATAAGAAATGATGAATGGGAAGACTTCGGAGAAAGTCTTATATGAAAAGACTTATAAGAACTGATGCTGAGTGAAAGGAGCAGAGCCAGGAGAATTTTGTGCACAGTAACAACCATAGTGTGCAAGGAATTTTTCTGGTAAACTTAGTACTTTGTTGTAATGCAAAGATTCAGAAAATTCTCAATGGTCTCAAGGCAAAATGCCTTCCACATCCAGAGAAAGAACTATGGAATTTGATCTCAGAATGTAGCAGACCATTTTTTCTTCTGTTATGTTTTATTTTATGGTTTCCACCATTCATTTTAATTCTTCTATGCAACATCACTAAAGAGAAAATATATTTAATAGGAGTGCATGTGTAGAACCTATATAAAATTGCCATCTCAGGGAGGAAGTGGGGACATAGGAGGGAAAGAGGGAGAGGAAGGGGAAAGAAATCTAAGGTATATGGAAGTGATTGTAGAACACTGAAAACAAATTTAAAAAATCAGCTAAGAAAAAAACTGAAAGGGTGGTTCATTATGGCCTCTGAAATCCCTTGCAGCTCATATCTATGATGCTACAATCTTGTCTTAGCTAAATAATAGACATGTCACTTAGTTTACTTGATAATTTTAAAGACCCAGTGAAAAAATGAAAGGTAACTTGGAGTCATTGGTTGAACTCTAGTCTCAAAGCCAAGAAGACCTGTGTTCAAGAACTGCCTTTAACATATGCTAGCTATGTGACCCTTGATAGCTCACTAAGTCTCTCAGTGATCTAGACCAGAAGTGTCAAACTCTCAGCCCACTGGCCATAAAAAGCAAAATTCTTGAATGTGGCCTGAGAATGATTAAAATGTAATTGGAAATTTTAACGAAACAAAAATACAAGGCAAGATAGAGAATATTAGTTTGTCGTGTTCTTAGACAATATGCAGCCCTGGGTCAGCTAGGTGCAAGAGTGGATAGAGTGCTGGGCTTGAAGTCAGGAAGACTCATTTAACTGAGTTCAAATCTGGCCTCAAACACTTTCTAGTATGCCTGTGTGACTGGGCAAGTTACTTAACCTTGTTTGCTCTCCTGTACAATGATCTGGAGAAGGAAATGGCAAACCACTCATGTCTTTGCCAAGGAAACCCCAGATGGGATCATGAAGAGTCAGATGTGACTGAAAAAACTGAACAACAGCATGAGACAGTAAGTATATTAACTGCATAGATGTAAAGATATAGAATTCCTTACTCTCACACATCTTACATTATAAAAGGGATGACAAATACACACATAAGTATAGAAATAAAAATAAATATAGGTAATTGGGAGGGAGGGCAATGTTAGTTTGGAAGATGAGGCATATCTTGGAGTAGAAAATGCTTCAGACCATTAATGATTTTATTTTTAGAAACAGAAGGAATTTTATAAGTCCTCTTTTTATAACTCCTCATTATACACAAGAATAAATTGGCATCCAAAGGTTACATAATGAATCAATAGAAGAGCCAGGATTTGAACTTGGGTTTCCAAGGTTTTTTCTAGTCTCTGTTTCATCCATGAGCCTACCCAAGAATTCCTTCTATCCTAAGAATTCACTCTGCACACTCTCTTTGGAAAACTTATCCATTTCAAGTTTCTAAAATCACCTCTATGTAGATTAATCTCACATCTACACCTTTATTTCTGACCTCCAGGCTCCTCCCCACTTCCCACATCCGCATGCTAAACTGAATTGTCACTTCCTAGAAATCTTACCTGCTCTCAAATCTCAGTGCACACAAACTGGAACTCAGCTTTCTCTCCTCAAAAGGAGCAGAAAGAACAAGAAAAAAGTGGGGTAGAAGATGAGACACAAGTGTGAATAACTTTGCAGAACTATTTTTTTTTATTTGTTGTTATATTTTTAAAGCTTATTCTTGATGTCAATCAGAGAAAATGAATGATAAATTATTCTAATCAATGTAACCAGCACATGCTGTGCTCTCTATTGGTTGTTGTCTGAAGAATTTCTATATTTATATCAAAGCTTTAAAGTACTCCCATCCGAGTAATGACCTGAATCAAATCTGTATAAATTATGAAGGCTGAAAAAACGAATCACAGACTAAAGTGCTATGGATGAAAATATTAGCAACATCAAGTGATAACATAACCACTTAGAGATAAGCAGTATGTCTCCTGTGAAGCGCAAGGATTCATCTGGAACAGCAATTTAATTCAGTTTTTTTTCTATGAATATCAAGTAAACACTTTTATCCATTGACTGACTCTGTATCCAAAATAACCCCATACACAGGAAATCTCTGAGGTCTTTTTGGGAGTATAACTCTAGGTAGTTCAAGAAGAAAAAACATTTCAGAGGGAAAAGCTATGAAATTTTTAAGGAGATGACATGAATATATCATAGCTGGTTAAGATAACCACCTCATTTTCAAATTTAATTTTGTTTTAATTTAACTCCTGATTTCATGTGGATTCTAAAACTTTTAAGTTTGCAACTAGTCTATTCTCTCCTCTTATTTGGATCTCTTCATGTTTTCACAACGGAAGCTACATGATATAGTAGCTATGGCACTGGAACTTGAGCCAGGAAGACCTGAGTTCAAGTCCACACTCTTACTGATTGTGTGACATGGGGCAAATCACAACCTTTTTCTGTCTCAGTTTTCTTAACTGTAAAAAGGATAATAATAGCACTTACATCTGAAGGCTGTCAAAAGGGTAAAATATTTGTAAAGTACTTAGCAATGCCTAGCACATAATAGGCACTTAATAAATGTTTGTTTCCTTTCTATGAGGAAGGAAAAGACAGTAGCAAAATAGAGCACTTGGTTTGGAGTCAAGAAGATCTGATTTCAAATCCAGACTCAGACTCTTACTAGCTATGTGACTTTGGCCAAGTTACTTAATGTCTGTTTGACTGCACTTACTCACCTATAAATGGACGTTATAATAGAACTACCTCTCAGAGTTAGTGTAAGGATTAAGTGAGATTTTTTTTAAGTACATGGAACGTAGCAGGTAATATGAAAATGCTTATTTCCTTCCCTTCCTTATTTTCCTTTCTTTGTAATGCTTCCATTTCTCAGAAATCTTTTATTTCAATAGTGCACAAATTCAACTAGCTAATCCCTAAAATGTCCTGAGTTTATTCTATTGTTGAAAGTAACATAACTACACATAAATATAAAGACAAATAAAGATAATAACAAGGTTACTATAGGGGAAACCTGAGAAAATTAGAAAAGACCTCAAGAAATAGATTACATTTGAGCTGATATTTGAAGAACATTAGGAATTCTAAGACTGGTGATAAGGACATGTACCCAAGAATAGGGAACAGCCAGTGCAAAGACATGGAGGTGGGGGATGATTATTTTATATGAGGAACAAAGATGCATTTAGTTGCATTGGACAATATAATTAAAGTATTGTATAACACCTGGAAAGGTGAGTTGAAGCCAATTTTCCCTTCACCAGCACAGATCACAATCCTTCCATACCTTAGGAGAGATTTGGATAGGCATGGGAACCGGTGCTGTGATTTCATTGGTATAGAGAACTTCCATGTAAGGAAACTCACTCTACAAATTCAGACAAGAGCATTTGTTTGTTTGTTTTTTTATCTCTGGTATTTTGATTTTGTTTTCTAATGGATGGTCTTAGTTGACTGGGAGCAATGAAAATTTCCAATATATAAGAAAGAAAGGACTTGACCGAGCTCTTTTCAGTTTTGAGACTGACTCTGTATCCCAACATGCTGCTTCCCTTTCACAACAACAAATCATTGTCAACCTTCTTGCAAAGACATTCTTTGAGCTTATCAAGGATATCCTTGGATAACAGATGCACGTCTGATCATCATGGCCCAAACTCAGAATATCACTCCTGTTTCTTGCTGTTTGTCCTTCCCCATTCATGCTGCCAGAATCAGCAAACAGATAAAATATGGCTGGGAAGTGGTGCAAGAAAGTGAAGATATATATAACTAAAGAATAAGGCTGTGGTGGTCAAGTTCAAGGTCATATAGAAGGCATATAAGATGGTAGCACTTATCAGTGCTTGTCAGTGCCTGCTGGTTTGTTAACATAGGCCATGATGAGAGTGAGGATTTTTTAGAGTGTATGCCATTTGTAGGAAGACTGTCTAAGAGGCTGGTAGTCTAATCCAGAGCATCTGCCTCCAAGAAAATGCTACAAGCAGCCAGAATGAAATAATTCAAGTACCAAGGAGCCACAGTTAAGATTATACAGGATTTCACAGTCATATATTAAAGAAATAGAGGACACGGAATACAATATCACAGAAGACAAAGAATCTACGTTTACAGTCAAAGCAAACTTAGTCATCAAAACAGAGTATATTACTACTAAGAGAACAAAATGAGCCTTTAATGAAATAAAGGACTTCTAAGAATTCCTGATGAATAGAACAGAACAGCGTAGAAATTTTGAAATACAAACACAAAATATAAAAATGTAGACATGATCAAACAATCTTAAAGGGCTAAACAAGGATAAACTGCTTACATTCTAATATGTATAACCTCTGAATGCTGCTTTTATCATGGATCATATGGAAATCTAATTAGATACAAGGCCTGAGATTTGTCTTGTTATATAGTAAGGATCATAAAATAAGAATGGAAAGCTAGGGAAAGAGGAATATACTAGAGGAGGAAAGGGAGAGGAATTTTCTGGAAAATTATCTTGCATAGTCAGCTATACAAAGTAAAAGATTGTACAATCAAGAAGGAAGAGGTGTGTGGGAATAATTAGCCCTGAAACTCAATTTTTATCTGAAATGGTCAAAAGAAGGAAATTAAACATATAGAGTTAGACACAAAAGTACATTTCTATTAATAAGGAAATGGGAAGAAAGAGGAGATGGGAGAAGGGGGATTTAGAGGGAGAGTAGAATAAGGGAAAGATTATCCTAAACAAAATAAAGAAAAAACCCCACTAAGTATGTACAAAAATATTTGTAGCTTTTTTTAGTAGTAAATAATTGGAAACTGTTGTCTTTGTTCAGTCATTTTCAACTCTTCATGACTCCATTTGTGGTTTTCTTAGTGAAGAAATTGTAGTGATTTGCCATTTCTTTCTCCATCTCCTTTAACAGATGAAGAAACTGAGGCAAAGAGAGTTAAGTGATTTACTAAAGGTCACACAGCTGGTAAGTGTCTGAGGTCAGATTTGAACTCATGAAGATGAGTCTTTCTGACTCCAGGCTTGGCACTCTACTCCTATGCCACAACAACAACCACAAAGAAATTATAAATGGGGAAGTTTCTGAAAAACAAAACAAAAAATGAGAAGATATATGTGAATTAACGCAGAATAAAGTAAACAGAACCAGGAGGAAAATTTTTATAATGGCAATAATATTATAAAGTTAAACAATTCTGAAAAACTTAGGAACTTAAACTAAACATTTTAGTGACTAATAATGCTAGAGGACTAATGATGAAAACTGCCCTCCATTTCCTGGAAGAGAAGGGAAAGACTCTAAGTACAAAATGAGATGTTTTTTGGTTGTTAGACATGACCAATATAGAAATTTGATTATACTAATTATAATTTAACTGAATTGAAACTATAATTATAGTTTAACTAAGTTTTATATTCCTTTTTATTCAAAGTGGAGGAGGAGATGAAAGGGACAAAATCTGATTTTTACTGATTAAAAAAAGTGAATTAAAAATAAAAGATTGGCTTACCACTCAAAAAGTATTCATTCAATGCTTACTATGAACCAGTCATTGTGTTGTGCAACAGGGATACAAAGAAAGACTAAATATGGTCCTACTTCTCAAGGAGCTCACGCTCTAATACTGGAGAAAATATGTAAAAATGTAATATAGGACCCACAGTAGATAGGCAAGTTTGTCTCAGAAGAAAAGTATTAGCAGGATATCATGGGACAGGGTGGACTTCCTTCTGAATTAGAGCGGAGTCTTTAAGGGGGCTGAGAGGTAGAGATGGTACATAGCAAGTTAAAAGGCAAGGACTCAGTAGGTGGAGGGAATTCCAAAAAAGAACTATGTGACAATGTAACCCAATTGCAAAAAAATGGGGGTCCCCAATTCTGACATAGCAGAGCCTCTTTTGTAATGATCATATCTTTGAAGACAGTGGCAATAAAACTGGAGCTTCATCCTACCTTCCATCACAACTCTAAACTTAATAATTATTCCTACTGCTTCATACTATGTACATATGCGGAATATCTGACCTTCTAGCACCATTTAACTCCCAATAAAGGGACTTGATAGTGAAAGGGTGGAAAGGTAAGCATTTTCCCCCAAAACTTCAGAGAATATACCATTGCATTTAGCTTATTTTTCCATTAATTATAGTCTGTCTTTTGGATAACTTAAAACAAAATGTGGTCACCTCTGTTAGTGTCCCAATTTTATTAGTTTCCCAGTATTTTCCTTTTCCTCCTTGAACTGAAGTAGAGAACATTTGTCAAATTTCCTAAATGTTCCATCTTCCCAGTCAAAGCAGAAAGAAACATATAAGCAGATGTGGTTAATAGGGAGCTTTGGATTGATCTGCCAATGGATGGTAGCCTCAAAGTTCTAGATCTGGCCCATCTGCAAGGAAAGCAAGGTCATCACAGTATTTGAGGCAATAGCAATTATTGTGGGATTCATATACACCCAGATCCTTTCTTCTGAATGAGTTCTGTTTAAAGGTTATCCCTTGATACTACCTGGTGGTTAATGAAGCCTTTCCAGCTTGTCAGGACCCACTAAAGCCTACGTTCTGTTGGCATATCCTTAAGAATCAAGAGTCGTCAATGAAGGTCACCTCATTGATGAGCCTTTGGGGCAGGATTTTATTGGAGGGTATTTGTCCTAGGGAGTAAAACAAACAAACAAAAGCAGCAATGACAAAAAAACAACAAAAACTGATAAATCAGATTCAGCAACCGTGACAAAAACCAACATCATAAGCTGATAAATCAGATGCTAAATTCCAATTCTCAAGATCAGTGGAAACAATTCTCATTGTTTAGATATGCCTAATGAGGTGAAAGGCCAAGGATCAAAGGCTTCAAGACAGAGCTCTATCAGTTTGGCAAGTAAATGAATAAAAATAGGAAAATAAATGACATGCTCAAATGACTTTACCATTAACTTCTCCCATGCAGCAAAAGTGCATTGTCTACTGTAATAGCTGGCATTTATATGGAAATGAAGATAGCTCAGGGATAGAATGCATTATTACTTTCTGCTAAAATATACTGACCCTGTCCTCTGTGCTGCTAGAAACTCTAGTTCTAGATGAATGCGAGTTTAAAATAAAGATAATCACAAGTGTTCTCATACATGTGCAAATCTCAACATATACAATTATACAATTCCCATGTGTTCTTAACATATATAAGTAAAGTCAGCATTGTATAGTGGAAAGATGAATACAATTGAAGTCAAAATTCTATGTCTATCACAAAGTTTCTTTGTGACCTTGGGAAAGCTACCTCAATTCAATTTTATTCAGTAAGTATGTATTGAAAGCCTACTTAGTCTCAGGTATTAATACAAATGCAACAGGTTTCTGGTCTCATGCTCCCAAATCCCACTTGTACTTAGCAGGGCAGATGATTGGAATTCCTTTCAGTATTCTTGGTATAACTGTAAAGGAACTGAGGCATCAAATACTGTGGCTTCTGAGTCCCTGTCAGTATCCTCATCCTCATCAATCAGTATCAGTTGAATACCACTTGCTTTTAAGAAAGAGATTGAGTGAGAAGACGCCAGAACAGTAATTACAAAAAGAAAACATTCTACCCAAAATTCGGACACATTCTCCCTTTGTATACGCAAGATTTCTAGGGGCAGTGTACTCAAAATCAAAGTACAAAGGTAATGAGGAA
Source organism: Bettongia penicillata ogilbyi (assembly GCA_023548195.1). NCBI lineage: Eukaryota > Metazoa > Chordata > Mammalia > Diprotodontia > Potoroidae > Bettongia > Bettongia penicillata. The sequence continues at coordinate 90,685 of JAJHZJ010000868.1, forward strand.
CATGGGTAGGGAATAGTAAATCGGAACCACCCAATTCCTGGTCTTGCCTCTGTGGGACCTTTATGACTTTTGCCTTAGGCATAGCTTTTCCGAAGTACCTAGAATGTACAACGAATAGAGTGCTCATCCTGTTGTCAGGAAAATCTGAGTTCAGATCAAGCCTCAGACACATTTTCTGTGTAACTTTACACAGATCATTTAATCTTAGTTTTTTCATCTTTAAAACAGGATAATCTGAATCTTAAATCTCTGCACTTCAGGGCCATTATGAAGACCATATGAATTTATATTTGTAAAGCAGTTGATAAAATTTTAAATATTGTTTAAGTGCTAGCTATTATTATAATTACTATTATTGAGCTCCAAGTATCAGTGCCTTTTTCTAGGTTGTAGCCTGCCCTTTTCTCTTCAGTCAATCAATATTTATTAAGCACCTATCATTTCCCTGAAACTGCCACTGCTAGTCTTGGGCGACTGATTTCTCTCATCGGTCTGGCAGCTGTTCCTCTGTTGTAGGTCAAAACCATTTGGGAGGCAACTACCACTGACAGTGGCTGTTGGATGTCACATGAGTCTGATGCATCTTCCGAACTCCATAGTTTGCTGCCTGAATGATTCCATCCTTTGGACTCAATTGTCTAAGATGAGGGAAGAATAAATGTAAAGCAAATAGAGGGACCTACTCTTAGGTGAGGAAAGAAGAATGTGTCTTGTGGCCCCTTCCTCACCAAGAACTTACAGAAATTTTTACCTCATTCAGTGCCAGGAAGGACAACAATGAGATATTCACTGGTCATGTCTTTTATATGCCATCTCATTTGTAAAGCACATCCTTATCGATTCTTTAAGCTATGCAGCCAAGCAGATTTTTCATCATCATACTCTACATACCTTCAATAAGTCATCATTGAATCCTCAAAGTTGCATTTACTAGGTTGGAAACACACAAGAAATATCTCTACATGCTCTGTATAAACCACTAGCAGGGTCCAAATATGAGCAGATTCTAAGGACTAGGCACTTATAATCTAATCACCTAATTATACAAAGATAAAAGAGATTAATCTCTACCCTCAACAAGCTTATATTATAATGTAAAGCAACATGTATACAGATAAGTATATATGAATTAAAAAAATACAAAATAATTTTGGAGGGAAGTGAGAAGGAAGGAGTACTGGGAACCAGGAGCTTTGGAAAGGTCTACTATAGAAAGTAGTCCCTCATTGGTTCATGGAAGGAAGTTAAAGCAAAGATTAGAAAAGAAAGTATTCCAAGTTTGAGGGACAGACATGGAAGCAACAGATGGAGCATCATTTTTGCAAAGGTGTGCTGGAGTGAACTATTACTTACTTAAGAGAATTAATTGTAAAATTTTCAGTGTGAGCATTTATACCTTGAGAACTGGCAGATGGAGCAATCACTTTGAAAACGGTTAGCCACCTTTGGAGGAAAGTAGTCTTGTGTCATCGAAGCCTGGGAATACATAAGGAGAGAGAAGTCTGGGAGGGTAAGCCTCTAATCCACATCTTAAACTACCCCTCCAGAAGTCTCCCAGAGAGAAGGTTTCTGGACATCTGTAAAGGTGCACATGTGGATTACACTCCATCAAATCAACCTTCTCTCAAACACTTGACTTAGGATTTGAGGACTAATTATTTGAACTTCCTATTTAATAAAATAATGCTGATTTGAAACTGAAAGTTTTGTCATCCTTGTTGTGATGTTTTCTTTGAATTGATATTTGCTGTGTGACCTTACTCAAATCATTTAATTTACCTGGCACTCAATTTTCTCAATGAAAAATGAGAGGTTGGTCCAAATAACCAAGAAATCTCTGTCAGCTCTAAAGTAATCATCCTGTGATATATCCCTTGTGACTAAAATTCTGCTTTTGTCTACTTCCCAACTCACTGGTTGTTCACTGTCTGTATCAAAATCTCACAACACAAGCTCCATGTCCGCCGTCTCTTCCTATATTTTTCTCCCCATTCTGCTCTTCCTCGAATCTATGTCAGTCTATTCTGTACTCTGACTTACGTATGCCATTTTGCATTTAAGAGGTATTTTATCTTAGCACTTTTCTTCAAATATTCCTTTGATCTGCCAATCTTATATAAAAGTTGAACATAGAAGATTCCTTAATAAAAGTCACTTCAAGGGATGAACATCCTTCTATTATCTCCCTAAGTAATGAGGTAGGGATAGCAGTCAGTATTGTACTTTCAAGACAATTCTAAGAATTAGTATTGGCTAGGAAACCTGATGTCTAATTCACATCTCATTGCTGATTTGTCAGGGGCTCTGAGACTGCCACAGGTTGCCTGACAATCAAGTAGGCATAATCATAAAGAGAAGATCTCTGAGTACTCAGGAAGAACATAGCTATGTAACTGTTTGACACTGTTATAATATGTTCTTGAATGAATGCAGGGGGATCTTGTGACTATAAATAGCCGCATTGAACATGAAATGGGCAATTTTTTTTAAAAAAGGGATTGCACCTAATGATAATACTGGAATTCAACAAATTCATCTTTACTTTTCAAGTGTTCTTCAAAGAAATTAACATTGAGGGGTTTTTGCCCATCATGCAACACTTCCCTGATTAAGATTCTTTAGGAATGCCAGGCAACATCACCTTTAGCTATGGACATATGTGAGGTAAGGTCCAGAGCTCTTAAAAATTCAGTAGCCATGTGGGGAGTTCAGTCTGCATTGACCTTGGCATCAGAGGACTGATGAGTGCCCTCAGATTCAATCTTCCTTTCCTTATCCAAGTTAAGTACTGGGATGTTCATCAATTTTACAACTGTTCTAAAACATTTGCAAATGGGGAGTATCAGGCCTTTTCTTCCTAGTAGGTTAATAGAGGAATGATAAAGTTGGATGCAGGTAATGATGACTGGGAGAAAAAAATGAACCCCTTGTGCTGCAATGGCAGCACCAATTTCTAGTTTCTTAGACCTTTCCAAATAAGAAAAATATACCCATTTTTCTGGCAGAAGCACACATCACAGCCTTCAAACAGCCTGCAGAGATTGCCACTTGCATGGAAAAATGAGTTTACTGAATGACTATCTTAGTCTCTACTATATCCCATCATTGTCAAAAAAAACATCTTTAATGACTTTAATTCCCCCCACCCCATCACACTGACATCTGTCTCTTACTGATCCTTCCCACTCTTATTTAAAGGCGAACAGTATTTTTTAAATCGCTTTTTTTTCCTTTCCATGTTACCATGTTTCATCAGTCTGGTTGGCTGCTTTCTGATTCTTTTTCTGCACTCTCCACCTCCACCCCCAATATAAATTTTTTTTTTTTTGATAATCTGTGTTCAGTTTTGCTAAGGAAAGTTTTAGAACAAGGCATCTTCAGGATGGGATGATTATTCTGTTCTCTTATAAAAACAGTCACAATTAGAGTGGAATCGCATGACCAGCTACTATCCTTTCTACTGGCTTATTAATTTTAACTTTCCCTCCTCTCTCTTTACATTATAGGATAAATTCAGAATTAAATTTTAAATCACCAGGCATCTGTGAGGCAGCATTGTTTCTAGATCAAGTCTGCTTACCACCTCCATCCTTTCTCTATTTTCAGTACACATAAGAAACCAAATCAAGACTAAAAAAGGCATACTGTCATGTAATGTATGTGGGTGCATTTGGTGGGAGGGGGAAGGAAGGCAGGAGGCAGGAAGTGAACAGATTTATATCCATATAATGTCTGGAAGAAAAGTAATGTAGAATGATAAGGCATCATGAACTGTCTTTTCATGATAAATAGCGATTTTTCACAGTATAGATAACCCAAAATCTATGAATCTAGTCTTTGAGGTCACCTGATATCATTAACTTCATCTGTGAAAAGAAAAGAATGAAATTTGAGTTGTTGAAGTAATTAAGATGGGTGTGTGATAATTCTGAATTTCTTAGCAAGGAATTAAAAGTATAGAGTGTGGTCAGTTTGGGATCCCGGGATCAGAGTTTTAGAACTGGGAGGAATTTTAGAAGTAATCCAATCCAATCATTTACAGTTTTACAGATAAGAAAAGAGGACTGAAGAACTTAAGTGTCCCTCTACTTCCTGTTTACTAATTTCACTTCCTTTAATAGGGAAGGTATTTCTGTGGAGGAAAGTAGTACTAGGAATCAATTCAATTAAAATAATTGATTTCTGAATTCAAAGTATAGTTCTAGGTGCTAGAGATAATAAAAAAAAAATGATCCTTGCTCTAAAGATGTGTACATGCTACTGAAGATATAACATAGTCTATAGATAGATAAATACAAAGTATCCAAAAAGCAATACAATGTAATTTTAGGAAGAATAAAACATAAACAATGGATGATTTCAGGAAGGGACAGCCAGACCAATTGGAAAGAAGCATAGAACAGTACACATAAGTAAGTATGGGAAACATCTGCACTGTTGCTTCTGATTTGGTCATTGCATTTTCATGCATCTAGTTTATAGCAGAAGAAGAGGCATTTACATGTCATCTTGTTGAATCAGTGGTAAGATGGTGAGGGGCTTGGTGAGGGTGGAGGAGTGAAAAATTAGGGCTAGAAGTGTGAGTGTCAAAGAACTTTACAAGTAAACCAACAGGGTTTCCTAGAGAGGTCAACTCATTCAAACAGTATGATGATCTGTAACACTGCTGTTCAAAATGCGAATTTGTCATCTAGTCTTCTAATTGGTTGGTCTGGAGTAGAAAGGGGTTTAGATGACTAGAGTTCCATCTTGGATGCTCCATCTTGTAAAAATCAGCAAATTCCTCTTTGACCTCAGTTGAACTGTTTGTTAGGGACTTTCTCTCTCTCTCTCTCTCTCTCTCTCTCTCTCTCTCTCTCTCTCTCTCTCTCTCTCTCTCTCTCTCTCTCTCTCCCTCTCATCCTTTCCTTTTTACAAGGCAACCTAGGTTAAGTGACTTGCTCAGTATCACACAGCTAATAAGTGTCAAATATCTGAGGTCAAATTTGAACTCAGGTCCTCCTGACTCCAAGGCCAGTGCTCTTATCTACTGCCCCACCTACTGCCCCTAGGGAGCATTTCTTAGAGAGAATCAGAACTCCATAGAGAAAAGTAGCTTCTAGTCCAAGCCTACAAAAGATCTATTCTATGAAATATTTGGCAAATGGTGAACAATTACATATATTCATTCACAAGATTACATTATTTACTCACAATGAAATGCAAACCCTTTGAGATTAAGTACTGTTTTATTTTTGTCTTTGTATTATTAGAGGCTAATACAGTGTCTAACATATAGTAGCCATGTAAAAAATGCTTTATTAATTGAATCAAGTCACTTACTATTTTGTGTGAGGTTGTCTGGTGTAGTGGGAAAAACCACCAATCCCATAGTCAGTGGACCTGGGTTCAAACTTCTCTTCTGACACTGATTATCTGCTTATCCATGTGTTAATCACTTAAACTCTGTAGGCCTCAGTTTCTCCAAGTGTCAGGTGAGAGAGTTGAATATGTTGATGTCCGTTTTTCCTAACATCTCTAGATATTATGACCCTCTACAATCTCCGTGGTCCTTCACGACTTTGAGGATCTGTAATTTATCACTCTAGGGACTTCTGCCTGCTATGTTAATCATGTCTTTCCTAAAACTTAGTAGATTTTGAGAGGTATAGACAAGGCAGCTTGGTGTGATTTCAAAAGCACTGAATCTGAAATAAGAGAGATTTGGGGGCACATACCAGTTCTACTTACTGCCTGTGTGATTTTGGGTAAGTCTTTTCAACTCCTTGGGATTCAGTTTCTCATCTATAAAATGAGGAGTTTAGGCCAAATAATATCTGAGGTCTATTTCAGCTCTAAGCTTGTGATCCATGATCTATAGCCTAATCTGCTAATGAGTCATTCCAAATTAGGCTAGTTTGGTTCATGGAAACAGGCCTTTACTCACTCCAGAACTGAGCCCTCCTGAGAAGCCTTTCATATTTGGAAGAATATGTCATAGCTGGCATTAGTCTGCCATAACACAGGTACATAATCATGAAGGTAGGTTTTAGTAAGATTAGCACATTGGAAGTCCAATCAATATTTGTTGATTTATTGATGATTTATTATATTATACATGCTGACACATTCCTCAGAACAACATGTGTCTCTGTTATCTGTTTTCTCTGACTCCAAAGATTTTCCAGACTCATGCTCCCTGCACGGTTCTACTTGTGCAAAGGACAGGTAGATTTAAGTAATGGGGTACAAAGAGTTAAATTCAAAACTAGGTTACTCTTTCTTTACAGAATACATGACCCTCGGCTTCCACAATGACATCTTTTCTGCACAGCAGCCAGATCTACTGCTGAGCAAAATACAACAGTAATGAGGGACTAGAAATCCACAGCCCCATGTGCCATTTTGTTAAGTTCATTAGTCAACATGGGTTGTCAAGCCTTGCGCTGACTGAATCCTCACCACTGGGGAGACACATGCTGCCTCCTCTGTTTTTCATCTTCTGAGGCCTAAATTGGAGTGCATTTACAGTATTCTGTGCAAGCAGAGAATTCTGGTGGCTATGCTGAGTCTTTTTTTTTAAATGAAGAATTTTGTCCTCTCTGTTTCTGGGTCTGGGGATGCTATTTTCCTTGACATATGTTGTAATAACCTCCACTCATTTCTTCAGAGGATAGAAACAGGCTATCATCTGCCCCATCTCCAAACAATAAAGAACTCCTGTGGATGAAATTATAGGTCTTTGGAATACTGGAATAACTGCAAGTTCCAACTGCACCATGAAGCATTATGGGGCATGAGTACAAATCCAGGCTCTCCTATGGACACTTGTGAATAGCCTTGCACAAGATGCATCTCTGAACCTCAGTTGCTGCTACACCTTTAGTGCATCAACTTAGATGATTTCTATAATCCCTTTCAGATAAAAATCCATGATGGTATAAAATGTGCTGAATATCCTTCTTCCTCTATTGCCATGGAGATTTGTGTTACTTGGCAAGACTGCTAAAATAAGGGAATGAAATGCCCAGAGCATAACTTTCACATCTTAGAATTAGGGTCGTGGCAGGTACTTTGTGATCCTCAGTGATTGTGGTAGGGAGAGAAAAGTGCCATGAGAACAATTATTGTTTAACTGTTAGCCTACACTTCTCCCCCATGATTGCTATTTTCACTGACCATTGTGATGCAAAGCTTTGATTGAATAGACTTGTCCCCATTCAAAACTGTTGATTATGATGACTTTAATATTTAATAAATTTCCTAAAACCTTAACTAAGCTTACTTAGGTCTGCAATTTCAGGGTCCATGCTGTGGTCAGAAACTGGAATTTGAGCTTTGGGTATCTTGGGTATTCCTTCTTGAATACAAGCTTGCCTGCTGGGAGTTTTAAATGAGGCATTAAGAGGCCCAGCTAAGTTTACTCTGAGTGAATAATTGTATGCATATTTCTCCATCTTGCAAATATTCACAAACGGACTTTAATTCTCCAAATCAGTCTTCTAAGGCTGACTTTTTTTTTTAAACCTACTCTTCTTATCTCAGGAATTTACAATTATTACTCCCCAGTTCAGAGAAGATAAATGATTTCTTGTTGGTTCAACAAGTCCTCCAGTTTTGTTTCCTTCTGGGGAACTTCAGCCTTCTCAGATAAGTGCTAGTTTAATTTCCTTATCCCAACTCTTCTTGTCCACTTTGATCTTTCCCTCCCTCAACCTCCTATGGAATTTGCCATTTGTACCACTCATTGTGGTACTAACAAATGCCACTTGTCAGTGTTATTTGACTTCTATGACTTATCTTTCCAACTATAATTCAAATTCCTTGACAGAGAATATTGTACAGTCAGGTCTTAATGAGTACTATAACAAATCACATGATATAGTCACATGTATTTGAATTTTTACTATTTGAAAGTGCAAAATATGGTGAATGGTTTCAGTCCAATGGAAAAACAGTGCAAATTCTAATAAGGTGATCATTTCAGAGGGTTGGTTATTTGCAATAATCAGGACCTATTTAGCTATTTATCTCTTATCTCTGTATCCTCCTAGCACAATTATGTACCCATAAGCTGAAATCCATCAGCTTCCTAGTAAATGCTTGCTTGATAGAATTAAATTAAATTGGCTACTATTCAGTCAATTTCTGTCATTGCAAAATGATTTCAACAATGGAATGCCATATAACAATCAATTAAAGAAACTGGGAATATTTATTCTCGAGAAAAAAATATTTAAGGTAGACATGATAGTCATATCCAGGTATTTGAAAGGATGTTGTCTAATATGATGTATTTGTTAGAACATTAAGATTTGAGTCAAAAGTCCTGAGTTCAAAATCCTTGCACAAGACATTTAAGCTCAATTTCTTCATTTGAATGATAAAGAGGTTGAATTAGGTGATATCTCTGGTCCTCTTAAGATTTAGATAAATGATCCTACGATCTATGGAAAAATAATTTGGACTATTGTGCTTGGTACTAGAAGATACAGCAAATAGAGATTATTGGAAGTTCTAGAGAGTTTGGTTTAAGCTTATTGTAAAGGATAAGGGGAGCATTTCTCACATTTAAGGCTATCTTAAAGCAGAGTGGCATGTTTCAGAATCCTGTAGATTTCCCTCACTTTAGGATTTAAATCTATCCATCAGGTATTTGTAGAGTGAATTCTTGTCTATGTATGGACCTCTGATTTTCTGTCTTGCTTTGAGATGATGTAATATGTTAATTTATTCATTTAAGCTACATGATGAAGATCCCACAAAAATTTCCTTGTAACTTGAGCAAATGAATTCTATACATTGCAAGACAGAAAATGTCAAGCCAATGACCTTGCAGTCCTAATGTATAATGCTTAATAAAGCCCATTTACGTGACTTAGGCAACTCAGCTGCTGCTGTGCATCTCGTTTGAGAAGATGGGCTGTCAGCAGGTGAGAGAACCTGACAAATCATAGTAGTTTAGAACTGAGCATATGGCCACTGACTTACACAGTTAAATCCTTTGTCCTTCTCAAGTAGTGTCACGAACAGCAGTGTAAAATCAAGAAGGAGGAGAAAATGGTATTATTCCTCAAAACTGTGCTTTTTAAATTCTGTGGTGGTTCTGAGAGCTCTTCATAAGCTGGTCTCTTCCCATCTTTCTAAAACTGTATTTCACTCCCCTCCATTCACTCTATATTCCAGGGACACTGAACTCCTTGAGTAATTCTGACACATGATTCTCTCTCCATACTTATTTTACTTCATGGTGTAAAAGGGTTTTGAAGTATGTCCAGATCACCTCACTTGGAGGCAGCAATGTGGGAGTAACTAAGAACCTGCTTCTGGGAGAAGACATTTCCTACTAAGTATGTGTATGTGGGGGCGGGGTGGGGGAGCGAGCATCCAACACAGAGTTGGAATCTTATGTTGTTTATTTTATTTATGTCTTTTAGTTAAAAGGCATAAATGAAATCTCCACACCCAGAATTGAACTATGGTGACCTTGGGGGCAGGATTTCAGCCTAGTTGTTGCTGCCAGGACAGTAAGGAATTCCTAAAACGCAGAGAGTTGACTGAAACTTTACCCCAAGGGAACTTTAGACTTGAAAATTGGTGGGACTGTGCTATATAGGAACTAAGCCAAGCTGGAAAACCATTTCCCTTCTCCTCTGCAGAGACTGAGGTGGTGGAAGGAGATTATACCTCTAGATGTTGGGGGAATATTTATATCTTTATTCTTGCTATATATTTGTATATATTCCTTTGTATGAATTAATCTGACTGTTAAATGGAACTGGGGTTTAGGGGCCACTTAGAACTTTGTGAACACCATTGGTTGAATCTATATAGTCAATGGCAGAGAGTAGACTATCCCCAACTCCCTTAACGGTTACTAGAAACCCCTGGGAGGAGGAGTGAAATGTATCATATCTGGTTTTCAGGCATTCTGATATTCACTGCTAAACTGTCTTCCCTGACTCCCTTTATATTTCAGCTAAAACCCTACTATATGAAAGAAGATTTTTTTTTTTCTCTTTAACCTTAGTGCTTTTGAAATTACAGATATGTGAAGTCTTCATCAGTTGGAAAGTCTTTCACAATCTGATTTTTCTATAGCACACTTTTCTGCTTAAATGATCTTTATGGAACACACGAACTCCAGTCATCATGAGGGCATTATCAAGGAAGTTAAGAGATTAGTCAGGGAAAGACCAGAGGATCATAGTTTTACAGTTGGAAAATACTTTAGAGGTCATCTTGTCCAAACCCTTCATTTCACAAATAAGGACACTGAGAAAAAGAGAAATAAAGTGACTTACTCAAAACCACATAAGCAATAAGTAGGAGAAATTTAAATTGAACTGAAATCCTCAACTTAAAATGTTAAAGTGATCCTTCAAAAGTGAATTTAAATGAGTTATGCTTGTATCACTATTCCTATAACTATTCACCAGTTTTCAGTTTTCAATGTATCTAAAGATCTGGGGAGAGGGGAGGTGGAGAGACAGAGAGAGAGACACAGAGACAGAGAGAGTCAGAGAAGAGGGGGACGGAAAGGGGGAGAGGGAGAGACAGACAGATAGACAGAGGCAGACAGTGTTGAGGCTTGCAAGGAGAGTTGCATCTATAATTTTCATTAGTTCAAATCCAATTATTTAGTTTATCTTTGCTTTTCCTCTGAGGATGTTCTGAAATTGTCACCCTAATGACATTCTAATTTGTGAAAGGCATGGACAAATAGATTGTCTTTGCATTTTTTAACCTTCCCTGTAAGATCTTTCTTATACTTTCTTTCTTATACCTTCCCTTAGCTGCCCTATACTCCCATGAGAAGTTCTGTGGCAGAATGGATGGAAAGCCAGCCTTGTGAAAACGATGAGCTCCTTGAGATTCTACCCCTGTCATGTAGTCGCTGTATGACTGTAGGCAAATCATGAAAGTTCTTTGTGTTCTAGGCAAATCTCTAATAAGTTTCTAAGAATGCGCTAAGTTGCATTGGAAGAGGGTTTTTCCACAAATGGGACTTCTCTATAACACTAAAATCCCCAGGTCCAGTCCTTATACTTATATTGTCAATGTGTTTCTTTCTTCTCAATTTGCTCTTGTATTCTCCAAAGACATAAAGTTCATGATCACTGGGCAGGTATCCCATCTGATTTGGGTGAGTGGATCCTTTAGCTCTGAAGCCTCTAAACCTTAGGGCGGTAGGCACACTGATTTCAGCACTAAACTTTGTTTTGCATTGCAAAATATTCAAGTCAATTCATACCAAGCCTATTCTTTTTCTGAGTGCTAACTATTCCCAAGAATTCTTTCCCCCTCACCCTTTCTGTATGAATCTTCCCAGAGCCAGATCATAGTCCCTTGGTAGGAGTCAACTAATAGTAATTCTGTACAGAAAGAAAAAAAATGAATATTATCTAAATGCTCATTAGTAGCAACAATAGGAATGCTTATCATAAGTATTCAGTGAGTCTGAAAAATGACATTATTGATAGACTGAAGAAATGATCAAATATGTGCAGAGAAAATAGGTGAAAGATTTAAACTGAAATGACCTTCTTGAACCATTTCTGTCTATTTGTGTTTTTCATTTGATCTCTTTAAAAAACAGATTTATTCCTATATTCTCTAGGGGAGGGGAGAACCACAAAAAAAAAAAAAAAATACATCAGTCTGTGCAGTTTTTCTCCACAATTTTCAGTATGTTTTTTAAGGCAGACCCCTTGATCTAAAACAATGGTTAGCAGGATTAACTTGACCAGGAAAACTGCTACTCCCAACAGATCCTTAAATCCTGACAATATATAAAGGATGAAAATGGGGTGGTATCACAATACTATACAAAATGATCAAGTCATAACATTTTTTTTTTATCATCTTCCCTTCATTCTTCCTAGTAGGCATCTAACTCACAATTAAGTCTTATTCATGTAAAGTAACACTGAGATATCATCACATAAAATGCATATTAATTGTCTTTTCTGGAGTTCTATATTAAAAAATAAATAAAAATCGTGTCAGAGGCATAGAGCATGAAGATAACTGCTTTTGAGATGTGATAATAGGAAATGTTGATCTATGAAAATTAGAAAAAAAAAAAGCAAAACCAAAAAGTTATCCCAAAATGGAGAGAAGTGGATGTCATAATACACTTAGTACTACATGGCTGGAATCTATGAGATGGGAGATATTATTTGGTTCAAATAAAGAGTAAAAATAATATTTTTCTTGTTTATAAGTGGCTATAAATAAAAAAGACCATATTTCCAGGAAGTTTCCAGAAAGTAATTTTCAAATACATCCTAAAATGTGAATATTGCTTCACATGGACATCCAACCCTTGAACATTTCCATTCAGTTGAGAGTGTGTGTTTATATCTATACATACACATATAAAATATATATGTACATATATAAATATAAAGATATATATACATACACACATATATAAATACATATGTATATGTAGATATACTCTTATATTTGCTCACATTCTTCCAACAACATAAAACATGACACTCTGCTTAAATATAAGCGTCTTAGAGTGATTTGTCTGATTTTTTAAAAATTTCACATCTCCTCAACAGTAGTTAAAATTCTATGTCACCTGCTGGTGGTAAAATTACTTTCCTTTTACCTGTATGAGGTAGACCAACCCAAATGGGTAAGAAGAAAAAAAAAGGTATGAGATAAAAAATATTTTCCTTTTTTTTTTTCTTTTTTGAACAGAAGACCCCTTTCTGTTTTGTTTTTCAGGTGAGATGGATAACTTAGTCAAGGAACTTTCTTAAAGTGACCTGCCTGACCTTTTTGATGTCTCTGATTCACCCTCCTGTGAATAGAATGGAGATGAGTAGCCATAGACTCCTCCCACTTCTTGGGGGAAACTTGAAGTGGATGGCTGTGGCCTCATGTCTTCTCTGAGGACTAGAAGATTGCTGTGGAACAGTTTTATGGGGGTGATTAGCCACTATGTGCATGCTGCTGTGATAGTAATGGCATTTCTTTGGCTGAGGAGGTAGATTACATTCTTTGATATGACAATCGAGGCTTCCACATTTGTAGCATCTATAATTCCTGTCCATTGTAGTCAAGTCTAATTGTGCTTCAAAATTATGTCATGGCCAAAATATTTGGGACAGAGCCAAAGCCATCCTCAGAAGAAAAATTATATCTCAATCTCCTTTTGGTTTTCTATTTTGCAGTGTCTTCTCTTTGGACTGTTTCCCACTTCCTAAGCAGGGACTTCCTCAAGAGCCCATTATCCATATTCATTCAAGGCCTTCGGAAGATTTTTAGAATGTGAATTCCACTGGTTCTCCTTCTTTTAGGCTTCTATATCTTTCCATATATAGTATGCTTTGTTGTACAAACACACAGACTGGAACATCTAAGGATCTTCCCTCTCAGTTTATCATGGAGATAAATCCAAATGCCATTTGTATGTTGAGCCATTTTCAGTGACCTGTTCAATGCAAAACCTTCAGATTCTTTCATCTTGTTCCTGTAGCTCTCTGAATTTGTTTTCCTCACCTTTACTTGCCCCTCTTTGAAGGAAAATAACAAAACACATGGAATTACTAATATGATACCAAATGCCATATATTGTAATAAAAGGAGAGAGCTTAAGAGAGTGGGAAGGAAAAGACTTTATAAAATCTTTTGAATCATATTTTCTAGAAGTAAGCAATGATTACAAAGGAGGGACTTGCAATGTTCTATAGATCAGATTAGCACCCTTGTTTCTGTATATACATGTATTTTTTTATTGAATTCCATCTTTCAGTTACATTATTACACTACAACATACACAAAAAATAGTTAAACAGTGATTCTATTTCCAAAAGGAAATGTTCAATGAAACTATTCTGTATTTGCCAAGCATGGAGAGGAAGGAGGAAACCAGGAAGATTGCATAACTCCTTGTTATTGAAAAGCAATAAATAGTACTGGAATGAGGATTAATTTGCAATATGCATCTCCAAAGAAATAACCTTCGATTAAAGTTAGGAGGGAATGGGAGAAAGAGAGCAGGTGTATCACATCTGTCCATTTGGACACTTAGCTTCTTTCAATTAAAGACAATTTACATTATTTAAGAACAGGGATTAGAACTCATTTTAAATCTTTTAAAAAATACATACATCCTAAAATTGTCATTGTATTTGCAAGAAACCCTACAGTAGATATTTTAAAAGCTATTTTTGCTCTTGCTCTTAAAAATGAATTTATTTTCATATTATGTATTTACACCTATAACAACCTATCCCATAAGATTGAGTAAGACATTTTAAAATCATTTATGCCAGAGGTTTTCTGGTAAATCTTTATCAACTGACTCTCAAAAAAAGCTCGCAAAATACATTTTTAAGTTTAATTTATATTATCCACATCTTCTCCATCCTTTCTTAATTCTTTCTTACATTTTTAAAAGATAAACAGGAAAATAATAAATCAAGTCCTACTTTATTGCATTTTCTGATTTCAGAAAATTTGTTGCATCTTCTGCTTTCAAATCTGACACTTAAAAGTTAACAACTGGGGACTGGAGCCAAGATGGCAGAGTAAAAAGATGCATGTAATCTAGCTCTTCCCCCACAGTCCATAAAATACCTTTAAAGAGAGACTCTCAACAAATTCTGGAGCAGCAGAAGCCACAAAATGATAGAGTAGAGAAGATTTCTAGCACAGAGTGACCTGGAAGGCCAACAGGCAAAGTCTGTTGCAGCTGACACAGAACAGAGTGCAGCCCAGCCTTGGCCACATGGTACCGGGAGGAGCAGGGCTGGAGCAGGCCTCGAGGGTGAATCCCTAGCAGCAGTGGCTGAAGTTTGCATATCCCTCAACCCACAGGCACCAAAGGCAGCTTCAAAGGTCAGTGAGAGGGCTTTTTCACCTCCATGGAAAGGGTCCTCTCTTGAACCTGGTCCCAGTCCTGGTGGTGGTGGCAGTTGTGACAGTGGCAGCAGCAGCAGCTGTGGGGGTGGTGGCCACTCCAGGCAGCAGCCAGCACCCATTGTTCCATTGTTGGAGCCCTCAGCTTAAAGTGCCTGGGGGAATTGAGCAGCTGATCTGAATCTCAGCCTTGAGCTAGGCCAGGGAGTAAACTCTTCTCCCTTGATTGTGACATCTTGGAGGAACTAAAAACTTACAGGTACCCAGAGTACACCCTACTCTTGACAAAGGATCCAAAAGTCAAGTAACTGGTGGGGAAAATGTCCCCCCAAAAAAGGAAAGAAAAATAAGACTATAGAAGGTTACTTTTTTGGTGAACAAGTATTCTTTCCCATCCTTTCATATGAGAGCAAACAATGTTTACCATCATGGGAAGACACTTTAGGGGAAAAAATGGTCTTTCAATGAAAGAGAGGACTTTCAAGCATTCTTGATGAAAAGATCAGAGCTGAAAAGGAAATTTGACTTTCAAACACAAGGATCAAGAGAAGCATGAAAAAATAAACAAGAAAGAGAGATCACAAAGCATTTAGTAAATTTGAACTGTTTACATCCCTACATGGAGAAATAATATTTGCAGGTCTTGAAACTTTTCTCAGTATCTGGGTAGTTGGAGGGATTATACACACACACACACACACACACATACACACACATACACACACACATACACACATATGGGAGAGAGAGAGAGAGAGAGAGAGAGCACAGGGTGAGTTGAATAGGAAGGGAGAATGTTGAAAAAAATAAAATTAAAGGTTGAGAGAGGAATATATTGGGAGTAGAAAGGGAGAAATGGAATGGGGCAAATTTTCTCTCATAGACGAGGCAAGAAAAAGCTTTTCCAATGGAGAGGAAAAGGAGGGAAGTGAGAGGGAAAAAGTGAAGCTTACTCTCATCACATTTGGCTCAAGCAAGGAATAACATGCACATTTCATTTGGTATCAAAATCTATCTTACACTATAGGAAAGTAGGGGAGAAGGGGATAAGCATGGTAGGGAAGATGATGGAAGGGAGGGCAAATTGGAGGAGAGGAGAAATTAGAAGTAAACACTCTTGGGGCAGGACAAGGTCAAAAGAAAGAATAGAAGAAATGGGGGGCAGGATAGGATGAAGGGAAATGTAGTTTGTGTTACACAACATGACTCTTATGGAAGTCATTTGCAAAACTACACATATATAGCCTATATTGAATTGCTTGCCTTCTCACTGTGGATGGGTGGGGAGGGAGGAAGGAAGAGAAATTGAAACTCAAAGTTTTAGGAACAAATGTTGAGAATTGTTATTGCGTACAACTGGGAAATAATAAGTACAGGTAATGGTGTATAGAAAATTATCTTGCCCTGCAGTATAAGAGAGAAGATAGGGATAAGGGAAGGGAGGGGTGTTATTAGGGAGGGCACATTGGTGGAAGGGGCAATCAGAATGCAAGGTGTTTTGGGGTAGGGTAGGGGAAAGATGGGGAGAAAATTTGCAACTCAAAATTTTGTGGAAATGAATGTTGAAAACTTAAACAAATAAACCAACCAACAAATAAATAAATGAATGAATAAATAAATAGAAGTTAACAATTGTCTCTCAAGCATGCGCATATCCCTGAATTGTGCTCTTTTGAACTAAAGATCTAATACTTTGACTTACTTTATCTTTCTACTGTACCCACTACACATTAAAACTATTTTCTTTCTTGGTCAAATGCTATGGTACGAGAATTTATTTCATCATAAGATTTAGAGCTGAAAAGGACTTGAAAAATCATATATTTCAACCTTCTTATTTTATTGGTAAGGAAACTCATATATCGTTATCTAAAACAATCAACAATTTAAATGAGGTGATTTGAAAAATTTTCTGATATAACCTGTGTAAATATAATATGAAATATTTTTTCTTAAAAGATAAATCTTAATGTAATTAGATCCAAACCATAGAGGGTAATAATGGTATAGTAGAAAGATAACTGTACTAAGAATCTGGGGACCTGGGCAATATTTCCAATTTAGCCAATAACTCACTAGCTTATCCCAACCAAATCACTTGCCTTTCTCTGTCTCAGTTTTCTTCATTTGTAAAATTAGTAAGTGGACCTCCTTTTATCTAAAGGGTATAAATTGCAGGCTAGTACTATGGAAAAAGTGCAGGATTTGGAGGGAGAGGATCTAGAGTAAAATCTCAGCTATGACAACTTACTCATTTTCTCTAGGCCTCAGTTTCCTCATCAGTAAAATTATGTCATTGGACTAGATATCATCAAAGATTCTTTCTATGGCTTGTAAACTTGTTTCAAGTCACCACATTCTATCATTCTTTTTGCCAAATCCTGTTGAATTTGTCTTTTGAACCCTACTTTCATGGCTCAAACAAAGACGAACTAGCATATTTTCCAGTAGTTGCAGGTTTCTCAATACATATCAAAAGTCTACTCATTTTATTGTATTTTTTAAAAATTCTTTTAAAACTAAATCATATCACTAATTTATTGTTTGATGAAATTTCTAAATTATCTGTTCACAAAACACAAACCCTTCTAAAAGCAACAGTGAAGGATTTTAGTTTGAGTAACCCATCTTTGATGTCCTCATGCCACTCACCAATGGTTGCATGAGTCCTACTTGTTCCATGGGACTTCAAGGATGCCACTAGAACTAAATGTTCTACCCTCCAGAGGCTCATGTAAATTAGAAGGTTCAGCTATCAGTCATTTATCAACTCTTTACTGTGTTGCTTCTTTCTAAGTGGGGAAGATGTTTTCCCAACCCTCAGGGAGGTATAGTCCAGGTGAGGAGCCATGACAAACATTTAAAAAAATCAAAGACCATGCAGTAAATTTTATAGTTCTGTGATCTTTCCACTTAAACTGGCCCTACAGCCCATATTCCTTAGAATTTTAGTTATTAAGTAACTACCAATAAATAACAGATTTTGCAATTGCTATCTATAATAACAATTGGCATGGCTTAGAAACACAGCCTGAGGCAGGAAAACTTGACTTTTTGTACTCGGGTCCAAGTTCAACCTCTGATACATACTAGGCAACCTGACTATGTTCTATAGCTTCTCAGAGCCCGAAGTAACTCTCTAAGTAGAAAAAAATTTGCAGAGCTATTAATAATCAGTATTGATAGAGGGACTTCCTTGACCAAGAATTCCCTAAACCAATGCAACTATAAGTTTGGAAGATAAAATAGAACACTTGTACCCATGATAATTCTTAATCAAACACTTCCTCCAGTTACTATTTCAATATGTCTTGTATTCACATCTTACCAACCAATATAAAAGCATATATTAAGCACCTGCTATGTACCAGGTGTGATAGGTGCTAGAAAGCATAAAGAGTTAAATAATTCCTCATCATAAGGAATTTACATTCTTATGGGGGAGACAACACATAGGACATTTACAAGTAAATTGAAAATCCTCAGGTGTAGAAACGAAGAGTTGTATTTATTATTTTCTACTCTTTAGTGGAAAGGAGGAAGATTTGGAAGCCAGAAGAATTCACAACCTATCTGTGATTTTTACTAGTTATACTGGTGTTAGAATCTTTCTGAATCTGTTTACTTATTAGTAAAATAGAGATATTTAAAAGAAGGAAATAAGGAAAAGGAAAAAGTATTCATATAGCACCTACTATGTGCTAGGCACTGTGATAAGAACTTTTAAAAATACTGTCTCATTTGATCTCCATAACAACCTTGTGCTGTAGGTGCTGTTTGTATCTCAATTGTATAGTTGAGAAAAGTGAGACAAGCAGAGATTGACTTGCTCAGTTCAGAGGACTATTATGAGGATTAAGTGTGATAATGCACATGAAACAATTAAAAAACTTTTATGTAAGTGACAGCTATTTTTTAAAGAGTTGATGGAGGGAGTCCCCAATCAACTTTATGTGCTTACAAGGCAGTGAACCTTTTATTTCACCAGAGTGTGCTAAGTAGACATTTCTACAGGTATTTATAGATCTATTTAAACTTCACTGAGGAAAAGTGATTGAATCTCATCAATTGGATATGAAATGGGGACTGGACATGTGATTATTTTTTATTGTAATAGGAAACTCCAAGGCAAGAAACTCCTCAGTTATGACAAGTTATCATCTTACCTGTGACATATAGCCTTAGGGAGCAATCTAGACCACTGAGAGGCTAATTGAATTTGCCCAATGTCAATAGGTTTCCCAAATAGAACTTGAAACCTGGTATACAAAGATATACAACCTTTCCATAGACTCAATAATGTATGGAGTTGTTCATGTTTGCTTTGGTTCAGAGACAGATAGAATTTGACTGTGATCTCCACATTACAGTCTGAAAAGAGTGTGTATTCCAAGTTCTAGAATCTCAGTTTCTAGGGAGCAAGAAGGGAAGATACTTAGACCAGTGCTAGCCTAGGAGTCACCCATCTAGCAGTCTCAGATTTGAGAGTTTGGAGAAATGAGTGATTCTGTTAGCACTGAACATCTTGGAGATAGAAGAAGATGCCAGAGTCCACCCTTTTCATGAAATAAAGGGAAGTTCCTTGTCAGTGCTTGCCTCAAGGGAAGATGATTATCTACATTGTGCCAGAGTTGGAAAAAACAGGAAGCAGAAATTAAGCTACAAGGCAGCTTGTACAGTGAGAAGACCTATTGTTCATAATCACCAGAGGAGACCAAGAATGGACTTGCAAAAGAATCCATTCCCAATTCTTATGCAACATTAGTCCTAACTTTCCTAAATGTGTATACACACAGGATGTAAAGACTACAATTTTAGAAGAAAGAACACGCATCATTCTAAGTAAACTTTTCATTTCAACTTCTAATTTCATTGTTCATTATTTCAATTTTTAACTGTCTGAGGGGTCTTGACTTGATTCTAAAAGACACTGACATAAATATCTGAGTAGGGGAGGAGGAATATTTATTTTTACTCTTTCTTTTTCAATAAAATATGAATATTTTGCAAGGTATGAGAATATTTTATTATTTTATTGTAAAAAGGCTCTTATTAGTTAAGATTTTAGGTATCCTCCAACATCAAATTTCTACTGACAACCTTTTTCTTTTCTCCAATCACTTATCACAGAAACTAGTCATTTTCAGTATTGCACTATCTCCTGTAGTTTTCCTAGTATGTGTTTAATGTAATGGTTATGAGACTCTCTAAAAGGAAATAGTTGCTTAGTTGAGTTTGTGGGGTGAGGGTGGGGTCAGATGACTATAGATCTCTTGGCTTGTTGTCGTTATCCACTATCTGCTTATCCCTTTTCCATTTAGTGCAAGATCCTTCTTTCTACAAGCATCCACTGAGTAGGAATGAGTCAATAAGTAATATTCTAGGAACCTTTGGTTTATCCATTTTGTAGGCCAAAGGGGAAAGTATCACATAGTGAATTAAGTGGGAATTAATAACGAAGTATTAAAAATAAAAGTGAGAATGCTGGAGTGTTGGAGAACATACACTTGAGAGAGGCTCTGGCACTCTCCTAAGGTCTGAAAATTTTCTGACATTATAGACAGATGGATAGAAAGCTAACTATGATATAGTTGATAAAAAATACACATGATATAGATATTGATATAGGTATAGATATGGATATAGATACCTTCTTTGTATGTAGTTGTTTTTCCTGTTGTCTCCCCCATTGTACTTTGAGCAACTTGAAAGATGGAGTTTTTTTTTTCATTATTTAGCTTTTTTTAAAAACATTTCTTTGCATCTTTAGTTCTTAGCACACTGCCTGGCATATATTAGGTGATTGATAAACTTTTGATGACTTGACTTAAAAGTCTATTCTTCATTTTTAGAAATCAGGAAGGTGATTAAGACTTAATAAGTTTCAATTCAGGATTTCCAACACTCAAGTTTCTTTCATACAGTCCTAAACTTTTAAATGTAGTGATCAAATATGTTGACATTTTCTTGGGAATGGGATGCAGAGCTCTGAAAGTGACATTTGGTTCTAAAAGGTTATGGGAGAAGAGCACAATCTCTGCAAAAACCTAAGTTGAAAAAGGTTTCAAGTGCTAGCCTGGTGATAGGCTGTCTTCAAACTTACACAGCTGTTTTTTTTTTAAATTTCATTTTTATTTTTGTTCTAAATTCTCTCTCTCTTCCTCTGTGTCATCTTTCATTTATTGAAAAGGTAAGAAATTATATCCGTTATACATATGAAGTAATGCAAAAACATATTTCAGCATTTACAATGTTTCAAAAAAAAAGATAAATGAAGGGGAAAATGTGCTTCAGTCTGTACTCTGAGTCCATCTGTTCTCTATCTGGAAGTGGAAAATTTTACATCATGAGTTCTTTGGAATTGTAGTGGATAATTGTATTTATCAGAGTTACTAAACCTTTCAAAATTGTTATCTTTCCAACACTTCTGCAACTGTATAGCTTCTTCACCTAGTTTTCCCTTCACTTTACATCAATTCAAACAAGTCCACACTTTTCTGAAACTATCACTCCCATCATATATTGTAGCACAATTGTATTCCATTCCATTCATATGCGGTAACTCTTTCAACCATTCCCCTCTTGATGGACATCCCCTCATTTTCCAATTCTTCACCACCACAGAAAAGAGCTACTGTGAATATTTTCATGTGGGTCCTAAGTAAAATTTGGAAGAGTTTAATCACCCACCATAAATCTGGACACCGAACAATAAATCTGAGGACACCATAGATGCTTGATTCAAAGACAACAATAATTCTTTTGCTGGATGACAATCTGCCCAAAAACAGATGCTGTTTCAGTTCGAATAGACAGAGGGAGTCATTCAGTGGTCTGTGAATTGTGAGTCAGGATTTCATGTTATCCTTTCAACACGCACATATCATTAAGCTATAGAATGATTAATCAGTTAATAAGCAAGTATTTGATCATTTCTTTTTCATATTTTTCTCAATTACGTGTAAAATCATTTTAATATTTTTTTAACATTTGAATTCCAAATTCTCTCCCTCCCACCCCTACCCCTTTAATGGAGAAGGCAAATAATTTGATATAGATTACAATGTGCAGTCCTGCTAAACATATTTACTTGTAAATCATAATATAAAAGAAATGACAGACAAAAACTGAAATAAAGAAAAGTATCTATGACCTGCATTCAGGCTCTACCAGTTTTTTCTCTGAAGGTAGTCAGCACTTTTCACTATAAGTCCTACAGATTTGTTGTAGATCATTGCACTGCTAAGACTAGCTAAGCTACAAGATGGTGGAATATAAGCAGGAATTTGCTGGAGCTGTCCCCCAAACCCCACCATATACCTGTACAAATGATTAAACAAGTTCTAGAGCTGCAGAACCCATAAAATGATGGAGTGAAACAAGTCTCTAGCCCAAGATAGTCTGGAAATTAGATCAGGAAGTATCTATAATGTAGGACTGCGAGCCTAGCCTAGTCTACCTGGGCCACACCAATGCAAAGAGGGCTGAACAGGCCTCAGGGCACTGAATCACTGGCAGTTGTGGTGGTTTCCAGACAGGTGGTTTCCAGCCCACAAATGCCAAAGACAGCATAGAAGGTCAGTGGGAAAACTCTGTGGAACATGAGTGGGGAAGGGGAACGGTACAGTTCCAGCCCTGGGGCCACAGAGGTGGGTAGACAGTAGCAGCAGTAGCAGCAACAGACAGTAGAGGTGTGGTCACCTCTTGAAAGAGATCCCAAAAGGAAAAGTCCCAGGGATATTATAGCCAAACTCCAGAGTTCTCAGGTCAAGGAGAAAATATTACGAGCAGTTAGAAAGAAACAATTTGAGTATTATGGAAACACAATCAGGATAACGCAAGATCTAGCTGCTTCTACATTAAGGAATTGAAAGGCTTGGAATATAATATTCCAGAGGTCAAAGGAGCTAGGATTAAAACCAAGAATCACCTACCCAACAAAACTGAGCATAATACTTCAAGGAAAAAAAATGTATATTCAATGATATAGAGGACTTTCAAGCATTCTTGATGAAAAAAACAGAACTGAATAGCATGTTTGACTTTCAAATGCAAGAATCATGAAAAGATAAACACGAGAGAGAAAGCATAAGGGACCTATTGAAGTTGAACTGTTTATATTCTCACATGGAAAGAGATTTTTAATTCATGAGACCTTTCTCAGTATTTGGGTAGTTGGAGGGAATGTGTGTGAGTGTGTGTGTGTGTGTGTGTGTGTGTGTGTGTGTGTGTGTGCGCGGGGGGGGGGGCGGGCACAGGGTGAGTTGAATATGAAGGGATTATATCTAAAAAGTAAACTTAAAGGGTAAGACAGGAATATATTGGGACAAAGAGAAAGGGAGAGATAGAATGAGGTAAATTAGGTCCCATAAAAGAGGGAAGAAAAAACTTTTACAATGGAGGGGAAGAGGGGGAAGAGAGAGGGAATGAGTCAACTTTACTCTCATCAGATTTGGCTTAAGGAGGAAATAACATACACACTCAATTGATTAGCTTACTCTACAGGAAAGGAGGGGGAAGGGAATAAGAGAGGGAATGATAGAAGAGAGGACAGATTTTAGTTGGAAGTAAACATTTTTTAAAAGGAACAAGGTCAAAGAAGAGAATAGAATAAATACAGGGCAGGACAGGTTGGAGGAAAATATAGTTAGTCTTTCACAACATGACTATTATGGAAGTGTTTTGCACAACTACACATGTATAACCTATATTGAATTGCTTGACTTCTCAATGAAGGTGGGTGGGGAGGAAAAAAGAGAGAGAATTTAGAATCTAAAATTTTAAAAAGAAGTGTTAAAATTGTTTTTCATGCAACTGGGAAATAAGATGTACAGGAAATGGGGTATAGAAATCTATCTTGTCTTACAAGAAAGTGAGGGAGAGGGGGGCTAGGAAGGGTGTGACAGAGGGGAAGGTGGACTAGGGAAAGGGGTAATCAGAATGCATGCCATCTCAGGGTGGTGGAGGGGAGAGATGGGGAGAAATTAGGAACTCAAAGTCTTGTGGAAATGAATGCTGACTAAAATAAATGAATTCATAATAATAATAAAAAGAAGAGCTAAGCTATTCATGACAGATCATCATACAAAATTGCTGTTACTGTATACAATGCTCTCCTGGTTGTGCTCATGTCACTTTGCACCAGTTCATATGGATCTTACCAGGTTTTTCTGAGAGCATTCTGCTCATCCTTTCTTAAAGAACAGTAGGATTCCATCATAGTCATACACAACAACTTGTTCAATCATTCCATAATTGATGGACGTCACATCAATTTCCAACTCCTTGACACAATTGAAAGAACTGCTATAAATATTTTTCTACATATAGGTCTATTTCCCTTTTTATCTCTTTGGGATACAGATCTACCAGTAGTGTTGCTAGTTCAAATTGCCATAGTTCCATGAGTCTATTAACTATTATTTTCTCAATGAGGATCACTACTGATTCTCTGGGGCTTTCCAAGTAAACCATCATAATATCAGTAAGTAGACATAGTTCTATGACCTTTGTGCCAATAGTTATTTTTTAAAACCCCTTTCTCTTATATTATTGCTATTATTAGCATTTCTAGAACTATATCAGGTAATAGTATGAAGAGTGCCCATTCTTGGTCCCCTCTTGCACTTATTAGAAAAAAGGTTCTAGTGTATCTCCATTACACATGATACCAAATTTTGGTTTTAGATATTTTGGTTTTGTTTTTATGTTAAATCATAAGATATTAAATGATTATTAAGTTATATTAAATCCCTCTATGCCTTAAGAGCATTTTACTATTTCAAAAGCTTTTTCTGTATTTATTGAGATCACATAGCTTTGGATGTTTTGCTTTTAACATGAGTAATTGCTTTTCTAATGTTGAACCTTTTTGGTATCCTTGGTATTTCTTTTATAATTTTTTTTCTCTTTTAAATCACTCAGAAACAAATGTATTGTGTTTCAATGTTCTCAGGTTCCATAGGTCTCATCAAGTGTTGAATCATTTTCCTTCATTTTTCAGTATGTATTCATAGATTTCTTTCTATTGCTGCCATTTATGTTTTTATGTTCAAGATCATTGAAATTTCTTCTTCTTAGAATTTTTGGTACTTTCAGTCACTCCACCCTCTTATTTTCCTCATCATTCACTTATTATCCCCTCCCCTTTGCTTGTGGTTTCCATGAAGGCTAGATCTCAAAATGACAGAGCCTCCTCTCACATTGGACAATTCATCGTTCACCAGCATAGGTATTTGCCCCATATGACTTTTGGGTGGTGATAACTGGCATGAACTGAATTTGTGCTCTTTGGTTGAGTACTGCAAAGCTCCTTACATGCACAGTATCATGACCCTATTACCTGTCCCATTATTCCTTAGTTCTCTGATGAGAAAAGGCAGATCACAACTTGCTGGCACCAAGAATCCAGTCTAGTTTTTGCATAGTAACAGAAGCTGCATTCCCCAATCCTCATGTCTGAGGAAACTTCTACCATCTGTAATGTGGTAGCACTATAGCACTAGAAAGAATAAGAGGAACTGGGGTACAGGAATGAGTTTTGATGTAGGTCTTTGTTGTGTCCTTAGATCTGTTAGTGCAGTCTTAATGCCATTTATGTGGGAGATACACGAGGAGTGAGTACAGAGTCAATTAACGTGTGTGTGTGTGTGTGTGTGTGTGTGTGTGTGTGTGTACCTGGCTATCCTGAACCATGGAATTAGCTGAAGTTGCCTTATTTTTGATACATAATGTCTGTTTAGGAGAGGTCTGAGAGATTATAGGAACTGGATAAAATATCTATTTGGCCACCTCATTCCTCAAGTGACCTACAAATCATTAGGTGACATTTTATATCTGTGAGACTCTCTCTATCCTAAAATAGTAATGATGGAAACATGGCCTTGACAAGGATGGGCTAGATTTTAAAAGCAATAATACTTGTATGCAGATATTGATTCCACTGATAATAGGACTAGAATGGATGAACAATTTCCTTATGGTTCAATGTTATTTCTATCATAATATGCAAGTTTTATTTCAATGAACATGTCTTGATGCTAAGTATGTCCAAATCTATGTAATAAGGAGCACCATTCTAAGGTGGTATATTTACAGTTTAAAGAAATATTTCAGATAATTTTTAAAGCCAATCCTGGAAGTGATATTTTGTGACAAGTGGAAATGATTGTATTAAAAGTTCAGTTTCACTTTAATTATAATCCACATGGAGATGAAATTATCATAGGCAGGAATATTAATAAAACTCATGTTTATTTGATGCTTTAAAGTTTGCAAACAAGTTCCTTATATATCTATGTGAGATTAATGATGTAGTTATTATAATCCCATCTTATAGATGAGGAAACAGGATGTCAGAGAGAATAAATTACTTGTCCTAGTTATAAAATTCATGAAAATGGCACTAGCTTTGAACAGAGAGGACCTGAGTTTAAATTCCACATCACCCTTACCAACTTTGTATTTTTGGGCAATAATAATTCACTTAGCTTCCTTGGGTCTCAGTTTCCTCATGTGTAAGATGAGAGGTTTGTATTAGATGACACTTAAGGTCACTTCCAAATCTTAGATCTATGGTCATATAATATTAAATCTGGAGTAAGATTTGAGCTCCTCTCCTGAATCCAAGTCCATGGCATCACGCTGAAGCCAACTATTTGGTATGAATTATTTGGTAATTATTTGGTAATAATTCATACCCGGGATTTGATAGAGAAAATGCATGTCATAATTGAGCAATATGGTTTATGAACAAGGGAGTTCAGAAGTTGTTGAGCCTAAAGCCTCCTTGTATATGAACTCATTCTTCAGCATACCCAATGAATGGTTACCATCCTACATTTTCTGTAAGGTATCCACAATGCTGAAAAAATAATGAGCAATCTGTAGTGCCAATAATGCTAGATGTGAAATCATTATAGACTTTGATTAGACCTTGCTTCTGACACTTAACTGCCTGTGACCATGAATAAATCACTTAAATTTTCAGGTACTCAGATCTCTCATCTGACAAACTGGGGTATCAGTAAGACTCTATAACACCAATACCACTAGGTTATTGTGAGGATGTGATGAAATAATTTATGTAAAATGATTTATTAACCTTAATGTGCTATATCAATTGTTATTTTCACATTTTCCAGAGAATTTGCAACCCTTTCTCTCTCAGTGCTCATTCTCCAGCTCGTCTTTCCAGGCAGGTCTCTTCCTTGCTAAGCTTCAGGTGATAAAAAAGAAAAGTAGGTCAAATTCTAGAAGCAGAATGCATTTCTAATGTGCGTCTTGCTCCCATTAGTTGTTTAAAATTTCAATGTGTCCATTCAAGCATGAGCAATCTTCTGTCAATCAGGGGGTTTTGTACAGTTGGTAAAATTTAGTTCTCACAGTCAAATCCATCTGAAGCGAAAGATTTCCTGAACAAGGCCCAGATATATTTTGTGGTCATGGGTTATCCAAGGCAAACTTTAACTGTCTTTAGTATTCATGAATCCATTTTCCCTATACTGTGTAGGTGTTGCTTGAAAATTTAATTTAAATTCAAATTGTTGCACTTCCATTGTTTAAATAATTCAATTTCCTTCCTCACCTACAGGGATGCTGCCAAGTGAGTTTGTTCTATGATGATTTCTTGAATGACTTCAACAAAAATCCTGTATTTGGACTGAAGGGATAAATTGGTTCAAATCCTGGCTCCACCACTTTCTATCTGGATGATTCAGGGTTATTACTTAACTTGACTCTGTCTCAGTTACCACATCTAAACAGTCACTGTATACCCCAGGTCTTAAGTCAAATATTATGGATTGAAAAGTCCTATACAGATGTGACATTACCGTAATTAAGTTTGTAACAACATTGATAACTGAAGGCATGTATACATATACTCATATACAATAAATATATATTCATACATATGTATAGATATATACATACATAGACTCATATACATATGTCTATCTGATCAATAAAGGACTAGCCTTGGAGATCTAAAGATCTGAGTTAGAATCCTTGCTTTGGGATATACTACATTTGTGACAATGTCAAAGTCATTATAGCCTTAGGAAGTCATCAAAAGCCATAAATGTCAGAGATAAGCTTTGTTGGCATTGGTTGAATGATTTTTTTGTATTTTGATGGAATCACAGAACTGAAACTCCTATCATAAATAAATGAATTAATGAAAGGAAACATTATGAAAATGTTACAAATTTCCATTACTTTTCCAGTGATCCAGATGTTAAACCATAATTATGGAGGGGGCTTAGACTAATTTGGATGCCATTAAATTTTAATTTAACTTCAAATTAAAATTAACTCCAAAAAATATCACTTGGATTTCATTCCCTTTTCTCCTGTCTTGAAAAACAATACAAGCATAGAGAAGGCTTATGATTTGCAAATCCTTCTGATTAGAAATAGACCTTAAAGTATTTGCCAACTTTTGAGTTATGTACCTTCATTTTATTCAGGACATTTCAGTGTTATTAATCATTCCAAGTATGCTTGAACTTTAAGTGTTAAGTTTGAACATATCCATATTTCATTTCTTTCACTATTAAAATCATCACTGAAAAAAAAGAAAGAATGTTAAATACACAAAGGTTCATGCATAGGCAATAACAAGGCTGCTTCTATACCTGGGTGTTAGCCAAATTTACACTGATTTCTAAAGATGATGATCTCTCCATGTATGCGCAACTGCTAACAGCTAAATGAAGGTATGGTGTTTTAGGGATATGTCATTTTCTGCGAGTTATAATTTACAAGTCAAAATGTCTCATCCCCTTAACCTTCTTGTAAGAAAAGAAACATCCTGAAATCAAAGGCACTAGCACTGGGGTTGTCCTCTCTGTGGTGGTTGAGAGAGAGAGAGAGAGAGAGAGAGAGAGAGACAGAGACAGAGACAGAGACAGAGACAGAGAGACAGAGAGACAGAGAAAGGTTGACAATTTTGTGTAAATCTTCCTTCAATTTATATATGTCAAAATATACCACCCATACCATTTTACCCCTTTTACCTGGCAACAGGCAAGTTTTGAAGCAGTGGGTGTGAATAAAATAGGAGTTGCAGTCTCAACTTTGCACATAGGTGGCCTAGGTCATAGGGTTATCTTCCCACTAGACTGAAGCAGTAGTGGGATTCAACAGTCCTCTGGGTCTTTGAGCAGGCTTTTAAAAAGACTGCACAGGTCACCTCTTAGAGTGAGGAAGGGGCTAGAAAAAGTATCCTAAAAATTGCATCCGTCACTTAACCCATCCCTGGCCTAATTATTGCAGCAGCTGAACTTTCTACCTTTTGTTTGAAACACACACACACACACACACACACACACACACAAATGTACAAAAACTTTTGTGAAGATCATTCATTAACCAAATAACCACTGTGCTTATAGACAACATTAAATCCAGCAGATCTTAAAGAACAGCTCTTTTTGTGAGAGAACTTGACAGGTATCACATCTAAATATCAGTCCTAAGTGAAATAAGGCTTATATTGGAAGGTCAGTTTACCAAAGCCAGAGATAGATATGCAATTTTCTAGAGTGGCCATAGTGCTGGGGAGTGGAAGATGGCATAGTTTTCATAATCAAAATTAATCTAGCTAGCTTATATGAGTCTCAAAAAAGAGTGAATGACAGGCTCATGACTATATGAATGCCACTCGCAGGAAAGCATCGTTCTATCATCATCCATGTGTATGCTGCCAACATGATGATACCTGATGAGGCCAAAGAAAAAAACACAAAGACCTGGAGACCCTCATTTTCAATGTTCTGAAAGAGGATAAGCTTGTAATTCTGTGTGACTTTAATGCCAGAGTAGGTACAGACTATCAGACATGAAAGGAAGTCCTTGGGAGGAAGGTGTAGGAAACAGTAACAGCAATGGTCACTTACTGCTAAAAATTTGTGTGACTAATGACATCATCATTAACACTGGATTCTGTTTATACAATAAACCTTTCTGGATACACCATCACAACAAACACTGGCATTTAATAGACTATGTCACTGTAAGGAGAAGAGATGCATAGAATGTAAGAGTGATGAAAGTGATGTATGGCTCAAAGACTTGGGCCTATCACAGACTTATCTTCTCCAAATAAATATTCACATTCAGCAAAAAGTGGTGACTCCAAGGCAAGATGATTACTAGAAGATTTAATTCAGCAGATTCTCTTCTCCATATGTGAACAGTTCGTTGCTAACTTGAAAGGAAAGCTGAGCCAACATATGGCAACAGTGAAGCAGAAAAGGATTGGGCAGCTTTCAAAGGTTTGGTGTATAGCATCACATTTACTCATCTGGACCAGAACACTTTCAAACATCAAGATTGGTTTGAAAAAAATGATGGGAAAATTCAGAAGCTGCTGAATAAAAACCAAAAACTCCATAGCATAGCTCATTCATCTCTAAGAAGGCAGTGCTTAACTCCATTAAAAAGTAAAGTGAAAGCAAAGATAGAGAGATGCAGGATTCTTGACTCAGTAAGATGGAAGATGAAATTCATTTTTATGCCAATAGTAACAATCCAAAGTGTTTTATGAAACTCTGAATGTCATTTATGAGCCAAAGACCTATGGTATATCTCAACTACTTAATGCTGTTGGAGCCACATTGATTAGTGATAAGGACATGATAATGGAGAGGTGGACTCAGCACTTCTATAGCATTCTCAACGAACCATCATCAGTCAATGCTGAAACCATGGACTATATACCTCAGGTTTAAGTCAATCCCTCTCTAGCTGAACCTCTAACAGAAGAAGAGGTTTTGAATGCCACTAGGCTCTTCTCATTATGTTAAAGCACCTGATGCTAATTCTGTTTCAACTAAAATTTCCAAAGCAGAGAATCCATTGTTTACATAAAAGTGAACTGATATTTTCCAGGTTATATGACAAGAGGAGGTTATCCCCTAGGAGTTTAAGAATGCCTCCATTGCCCATCTCTATAAAAAAGGGAAATAAGTTATCCTGTGACAATCATGGGGGTAAAGCGATCCTTTCTCTCAGTCATTGCTGGCAAGATTCTTGCCAGAGTCTTTTTAATTGTCATATCATTCACCTGAAGATGATCATCTACCTGACAGCCAGTGTGGTTTCAGAAAAAAAGTCAATATGGTTTTTGCAACTGGAAAACCCCAGGACAATGCCAGAAACAGAACAGAGTTCTGTATGCAACATTCATCAATCTGACCAAGACTTTTTATACTCTTAGTCAATAAGGGCTTATGGAAGAGCTTGGAAAAATTTGGTTGTCTGAAGAAGTTCATTATTATTGTAGACCAGTTCCCTGACAGCACACTTAAATGGATTCTAGATAATGGATGGTACTCTTGCACTTTCCAAGTCATCAATGAAGTGAAGCAGGGCTGTGTACTTGTTCCCTTGCTTCTAAGCATGATGTTTTCAGCTATATTGTCAGATGTGCTCAGCAAGGACAAAAACATCAAGGTCAGCTATTGCACTGGTGGTAAATTATTTAACTTGAAAAGGTTACAGACCAAGACTAAATGGAGAAAGACTTGGTGCATGACTTCATTTACAGACGATTGTGCAGTCAATGCAGAATCTGAGACCGAAATACTACAGAGTAAATCAATTCTCTGCACTTGTTCTAATTTTGGCCTGACAATTAACACCAAGAAAACTAATGTTCTCCACCACCCAGCACTGTATCACCATACTTGGAAGCATAGGTTACAGCAATTGGAAACATTTTGAATGCTGTGGATAAGTTCACTTACCTTGGCAGTATACTTTCTAAGGATGCGCACACAGATGATGAGGCTGATTCAAGTATTGCCAATTAGCTCAGTGTTTAGGAGACTCTGAAGGAAAGCATGGGAAAGAAGAGGTATTAGATTGCCTAAAAATTGAAAATCTACAGAGCCGTTGTGGTGACCTCATTGTTTTATGCCTGTGAAACCTGAGCAGTATCCCAGTGTTATGCCAGGAAACTGAATCACTTCCATTTGAATTGTCTTAGGAAGATTCTGAAGATCACCCGGCAAGATAAGGTACCAGAAACCGAGATCCTTTCTTGAGCTGAATTGCCAAGCATATAAACTCCTGCAGAGAAGTCAACTCCAGCGTGTTGGCCATGTTCTTCGAATGCCAAACGTAACTTTGCCTAAAAAAAGTATTATACAAAGAATTCACACAAGGCAACTGCCAACATGGAGGTTAAAAGAAGCAATACAAAGTCAATTTAAAGATCTCTCTGAAGAACTTTGGAATCATTTATGAGATATGGGAGACACAGAACTGTCCAGCATGGCATGTCCACATCAAAGAAGGCACTGTGCTCTACAAGCAAAGAAGAATTACAGTAGCTTAAAGGAAATGTGAGATGTACAAATTGGGAGACATCTCCACTCCAAATGTTCATATGAACTATTTGTGTCTGATCTGTGGTAGAGTTTCCGGAGCTTTTCTTAATTTGATCAGCTACAGTCAGCTACGCTGTACCTTGACCTGCGGCTAGTGATGCCATTTTGTTCCTCCTCAAGCATGAAGGACAACGACCAACCACCCTTGGATCAGTCGTTTGACTTCTGTGACTTTTATTTTCCTCATATGGAAAACAGTGGGGGTGAAACTTGGGAATCGCACAGATTCCTTCCAGTTCTATAATGATCATTTGTTTTAACACTTGATCTCACAAGACCATCCATTCCATGTTTGTATAGCTTGTCTGCTTTTTTAGTAATTTCAATCTATCAGCTCTGGACTTGGGTTTGAATTCTATTATTTGCCTTTCAGTGCCTCAGTTTTGCCATCTGATGAGTGAGTTGTAATGTATGGTTCATTACAATCCTGCAATTTAAATATTTATTATTATTAATTCATTTATTATTTATTATGCTATGATCCTAAATTCACTTTCCCTTCTGTGTGACTGTGCATCAAAAATTTAATGCCCACTACAATATCTCAAATCAAGGTAGTAATTAAAGTTCCTATTGCTGTCCATATATTATTTTTGTAAAATATTAATACCTCTGGTGATCCATAAAGTGGTAACATTCAAGTAGGGTTAATGCTGTTAAAATTTAAAAACAAATAAGAAACTGGTTATGTTGTCAAGAAAGCTCAGTTAGCATATTCTGGCTTCTGTGGAAAAATACTCGCAAGCTATTCTAATATTCTAATAGCAGTTTGTTGCCAACTTTATATCTAAGGTATCAGAAAAGTCAATAAGGACAACTGTTTATTAACTCTCCATGGATAATTTACACATAGTTGGAGTTCTCTCAAAAGTGACTAAAAATAAGCAATATTCAAGACAGTATATTTAGTCAGTTCTTAGTTGAGTGCTGGCTAGATTTGAACTCAGGGTGACTCTTTTGCCGTTTTCTAGCTGTGTGGTCATAGGCAAGTCATATGATCTCTCAGTATAATAGAAAACTGTCTGTCTTTATTAGTTACAGACAGTTGCCTATCTCCATTACTAGAGAAAATTTTCATAGTGGGAGTCCCCAACTCCAATGATAGCAAATGAAGGCCACTGCACCCTTCATCAAAAAGGAAACAGCTTAAAAATTCTAAAGATGATAGTGGCTATATCCCCACAGAAACTTCCATAATGACCAGTTTTAGTGAAAAAGAAAACTATACCATCTTGCTCTTCATAATCAACTG
Organism: Bettongia penicillata ogilbyi; assembly: GCA_023548195.1. Classification (NCBI taxonomy): domain Eukaryota; kingdom Metazoa; phylum Chordata; class Mammalia; order Diprotodontia; family Potoroidae; genus Bettongia; species Bettongia penicillata. The sequence goes on from JAJHZJ010000868.1 coordinate 124,195, forward strand.
TTAAGGTAATGATGCTTTCAGTCACACGGATGCTGCTGATGACAGTGATTAAATTGGCTTCTTAAGGAGTTTCCTTGATTAAAGTGTTATTAAATCCATTAGAACTTCACCCCCGCCCTTATGTGGGTTTCAATCATTTCTCCTGTTTAGAAAGCTGTCTTTCTGTAAAGACTCAAAGAAGATTCATATTGACTTCATTGGATTCCACAGTTACAAAGCAGGTAAAAGGTTTTTTAATGTTTGATGGTTGGCAGCTCCTTTCTCTTAGAACACATCACTTCAAAATTGAGATGTGTTCTTTCAGCAGATGAAGGTCAGACCTTTGGAGAATAGAGGTAGGTAGAAAATCCTTTTGGCCCCAAACCATCTTTACTTTGAGTTATCAGAATCATCCTTTCAGTTCTCACCTTCATTTTTACTGGTAGACAAGGGATATTTGTTAGTTTTCTTAAGGGTTGTTTTTTTCAGAAATGGATTTAAAGAATGTTAGATCTATAAAAGGACAATAAATATAATTTAAATCATCTCTCGTTTTAGATATGTGGAAACTGATACCTGGAATATACTGCAAAATTTGTCCAAGGAAACCTAGATCGTTTGTGACAGAGTTTAGATAAGTACTTCTAAATTCATTTCTGTCTGTTTTCCAATATATTACAATATTGCCCCCTTTGAAACAGAAATTCTCTAAAGGGTCCACTGTATGCCAACATATGTTTTGAAAGGTTTGATATCTATATTGAACCACCAATTCAGAATGGATGTTCACGTGTTCAGGTCAATGTATCAAATATTTAAGTTGCTATTATGTACAGAGTACTGGGTAGGTGCTGGGGGAGATGAAAAATTTAAATGGCACCCCCTTGGACTTGGCCTGCCTTCCTGGAGCTCACCAGAAGAGAGACTTCAGACATGAAGGTCAGTCAAGAGCATGAGGCCTTGTCTGTGTTATCACAGACATTCTCTTACTCTTTCAGACGCAGACAAGAGAGAGGAATTTGTGTTATGGAATTATGATGGAGTTGATCTCCATTTCTATTGAAGGTATCACTGTCCTTCCACCAAACCAATTTTGAAAACTTGTCTTCAGCTAAAATATTTTCTTTCCACTGACTTTCATTTGAGTTATCATATGATGCTGACTTTGCCTTCACTACATTGCCTGAGGCTAGTCTACTCTATTCACTCATATAGACACTATCTTAGTATAGCCCCGACTCATCTCTTGCCTTGAATGCTGGAGGATATAGAGAGGTACTGGAGCTGTGATTTCCTCAATGAAGTTCCTCAATGAGTGAAATAATGGTAAGTGAAGTGATCTGTTCAGCTATATTGGCAGTGTATGTCAAAAACAGGACTCCTCAGATCCTCCTGGCTTTGAGGCTAACTCTTTACCACTATGCCATGATGCTTCATATAGACTATTTTCACAGGCCCCCAACTTCTCTTCCTGCTGTCATCTCTTCTCCCTATGATCTATGATCACTCTAATCACTACAATTAGATATTAGATAACACACGTACAAGACCAAGACAGAAAGAGACAGAGAGAAATATTAAATGATTTTCTATTGCTTCTAGGACAATACTCAAATTTCTCACCCTATCAATCAATACTCTACACAATCTGACTTTAATCTTATTTCATGTTTCCCCTCTACATTAACTCCACGTCACAGCCAAAATAGGACTATTTACTGTTCCTTAAACTCAATATGCTAATGCCTGTCTCTGTATTTACACAGACCAATTCCTATAACTATACTGTACCTCATGTTCATCCTTTTTCAAGGATCAGATAGGATACCATTGACTTGTAACCTTTTCTGATGTGCAAGGTAAAATTCTTATCTTCCTCCTCCATTTTTCCTATATAACATTGGTCTAGACTTTTCCTTAGCTTCCATCGTCACTTGCTTGGTATTGTACTGATATTTAAATATTATATTTTCCAAGAAGAAGATGTTTCCTGAGATTGTTATTTTTGTCTTCTTGTATATGGTATCAAGTGTTTGGGGATTTGGGATAGCTACTAGTTTTATTCTGATTTTTGTTTCTCCCATCCCTAAATGCTACATTTTTTAATTATTGGAAAATTTCAGCATCAGATTTAGGGTCATACAGGACCTCATAGGTCAATAAGTCCCCCCTAAAATAGCTTAGAGATGAGGAAACTGAGGCACAAAATATTAAGCCTATAGCTTCAAGTACTATTCTCTGTAATATCGAATTTCCTTTGGGATCTATTACAACCCCTAAATTTGGTGGAAAATAAAAGAGTAAATATACTAGCACATAAATTTTGAAGAGGGTAGATCAGTTTATTTTACAAACACTTTTTATTTCCTCAGAATTACACACACACACACACACACACACACACACACACACTCACAAACACTGGTTTAATTATGCAAACAGCCTTTATGCATATATATATCTCACAACTTAGTGGTCAAATTTCTGTTGAGGAACTTCTTAGTGCTTAGTCATACTAGTCCTCAAAGAAAACTAGATTCTGGGCATAAGACTAAAACATTTTCAGTAGAAAAGTACTTGCCAGAAATTCATTCCTTTGTGAGTGATGTTTTTAAAGTATCCAGAATCCATTTCTTGTATGTGAGTAAGTGTATGAATAGGAATTCAGTGAGGATTAATTTCTACTTGAATACTTAGAGTATGGATGCTTTCTTTCATATAGGAAAATATTTGATAATGTTGATAATAAGCACTGCCTGACTTCATGACTTAGCTATACAAAATCTCCCATTAACCAGGTTTCTGTTAATGAGTCTTTCCAAGTTTATCTTGACTTATTTTTAGGCAATTGATATACTCAGTGAGACATATCACATAAAAGTGACACAGTTTGTGCTCCACTGACAGAGGCTTTGAAAACTTAGATGACACTTTTGTGTCATCATGAGACATTACAAAAATGTAACATAATTCTTAACATAATTTTAAAGTTAAAATAGTTTATTAAATTATTTAATGTATGGCTCATTTTTTTTTACTGGTTGAATGATTATCTATACAGCTAGATCTCAATTAGTGTAAATAATGAATCATCAAAAATGGTCCTGTGTATTTGAATTTACTCTCCTCAGAGTTGTAATTGTAAAAAATATTATAACTGATTCCAATCCAAAGGCATTATTGAGTTTAAATTGAAATAATGAACTAGCAAGGGAGTCATTATTTACATTAACCAGGATCAGGATATAATATTTGACCATTTTAAAAATGGATTTATTGACTAGACCAGAAGTTCAATCTGGAGATTATCAGTAGATTATTACAAGAAAAAATATTGTATGCATACTTTAATTGGTTTTTCATTGACTTGTTGACATAATTCTTCAAAAACACTCATAGAGACCATATCTTAAAAGAAATTAAGATAAATGGTGAGAGAGAAATGTAGTAGGAGGAAAGAGGGTGAAGTGGAATGGGGTAAATTATATCTCATTCAAGAGGCAAGTAGGAGACTTTTTAGTGGAGGGAAAAAGAGGAGAGCTGAGAAAAAAAAAAACAACAAGAAGTTTACCCTCATCACATTCGACTAAAGGAAGGAATAAAATGCACACTCATTTTGGTATGAAAACCTATCTTACAGTACAGGAAAGTGGGGGAGAAGGAGATAAGCAGGGAGGGAGGGATGATGGAAGGGAGGGCAATGGGAGAAGGGAGCAATTTGAAGTCAACACTTGGGGAGGGACAGGATCAAAAGACAGAATAGAAACAATGGGGGGGCAGGATAGGATGGAGAGAAATACAGTTAGTCTTACACAACACGTCTATTATCGAAGTCATTTGCAAAACTACACAGATAGGGCCTATATTGAATTGCCTGCCTTCCCAAAGGGAATGGGTGGGGAGGGAGGGATAGGGAGAATTTGGAACAACTGTTGAGTATTGTTCTTGCTACTAGGAAATAAGAAATACAGTTAATAGGGAATAGAAAGTCGTCTGGTCCTACAGGACAAAAGAGAAGATGGGGACAAGAGAAGGGAGGGATGATAGAAGAGAGGGCAGATTGGTGATAGGGAAAATTAGAAAGCTTGGTATATTGGGGTGGGGGGGAGGGGATAAATGGGGAGAAAATTTGGAACCCAAAATTTTGTGAAAATGAATGTCAAAAGTTAAATAAATAAATTTATATTAAAAAAAAGAAAAAAACACATAGAATAACTTAAGAAAAAAGTCTAGAATAAGTCTAACTATACTGTGAAGACACATATTTCTTGTCCTAAAACTTAGTTGACAAAGAGGAGCTACTCAGGTATTGGCTAATAGAACACTTAAATGTTTAGGAAAGAATTGTGACTCTGATTTTTCGGTAAGCACATTAGTTCTAGAAAACTCTAAATTTCACCAAAATCAAATTGTTTGGAACATGCTGAAAAAATAAACAATTTGGATTTTGAGGCTTTATGTATGATGATGTTACTAAAGTTTTGTTTTATATTTCTAAAATTTTTAAATTGCTTATTGAAATTTACTTTTGTTGATGATTTTATAAACCATTATTAAGTAATTCTGAAGCAATAAAATGATATAATTTGGAAATGCAACTTGGTTATATTTTAGTTCCATCCTATAATAGGAATTCATCTTTCCTTTTTTTGTCCTGAGATAGCAGTATACCCCTACCTCTCATGCATTTCTACCTTAGTTCTTTTGAGAATTATTTGGTTACATGTGTGTATGTATGTATGTATGTATGAATATGCATATATGGGTAGGTGTGTCCATGATCATGCACACATAGATAGTAAAGCCCCTTAAGGACAGGGACCATATCTTGTCTTATGCATCTTTATAAAGACTTCTCAGTATTTAGCACTTCAAAATTTCTCCCTTCTGCATGGGTTTTAGATCATCTCCCTCTGAGGAATAAGGCACTGAAAGAACTGAAGTGTGATTTAAAGGGAACTAAGCATCATAATAAAAAGTAAATGGACGTTAGAAAAAAAAAAGTCTGTTTTTGGAGGTTTCCTCTAGAACTAATGGGTACAAATTTAGATGTTATACTTAAACTCTCTTAAATATTTTAAAACCTACAAAATGGATATAGTACTTTGGCAAGCAAATCCCAACTACTAGGAAACTATCCGAATAAAAGATTCTTGAAAAATGGTCTTTTATTTTTACTTTAGAGAAGGTAATCATTAAACACAGCTTTGACACTAAACAGAAGCTCAGAGAACACTTCATTTGACTCATTTACTTTACAGAGGAGAAAGTGGGGTACAGAAAGGTGAATTTGGACTGCAACCAAGCACTTAGAAATGGAGAAACTAAGGCTTAATGATACTAAGTCCTCAACTTCAAGCACTGGAGGTGCTTTTATCAAAATTCTCTATAATACTGGATTTCTCCTGGGTTCTGTTAGAACCAATGAATTATCATTTGGTGGAAAAATAAGTAAATAGGCTAACACATGTATTAAATAGTCAATAATTTTTGAGGAGAGTAAATCAGGCAGCTTTATATTTTTTTTCTTTCTTTCTTTTGAAAAGAGCCTTTATGTGTATAGCCTTTATAATGTACAGCCTATCATTCCTAGTCTAGTGTTAGATAAAGCTGCTTCTTTCATTCATATTGCCCTAAAATACTCAAAGCAGGTTCTCAATTTCTTTCACTTCTTAAAATGAGGGATGCTCAAACTCTGTCATGTACTGTAGAATATTTCTGAATTCATTTCTCATTTCCTTAGATGTTTCTCCAGTTTCCACCAGGTGACACTGATTTTGGACTTGGAACTCTCTTTTTACATTCACTTTCACTGATTTTCTCCTCACCTTTTTCAGTTTGCTTTTGTTTGTAATTGTCTTCCCCAGGTAGGCGCTTCAAGGGCATTGACTGTCTTTTTCATATTTTTATTTCCTGCACTTTGTACCTTGTACAGTTGTCGTTTAATTTTTCCAGGTGTGTCCAACTCTTTTAATCTCATTTAAGGTTTTCTTAGCAAAGATACTGGAATGGTTTGCCATCTCCTTCTCCAGCTCATTTTACAGATGAGGAAACTGAGGCAAACAGGGTTAAGCAACTTGCCAGGGGTCACAAAGCTAGTAAGTATCTGAGGCCAGATCTGAATTCAAGAAAATGAGTCTTCCTAACTCCAGACCTGGTGCTCTATCCACTATGCCACCTACCTGCACTGCCTTGTACATAGGAACTTAATACATTTTTATTGACTGTTGACTCTTGACTTTCAGCACCAAATCAATGACCCCACAATCTTACCATTCTACGAAATATTTCCCATGGTCAGACTTGAAAATCATTAGAGGACAAGCACATGTACTCCAGTTGACTTTAGCAAGAAGAAATAATTAGTGTCACTTTGACAATAGCAAGTACAATTCTATGACCAGCTAAACTCTAACCTATTGTCAAGAGATTTTTCAGAATTGTATGAAGATCGAACCTTTCTCATGCCATACTTAGATGTTAGAACTAAAAAAACCCTTGAAAGTTAACTTAGCTCCTCAGCATGGAGAGGCCAGAAGCTTTCATGGGTGATTTGATTCTCAGAACTGTCTGCCAATATTAAATCACAGACAAAACATGCATCAATTTCCCGAGTTGGAAAATGACAGAAAAGAAGGTTGCCATTTGCCTTCAGGTGCCAAGGAAATAAGAGGGAAATTGATCCAGCAACTTGGTGCTGTTGACCAAATATGTCTAAACTCTGGAAAATAAAAAGCCTCAGGGGAGAGGATAATAATATTGTTCTGTCTCCAATTCCTCCTCCACAACACAAACACCACAGTGCAGAGGAGGGAAACAATAGCAACTGTGGATCAAATGAAAAAAAAGATACACCATTGACTTAGACGAAGAAGGAACGCTGTCCCATGCAAAGCACTACAAAGCTGCTTCCTAATTACTAATAAAGATATAGGAATCCAGCCATTTGATCTGAAGAAAAACTTAAATAGACTTCTGAAATCAGCAGCTTTAGTATTAGCAAAAATCGGTTTCTTTGTTTTAAGGTGCAATGTAAATCAGTTTTCAAGAAGGAATCCAACTTATATCAAAAGAGAACTTTATCTCCTGGGAGAATCTTTTATGTGGACATAAATATAGAGGTGGGGGGGAAGAGGAGAGAGAGAGAGAGAGAGAGAGAGAGAGAGAGAGAGAGAGAGAGAGAGAGAGAGAGAGAGAGAGACACGCAGAGACAGAGAGACAGACAGAGGGGTACAGATAATATAGATATAGGTGTAACTATAGATGATATATGTGGATATAGTGTGTGAATGCATATATATAGATATATATGAGAGACAGCAGAAGTTAAGTTTCTACAGTAAGTTACTGTTAATTGGTGAAGTCATTGAAAATAAGTTATATAATAAGAAGGCCAGCAGACTGCAGGTAGAGTCAGCCAATCAAAAGACAGACAGTAGCCTTCAGAAAATTACAGTTTTTGATAAAGGAACCAAATCTACAGCTAGTTGGAACTAGCCAAGAAAAATAACTCAGAACTACATAGAGAAGGCTTTTCTTCACCATGCTTGCTTAATGAACTCCATGCTTATAAGCAGACACACCCCACATAAAATTATCCCTCCATTTTCTGATCATGGGTCTCATGTTAGAGCATGTTTGGGAGTGGAGAATCTTGCTAAGGGGAGGTTACATAATGGACATGTAGAGAGTATGGTGACCTCATGGAGAATGGACCAATCTGTCTCCTGGTGGGAGGATCTGTCTTGGAGTCATGGTATATAGCTCATCTCACTTCTAAGTATTCAGTGCTCCCTCCTCCTGAAAAAAGGGTGGGGGCCCACTTAGGCCAAAGTGTTCAATTCCTCTAAACTCTGCTGTAACAAATTTTACTTGATACCTTATTAGCATCAAGCAGGTTTCTAACAGATATATATATATATATATATATATATATATATATATATATACATATATACACACACATATTAGTAACTGCATGTACACATGTGTGTATATGTATATGTGAGTGTGTATATATAGTAAACTCACATACACATATATACAACACATTCACACACAAGCATACATATGTACCCACATGTGTGTATATGTGTATTTATACATCTATGGGCACTGATTAAATCAATATTAACCCTCCTTTGAGCATTAGTTTCTCAGTGGGATGCAATATTATATAATCTATGTGAAGTTTTTCCTGGAATCAGGAAAGCTTGGTTTTGGATTCTTTCTGTAATTCATACTGTCTGTATGACTACGGATGAGTCGTTAAACTTCTCTCAACAGACCTCAAAACCAGGAGATACTGAGTTCAGATCCCTCCTCTGACAGATACTAGATAATGTGGCGTAAAACAAATTACTTATCCCCTAAGTACTTTAGGCTTAGTCTTAGACTATAAGTTGTAGAGAAGGTATTGGCCTATGTTGTTAAAAGGATTACTAGGGTATGTATAGATAATTTTTTACATACAAATGAAAGAGAGAGAGAATGAGAGAGAATTGTACATAAAGGATCATTTTGCTCAAAATGTTACATTGAATAACATCTTAGTAAATGGGGGTTTGTACAGTTTTTTAAACATATGAACTTGAATTTGAATCCCCCAGATGATAAATATTTCAACATCAATATATTATAGAAGAATGCCTTAGAAATTGATAAATCCTATTATTATTATATTATTGCAGAGCTTTTAACAAGGGGTTATAGCTATTTGACCTGGATATAAAGCAGGCTCTTTAATCATTTGAGAGCAAGACCTAATATATAGCAAGATTTCTTCTACCCTTCCACTCAGAAAAGATAGATAAGCTCCTGTTTATTTAGTCATTTAATGAAACAAAAATACCCTCATTTGTACAACCTCTGCAAGGAGTTACTAATCTAACACTAATGTTCTGTGATAGGAAACATGCATATACACATATGTATATCATATTTTAAATATTTCAAATCATTTTCACATCTATATTAAATAAATGGTATTGAAGAACCATTGCTCTTTGAAGCACTGATGATTTTCACTTCATTCACTGGCTCCCAGATTCTCCCAATTAGTTTTTCTTTTGAAACTATGTTCCCTATCTCAGCCAACTGGAAGTACACAGACAGTCATGGGCTTCCTGTAACCTTAAAATATCAATAACCTTTTTTTAAAATGAAATTTGATAAAAACATCTGATGGTTACATTTGTCTTCTAATTTTATTTTGGGATATTTTTTCTCATCAGATTGTTCTTTTACTTTCTGAAATCAACTGTGCCCACTAGTTTTTAACAATAAATTAAAACATATATAAATATTCAAAGCAAATTGAAAGTAAGAGATAAATGGGAATATTTTTGCTACATACATGCCTTTGAGATTTAATATGCTACATAATGGAGATGAGTTGCCTTTTCATTTCATTTGGCAGCTCATTTCTCATGCACAGTCTATGTGTTCTATTGTTAGCCTCTTGACATGAAGAGAGCCTGAGGAAGCCCCCTCACTAGTGAAATGAACCTGCTGTGATGATTTTATGGGTGGAATTGAACAAAGTCACTCAGGATGGACTTATTTGAGTGAGTTTCTCTCTCTGTCTTCAGATGGATTAGCCACATCTGTTAGACTGCAAGATCTGCTGCAATGTTGGAGTACTGTAGCAAAAGAAATTGCATAATTGAAATTCTGAGAAAAGATACAAATCCAGGAAGAGAAGTCCATTTGACAGAAAAAAGGCAGACAAATATTTTCAATGATGTAGGAAAAAGAATCATATTATTGAAACTCTTGGACTGATACATTATACTAAGTGTTGTTTTCCAGAGAGGAAAATCCTTTTAGTGGTCTTCTGAATCATATTTTATGTTATTATAATGGGTACACATTTCACATTAAGCCCACTTTGTTTTATTGTGCTCATTGTACAATGTTTTGACTTATTACTGCTTTTTTATATAAATGTATAACTAAGCCTGTCTCTTCATCTTTTAAAATAGGACTAGTATGGATAGTGCCATGATTCTAAGAAGGCTGAAAGGTCTGTTCATTTAATATTGTCAGTAAAATTGAAGGGTTCTAGTGTGTTTCTGTGTACGAAGAAATGGCAGCTGGTCATGAACCTCATTATCTCTTATATTCTAAATAATCCTAGTTTATCCCTTTACTAATGAAGCTGGAATTCACAAAGCTTTTGTTGTCCATAAGATTACATTTGAGGCTCACATTGTAGTCTGATTAGGTGTTGAAAATCCTTGTTTAATAAAGAGAAATGAGATAAGAGATATACCCATAATGAACACAACTTCAGCAGGAGGTTTGTGGTGGTCAGATGTCTTAAATGATACCAAAGGAACAAAAAAGGGCAATTGGCATTGCCATTTTGAGGTAGTTTTAAAGATGAGATTTACTCTATTTTAAAATTTCAAAAAAAGAGTCAAACTGCAGATTGATTATTAAAATCAGTTCTTATTTCTTTCCTTTAAAATCATGAACAGGAATGTACATCTCCCCCAAAAATGGAGTCCAAACATAATGGAACGCAACATTTGCTCAGATGTGAAGTGACATATTTCTCAAGGTTGTTTCCTATAACCATTGCCAACAGAAGAGTGGGTTTCATTTGCAAATCATTTCTTGAAAGAGGAGAAAAGTGATACACATTGAAGTCTCCTTGAAACATAATTGTCATCTTAGGCACTAGAAATGTTTCTTTACAGAACAGAAACAAAAATGAAATAAAGGTGAGTAATGACAATTATTATTAGCTCACAAGTATGGTGCTTTAGAAATCACAAAGCACTTTCCTCACAACAACCCTGTGAGGTAGGTGGTGTCAGCATTGTCATCCCCATTTATAAATGAGGAAACCAAGGCTCAGAATGGTTGCCCAACTAGTAAGTAATTACTAGAGCTAAGATTTGAATCCTGGTCTGCTGACGCCAAGTCCAGTCCTCCTTACCATATTCCACACTGTTCACCAGTTGGAAATACATAGATAGTCTCTACCTACTTTCTAATCTATTGTACTGGGTGTGGTTTATATTTATCATTAGGAAATGATTTATCAAATGCATAAATGTTTAGTTGTAGCATTGTGATTGACTGTGATTGATCTTAATGCTTCCAATCTTCTGTTTGAACATGTGGGGAAGGTCCAATTTTTTTTTCCTCTAAATTCCACATATGTAAATTCCATAGCATTAACTTATCTAAGTTTAGCCAACTTTTGAAGTTGTTTGTATTATCCAATCAGTTACAGTTAAGTGTGTACAGTGTGTGTGTGTGTGTGTGTGTGTGTGTGTACTTGCTAAGCTTTTTATTGTTCAGGAGAATTTGCTGAAACATCCTGTGCATAAGTAAGACTCAAATGTTTACTCCTATTTTTTTTATATACTTTCATGCATTTGTAGGGCAACTTATCCCTCAGCATGTCTCAGCAGACATGAAACATCTTCAATGATAAGTATGGGAATAAGTCTAAATATGGAAAACAAGTATAGAACATTGGATTTTAACATACAACATAAGTGAAATATATTTGGTAGCGGGGCTTCATTAAGAAAGACAATGTTAACTACATAAGCAAGTCCTAGAGAACTGTTGTCAGATAAAGGGGTCATTGAGTGGTATCAAGATAGCAATGGTCCCTTTGGTTAAATAGCAAGTTCCATTAAATCAAAAGGAATGTCAAAAATCAGTGCTTTTCCTGACTTGATTTCCTCCCAGTGACTTTATCCCCTTTTTTTAAAAAATTGCAAACATAAAGCCCAAAACTCTTTGTTTTCATCAGATGATTTGTAAACTTCAGTTTTCATATTCAACCATGACATACTTAAACATTCTGCCTTGTTTCAAGGGATAATGAAGTAAATATGGTTTGTTGACCTTCACGAGGTCACTGATACTCTAAATGGGTAATACTGATACATGGTGATCCTCAAGAAGATGAGTCTGATGTCATAAATGTTGTGTTTTTAATTCTTGCTTCTGGAATCCACATAGTTTACAAATTGTCAAAAAGTAAACAAAGTTTTATAACTCTTGAACCAGGCCATGGTCAGAGAAGGGAAATATGTTTGTTCATTCATACAAATCTTACATTTGCAATTCATATTTAATGCAAACATATATGTGTACAATGTATACAGGAAAAATCATATTCATATGTTGATCCATTTAAGAGAGGTTACATTTAAATTCACATTTTATTGACTGAAATATTGAATTGTTGTCCTAGAATATACTCTTATTTGCCAACCCCTCCCAAAAAGGGGATCCTTATTAGTCAACATGTTATTAGCATAAATAAAATATTAATTTTCCAACAAATGATACATTAAGATGGTGTGATCCTGTAATGTCATGGTACATAGGGGAAGTTTTCTGTGGAAGATTTATGGCAGGATATGGGCAGGAATTACACAGGATGGGCAGGTATGGAAGATTTGCAATCCGCATCACTGGAGGGAGTGCCTAATTACTCAGGTCAATTAAGATCACAGGTCTATTAAGTAGGAAGTAATTTCACTCAGAGATACATTGGGTCTTTTTTACTATATTCTCAATTGTTTTTTAAGTATTTGAGACATTATTTCAGAGCTGTTCACTTTTGAGTAGATAGATAAATATGGTAGAGTATAAGATGCAAAAGAAAAAAAGAAAATAGAAAAACATATACGAATGCCTAGTTCATTCTTTTTGTTTAGTTTACCTCTGCTAATGGCCTTTGAGAGAGAATGGAGTTTCTTTAAGGCAGATGTACATAGTATTATATGTATACTAAACATATTGAGAAATACTGTCCTTGATATGGGCATAATATGATATTTAGATGCTACATACAATTTTCTTTAGTTGGGAGTTACGCATTTGGTCTTTCAAATGGAAAACAGATTATTTAAACTTGGGGCAGAGTGCCTACTAAGAATCCAACAGAGACTCTCTTTTATTTTATCTATAACATCTGTCTTCATTTTCTTGGGAAAAAAATATGCTAATTGTTCTACAGAAAACAAGCAGAAAAAAATATATTCAATGCTGTCATAAAACACATTTCTTGCTTCAGACCAGTCATGATATCGAAGACCTTGAAGTGAGGCCCATGAACTTTTCAAATAAGATTTGATTTTAAATGATGCCCTCTCTCCTGTGAGCCACTAATCTATATGACCTTTCTTTCATTTTTCTCTGTCTCAGTCCTATAAAAGAATCAAAGTGATGATGTGTTGGAAATTTAGGGGGTGTGGAATTGAAGGTAAAAGAGTGAGGTTTAATACAGGTCTGAAATAGAACCATATAATTTTAGAGCTGGAGAAGAAATTAGAGGTCATCTAGATTAGGCCCCCTCATTTAACAGATAAAGACTTGGTCTCTGAAAATAAGTGGGACACTATTTTGTTGGTAATGAGTTTCATTATGATAGTATTCTAATACTTTCCAAACAAATAGTAACACTGATTGCTTGCTATCACACAATTAATTCTTTCATAGGCAACAATACACATGCAATCAATACAGTAATTTATGACAAGTTACCAAATGGACTAGAAGCAGGTCCTCCATTTTGCCAAGGATGTGTCTGGTCAGATCTCCAAGTATCTCCATAAGTATTAGCCAACATTGGCACTAACTCAGAATTTTCCCCATTTTGTCCCCATTCTACCAGCTAGCCAGTTCAACAGGCGGGGGAACAGAATTTAAAGGTGACTTTCTAGGCACCTTTTAAATACATTATGGTTAAGAGTGTAAAAATATATATATTTTAGACCATTATACACTTTAGGGACAGCAATCATACACACAAAATTTTACATCTTAGTTCCTAAGAGGAAATCTAACAGGGATTTTACCCCAGGATTATCCCAAACTTTCTACCAACTGTTAGCTCTGCTTGTCCAAGAAAGAGGAGGATCAAAGATGAGGGAATAATTTCAACCATTTCCAAGTGGCCACGCCTCTCATTTAATGTGAGATCATTGGTACTCCATGGCACATTGTCACAGTTTGTCTTTAGTGGGTTAGCAGGGGAAAAGATCTTTAAAAGTGAAGCTTGTGTCAACAAACGCAAAGAAAAAGACAAATGCCCAAACACTTGGAAACCAGATTTATCAGGATTGTTTGGGATAGAAATGGAAGCAGAAGGAACAAAAAATAAACCCCCACAGTTGAGAATACAATGTTTGAAATGTTGGAAACCCTTGAAAAATCAGGACAAATTGGGTTAGAAAGGTACTAACAATTAGAAGACTCCAGAAACTCTGATAAAAAAGAGTGCTTAATTTGGGATCTTAAATCTAGAGTCCTCTCTACCCTCACTGTTTCTTTAAAAGGGAAAGTAAGAAGTAAAGAGGAAGAGATAAAGCTTATTCAAAGGCCTGTGACCTCCTGTGTGTTGGTATGCATTAAATGATGGGTACAGAACAGATGTCTGTGGCTCTCTATCAAATGAGCATTGTATTTCTTATGACTACAGTACAAACACAGTTGACATGCCATAGTTATATACCATATACTGAATTTACACAATTGAATAGTAATAAAAAAGTGTTCATTATATATAAAATATAGGTTTTCCCATATCCAAAAGCACAAACAAAAACCCTACCCCTTTTCTATGTAGGATAGATTTAGTTGGAAAATTTGTTTCACAACAGTTGTTCTGGGGCAATATTTTCTTGTCTTTAGGGCTTGGCTAGAAGGGAATCACTATTGCTGACAACAGTGCAAGATACATGATACTAACAGTTCTGCCATCTTGATCACTAGAAGTGGGGATCCAAAAACTAGGCTTGACCAGTAATTGAAACTGAAATGAATGATATTTGCAACATTTGAATAACAAGAAGAGAAGGAAGGTTTTGGTTTTCTTTCTCCCTCCCTATTTTCTGATTCAATCTACTTTTTGTAGCTGACAAGTTCATTTGACACAACTTTCCCAAGGCTGGTCCAGATTCCGGGAGCTCACTCTGAATCATCTGAATCCTTACATAGTCACGGCTTCCCAATGTGTGTTCTTGCTAAGTGAGTTAAATCTTTAAAATTTTTCTCTTTTTTCAGGTTAATTTTTATAATTATTAAGCAGAATATCCATAAAACCTTGGGGAAAAAAACAGTTCACATCTTTCTTTTGCCACTTACAATGATGAAATCCCACTAGATAAGTGATTAATTCACAAAAGACAAGTTCTTAACTCAAAGCAAGATGAGATGATCACCCACAGAGATATAATGTAACTCACCATACCTCCCTTCCCCAAGAATATGAGGGGCAAGTGCAGGATGTTAATCTTCCATTCCCAGTCCTTCTTCCATCTCCCATTCATTAATGATATTGACATGTTTTAGTAAACCCTGCCAAATAATAACTCTGCTTTTAGTGAAGAAACAGAAGTACCATAATATAATACAATAGGCAAACTTCATTCTGAAATGGAGAATGAACAGCAAATTCAATTAAATGAGGCCTCCTGATCATATAATCAAAAAGGGGGGAGAACATTAAAAATTAAGTGTCTTATTAAACCACAAGGATTTGCCTAATGTGCTCAAAGGACAAGGGACTGACAAGCTCCAGATGTTTCTATTTGAGATGACTTTTAAAATGTTTCTATGCAGATCCTTTAAATTCATACATATGAATACATATTTTATGCTTGTACATTTTTGAAATGGGACATTTCCTTAAATAGGCAGAGTAAGTCTTTAAAACTCTTAAACAGATAAATTACTAGAGAATTTTTGTTTAAAAATTAATTGATAGTTACTCAGATAAAAACCCAGTTGAATAACTCTATTATGTCCACTTCCATGATAAGTCAGGATTTTTATGGAACTATATTGAGTGATTAAAAACACATGCACTATTTGATACCTACGATTCCATGTGTATGGAATTTCATTTCAAGTTTAAATGGCATGGGATTGTTTTAACTTTCTCATTGAAAGAATCTTAACAGAGGCATTTGAGAAAATTGGTTGGAATTGGCTAGCTTCAGTTTTTGCAGGACAACTAAGTTTCTGAATGAATTTTTATGCATCACACATTGTATAACTTCTCCCAGGTAGCTAAACATTGCACAGATGTAGCTGAGGAACAGGTCACATTGTAGTGGATACATCTATGAATAATGTGTTTTCACATACACACCTACACTGCCTTCCCATTATATGAGGATACATGGGTAAAATATTAACTTCCATCCAGCAGGAAGTTACACATATGGAGAATGGGGCACACCACTCAGAAGTTTACCTTCCTAAATCTTTTTTTTTTCCATTCAAAGAACTTAGATAAATATGGCATTAAAAGAAGATAAATATATCTTTGTTAAACTGTTACAATCAATGCCTCTTTGTTCAATCATTCTAACAACTTAGAAGGGCAGTTCGTATACAAACCACACAGTCTTCCACTGAGTAAAAAGTACTAACTCTACCTAGATCAGATCCCTCTTTACAATCAAGTAAAAATTTAACAATTTGCTGCCCTCCAACTCCACTTGGATTAAGCTAAGCTTATTTTTGAACACAGTCCTAAATTCTTGTTTCTTCTTCTAAAGCAATCCCCTACTACATTTCCAATATCAAATTAATTCACAATAAAAATGTATGGTATCCAGGTTTCTTTCATAAGGGGTTGTAACTCAAAGCCCTTCTATGCAATGATAATCTATAACATGAAGTTCTAAGCAAATGTTCTTTGACCTGTGACAGAATTCTAGTAGCCTTTCAATTTCTTTGCCCTTTTAAAAGTGGAAATAAAGTAAAGATTGTAGCCACAGAAATGGTAGATTAATAATTGTCCAGGTGGCTAAAAATGCTGATTATGAAAAAATTAGCTTTTAATATCATATGAGAAGGAACGAAATGTTAAACCTTTAGAAAATGTTGACATTGATTTGACAGTGGTCAAAATATTGCTTTATTCCAAATGAACTTCGTTCCAAAATCACAGTTTACTGAGCCAGCGAGGGGCTCCCTGTGAATTGAGGAATTTGACCTATGTCCTTCTAGTAACTTGCCCCTCTCTTTCTAATATGAGAAGCCAAATACCTTAGCTCATGTGGAAAAGATTACATTAAAAACAAATATTCATTTTCACAATGAAGATGAGAAGGCTAATTGCTTAGTTGTATGAATAGATATAATTCAAAATTTCAAAAACAAAACAAAATAACACATCTCCAGTTTAATAAGTGTTATGATTTAATGTCTTCTGATGAAATATTGTTTTCTCCCTCTTAAAAAAGGTGGCAGAGAAATGTTTAAGACCTTAAGAGGACCCCACCATGAGCACCCAGGGCTCTAGGAACTTGCTAAGTTTATATATAATGCAAAAATTAAAAGAACAAAAAAAAATTGACTTAAAATGGAAGTGCATTTGGCTGAATATTGGATTCCCTGACTTATCTCAGAAGAAAAAAAATACATATATATCAAAGTTAAGGGGAAAGAAAGCCAACACACACACAGGTTCATGTGAGTACATGCAGGCACACGTACACACAGACACGCATACATACACACATATCCCTACAAGTGTTCCTTTGAAAATCAAGATCTTCAAAGGATGAATTTTTATGCAGTATATTTTGTGACAAATTAGGATGGTTTAGTGACAAAGTAGGATAGGTTTCTGCCAGTGCCAATTTTAGAACTCTTTCAGGTTCTAGGACTTTAAAACCCTTTCAAATTCTTGCTTTCCCCACAGTACACTGAAGCATTTTGGAGGGCCCCTGCCTCTCCTGTGCTTCTGACCATTCCTAGAGTTTAGGTATTTTTGTGCCATTATTTCAAAATCAAATAGGGAATGTTAAAATCCGTTGCCACAGTGGAACCTGCAGTGAACCTATTGGGTGGACAAGAAATTAAAGGTTTGAGTATATTTCAGCAAAGCTGCAGAGACCTGTTCACCAACCATTCTGCATTTGGTGAATAGTATTCTGCATTTAAGCCTTGAAATCCCAAATGGACCTAAGGCTAATATTGAACTTTTAGAGTGGTGTTTATGTGTAACCCAAGCCTTCTAAGAGCCAAAGAGAACAGTGCTAAAACTAACTGAAAGTGTATTCAGAATCCTACCAAAAAGCTTTTGATGTAAGCTTTATCCCTCCTGAAATGTTTCTTTCCCTTTAAAAAAATATTTTGTTAAAAAACACTATATGATATGAGGGCGATAGACTATTTGGTTTCTTCTAAGTAAATGCTTTTAAATTAATGCATATAAATAATTTGTATTTAATTTCCTCTCTTTCCTGTTTAGCAAAGCATTGAATGCACAGATCCTTATTTCCCAAGTCACTTGGTCAATGCTGAGTCTCTTTGTGTTTCATTTCTTAAGACAAATTGTGCCTCTCTTTCTGATTTGGCCACAGGACTCATGGGTAGAAAGGCTGTGTTTTCACTTGCACTGTCCTCAGTTTCAACACTGGCCAGTTCATAGTCCTCTGACCTTCTTGCATCAGTCAGAATCCGGATCTGCTCCTGGACAGTTTCTAGCAATATTTTTACTTCTTGTTGTTCTACTATAAGACAATTGCTGACTGGACCACTTACATTGACAAGTTCAGCAGAACAAGAGTTTTTGCACCATTTGAGGCTTGTGATGTCAGAAATACCTGGCATTTGCATGCAGGCTTCTTCTAAGCCCACTGAAGGGATGATGGGAACAGAACTGGCCCTTGTGGATGAGTATCCCACTAGGTCCTTTTGATCCAAGCTATTAAAATAGGGTTTTGTCTCTCTTGAAGGCAGTTGCATATTTATTGTTGTATTTTGTTGGGTTTTTAATCCATTTGATGGATACCTGGAAAAGAAAGACGAAAGTAACTTATTTCAATTTCCATCAATTAGATGGGAAGAAAAGAATACATACGTAAAGTGTAAGAAGACAAGGGTTTTCTTCTTGCTTCCTATTCTTGGACACTTGGTCTTTGTGTAACATATGAAGAAAAGATAAATGCCACCCTCCCCCAAAAAACAATCAGGAAAGAAAACAAATGATATCTGTAATTTTTCATTTTAGCTTATAGTGACAATTCTAGGTGGAATCATTGAATTTCTTTACTCAAGTTTTGTTTTTTTTCTCATTTTTAATGTCTCATTTTATAAGGGAAATGTCAGAAGCCTGCCACTTTCTAAATGCTTTCAAGGCAGCAAGCTTCATTTACCAGCAATTGGCAAACTGGAATGCCTATGGCCTCACATCGATGCCTGGAAAAGATTTGTTAACTTAACATTTGGATCCAAAGTATAATTGTCATGCTGAGATGGGAAGGAATTATAGGACTGGATTTTCTGCATCACCCAGATTTTAAAGAGAGTGATGTAAATACAGCCCCGTCTGCATCTCCTCTCACATCCCTCCTTCAACCTTGGGATAGGTCATTTAACAAGAAACGAGGGAGCCCACTGAGACGACTCTTAGGCAGACTGCTAGTTTGGCATACAGAGGAGGCTGAGTTTATTCTCTCTCTCTTTCTCCCTCCCTCCCTCTCTCTTTCACTCTCCCCCTTCCTTCCTCCTCCACCTTCTTCCCCTTTCTGTCATTTCATCATTTATTTTGACTTTTCACAGGGTTATTACCAAACCAAGTATTTTGTTTCGGTTATAACCTGGAACTAAATTACATGGAGTCCATTCATGCTCATCCCCCAATACTTAAAGGGATTATAATGTTTTTTATCTTCCTCACCATTAAGAATTGTTAAATGTCAACCTTGCCCCTCTTTGCACTGCTCAGGACTATTAACATTTTACTCAGTTTAGATCTCCTGGTGTCAAGGACAAGAATGGGTGAATGTAGGAAAAAATGGTATAGATTGGTTAAATCTTCATATAATCCAGATAAATTTTTTTAGGGCATATACAATGGTACCTGATGAGTACATAGCAGATGGTACAGAGGCACTTTTTCTTTAATATGGTATTTCAGTTCAGTCTGTTAAGGTGCCAATCTGCTGAAAGTTATAGAATTTCTGTACCTCTCTTCTGCTTTCCAGTTTGCTTTTGTAAAGTGTGTACAAGTAAAAAAAGAGGGCCATGTGTATACTAGAGAGAGATGTGGAAGGAACATTCAGAGATTTTCTCTTCTTTCTTTTGAATATACCAAGAAAAAGCTGTTTGGTTCCCACTTATTACAGAGTATTTATTTAATCCCCCATAACACTCCAAGCTATAGAATCAGATACATGCCTCCTTTCTGTTCTATGATTATCTATCTTCTACCTGAAGTTGGTCCCAGAAGAATGGGAATGACATGGAGATGTTTGCTTGCTTAAGGCTCTTATTAAGAGAGGATTGGTCTACTCCTTAATTATTACATGCTAATTAATTATTCAGTGGATATGAAATTTTCTCAGCTCCTCCATCCTGTTGCTGTCAAAGTTGGTTATACAGATGTTCATGTTTTTCAAGGGCAAGAAAAGTTTGCCTCACATGGGAAGAGAGAAAACAGAAGTAGAAATCTCCAGTTCACCATTGAAGCATGGCAATTAGTTATCTTGAGGAGAAGGAGACTGGAGTAGTGTGATATCATATTCTCAAGAGCAAAACCTTAAAAGAATCCATTTTCTTTTTACATATATTGGTAATAGAGTGTATGGTTATAAATTCATGTACACACACATATATTGTTTTCCACTGGATATATATGTATTCTCTACCACTAATATTTTATGTGTGTATGTGCGTGTATAATGTGTGTGGGATGTGCATGTGTGTATCCATCTATCTATCCGTCTATCTATCTATCTATCTATTTATCTATATCTTTACTGAAATAAACTAGTCAGAGAGCTATGTGGCTATTCATTAAAAAATAAGATAGGATTCACACTTATGTGTACACAATGGAGTTATGAAATATGTACAATAAACACATTAATTTCCCTTGACATCAAATAAAGTTCAATAATATAATTCTACAACCACCTAAAATATACATATATAAATTCAAATATTGTATCCATGACTAGAGTAGAGGCAAAAATTTTAAAAAAATCACTCCCCCTTTCATGCATTTTATAGGGATATACAGGCATAGGGTAAATTCATGGACAACTCTTTTACAAAATCATATTGGAGTGAATCAGAGAGATGTATAGCAAAGTCTTATATAAGTCAAGGGAGAGAAACATAGTCATTAACCGAGAGGATCAGGGATGACAATGGAAAGGTAGGAGACATTTAATTTGAACTTTCACAGGCAAAAGAGGAATATTATAACATTACATATAAGGGAACACAGTAATCAAGGGCAAAGAATTGGAAAAATCAATGGATATACTTGAAAAATAGATACTTGGGTCAGACCATTGAACATAAGGAAGAAGTTGGAAAAATTGAGTAACATCAGATTATGGGGACTTTTGTATCCCAAACTAAGCTGTTTAAAGTTCCTTGAGTAGACAACGGTCAAGTAAGAATCACTGAAGATTTTTTGAGGAAAGTATTTATTTGACCATATCTGTGCATAAGGGTAGGCAACGAGGTGACTCAGTGGGTAGAGACTGCGCCTGGAGTCAGGAAGACACAAGTTAAAATACAGCCTTGGACACTTAAACGTTGCATGACCCTGAGCAAATCACTTAACCTCTGGTTGCCTTATCCAATGGACAAGGAAATGATAACCCACTGTATATCTTTGCCAAGAAAACCCCGTGGACACTATGTTGGACATGACTGAAACAACTCAACCGCAACAACGATAATGAATAAGAATAAATAGTAGGGCCACAGAATGAGAAAATGATATTTTTGTTGCTGTTTTGTCATGTCTAGCACACTAGACCCTTCTATCCTCCACTAACTCTTTAACCAAGCTCCTATCCATGACATTTATCTATCGGTTTCATTCTCTGCTGTCCATTTTTCTCCTTTTGCCTTCAATATTTACCAAGATTAGAGTTTTTTTTTCAATGAGTTATGTCTTCTCATTAGGTGGTCAAAATATTTAAGCTTTAACTTCAGTATCTGACCTTCCAGTGAACAGCCTGAATTAATTTCTTTAATCATTGATTGATTGGATCTCCTTACTATCCAAGAGACTCTCAAAAGTCTTCTCCAGCACCGCAGTTCAAAGGCATATATTCTGTGGCACTCAGAGAATCCGATATCTATGGTGTCTATTATATACAGCATAGATACATAATGGATACATATGTATATACATGCATACATACATATCCAATTTTTCTTCACTTGAAACAACTCAGTGTGATAGATGAATAAAGGAAAATAATATTGAAGTTCATATGGAGAAACTAAGAAATTGGGTATTTATGTGATGTGATTCTTAGCCCCAGTTTACCTACTTTTTAAATTCCATTCCATTCAATCTTTCAAGAAACATTGACAATGGGAAAGAGTATATCACTGAAAATAATGTCAGAATTTTTTAGTTTGTTGGCTGAGTTGGAATGGTTTCCTTTTCTTATAAACTATTAGTTCTGGTAGATACCTCATTAGTAGGGAAGCAGTGATACAGTCAGGAATTCAGGTTGTGTAAAAGTAAACTATATCAATAAAATTATTGTGAAAGAAGAATTTTTGCAAAGCAATGTGTTAGGCACTGGGAGAATTATAGTGGTTAAGTTAGACAGGGTCCCTGCCTCCAAGGAGTTTACAATCAAATTAGATTTAAGGGCTTCTATGCCTTGATAGAACAACATGGTCAGCTAGGTATCCTAGAGCATAGATCAATGACTTGGAATCAGGAAGATCAGAGTTCAAATCCAGATGTGGATACTTACTAGCTGTGTGATCCTGGGCAAGTCACTTAACCTCTGTTTGTTTCAGTTTCCTGATATGTAAAATGAAGATGATAATAACATCTACCTCCCAGGGCTGTTTTGAGGATCAAATGAGGTAAAAATCATAAAGCATTTAGCACAGTGACTGGCACAGAGAAAGCTCTATAAAAATGTTGGTTATTATAAAGATTTTAGTCATACTTATGTATGTTTGTCCTTCGTTAGTGAAGAAGACCATGCCGTCAGAGAAATGATGACGTGACTTGCACTTGACTTTGTTTTGAGTGAGGGAGGGCTGTGCAGGTCACCAGCCTCACTTCTCCTCCAGAGCCATCTGAATCCAGTGACCAGATATTCCTCAGGATGACTGGAGATGATCCAGGATGAGGCAATGGGTGTTTAGTGACTTTCCCAAGGTTACACAGCTGGTGAGTGTCAAGTGTCTGAGGTGAGATTTGAACCTGACTCCTGCACTGGTGCTCTATCTACTGCACCACCTAGCTGCCCCTTATGACCAGGTAGCATTTATTCCAAGGAATGCAGGGTTGATTCAATATCAGCACAATTGATCATATCAACAACAAAACTAACAGAAGTCATATGAGTATCTCAATAGATGCAGAACCAGGTTTTGACAGAATACAACACCCATTCCTATTTAAAACACTAGAGAGCAAATAACTATTGAATGTATATTCCTAACATGCAAGTGTTATCCTATCAGTCCTCTATTCAAAGGAGCACTAGTGCTTTCTCATCAGCCTTAGGATAAAACACAAACTACTCTATAAAAGGCCTTTGTTGGTTCCCTGATTGCTAGTACCCTCCAATTTCCCTGTATAGATCTTGTATTTAATTATCTGAAAATTTGTAATTTCCCCCAAAGGGATATAAGTTTCCTGAGGACAAGGACTGTTTCTCATGGTACAGTGTTTGGCACTGCTAACACTCAATAAATGCTTCCTAAATAAATGAACTATGCAGAGAAGACAAGATATCACATTAAATATCTAGATTTGTATTGTGGTCGCAACTGTAATTTTACTGGCCCTGAATTTTCATAATGCTTTCTCACTAGGACAGTCAGATTACCAGCTGTTCTGTTCAGAAGCTACATAAAAATTTTATAGGTTGCTTCTGTGACCTTATTTTCAAATACTGTACTTATATTGATATTATAGCACCCCTTGATTTATGATCAGTCAGAATTATAGGCAAGTGTACTCCATAAGGGTGTTGAGGAAGGAGAGCAGAGAATGGAACTATTAAAACATAAATAGCCTTGATATCTAATGTTGAATATGTTGATGAATTTAGTATTGATCTCCTGAAAGGCACTACAAATCAAAACAGCTTAACTCTACTTAAAACAGAATGTTTTCTTTAAATGAAAATTTTGAACAAGTGTTTATTTGGTCTCCATGGTTTGCAAATAGTTTTATCAGCCATTTTTTCCTTTCATGTTGGGCTCTTTTGATGTCAAGTTGCTTTAGATTTGGAGGTTCTAGAATAAGAGTTGTTAACATGGAATCTAAAGATTGATTTCAACAGATTTCTGAAATTAGATGAGGGAAAATATTTATTTTCACTATTTTCTAACAGATATTAGATTTGTTTTCAATTATGAGGATTTTGCAAAAAAGTTATTTTCAGAAGTTTCCATAGGCTTCACCAGACTGTCAACTGTGTTCTTGAAACACAGACAAAAATATTAAGACATATTCTTTTCTCTTCTAGAAAATTCTATTTAAGAAAAGGAATTTGAATTTGTTTGGTTTCCTACTAGAAATTCTGTCCTTGATAACAAGAGTGTCTTTTGTTCTGATCTGGTGTGCTTGTATGTTGGCTTAATATGTCCTGTGGATGGCTTAACATATCCTTATTGGTTTGCACCAGCCTGGCAGACAATGGTAAACATTTCATCAGGACATAACCAAGTCACATACTTCATTTTGGCAAAGCTATCTCAAGGCAGAATTCACAGCAATCAAGTCTTCCCTTCAATTTACAACTTAATCTGTTTTGCCAAAGGATGCTATTAGGAGCTAGGTAAGATATTTGGGAATTGCAAAATAGACAAAGAAGTACAGTGGGAGCCTGACTCTCTGTCATCATTACCAACAGGTTTGAAAGATGCTCCTAACAGTAAATGGTTGATGGTTCTCAGAAATCATTTCATTCCACCTTCAGATTTAGGCCAGATTTGGGGTGGACCTTGAACTGAGAAATTCTATTACCAATAAAACTTCCAATCTTTTGAGAGATATTTCCCCCTTCTGACAGAAATCAACATTAGATATTTTGGGTAGCCAAGAATGAGATCAAATTGCCTTATTTTATTCTACAAGTGATCCTTGTCCTCAGATTCAATATTGATCAACATTGGATATATATCATATAACAGAAAAATCCAAAGGAAAATTATCATAAAGACAATGTTCTGAACAACTGTCTTTTAAAAATAAAGTAAAAGAACACATGAACTTTATATGATAAGAAATTTCATCTCCTTTCTGGTGACAAGGACTTAGTGTGTGACAGATATAGGACATGTTATTCTTGAATATGAAAATCACTGAGGCCTTAAGAGTTTTGTAAAGTCAACAAGATTCAATTAAAACAGCCTTTGTCTAATCAGGAAGGGGAGGGGGGAACAGAATGGAATATTTATACATCATCTGCTATGTACCAGTGCTGGGCTGAGCCCCTTTTTTTTTTTTACAAATATTATCTCCTTTGACCCTCAGAACAACCCTGCAAGGCAGGGGTTATTATTATTCCCATTTTACAGTTGAGGAAACTGAGGCAGGTGTGGTTAAATGACTTTCACAGGGTCTCACAAACAATAAATATCTGAGGCCAGATTTGAACTTAGATCTTTTTGACTCCAGTCCTGGCTCTCTATCCACTACACCATTAACTTCTAAGAGTGTTCTAAGCTATCACCTGGGCAGAACATCTTCACATCTAACTTAGTTCTCATTGCTCCTTATGGGAACATCCAAATGGCATCCATCCTCTTCAATTCAGTTTAAGGCAACATACATTTGTTGAGAATTGCCTATATGGGAACATTGTGTTAGTTGTCACTTCCTTAAAGAGAAAAAAAAACATAATAATCCCTGCCTGCCTTCAAAAATCATAACATTTATATAATATCTACACATATAAGTTAATCCAAAGAATAAATAAAATGGATACAAAGTTATTGTCAGGATAGGAACAGAGAAATGACTTATATAGGAAGGAGCTGATCTTTGAGCTGAGTCTTGAATGGGTCTAAGGATTCCAAGAGACTTAGGTGAGGAGATAAAGTACAGGGAATGCAGAGAGGTCTGTGCAGACTTGGCCATTACCCAAATGTGTGTTAATTTGTCATTTATTCACTTGCTTAACTCTTATGCACCTTTGGGTCTAACCTCAGTCATTGCAAAATGATATCTGTGGATGAGCTTCCACTCATGCCTTGGGGAGAAAATTAAATTTTAATTAAAAATCATTATTAGTGATTAATAAGCAATACCACCAATAAACAATGTTAATTATCTGTAATTAAGGGATTAATGATTAATATATTCTCAGAGATAAGGCAAACAGAATAAAGTTTCCCAAATTTCATTATGCATTTCAAATGACTCCTCTATTGTGTTGCATTTCCAGCTTTCATCCCAAATTTGTACCAAATACATTGTTTTCCAATCTGCAAGAGAGGAGCTGCTTGTCATTTATCTTCTGTTTTTTGAAACTTACTGAAGGAAACTGTTCTTATCTTTCGTCAGAAAAGTCTGAGCCATGAACAACTTCATACTCGGAGAAAATTCAACTCTCCCCTACCCCCACTCCCAAAAGTAACAAGACCAGCAACTTCTTGCTACCTCTCTATCAGGTTGGCAGCAACAATAAGCAAAGTTTGTTAGAACAGAGGAAGAAAAGAATAATATATACAGTTAGGTACTGATCAGATTGATCAGAAAATTGAATTGGCTAGAGCTCTGTTATTACACGAGTTCAACACTGATTGATCTGTTTTTGTAAGGGCAGTTATAGTCTGAGTGTACTTTACTCTCATCATTCACTCATGTATTCATTTGGTGAAAATTTATAAAACATTTACTTAGTTTATTAAAAATTTATTTTAAAATGATTAAACATTTAAGGCATAAAGAATGTAAATAAAAAAGAAAAATCATACTTGATCTTGAGTAACTTACATTTATATTGGGTGAAGGGAGTGGGGCAGATAACATTTAAGAATTTATTTGTTTATTTGCTTGTTTATTCACCCATTCAACCATGTGTTACTTCAATAATTTATTTATTTATGGAAGAGAAAATACTAACCAACAAGGTGCATGGAGGTTGTTTTCTATAGAGGGTGATTCTAATAATTAAATCTTTAAGAAAGCTAAGGCAACCTCTTGGAACCAAGATGGCTGAGTAAGCAGTAAATCACTGTCTTTCTCCCATACTGACCTCCAAAAATTCCTCCAGAAAACAGTGCCCCAGGACAAATCTTGGAACAGCAGAGCCAGTGGAAATACTGGGTGAAGCAATCTTTTAGATAAGGAAACTTGGAGGATCAGCAAGAAAGATCTGTCTCATTCAGATTAAAAGGGAGCCCATTCTAGGAGAGGAAGCATCTAAACAAGCCAGCAGCAAGCACCATCTCATTAAACCATCCTCCATGTTGCCTTAACATAGCCAAGAGAATTGGCAGATTACAGCTTGACCTCCCTGTGTTTCAGCACAACCCTGGGGAAATGCAGAAAAAACTGTAGCTGGCCTTAGCACATGCCAGACACCACTACTAGGACCCCAATTCAGCTCCAGGTAACCTGCCAGACCCCTATAGCCTCAAATTGTCAATACATGAGGCCCCAACACACAAAGCCAATGACCAGACCCCCGGGGCCCAGAAAAAGAAGCTTGAGATACTACCAGTTGTGCTCCAGCAAGAGAGTTCAACTTTAAAAGACAGAAAATAAGTAAACAAGATGAGCAAGAAGCAAAAATGAATGTTGACCATAGAACACTACTATGGTGAAAGGGGGGATCAAAACACAAACTCAGAAGAGGACAGCATCATCAATATAATTATGTTTGAAACCTCAAAGGAGTGTATGAATTGATCCCAAGCCCAGAAAGCCTTGCTGCAATAACTCAAGAAGGATTGTAAAAGTCAAATAAGAGAGGTAGAAGAAAAATTGGGAAAAGAAATGAGAAGTATGCAAGAGACAGTCAATAGTTTGGAAAAGGAAGGACAAAAATCATCTGAAGAAATCAATTCCATAAAAAATACAATTGACAAAATTGGGGAGGGGAAAACTCTACTGAAGAAAACTCCATAAGATGTAGAATTGGTCAAATAGAAAAGGAAGCATAAAATATCACTGAAGAGAATAACTCCTTATAAAGCAGAACTTGCCAAATGGAAAAGGAGGTACAAACACCAACTGAAGAAAACAATTTGTTATAAATTAAAATTGGGCAAATGGAAGCTAATGACTCTGTGAGACATCAATAATCAGTCAAAATCAAAATAATGAAAAAATAGAAGAAAATATAAAATACCTCATTGGAAAAAAACAATTGACCTGGAAAATAGATGCAGGAGACATAATTTAAGAATTATTGGTCTACCTGAAAGCCATATTCACAAAAAAAGCCTGGACAGCTTCTTTCAGGAAATTAACTACCCTGATACCCTAGAATCAAAGGGTAAAGTAATCATTAGAAGAGTCTACTGATTACCTCCTGAAAGAGATCCCAAAATGAAAACTCCAAGTAACACTGTAACCAAAGTATGGGATTATCAGGTCAATGAAAAATATCATAAGTAGTCAGAAAGAAACAATTTAAGTATTGTGGAAACAATCAGGATTATGTAGGACAGAACAGATTCTAAATTAAAAGACTTAAGATTTTGAAATATCACATTCCATAATGTCAAGGAGCTTGGATTACAACCAAGAATCATCTACCAAGCTAAACTGAGCATAATCTTTCAGGGGAGGAGATGGACATTCAGTGAAATAGGGGGATCCAACCTTCTTCATATAACAACCAGAGCTTGAACAGAAAATATGATCTTGAAATACAAGACTCAAGAGGAGTATAAAAAGGTAAACAGGAAAAGAAGAACAAGAACAAAACATGTTATTCTATAAAGTTAAACTGTTCACATCCTTACACAGGATAACACTTGGAATTTTTGATAACTATCTTTTTTATGGCATTTCGGAGTATACACAGACAGAAGGTCTGGCTATAAGTTGCTTTTTATGTGATGATAAAAATTTAATTAAGAGGTGAATAAAAAGATTATTCTGGGGAAAGAGGAAAGGAGGAGGCAGAAAAGGGTAAATTACACCATATAAAGAATTGCAATTATCAATTATGATAGAGAGAAAGAAGGAAGGGATGTGAGTATTGTTTGAACTTTACTCTAAATAAATAACATACACATTCAGTTGATTATTGAAATCTCTCTTACTCTATAGAGAAATAGGAGAAGAAAGGGGAAAGTAAAGGGATTGGGCAGATAGAAGGGAGAACAGAAGGGAGGGAATAAGTAGTAGGGGAACAGGGGGAAAGAAAAGGAAGAGGGTCTGATAGAAGTGAGGTCAGATTGAGGGAGGTGGTAGTGAGAAGCAAAACAATGGTGAGGAATGAAAGGGTTAAAGGAGAGATAAAAGTATAAATGGAGGGGGGGATAGGATGGAGACAAAGTTATAAATCAACTGTGAACATGAATGGGATGAACTCTCCCATAAAATGGAAGCAGATAACAGAGTGGATTAAAAACCATAACCCTACAATATTCTGTTTTTTTTCAATGCTTATTTATTCATTTTTAGTTTTCAACATTCTTTCCACAAAATTTTGAGTTCCAAATTTTCTCCCCATCTCTCCCCTCCCCCTACCCCAAAACACTGAACATTTTGATTACCACTTCCCCAATCTGTCCTCACTTCTATTACACCCCTCCCTTCCCTCATCCCCATCTTCTCTCTTTTCTTGTAGGGTAAATAGATTTCCCCATTACCTGTATTTCTTATTTTCCAGTCGCAGGCAAAAACAATTCTCAACATTTGTTCCTAAAACTTTAAGTTCCAATTTCTCTGCTTTCCTCCCTCCCCACCCATCTCAAATAAGAAGGCAAGCAATTCAACGTAGATTATACATGTGTAGCTTTGCAAAAGACTTCCATAATAGTCATGTTGTGCAAGACTAAATTTCCTTCCATCCTATCCTGCCCCCCCATTTATTCTATTCTCTCTTTTGACCTTATCTCTCCCCAAAAATGTTTACTTCTAATTACTCCTTCTTCCCATTTGCCCTCCTTTCTAGCATCCCCCATTCCATTTGTCCCTTTTCCCCCTACTTTCCTATAGTGTAAGATAGATTTTCACACCAAATTGAGTGTGCATGTTACTCCTTCCCTAAGCCAAATGTGTTGAGAGTAAGTTTCACTTTTTACCTCTCACCTCCCCACTTTTCCCCTCCATTGGAAAAGCTTTTTCTTATCTTTTTTATGAGAGATAATTTATTTCATTCAATTTCTCCTTTCTCCTCCCAACAAATTCCTCTCTCATCCCTTAATTTCATTTTTAGATATCATCCCTTCCTATTCAACTCACCCTGTACACACACACACACTCTCTCTCTCTCTCTCTTGATTTCTCTTTCCTATTTACCTTTTCATACTTCTCTTAACTCTTGTGCTTGAAAGTCAAATTTTCTTTTGAGTTATCTTTTCATCAAGAATGTTGGAAAGTCTTCTATTTCATTGAATGACCATTTTTTACCCTGAAGTATTATACTTAGTTTTGCTGGGTAGGTGATTCTTGGTTTTAACATTTATCTAAAATATCAGCAAGCATTATATGTAATGGGTATAAGCTAGAAGCACTTCCACTAAGATCAGTGGTAAAATAAGGATGTCAATTGCCACCACTATTATACAATATTGTACTAAGAATATAAGCTTTAGCAATAAGAAAAGAAAAAAAATAAGGGAAATAGAGTAGGCAATGAAGAAACAAAACTATCACTATTTGTAGATAGTAATTAATAACAAAATTCATCTGGAGGAAGAAAAAAGTCCAGAAATATTAAGGGAATTAATGAAAACAAAATTCAAGAGAAGGTGTTCTGGCCATACCACACCTAAAAATGTATTATAAAGCAGAAATCCTCAAAACTACATGATGATGACTAAGAAATAGAATGGTGGGTCAGTGGAATAGGTTAGGTACACAAGACATAGTAGTCAATGATTAGCAATTTACTGTTTGTTAAACCCAAATATTTTGACTTCTGTAAGAAGAACTCACCATTTAATGAAATTTTCTGGGAAAACTGGAAAATAATGTGGTAGACTAACATCTCACACCATATACAAAGTTAAAGTCAAAATAGGTACACGATTTAGACATAAAGGATGATACCATAAGCAAATTAAGAGAGCAAGGAATAGTTTATCTGTCAGATCTATGAAGAAGGAAACAATTTATGTGAACATTATAAAATGCAAAATTGATAACTTCTATTACATTAAATTTAAAACATTTTACACAAAGTCAATACAATCAAAATCTGAAGGGAAGTGGAAAGTTAGGAAACACTTTTTGCAGCTTAAGTCTCTGATAAAGGACTCATTTCTAAAATATATAAGAGCTGAATCAAATTTATAAGAATCCAAGTCTTTCCTCAATTGATAAAAGAATATAAACAGGCATTTTTCAGGGAAAGAAATTGAAGTTTTCTATAGTCATATGGAAAAATCATTCTCTAATTCACTATCAATTAGAGAAATGCAAATTAAAACAGCTCTGAGGTACTACCTCATATCTATCAGACTGGCTAACATGACAGAAAAGGGAAATGCTGAGTGTTGGAGAAGATATGAGAAATTAGAATACTAATGCACTGTTGGTAGAGTTGTGAACTAATCTAGACTAGATTAGTCTAGACTATACTAGAGAGTAACTTGAAACTATGCCTATATGGCTATCAAACTGTGAATACCTTTTGATCCAGGAATATCACTACTAGGTCTATATCCCAAAGAGATCAAAGAAAAGAGAGAAAAGGATGCACATATCCAAAAATTTTTACAGCAGCTCTTTTTGTGGTGGTCAAGAATTGGAAATTGAAAAGATGCCCTTCAATTGAGGAATGGCTGAACAGTTGTGGTATATGAATATAATGGAATACCATCATGCTATAAAAAATGATTAGCAAGCAATTAAAAAAAAACAAACAAAATAACAATCTGGAAAGACTTCCATGCACTGCTGCTGAGTGAAATGGGCAGAACCAGGAAAACACTGTACATAATAAGAGCAACATGGTGTGATGGCCAAATTTGGTAGACTTAGCTCTTCTTAGCAATGCAAGATTCTAAGAGAGTTTCAAAAGACTCATGATGGAAAATGATATCCACATTCAGAGAAGGAACTCTGGAGTCTGCATGGAGATGGAAATATACTATTTTCTCTTTGTTTTATTTTCTTTCTTTCTCATGATTTTTCCCATTGTTCTGAATCTTTTTTCACAACATGACTAATGTGGAAATATGTTTAATATGATTGTACATATATAGACTATATCAGCTTACTTATCTTGGGAAGGAGGAAGAGGAGAAGGGAAAAATTTGTAACTCAATCTTATAAAAATGAATATTGAAAACTAAAAATAGAAAAAATAAAGTATACTAAAAACAATTATAAAAAAAAACCCGCTAAGACTTTTGAAACAGAGGTGAGAAGAGAATGCATTGTAAGTATGGATAACAACCTGTGCAGAGGCAAAGAGGTAGGAATAGTCATTTGGTTAGAACCAAGAATGTCTGGATTGAGGTAATGGGATATAAGTTAGACTACAGAGCTACACTAAAGTCAGATGTGAAGCATTTTTAATTCCAAGCTGAGCAGTTTATACTTTATTCTGTAGACAACAGACAGTGTCTTAAAGAGTCTGGACCCAGTATATGAGTAGACCTTTAGGTGTTTTATTTTTGCAAGTGTGTAGAGGACAGAATGGAAAAAAGAAAACTGGAAAAAAGGAATTCCTAATATGAGAGTACTATAATAGTCTAGGTGTGAAGTTGATAAATTCCTAAACCAAAGTATTGATGATATGAATAGAAAGAAGGGAAATGTCAAAGATATTGTTTGAAGTAACATCCTAATACTTTCTATTACTCTAATTACTAAAATACCTATAATTTCTTTCCAGGGAGGTATTATGCTGTTTTGAGTAAGTGCGATCAGTTCCTTGAATAGTGCCTGACATATAGGTAAACTTTAAAATGGTTGTTAATTAACAAAAATCTCTGGAAAACATGGAAAGCAGTCTGGCAGATTGACCAAGCTAAAACTGGATAAATGTCTTAGGTATAAAAAGTCATAATACAAATAAATTGGAGGAAAAAAGGAAGAAAATGTCTACCACAATTATGGACACAGGAAGAGTTCATAACCAAACAAAGGATACAAAGCATCCCAGAAAATCTTAAAAATAAATGTAATGGAATCTTAAAAATCCTAAAAAGCATTTGTATAAAAAAAAACTTATCTTGTTAAAGTTGGGAGGTTAAAATTATTTAAAAAGGCATCTTTACATAAAGTTTCTTTGATAAATTCCTTATCAAAGATATATAAGGAATTGATTTAAATTTATAAGAATAATTCATTCCAAAAAGACAAATGTCAAAAGGAAATGATTTGAGAATTTTCAAAAGAGAAATCCAAGCTCTCAAAAAGCAGAAGTGTTTCAAATCACTAATAATTAGAGAAACATAAATTAAAACAACGATGTGATCATACCTCATACCCATCAGATGGCGAAGATGATGAAAATGGAAAAAGACTACAATCATGACTACCAGGGATAGTGAAGAAATGATTCAGGACAGTCTGGACTCAATAACCTCATGTTCCTTTCCTTTCTGTTTTTCTGCAATTCAATCATTTTGTTATCCTCCTCCATTTACTAATTGAATTTCAGTATGTAAACCACAATCGCATTGGTCTTCATTTGCAAAATGGAGATTAAAATAGGAGCTATTCTACTTTCCTCACAGATTTCTTCCAAATAAAGTATATTGCAAATTTTAAAGCACTTATTTATTATTACTCTTTTTGGGGGGTTAGGGGTTTTACTTACCCTTGGCAAGGAATTGAATCTTGATCTGCAATCCTTGCCTCTTCCAGTTGTTGATATGCTGGTCCTGCAATCCCATTAAGTCGACTCCTAGGAGAAGGTGGTGTCCTTCGAAAAGCACTCCGATGTAGCATCCCAGTCCGTTGTCCTGGGCTACAGCATGAAGAAAGACTCCTATAGAAGAAAAGAAGAGAGGGATAAAGCTTACAGAACAAAAGTGGAAAGCAAACAAGATTGGCTCCACAGGAAAACATCCTAGCAGAAAACACAGTAGTGACTGTATCTGTTTGGTCAGGTTATATAATGTATATTGATAACATTTAATATCATTTTTGGACTTTGATAAGGGGCAGAGCTTGAATTAATCAGAAGAGCCTTGACCTAGCAGTCTCTTTGTTCTTTGAAGTAAACTCAGAGAATATCTCTTCTTATGTCAACAAGACCAGCATATTTTATGAGACCCTTAATCCTAAACACTATTTTAAATAATGGAACTTTTTTTGTATCTTAATATTTTGTGAATATATACTATGTTATGGCATGTTAATGGTAAAGAAAACACAGATATGCTGGGTTGTAATTTCAGTTGACATTGTCCACTCTCCTATTTTATTATATTTACAATTTATTCGATTAAGAAAATTCCTTTCTCATGGTATAGTTAAACATAGAGAGACTATAAATTTGAGGGACACAGATATCCTTGGATTGTTCTAAAACAGATATAAGCCTGGTCATTCCAGTAACAGTCAGTAAGGGATTTCCTTCTGGCTCCATGGCCATGGAACAGCTAGCTTTAATGGAATAGACAATATTCATTCAACCTGTTTGCCTTTTTAAACCAAACTTTCAGGTTGACAATATCTATATGCCTCCCACAGAAATTCATAGTTGTAAATTTCTCAGCCAGTGAATTATAGATGAAGGGAGTGTGGCATAGTTGATAGAATGGTGTTCTTAAAGTCTGGAAAACTTGGGTATATATTAGGAATGTGAGCCCTGGGTCACTCAACCTGTTTCCTCTTTCATAAAATGGAGGTAATAATAGCTACTATCTAACAGTTTTCCTTTTTGTGTTAAAGTGCTATATACACATTAGCTGTTAGAGAAGGTGATGATGGTGATGGTAGTGATGGTGAATTTTTTATGTGTCCATTCCTGTACATTAGGGATGCATATGAAGAAGAGTCCCTGCTCTCAAGATGTTCATACTGTAATTGTGGAAATCAAAACACACAGTGATGGGGTTGTGGGATTTGTGCTGCACTCTTAAAAGGAGAAGATAATGTCTTTGAATGCCACTTAGCCCCTGAATTTTCCTACCTATTTCTACCTAAATACTCAATCATCTTTTTAACTACCCTTATACTGTGGCCCTCTGACCTAGTCCAGACCCCTTAACTCCTTTCATTATTTGCACCTGGCCCACCCCAGGCTACTTGCCACTCCTTAATCCATCCAGTTCTTCTCGCAGTACTTTTCTGCATAAATCATCAAATTTGCAGATTTACTGGGAATCTTGCCTGCAAACTCATGTTGCAATAAAATATCACTATTCTGACTGAAAGAAAGCTTAAGTCATCAAATTCTTTGAGGCAGACCTGCCTTGTACCCTTGCATTTTGTGGTTCCCAGGGCCCCAAATCACAACAATAGCAATGTTTAACTGCAAGAAAACTGGAAAGGTCAGTTGCCCTAATGGTTCAGCAGCAGGGTAAATGTCCAGGTCCAAGAGTACTTGACTTCCTTCAGAATATGTGCCCTATAGGGTGGGAAGCATATGCTATTAGAAGGAAAGTATTAAAGACTCTGGTTTATACTTAAGAAAAATGGAGAGGCAGAGGCTTCCCAAGATTTCTTGCATAACAATTTAAAGCAGAAAAAATAATAACAAAAACTGCTGAAGACTGAATCAGGGTCTTTGTTTGTTTTGTTTTACAAAATTCCCACCAAGGCCCATCCCACTAAATTCAAGTCATCTTGCCCTCTGATGCAGTTTGCTCAGGGAGAAATAAACCAGTTTTATTATTAAAGACCAACAATAAGTAAACACAGAGAGCCCTGCAGGGATTTGTGTGGAAATGTGCACTTGTTTCAGCAGTTATGTAAAGAAAGCTTGTTGAAACTGACATTCTCTTCTTAGCATACAATTCCCAACTTAATGCCTGAAATTTTCAGCTATCATGCGATCCATATTGGTTTTCTTTTCAGTCTGCTCCTAGATACAACTAAGTATACGCTCTACAAGAGTTTTGACACATACATATGTTTTGGCAGTATCACTAAGGCACAGGAGTCTTGAATGAATTTCACTGTAAGCCCTTCCTCCCTTAGGCTGCTAGGGTGAGCCATCTTGTCAACCAAATAGTTTGATTTTCCTCTCTTCCATTAAATTTTTAAGTTTATAAGGAAAATACTACCAGAATTGGAAGATTAAGATCAACCAACCCAAATTTACATTATTATAGAAGCAAAAGTTGGGGCTCAGAAAGGAAAAAAATAATTTGTTGGAGGCTGTATTACATAGTAAATATAAGTAAGGGAATTTAAACACAGGCATTTTGACTTCCACTCCAATGTCCTTTGTATTACATCAGGCTGATTAAATTGACCCCCTGGACTGGTCTATATGTTGTAATTAACCATTAGATTTTAGAAAGTCCAGTCAAAATGGCTCTAGGCAGAGTTACAATCTCAGGCAATAATGTGAATTTGATATTTTTCCTCCAAATTCTCACTTAACTTCGAAAATAATTACATTATTCCATGACGAAGGATGGAAAACATGTCCCTATTCAAAAAGACCTTCTATAGACTGACCACAGGAGGTGGCATGATCCACTCTTTCCATGAAGGCTAGTATTTACCTTCATTTACAGGAAATGGATTAATATTACAGCTCTCCCAGATATTGCCTTATTATCTCAGACAAGTTGTTCATTTACTATGTGTCAGGCACTGTGGCTAAGTGTTTTACAAATATTTCATTTTGATGTACCACATAAAACAGTTATTATTATCATTGTATTTTACTAACATCTCCATCAATAATATGGGCAGCTTCTTTAAGAATGTTAATCTCCACCATCCCACATAAAGAAAATACCGTTGGTGGATGTCATATGTCTTTCTTCCAACAATTCAAATTTGTATTAAACATGTACATTGAAAATCCTAAAATTAATAGTTCATAAAATCATAAATGGTAGTTTAATAATATACACAAAGTCTATAAACAGATTCCACTGCATAAAAAATACTTCAAGAAAAAATACGATTATTATAATATTATTGTTATTATTATTTTTATGGGGGAATATTTCTTTCAATGTTCTCAAATGAAAGAAACAATCAATTTTAATGAAGATGTCTTCAAATATTTCTATGACTGACTGTTAGCTGCAATTCAGAAATTATTCCTTTTAATGAGCCACATTTGAGATATATAATCAGAAATTAATTATTTGCAACTTAAACCTATCACAACACTAGTCATCAAGAATGAACTAGTGACCCAACTGAAAATGAAAAAGATCTTTTTTCTACTACCAATCAATCAGCCAAATAGTACTTGTAAACCAGTGGCACTTGGTAAGTTATGGAGCAGTTCACAGGATGTATAAATCAGCAATTGGGTGATCAATCATGGAAATGTTGAAGTTTACAGCATGTCTTACAAAACAAAAGCCTGATCTATTAAACTATAAATTACAAAATTACAAAAGCACTTCTTTATCCATCAAATCCCATCTATTCATCAAAACAAAAAATATGTGTGAGGGACAACTAAACTAATGCACTTTAGGAATAGTCCAAAACAAAAGCTTCTCTTAAAGACTTCATTGTGTAATTTATTTGTAGTATACTTAGGAAAAGTCATTTCAGCAAGGCACAAGAGACAGCACCTTTGCCAAGAACAGAAATACAATTGTTCTCCAAGCTCTCTCCTGCTTAAGAAAGGAAAAAAAATCCACTGTTTCAAATAATCTCAATGTTTATATTTGCAACTTCATTTTATGATACTGGAGGAAATAAAATGGGTGAGATTTTGAGCAGTTTTAATAATACATGCTACACTTTACCCTTTTTAATATCTTAGGGAAACAGCTTTGGATAAAATATTTCGCTTCTAAAAGAGTAGGATATTTGGATCTTTTCTTTTAAAATTTTATTTTAAGGAATAAAAAATTCCCGTGAAATCCTTTTATATGTAACACTACACTGCCATAAAGCAAATCCCATTATTTTGATGGAGAATAAAGTGAATATTCTAAATTATAATGCATTAAA
The DNA here is from genome assembly GCA_023548195.1 of Bettongia penicillata ogilbyi. Lineage (NCBI taxonomy): Eukaryota > Metazoa > Chordata > Mammalia > Diprotodontia > Potoroidae > Bettongia > Bettongia penicillata. The sequence goes on from JAJHZJ010000868.1 coordinate 162,368, forward strand.
TTGAAAATTATATGCAAGGCACTTGGACATTTTAAGTTCATAGGCAAAAGATGTTAGAAAAAATAAAATGTTAGATTCATAAATTTCATAACAAAATGAACATTCATAATGTATTTAGTCCAAACTTTATTTAATACATAAAGAAACTGAGCTTCAGAGAATTTGTGACATTCAATGTCTCATCGATCATAAGTGGCAGGACAGGGAACCAAACTCAGATCTCCTGATTCCTTAGCTGACATTTTTTTGCTGATACCCTGTGTCCTATTTTTTTTTCTAAGTAAATTTGTCAAGTCATGGAATTATAATTTTAGAAAGGACCTTAAGAATCATATGTAATCATACATATTTTTTATTGATTTGTAACCTGAGTCCCTGCATGAATTGCCTAGATTGAGTCATATTTATCAGTAGATTGATCCATAGCCTATTGTTTTATAGAAAAATACAATAAATTAATAAAAATAATTTATTGAGTTTTTTACTGCTAGATTCCCTTTTTCTTATTTTTGATAGCTGTACATTATGGGTATTATCATATACTTCAAGAGTTATCACTGATGCTAATTCCAAGCTCTTAAAAAAATGCTATTGCCATGACAACCAAATTAGAAGAATGCAAACCATGAGCATCTATTTAAATACAGTAGATGTGGGTTTGAGTTGCATCCATGTGCCTGTATTTAGTTAAGCCATTTATAACTATTCATGTCATATTTTTAATCTGTAAAATAAGAATATTCAACGAGATTATCTCTGAAGTCCTTTCAAACTGAAATTTACCATCACAGAAAATACTAAGCATTGGAAACATTTCTCCAGAAAATAAGCATATGTCATCCAATCAGCTTCTACAACTCTTATCCCATTTGTTACCTTAGATAGAACTGTCCCTGGAGAGCACAGGAGGGGAGGTTGTCATGTTTCTATCCCATTTCAAGACCTGTTTGTTTAAAATAACCATTCTAGAAAACCGAACATTTATGATGCCATCTGCCTAAGCGGGAATGGGTCATTAACTTCACAAACTGAGATAAAGCAGAAGAAAAAAGTTATCATTTTTAATAATTTTTCAGAATAAAATTTTTTTATTCACTGGTCTGTGTCTACAACCTCAATGGGTTCTGTTAATGTTTCCTTTAGGCTTTCCACACAAGGCAATACTATCTATGAACAGCATTCTGAACTTTCTCCATCTAACTGCCAGGAGATGTTTGGACATCAGCTTATAAATGGACTGAGGTATAGTTCACAGACTATAGATTTTCCACCAGGAATGCAATTATTAGTGGGCATATGTGTTATTAAAGCCAGCAAATATCTGCTTGATCACTTTATGTTGTGAGGGCTACTGATCCTCATTCAATTATGTTTACCTGTGGTGTTTGAAGGACTGGCTTCCTCTGTCAGGAGAATGGGCTTCTGGAAAAGGTTGGTTGCCAGTAAAACTGGATTCCATCATTTTCTCCAAGGTGCGCCCCGGGTGTCTTTCCGTCTTCGAATACTGTATGACAATGACAATGCATTAAAAAAATCATGAAGTGAGGAAGATAGAAAAGGAGGAGAAAAGCTTTAAAAATAGTAATTAATAATGGGAGATACTCACTATATCTACCTCTACTCAACATATATGTATAGGACAATAGGTCTTTCTCCCTCTAGATTCTGGGTAATAAATGATTATAGAGAATCTTTCTGTCAGGAATGTCAGTCCTACGATTTCCATATTAGTCACCTCCACTATCTAGCTCCCCTCTGTTCAAGGGGAGATTTGAGAAGAAACTTAGGATCATAAGATCCCATACCTTGAGTTTTGCCTAGCTCCTTCCCTTTCAGTTTGCCAATTAAGTGCCTTCCCCCATGTCACACACAACTTAAAGGCTAACTCTCCCAATGAATCTTACCTGAATTCGTGAGGCAAACTGACCTCTCCCCTATCAATTTTCTTGTGCATCTTGCCCGGTCTTACCTTTTGTACATATTTCATTCTCCCTTGTGTCATCATTATCTGAGTATGTCACTACCCTTGATGAGGTTGGAAAAGTCTTATGAGCAAGTCTATTGTGTGGCTGTATTCAAAGTACCAAGCAAAACACCTTGAGCATAATACTTTATATAGCTTTTCAGAATGAGTGAGCCAAGGATATGACAGCCAATGGTTCCATGTAAGGTTAACGGGTGCTTGCAAAAGGGAACTCTGTTATTATAATTTACTAACTTTAAGACAAGATCAACCTCCTCCAAACACTTATACTCTCTGTTTCTGTCATTCTCTTTGTATCTCTGTCTCTGTTTCTGTCTCTCTCTCTCTCTGTCTCTGTCTCTGTCTCTCTCTCTCTCTGTCCCTATTGTCACACACACACACACACACACACACACAGACACACAAAGAGAAAACAAACCACAGACTTTAGTAACTGTGCAGCTATTTCTTATGCTGTGACATTATCAGCTCTCAGGAGATACATGATAAACTAAACAATCTCAAAGGAACTTTTTGACCCAGAAGAGATCACATCTGCTGCATCATTCAGTGTGCTACTAGGTAATTTTGAAATGCCTACAAGGTCCACAGCATTCTAAAGGGCCATTTGAAACATGTAACTATTCATTCAGGGTCCTTAAATGAAAATCCTAATCAGAAATATTACCCATGGAAATCTAAAGAAACTAGGGAGACTTTTGACTTCAAATTAACCAGAAGATATAATATGAGTCAAAGATATGGAATGCCCTTTTGAAAATACCTTTCCTCTTGAGCACAAAAAAATACCAGTTTGAAAATGGTTTTATATTGCTGAGACAAAATTAATTTCACATGCTTAAAGAAGCAGGTAATATTATCCTCTATAATATTTGTTTTTTTAGAGAGGCTAAATTGGATGAGAGAGACAGACAGACAGACAGGGACAGAGAGAGGCAGGGAGAGACAGACAGAAACAGAGACAGAAAGAGAGATCCTCACAACTAAAACAACCTGAATTCAAATCCTGTATTGGACAGTTCTCTTTACTCATCAGTGCCCTAGACAACTCTCTAAGACAGAAAGATAGTTAGAACAGCTATTGAGTATTTAACATGTGCCAAGCACTCTGTGTAAAACTATGAGCTGTAGAGAAGGTTCCAGCTTGCATTAGTAGAGAGAGTAAGCTTACCAGAGTTTCCTATACCAATGAAACCCCATTTACATCCTCTATTCATCTCTCTCCTCTCCTCTCCTCCTCCTCCTTCTCTGTCTCTCTCTGCCTCTCTGTCTCTGTCTCTTTTCCTGTCTCTGTCTCTCTGTCTCTCTATCTCTCTGTCTCTGTCTCTCTGTCTCTGTCTCTGTCTCTGTCTCTGTCTCTGTCTCTCTCTCTCTCTCTCTCTCTCTCTCTCTCTCTCTCTCTCTCTCTCTCTCTCTCTCTCTCTTTCCCCCTTCCTCTCTCTATTTCAGTTGGTGCTAATGGATATCACAGAGACTGCACAAAACTATAAAAGTGAAACTTCAATGGCCTATTTCAAAATAGGTTCACAGATCAACAAAGAAAACAAAACAGTGAAGGACTTGATGAACTGTTCAGGGAGCAGCAAAATCAGGATTATATACATTTATTTTTAACAAGTTTGACCCATATCTCATTCCCTTGGTATTTTCTCAATCAACCACTAAGTGGCAGCACTGACCACAGTTTGAACAAAACAATTTTGCAGAAAGGGAATACAGATGCTCCTCAAATCCAAAATGTGGTCAACTGAGTCAGAATTCCATCCCCACTCCCAACAAACATACTATTACCACTAAAATAATTCTGAGAGGGGCTTCAATGAGAATTCAGCTCATGATGCTCACCCACATACATTGATCACTCTTTTTAAATGAAATTAAAATTGTACCTAAACAGTATAAAACTTACATGTGAATACTGAAAACATCCAGAAAATTATCTGCATATATTAAAATATCTTTGCCTGGGATCATAGATACCATGTTTCTGACTATGTGATCAGTTTAAGATATGGGTTTGAAACCAGGTATCCTAAATACCTGCTTGCTATAAAAATGGACATGGAAGTAAAGAGTAAAGGAATATAATCTACATCAGAAGAAATTTTTTGCTTGCATGTGAAATTCTGCAATATTAATTATGCATATTTTCTGTGTAAAAGGACAAAATCTTTAAACTATTTTTGACATTAAGAATCAGGACATGGACAATATGGAGTCAAAAAGACTGGTTTCATATCTTGTCTCTGATGCAAACCAGCTCAGTGTCTGTAGGCAAATCTCTCAACTTCTTAAAGTCCTGGTTCCTTCATCTATAAAATGAGTATGATAGAAAAATGTAGTACATACAAGGTCAGGCTCTGAATCAGGCACAGTGTGTCCATCTCCAGAATCTGATACAAGCTCACTAAGTCACATTGGCCAAGTCACTAAATTTTTCATTGCCCTAGGATACCTTCTAATTTACAGAAGAGTTCCAGGTATACATTGAAAGAGAGAGAGAGAGTTGCCTTACCCATAGTTCCCTTCAGCAGTGAAATCTTAGGATCAGAAAAAAATAGCTTGACAACATGTGGGGAGTTAGTAAAAGCATGGACATCACAAAGTGATTGTAAGAGTCATAGATAACATGTGAAAGCACTTTACAACACTTATAGCATAATATGTGTTTTATCATTGATCATAATCAATATTTGTATTCTGATTCTCTATTAATCCTCTCTCTCTCTCTCTCTCTCTCTCTCTCTCTCTCTCTCTCTCTCTCTCTCTCTCTCTGTCTCTCTCTCTCTCTCTCTCTCCAGAATTCTCTAATGCCTTAGCATAGCTGTTCTTAATCTGGTATCTGTGAACTTTTTTTAAAAAAATGTGTTTTGGGAACTGTATTTCAATATAATTGGTTTCCTTTGTAATTTTACGTATTTTATTTTATGCATTTAAAACATTATCCTGAGGACAGATCCATAGGTTTCACCAGGCAAGGGTCTACATCCCAATTAAAAAAAAAAAAAAACTCTCAATGAGATTTGCATTTTAATAATAATAGAATGTAAGCTCCTTGGGGTCAAGGGCTGTTTCATTTTTGTCTTTGGTGTCTGGCACATAGTAGGTGTTTAGTAAATGCTTATTGGCCAATTAAGCACTGGAAATAGGATATTAGAGTTAATGTCATGTAAGTATTTTCATGAAGAACCCTTCAGTCCTTTACCCTTCCCTCCTTTTCCCAGTCCTCTAGGTGATCCCCAATGCTAGAGTGGTTCAGGCCCTCCTCCAAAAAGATTTTTTGTTCTTACACACACACACACACACACACACACACACACACACACACACACACACACACACTCCTACATACTCTCTGGGTTGCTTATTTCTTCAGAGCATAAAATATTACTTATCCTTCATTCAATGTAAGTCTAGGAAGGGATGCTTCAGAAAAATAAAATTGTGTGATACCCAGATAATTTATTAGGGCCTAGGTCACAAGCAGAAATAATTTTATGTCCTATATGTGCATCTCAGTTTGTAGTAGTGAATACTGATCTGGCAAGTGGCTTCAAGATTCCACATCTGAGAGAGCTCCAGGAAAGCCTGAACTCGAATGCAATTGAGATGTCAGTCTTGGACTCCAAGATTTGGAATGTGTTCATAGAGGTCCTGATCTGTTAACTTCTTTGATCCTAAGATTTTGTGGATGGTGCACTGAAATCAATAGACTGTTCACAGGGAGCAGGGACACACTGGCAACAAAGTGGCAGGACTCGCCCCTTCCCTCCCAGTAGTCCCCAGTGCTGATAGGCATTCACAGTAGGAGTGAAGAGGGCGAATGAAATCACTCATTTTGTCAGGGAGAGCAATGCTGACTGTGCTGATGATCACCCAGGAGAAAATTCTTGACCAAATAAAAAAAGAAGGCAAAAAAATAAGGATTTGAGAAAAGGAAGGATGTTTTAAAACATGTTTAAACGTCATTCCCTTTACTTTGTCTCCAACTGATCTGTGCTTGTGTCAAACAGTTTCTTAAATATGATTCCTATTTGGCAGTAGAGGGTAACTAAACTGAACGAACATAGAACATTTTAAAAAGTCACTTCTGCAAAAAGCAGCATCTACAAGCTTTTCAATCCAAGCTGAGATTTAGTTTTTATTATTGTATTTTATCCTACTTTATAACAAGTAGCATCATTAAGTTTTGCAGTGATGCACAGTCTCCGTATAGAGGATTTTGCTGTCAAAGAGTGATAGTTATGGGGTCCAATGAGTTAAAGAAATATACTTGACCTTAGAAGTTTCAGAAATATACTGCAACTTAGAGCACTGGCCTTGGAGAAAGGACTGTGATGGTTCAAATCAGCATTCCAGCATTTAAAAACTGTGACCTTGGTAAAGCCCTTTATTTCTCTAAGACTCAGTGTTTGCAAATATAAAAGAGGGAGTAGTACTACTTTTACTATTTGTCTTACTGTAAGGAAGGCCTTTTGCAAAATTTAAAGTGCTATATGCCTTATTAATATTTTAGTACTATTATTAAAAGTAGTCATACTAGGATTGACATCCAGATCTGTGCTTTCATTGGCATATGGATCTCCTGCTGTGTAAATTCCCTCCACCAGTGCAGGATGGTGATTGGACAACTTATCCATACCTCCAGATAGCCACCTCTTAAAAATTGTATGAGGCATTGGTAAATCAAGAAAGCTGTCTGTGGTTCCATAGTTAATTTATGTCAGAGGCTGGACTTGAACTCAGGGATGCCTAATTCCAAAACTTGCTTTATATCCACTTTGCCATGCAGCCTATTACTTGATAATTCCCCATTTTTCTGCCTCCACGGACAGCATCTGTCCCCTCTGTAGCTTTCTCATGAATCGCATCAACAGACTTATCTGAGGCCTCATCACCTCTACCCTGAACTATTGGAACAGTTTTGGATTGATCTTTTCCTACTCTGTCATCTTCCACCCAGTTGCCAAAGTAATTTTCCTTTCATGAATTTCTGACCATGTCACATTCTTATTCAATAAACATCAGTGATTCCTTAAGGTCTCTAGAAAAAGAATCAACTGCTCTGCTTGGCTATTAAAGCCTTTTTCAGTCAGGCCTGCATCTATCAAATTAGCCACATTAGGCATTATTCTCTTTCTCTCTTTTTTTTAGTATGTGGTCCAGTCAAAGTGGTCTTCTTTGTCTCATATCTGTTATACTCTGTCTCCCATCTTGTCACCTCTGCACTGGCTTCTGCCAGCACAGTACAATATATATTCTCATCTGACCTCAAAGCCTTACTCATTTTGAGGCTCAATCCAAAGAACATGTTCTATATAAAGCCTTCCTGACTCCCTTGCCAATTGCTAGTGTTCTCCCTCCCTCACTTCTCTCATTTAACTGTCTTATATTTCTTTTATGTTTCTTCTACTTGCAGTCACATATCTATGTGTTTCCTCCCTGTGATGGCTTATAAGGTCCTCAAGAGTCGGGAATGTTTTATTTTATTTTTGTATCCTTAGTACCTGAAAAAGTGATTGTCACATACTAAGCACTTTAGTCTTAGCAACTGACACATGGTAGGCACTTAGTAAATTCAAAATGATTGATTAACTTTTCATAGCTATTATTAATATTGAGTAAGCTCCTATGTTTCATTTTTGATTCTTCCACTATTCCAGAAAAGTGGTATCTCCAGGAATTCACAAGGCCATTATTCACATATTTCAAGGCACAAAATTATGATTTTATAAAAAATATCACTGTCACCCTCCTCTAACTCCAAATAAATGTCTCATTCTCTTCATTCCCCTTGCCTTCTGAAGATTAGGATCTCTTTGAAGATGACAAGATTTCCTGTTTCTCTAGGTCAGAATCCAGACTTTCCACTTTTACTCTATCAGTATCATTGCTGCTTCCAGAAAGAGTACGTGTTGCTTCACTAGACTATCTGTTCCACATCTTGTTAAACAATTGTAAAGTGAAACCCTTTCCTATGAATGTTTAATGAACTTAGGGGAATGTCTAACATTGAAGATTCACTTGTTAAACACTGTGAATAGGAAAGCATTCCAAGTAGGCAGACCTGACTTCAGGACACAAGACTAGTTGGATTTCCCTCAAGAGGAAAGCATTCTGATCATTGGAGTGGCCCCTCACACATCTTCTGGAGCAGATAAGCAAACTTTTCTTCTGCTATTGAGCCTGCCAGATGTAGTGGACTTTCCCTGAGGGGAAAGAGAATGGGCCTTCCTATTTCTCTTCTCTTTCCTAATTGTCATCTTTTAGTTCAGACCACAGAAAGAAGGAAATCATACAGGTGCTAGAAAAAGTACCCTCTCCTTAGGGCAACATGCTGATGAAGTAGATGGAGCAAGCAGGATGAAGGATATGAGATATGAGACAAAATGCAGGATGTGACAAGCCAGAAAAAGTGATCAAAGAAGACTATGCATTGAAGCCCCTGCTGGGGACTTAACCTGTGTGCTTTCACAAAACACCCCCTTACCTGACATTCCAAAACAACTCCCTCCCTCCCCTTTTCCTATTTCCTTTTCTATTCTTTTTGCTTATCTGTATGATAAAGGCACCTCCAGACTATGGAATATACCAGACATTCCAGATCCCTGCCCGCCCCTCCTCCCCTTTCTTCTATCCCAATGAGCTGTATATAGACCAAACTCCTATCCCCAATAATGGCTCTGCCTCCCATTGGGGAGGAGGGCCCACTCCTCCTCCCTTAGGTAAGCAGGGATCACCACCTATGCTCTGCCTCCTATGGGAGCAAGCCCTCTTGGGTCTGTCACCCCAAATGCCTTTCTTTAACTTGGAGAACTGTCTGAGTGAATTTCTTTCAGGACTCTAAAAGCCAACATTCTTGGGATGTACCCTGAACTTCCTCAATACCTTGCTACTCTTCCTAATTCTGTCTTGCTATCATCTTGGGAAGTAGCATGGTCATCATTTCCTCATCTTTAAAATGAGCTTTTCAGATTATACAGTCTCAGAAGTCCTTTCTAAGCCTAAATCAGCATTATATGATTATTCAGTTAATAGATATTTTAGCACCAACTATGTGTCAGGTTCCATGCAAAACATTGGGGATAATGAAGAAATGCAAAAGATAGTCCCTGATGATTGCTATAGGGGTCAGTTATGTTTCTAACTAAGGTATATACCTTAATAGGATAATAGACTATAATGTCATTCACAGTTCTCAGAACCATTTGGACTAGGTTCCTGAATTTTAACTTGAATCAAAGCAAATTATCTAGGAGAGTCAAAGTATCCTATGAATGAGAAGACTGGGTAATTCAAAGCTCTACTTTATTTGCAGCACAAACTCATTCTAATCTGTGCAGCACCATGAGGCTATCAGATATTTACTCTTTGGGAGTCACCTCTTTCCTAGGTCTGCTGCTTTACTGACCAGGATAGGGTATAACTTCTGGCTAAGGCAATTTATTTGGAGGATGTCATGAAAATAGCAGTGAACCAGGAGATTAAAGGCCACAGGCACTGGAATAATGTTGATGAAAGATGCAAGTAGAATAGGAAACTGGGGTAGATTAGAGGTTAAGTAACTTAGCAAAAGTCACAAAGTAAGTAACTTGGAACTTAAGCTTGCTTCTTCTGACTTTAAGTCCATTGCTTTTAACTTTACACTCTGCTAGGTAACGTTTATGCCTTTGTCAACGTCAAGGAACAATTATGCCTTTGCAAAATGCAGGCTGTTTCCATACTAGAGAATACACATAGTAGATGAGAGGCATCACTCTGCTTTTCAGATTATTAGGGAGAGTGACAGTAAAGTTACCTAATTCATGGATGACACAAAGTTCAGAAGGATAGCTAGGGTCAAAAACAGGAACTGAATAGATTCTTTCAGTTCAGAGCTTTGGGTTTCATAGGGATGAATTTGAAATTTCATAGGGGTACATATAATACTGGACAGTTAGATTCTCCCCCAAAATCAATGAAGAAATATGGGATGGGGGGAGATATGACCAGAGATATGAAACAGAAGTGAAGATTTCAGGAAACTCTTACCTCAATATCAGCTGCTTTTAAAATATGGCAACCCAAATAATAAGGTAAATTCAGATTGCATCAGTGGAAACAGTTAGACAAAGGAGGGAAGTGCTACTGACGTCATGTTCTGCCAAATGAGGACTGGTTATAGGAACTAAGAGTGTTTAGTCTATGAAAGAAAGAATTCAATGGATATGGTATCCATTGCCATATGTTTGAAAGATTGTAATTGGGAATAAAGAATATACTTGTTCTGCTTAGTCCCCTGGGACATAACAGGAACAATGAGTAAGATATTGTCAAGAGGTCAATTTTATCTTGATATGAGGAAGCTTTACCTAATCATTGAAGTTCTCTTGAAATGGAATTAATAGCCTTGGGATGTAGGGAGTTCCCCAATACTGGAACTCTACAGGGAAAAGCTGAAGGACCAGTTGTTGAGTGAATAGAGGACAGAAAAGGATTGGATGAAGCAATCTTTGAAATCACTTCTAATCTAAGATTTTGTGATCCTTTGTTATATGATGACCTTTGTTATACAGTCTCAGCTGAGCATTTAATAATCAGTTGGTATTTATTAAATTTCTCTCAAACTCATCATATTTTTAAAAAATGAAGATTGTTACCTGGAAAATATAAGAAAATGATGAGTAAATACTGTAGAAATCATAAAACGCTATGCCAAATTAAGATGCTCTCATTCCACTGAAGGGTCAATTGAAGTATCATGGGTTGCCTGTTATATAATAAGCACTAAAATTTATATAATTCCTTGAAAGTTTCTTTTAAATTAATTATGCTTCCCTTATATCAGAGATACATGTCATACAAGTATTAGTATTCCTTCTTTACAGATAAGAGAACTTAGATCAGAGAGATTAAGAGACTACTCTGTGACAAAAAAGCAAATGAATATTGGAGCAAAATTTTTTAGTGTGGTCCTCTTAACTCTAAGTCCACTGCTTTTTTTTTTTTTAACTACAGCCAGATGCTCCTCTAAGATTAACTACTAACAGATATAAGACAAAACATCAAAGGACTTCAACTCACAGAATAGGATAGGCATATGAAGAATATTTTAATGTTATATCAGAAGTGACTAACTTATGATCATTAGTGAAAATTCAAAATCTATCCTGCCACTGCAAAATCAAAATAAAAGCATAGCAGCATCCCTCTTCAATTATTCCAAAAGGAAGTTTAGCAAAATGTTGGTGTGAGAAGATTATCATTTGTGGGCAACATCTAAATACATCTGTTCTGTACAACATAATGACATTTTTGGTAATGATTTCTTAGAATCACAAATGATATAAAAATTCAGAGCGATTTAAACATGTGGAGGGGCTTTAATGTACCCTGGGTGATTGCCTATTATACAGAAATGCTTGGTTTGTACCAATGGCTTTGTTTCAGGGCCTTTGTTCATCAGAAGCTGAAAATGCTACATTATAGAGAATGGAAGGAAATGGTACCCTTGGATAGAGAATAACTGTAAAAAGGAGAGAAATACCTCTGTGTTTATCAAACAGAATTCTCTTCCTTTTAATTGTTTTGTACTGTTTTGCATAACTGATTTTTCTGAGACTCTATCAAAGTTAACACTGCTTCAGGCTGCAGAGAGGAGCCATGTGCAAAAAAGCCAATGTTTGGTCCTTGATAAAATGCCTTCTCAGCTTCAGCAAATGAGAAATGTTCTTTTAAGGAACATGTGCATGTGCACACGTGTGTGTGTGTATAAGTATTTGTACATACATATTCACATAACATCCATACATATATCTTCTCAGAGTTATATATGCATGTGTGTATACCTATACAGACATAAACACATATAGACATATAAACATGATAATTACATAGCATTTGTGTCTTAGTAATGAAAACAATACAGAAGGTAGGCAGGTAGGCAGGCAGGCAGGTAGGTAGGAAGGAAAGAAGGAAGGAAGGAAGGAAGGAAGGAAGGAAGGAAGGAAGGAAGGAAGGAAGGAAGGAAGGAAGGAAGGAAGGAAGTTATTACCCATATTCCATACAGTTTAAATTATTGGTTAAGAATTGGAAAGATACATTATCTACTGTATTCCAAGTACTGTACTAAGTGCTTTTTGATTTTGATCCTCAAAATAACTGCATGAATGAAACATTATTATTATCCCTCTTTTGCAGTTGACAAAACTAAGTCAGATACCATTTAAGTAACTTGTTTAGGGTCACACAGTTTGTGTCTGAGGTTGGATTTAAATTTGGGTCTTCCTGATTTTAGGCACAGAGTTCCATCCACTATGCATTTTAAATTGGGCATTTTAACACATTTAAAAAATAAATATTAATTCTTCATTCCTAATAACAGAATTACCAATAGCATCTAGCATCACATATTTAGAGCTGGAGGGGAGTACAAAGGTTATTGGGCAAACTCTTAACATTTTGCAGATGAAGAAACTTTGCACTAAAATTTTCCATGACTACCCAGTGTCACACATATAGTAAGTATCAGAACTGGGACTTGAAACCAGACTAACTGTAAATGAGCTGTTCCTTCCTGTGCACCATGCTGCCTCCTTTTCATAGTACTGAAAGTAGTTCATAGCTCCTAAATTTCACTAGCAAACTGTTTAGAAGTTGTAATTTATGATAGCCAAAGTCTAAAAAGAAAGCAGCTTCTGTTCTTTCTGCCAAAGTCCCTTTGCCCTTTCTCCCATGTCTACCCTTAAGACATAGAGTCATCCTTCCAGATACAGAGATTCAGCACTTCTGAGACAGTTCGAGCTCAAGAACAGCCAGCACCAGGAGCACCCATTAACTCAGTGAATCCAGCTGCATTGCTCCAGGGTACACTTGGCCAGATCACTTACATTTGGCTGCTGGCCTCTGCTCTGTGCCACATTTTCTGACTTGACCATCATGCTGGAGGCATTGAGGCTGTACTTTTTAACACTCTGCATTTCTTTCAGCTGCCCCTGTATTTGTTTAGCTTGTTTCCTGCAGGTAGAAATGAAAAAAACAAACATGTATTTGTTTGTATTCAAAGATATTCAATATGCATGCAATTTTGACTCCTCAGAACAAACACCATTCTTATAACCTCTGACATTTACGACTTTCTGAAGATAGCAATATTAAATTACCAAGGAGTTATCATTCCCATCACACTAGGGAACCACATGCTATGAATATAATTGAGCTGGTGCCTCCTATTATCCATGAAAATACTGAGGAGTGGGCAGATGTGTCATTCTTAAATGGAGTTTATGTGCGGGAGGAAAGAAAAATGCTTTCAGCCTCCTGGCTTCTCTGACTTCCTTCAGGACTCATGCCAAATCCAACCTTCTATAAGAGGTCTTTTTACTATGTCCCCTAGTGTCTTCCCTCTGAGATTTTGTCCCATTTAGACTATATATATGTATCTTTTGTGTATATAACTGTTTGAGTATTGCATTCCCCTTAAAATGTGAATCCTTGAAGGATGGGGCTAGTTTTGGTATTTTTTGCATTTTTGTTGGTGTTATTTGCCCTTTACATTCCCAGTGCTTTGCACAATGCTTTGTGTACAATAAGTATAGAATAAATACTTAGAGCATATCCTGTATGTATTGCTCAAAAGATTTTAGCCCTGAGTTATTTAGTGTAAGGAATATGAAATAGAATAGTAGCAAGGAGTGGAGCCAAGATGGCAGAGTAGAAGCAAGGACCTGCTAGAGCTTTCCTCACAAACCCCTCAAAAATCCTATAAAAATGACTAACCAAATTCTAGAGCAACAGAATCCACAAAATGTCAGACAAAAGACAATTTCTGGCCCAAGATGATCTGGAAGATCTACAAGAATGGTCTATCGTACCAAGCTGGGAGTGGAGTGCAGTTTGTTGTGGGCATGGAGAGAATGGTAGCAGGTCTTAGAGAACTGAGTCACTCGAAGCTACTGTGCTTTTCAGATTTCTCAACCCACAAATACCAAAGACAGCTTCCAATATCAGTGGGAAGGTCTCTCACTTGGTTGAGAGGGAAGCATGGCCCTGTCCCAGCCCTAGCCTTGACCCCATGCCTAGGGCAGCAGCAGCCACTGCTGAAGCAGAGGCAACTTCTGGAGCCCATCACTTAACAAAGAGCTCAAAAGTCAAGTAATTGACTGGGGAAATGAGCAAATTGGATAAAAGAGACAAACTATAGATTCTCACTTTTTTAATGAAGAGATATATTTTCTTACATCATTAATGACAATGAAGATCAAAACATTCAACCAGAAGAAGACAACAAAGCCTAAGCTCCTGCATCCAAAGCCTCCAAGAAAAATATGAATTGGTATCAGGATATGGAAGAGCTCAAAAAGATTTTGAAAACCAAGTGAGAGGAGTAGAGGAAAAATTGGGAAGAGAAATGAGTGATACAAAAAAATCATGAAAAATGAGTGAATAGCTTGCTGAAGGAAACTCAACAAAGTGCTGAAGAAAATAACACCTTTAAAATTAGACTAACCCAAATGGCAAAAGAGGCACAAAAAGTCAATGAGGAAAAGAATGTCTTAAAATGCAGAATTGACCAAATGGAAAAGGAGGTGCAAAAGTTCACTGAAGAAAATTAAAAATTAGAATGAAGCAAATGGAAGCTAATGATTTTGTGAGAAATCAAGAAATTATAAAATAGAACCAACAGAATGAAAAAAAATAGAAGACAATGTGAAATATTTCATTGGAAAAACAACTGATCTGGAAAATGGATCCAAGAGAGACAATTAAAAAAATATCAGACCACCTGAAAGCCATGATCATAAAAAAGAGCCTAGACAATATCTTTCAAGAAATTATCGAGGAAAACTGTCCTGATATTCTAGAACTAGAGGGGGAAATAGAAATGGAAAGAATCCACTGGTCACCTCCTGAAAGAGATCCCAAAAGGAAAACTCCTAGGAATATTGTAGTTAAATTCCAGGGTTCCCGGTTCAAAGAGAAAATATTGCAATCAGCTAGAACAAAACAATTCAAGTATTGTGGAAGCACAATCAGGATAACACAAGATTTACCAGCTTCCACGTTAAGGGAATCAGAGGTCTTAGAATATGATATTCCAGAGGTCAGAGGAGATAGGATTAAAGCTAAGAATCACCTACCCAGCAAAACTAAGTATAATACTGCAGGGGGAAAAATGGAATTTCAATGAAATAGATGACTTCCAAGCATTCTTATTGAAAAGACCAAGCTGAATAGAAAATCTGACTTTCAAATACAAGATTCAAGAGAAGCATGAAAAGTTAAGCAGGAAAGAAAAACTATAAGGGGCTTATTAAAGTTGAACTGTTTACATTCCTACATGGAAAAATGAAATTTTAACTCATTAGAACTTTCTCAGTATTAGAAGAGTTGGAGGGAATATATGTGTGTGTGTGTTTGTGTGTGTGTGTGTGTGTGTGTGTGTGTATGGAGAGAGAAAGAGAGAGAAAGAGACAGAGACAGAGAGAGAAGACAGAGTATGCAGAGGGTGAGCTGAATATTAAGGTATATCTAAAAAAGAAAATTAAATGTTGAGAGGAATGTACTAGAAGAAAGAGAACGGGAGATGTAGAATGTAGTAAATCATCTCACATGAAAAAGGCAAGAGATAGCTTTTGCAGTGGATGGGATAAAGGGGAAGGTGAGAGGGAATAAGGAAGCTTTCCCTTCATTGACTTTGGATTCAGGAAGGAATAACATACACATATAATTTGCTATGGAAATTAATCTTACCTGACAGAAAAGCAGGGGGGAAGGTGATAAGAGAGGGCAGATAATAGAAGGGACAGCAGATTTGGGGAAGGAGTAAACAGAAGCAAACATTTTGGTAGATGGACAGGTCAAAGGAGAGAATAGAATAAATGGAGGGCAGGACAGGGTAAAGGGAAATATAGTTAGTCTTTCACACCATGACTATTATGGAAGTGTTTTGCATGACTACACATATTTAACCTATTTTGAATCACTTGCCTTCTCAATGAGGGTGGATGGGGAGGGAAGAAAGGAGAGAATGTGGAACCCAAGTTTTAAAAATGAATGTTAAAATTTGTTCTTAAATGCCCCTAGGAAATAAAATATATAGGAAATGGGGTATAAAAATCTATCTTGTCCTATAAGAAAATAGAAGAGAAGAGAATGGGGAGGTGAAAGAAGGGAAAGTAGATTGGAGGAAAGGGTAATCAATATACATACTGTCCTGGGGTGAGGGAAGGGGGAAAATAGGAAAAAATTTCAATTTCAAAATTTTGTGGAAGTGAATGTTGAAAACTGAAAATTTTTTTTTAAAGAGAGAACAACAAAAGAAAAAAAAATAGAACAGCAACAAGAATCTGTAGGGAAGGATCTTATTTGTTGTCTCAGTGGGAAAATCTCTCCTGATGTACACTGGAGGGCCAGTTCTGTAAAGAAAAAAGGGTGGCATCTACATTCTTTGCTTTTGGAGTATTCATTGACCTCAATGGGAAGGTGAAACACATCTTTTCATGTTCTCTACCTTTTGTTGTGCTGACCTACATGGTCTATTCCTCATGCCTAGAATGTTCTCCTTCTAGCTTCCTTGCTTCTTTCAAGTCCCAACTAAAACCCCACATTTTATAGAAATCCTTTTCATAATGTCCCTTAATTCTAGTGCCTCTCCATGCTATTTTTTCCCTCTAATTTATCCAGTTTATAGCTTGTCAATGCAGAGTTGTTTACCTATTGTCTCCAGATTCAATGGTGAGCTCCTTGAGGGCAGGGGCTATTTTTGTTTGTTTTTGTTTTGTGTGCCTTTCTTTGTATCCCCAGTGTAGGAGTGCCTGGCACAAGAGATAATTATTAAATGTTTGACTGAGTCACTGTTGATCATCTCAATCAGTGTTTATAGAGTACTCTCATTCAAAATAAATGTAAGTACTTTCTGTGCTGTAGACCACTTTAGTCCCGGGATAATTGTAGACTATCTTAGGAATATAACTTCCCCTCTTATGTCACCTGAAATATGTTTCTATAGAGCTTCTAGGCAGGAAGCAGCAGTCCTCAAGGGGACAAACCTGAAAGAAGTTACACCTGGGCTGTGTTCTAAAGGAATTCAGTCTGGAAGCTGCTGTCCCATCTCTGCTGCCACCTCCTACGGGAGGTCTTCCTGATTCTCTTCATTTCACCCTCAACCCCCAGTTAGTAGCGCTTTATCCCTCTTAAAATGAATATATATTAACCTGTGTATACTTTATATTTTCTTTTGTTTATTCCTTCCATCATTGCCATTAGAATGTAAGCTCTGTAGGAGGAGGTAATGTTGCCTTCATGTCTTTGTAACCTTAGTGCTTGACATAGGTCATGACACACTGTAAATGCTTAAGTAATATTTGTTGTCTTATTGAACATGAATCATTTTTACCTGAAAAATGAAAGCATAGTTCATGTTTTCTGTGTGACTTTAGCAAAATGACCTTTGGTTGCTATGGTAGTTCTATTTAGAGGTTACTGAGAATTATCGAATTCTTTGACTTTATCAAACAAGTTCAATGAAATGCTGAGAATAGGATGCAATTGTGCCCATTCAAACATTCCTTTTATCTTCTCAGTCTTCTGAGAAGCTTTTATCCTTTTCCTGGCTTTAATCTGGTCTTAATAATCTAGCTACTTCCCAACAGCCAATCTGTAGACTATTTGTTAGAAATAAATCCATCATATTTCCATTAAAAAAACTGCATCACAAAATTGGTTATCACTGTTACAATAGGATCAGTGATTCAGGCATGCAGTATGATGTTGGGAAACAATGGTCCAACATATTAGTTAGAAACACTAGCCTAGCTAGCATTATGCATGTGGGCACCAAGGCAATACCTATCTATTAGATTAAAATATTACAGTTAAGTAGCTATCATAGTCACCATCTTGGTAGTCCTTATCATCATACAAAAGCAGTTATATCTAGGATCAAACATGGAGAGTATCAAGTGACTTTAGAAGATGGCTAGCCCAATTCTCTCATTTTGTAAGACAGAAAATTGTTCACTCACCAAAGATCAAATTCTGGACCTTCTCTAACCCTTTCTCAGCTACCTTAGTATCTTCTTTCTGCTTCTGACGATTTCCCATAGACTTCTTTTCCTTTTCCAACCTCTCTTCTCCAATTTTAAAATCCACTCAACAATCAATCAGTAGCACTTGTTAAGCATCTAAAGTGTGTCAGACACTAAGTTCATGGGATCATAGATATAGAGTGGTATTGATAGATTTGAATTGACTGAAGAGATCATCTAGTCTAGCCCTGGAATTAAGAAAAGTGGAAATTGAGACCTAGAATATTAAAAAAAAATTCTCCAGGAACAAAAAAAGCACAAGATGGAATTTGGTTCTCCTCACACCATTTCCAGAGCTCTTCCCACTATATCAGTTATTGGAGAAGATTTAGAATTTAAACCACTATATCGAAGAATACAGTATATGAACCTCTCAGCCTCTCCATCCAAATTCTATGTAGTAATTGCTTCTGCAGTGTCAGAGGAAAGACTAAGGTATGTTTAAGAGATATTGCCAAGGTGAAACAAACAAATCCTTGGCAACAAGGATTGGGGGGGGGGGAGGAGTAAAAATACAGTGACAAGTCTAGGATAATTCCTGGCTTGTGAACCTTAGGGACTGTGAGGATAGTATTGCTTACCACATCACTAGGAAAGGGGGTAGGGGGTTATGGTGAAAGATAATGAGTTTTGTTTTTGGCATATTGAGTTCAAGATATCTACTGGATGTTCAGTTAAAAATGGCTAAAAGGCAGTTGAAGATGTGAGAGTGGAGGTCATCAGAGAGTTTGCAGAAGGATAGGCAGATTTGAGAATCATCAGCATGGAAAGAGTAATGAAATTCATGGAAGCAGATGAGATTACCAAGTGAAGTAGTACAGAAAGAAAAAAGAAGGCCCAGGATCAAAGTTTGAGGGATAACTATGGTTTAAGGCATGATCTGGAAGAAGATCCAGCAAAGGAGACCACTTTTCATATTTAACTCCATATAAATATTTCAGTTTATTCTTAGAATTTATGATGAATAATGAATGTAGCATTGGTGCTGATTTTTCCAAATTTTGGTCACATTTAGGGAGGGTTTTTAATATGCTCATAGAATGGAAATGTAGATGAGATAAGCCCATTCCTTTGTTTAGAGGACAAGGTATACAAACATCAAACTCTTCATCCTCTCCAGGGCAATGGAGTTTAAAAATTAGTTTCAAATACATCATGGGTCAAGAAAAATAAAGCAATGTGAAATGAAAGACAGAGAATCTTTAGATTTCCTATCTCATTCCAAACATTATTCTCCTTGTTGCCTTAGCCTGCACTTTTAAGCATACACTGGGGAACTTCCAAGGAAAAAGCCCTAAAATGCAACATAAATGCTTCTCCAGAACATAGACCTTCTTTCATAACTGGCATAAAGGCAACAGCTCTCTTTGTGTCAAGGTCTTCCTTGCGTTCCATCTGGTCAGTCAGAAAGGCAAGCAAGTTCTGGGTCACTGCTCCCCTTTTGACTTTTGTTCTTTTGAGCCTCTGTTAATGACACTGATATTTATAGATGTTTTCATGTTTATACATCAAGTCCAACCCAGCCTGAGCCTGTGGAAGGTTATTGTTCATCTCCGTGCCCACTCATTGCCCAAGGAAGTGAGAGATTGACAGCTCTGAAAGACTGAAATTCTCTATTTATCCAGCTGTTCTCCATTTCTCCTGATTACCATAATCAGTTTTTAGTTTAAATGTGGTGCAACTACAAATTATACTCTAAAAATAAGTGATTAACTACTTCTTCAAAGTAATTTGCTTATTGTTAAATCCACAATTTCTTCTCCATACACAGCACTTATGAAGAGACCCTTCTGCCGCCTTGATGGTAACTGATATCCCAATCCTGCTGGTGCCATGGTGAATATTCTGCTCTCCCAAGTTGGTGGCCATCAAGTTTCAATGAGACAGAGAGTGAACTGAGCTCGCGGAATTCTGCAAGTCCTCTCATACAGCTCTCAACTTTTCCTCAGTTGTCTCTAACACCAGAATCAGCAATTATGGACTCATTGAGTTTTTATTTTGGGTTTCAATTTTATTATAAAACATGTTTGTTATTACCCTTTAATACCATATGCATATATATATATATATATATATATATATATATATATATATATATAATCAACTGTTACATAACCCTTTCATGCTTACAAAGTATTTTACATTCATTAATCCACTGGATGCTCACAGAGTCCTTATGATTTGTCTTTTCAATGCTTAGATCACAATGTGGGGGGTACTCCCTCCAACAATGGAGGTTGCCACCCATCTATGCCTTCTCATGCTTTCTGCCACTTTTGTCTATATCTTCTCACAATCATCCAGAGGGCTGGGTATCTTAATATTATACTTTGACCAATAAATATTAGGCTCCTTTCAGTTGTCTTTTCTTCTTGATCCCTGACTGACTCACCTTCCTGTCTGGCCATATTTCTCTCTGATGATGTCTTATCTCACTTCTCTAGGACAATTCTTCCTTAACATTATGGTCCTGCTCATCTACTTCTACCCAGTCACTCTCCATTGCCCCTTGGATGATCAATTCTTCACTGAAGGTAGTAATTCGTGACTTAGAGACATGTAACATTATGAGGAGAATATTGTTTAAAAAATGGTAGTCTTTTGTTTCAGGGTAAAGCTTGGAGTCAGAAAAAAACTCTGGTCAATATCTTAAAGAAATCCAGCCTGCTCTTCACTTTCTATTCTATTGTGGGGCAAGTTCATTGTCCATTTATTGGCCTAGCTAAGATAAATGAACAGGCGTGCTGTAAGCTTTGTCCATTCAAAGGCTTCTCATAGTCTGTATAATAGGATTTTTTTTTAACTGTTCAGTTCTTTCTGTAGAGATTACGGGGCAAATCGCTTTGAGTTATACCTTACAGGAGAAGTCTGGAATGGTATGAGACTTTTTGCCATTATCCACAAACATATCTGGGGGATTTCCACATTTCATCTTACATCTCTGTACCTTTGTATAAGCTTTGTTTTCACATCAACCTTGTAATCTTTTTCAGAGTTACACCGATATTTACATATTTATACACTTACTGCAACCCAGCCTGAGACTTTGAAGAGCTATTGTTCATCTTTGTGCCTACTCACTCCCCCAGGTAGTGAAAGATTGAAAACTGAGAATCTGAAACCCTTTATTTATCCAAGCATTCTCCAGAGTTTAAATGTCTCCTTAAGATGATAGTGTACTCCCCCTTAAATTTCCTTGTATTTTCAAATATATTTTAGTGTATATCTTTTTTTCTCTCCCTAATAGGATATAGGACAGGGACTATTTTCTTTTCTACCTCTAGTGCCTGGCACCTACTAGGTACTTGCAACATGATGACTTGCTGGCAAATTGTTCTATAAGGAATGTCTCCATTTCAACTTTGCACTGGACATCTTACATGGTAATGGTAAATATCCTTGGTGAAGATAGGGTCTTCCTATCTATTTTATAGTTTGGTTCATGCTAATAATGAGAGGGTTAATAATAAGGAAACTAAAGATCAGAGAGCTTAAATGGCTTGCCCAGATACATTTTGAAGTCTGAAATTAAAACCAAGTGTTCTTGAATTTGACACCATTCAATTTTTCCTGTATTACATTATTGCCTCTCATATGCATTATGCAGACCGTACATGTACATACATGTATAGGTATATATACATGTTGATATACATGTAGATATCTATACATGTACATCCAAATTTGTATATATACGTACATATGTGTGCATATATGTACGTAAACACATACGCACTCTGAAATACACCCTTTATGTGGTTTTCTGTGTTTAACACTTTGCCAAATTACAAACAACATGTAGAATATTTGGATCCATTCATAATCTCTAAAACTCTAATTTCTGAGAAGCATACTAAGTGGGAAGTCATTCTCTTTTCCCAAAATTGCTCACAGTTGATTCCTCACCACCTTCATGCACCACAAATGACTCTTCATTGGTTCTAGAGCCATGCTTACTGTCCTTATAAAAAGTGGTGGATGAGGACACTTCAAATTTTCCAGCCTTAATAGACCTCTTTCAAAATGAGCCAGACTTTTCACTGTGTTAAGTGGATCCCAATATATTCTCCCTTTGAGCATGACTGAAGGCCTCAATCAAAGACATGTATGCTTATTTGGAAAGCAACCACTTCTGCCTTCTCTAATTGCATTCAGACCTCAAAAACAGATTTTTTTGAGTTGAGTTACCTGTAATTGACATGTAAGTTAAATGAGCTTTCTGCTTTTATACACAGTCTTTTTAGTGGGGTTACTTGCTAATTTACCAAACATATTCCCTGCATCATGAAAAGTGAAGATATGGAAAACACTTTTTTTTCCCTTGTTAAAGTGAAATTTCATGCTCTCAGTTGAATGAGATGGTACCCTGTGTGGTTCAGAAATAATCTCCTATTTTCAGGAAAGTTATTTATATCCTGATAGAGAAGATACTAAATATGTCAATATAGATTTCTTACAGATGAAAGTAACAGAGGAATAGTTCTTGATCACTGAAGCATAATGGAGTCTGTCTCATTGCTGATAAGGAAAGATAGGCCTATCCCCAATATTCCCGAATTCATTAGTCATTGTAAAATTTGAGGCTCAGACATTGAGATTTGATGAGAAAAGATTCTCCTGTCAAACCAGCTGGTCTAGTGCCTCCCAGGGGATACTCCTGCTTTGAACATGAGCTGTAAAATAGAAATGTAGTTAAGAGCCTACGCTGAAAAATGACTTTATGACACGACAGAAAGCATCTTACTTGCTTTTGAAGTAGAATGCAGCACAGAGCATGCCCACAATGATGATACCAAAGATGATACAGGAAATTGAAAGCACCTGCCTTTGGTAAACTTCTTCACTCTCTGTGAATAGAAAAAAACAAAACAAAATGAGATTAGATTTTTATTTTAATTGAAGAGTGAGGGAAGAAGTTTGTAAAGAAAGAAGAATTCATTATTCTTTCATTTTTTTTCTTATGGATTTTGACAATCAACAGCTTCTTTGAAAGATGTTGTTCTCTCCTATTATGGTATGAATAACAACCATGGAAGTGAATAAAATGACAAGAAATTAATAAGTTATTATCTCTCCCATCTTTTCTCTACCACCAGCTTCTGAAATTGACTATCTTGTGATCTTAGACAACGCAATTCATCTTTCCAGGTTTCAATTAACTCACCTGGAAAACAATAGGATTGGACTAGGTGATTTCTAAGGGCTCTTCCAGTCCTAAGTCTGTGAGTCTGTGTTATTGTCCATAGACTCTATGAATTTGGTGTTTCTGTATTTTATCATCTGGGCTTCTAGTAAGCATTTGTATACCGTGAAATATTTGGCATAACATATATATCAACAGTGTGTCCAATAACCCATGCTGATTGTTTAAAAATTAAAACAATGAACAACAAAAAACCAACAAATTAAGTTAAAATATAAAACAGCAAAACTTGCAGCTTTTTTCTTGTTTGCCAGACTTTCTACTTGCTGTTTCCCCAGTGTTTCTGAGCAGCTTTCTGGTGAGTAAATCCTCATCTCCTTCCTCAGCCATGCGTTACTTGCATTTGTGTGAAATGTTAAGAACTCTGAGTGCTACTTGCTGAAGTTCCTTCTGGAGGTCTCTCATCCTTGTGTTGGCACATGCTGGCTTGTTTGGCTTCTTGACAGTCTGAAGTCAACTTAGACCAGTCAGAGTCATGAGTCTGCCAGAGGTATTGTATGTGTTTGCTGTCAAGGCCAATCAAAAATTCCCCCAAATGTAATGGAAAGCTATCAGTTCTTTGCTGAGCTGAGATTGCTATTTGTTATTCTCTGTTACCTAAAATGTCTGTTTAATTCCTTCATATGAGAAAGAAATGTCTTATGTAACCAATAATGGTGGTGAGGTGATAAAAGAGTCTTGGACCTGGGGTCAGGAAGTTGTTATCATTCAGTCATGCCTGACTCTTCATGACCCTATTTAGGGTTTTCTTGGCAAAGATACTGGAATTGTTTGCTCTTTCCTTCTCCACTTCTTACAGATGGAGAAACTGAGGCAAACAGGATTAAATGACTTCCCCAGGGTCCCATGCAGCTACTAAATGTCTGAGGCCAGATTTGAACTCAAGATGAGTCTTCCTGACTTCAGGCCTAGCACTCTTTCCACTGTGCCACCTAATTATCCAAGGGTCAGGAAGACCTAAGTTCAAATCTTTCTTCAGATATTTTGTAGATGTGTGACCCTAGGCAAGTCACTAAAACTCTCTCTGTTTACTTAGCTATAAAACAGGAATAATATTAGCATTTACTTCCCCGGATTTTTTTAAGGATCAAATAAGATAATATTTGTACAGTTATTTACAAACATTAAAACGTTATATGTATAATATATAAATAATAAATAAATATAAATAATAAATAAAATTATATATTATTCAAGGAAGCCAGGAACTGTAGGGCTAGAATAAAGTTTATGACTGTCCTAGTATCCATGAACTTTTTCAAGATCCTTTGACCACCCTTTAGGCAGCATCAGCCTCTGCCTATCCTCAATTTGAAGGTATTCCTCTTGAAGAGCTTCGTGACTCACTGTTTCCATAGCAATAGAATCCCTGCTACTAGATGGGTTTCTCATCCCAAATATATTTGTCTCAAGTTGGAGAGGGAGAAAATAGAAATTGCATCATTACAAAGGCCTCTGAGAAGCCACACAACATCTTAACATCTGACCTAACTAGACTAGCATTTTCTAGAAAATCTTTGAAACATGATTTAAAAAAGTTTCAAGTTTCAGAGACTCAACTTTTAAAATGTATTGGAATATCAAGTTAAAAAACATATTTCTTCATTTCTTTCATCTCACATTTGAATATTTGTATTAGAATTTTCAAAACTTGTAAACAGTCAGGCCAAGGCTTAAAGATTCATTTAGCTCGACTGCACATTTCTTCTGTTAATTAATTCAGATATATTGAACGTAACTTGTTAGCGAGACAAAATATGGAAAATGATGTGAAGCAAGAAGCTGGGGAAAATATTTAATTCATAATGAGGACACTACACATTTAAGTGAATCAGCATCTCCTTAATTTTAACTGATGTTTCCAGACTAGTGGACAAGAAAAATCTATAATTTAAGTCTAAGGTAAAGGCAAATGCTAAAAATAACATGGCAATTTCCAAACTCAGATGACGATGATGACTTCATTCTACTTTTACAAGATGCTCTAAATTTTTCAAAATGTTTTACCAAATGTTTAACCTTTATGAAGTTCCCATTTTTATTTGAGAGTGGGGGCATGTCCTTATGGAACTGGTTACTCCCCCGATTTTTCCTGTTGAGTGTTACAGCTATTTGTTAGAATCATGAATGATTTTTGGATGCTATTTCTTTGAATACTATGGATATTTTCAGCATGAATATTTAAGATTAGAAGAGTGGGACTGTTCAGGGCAATGTCATACTAATGTTTTACATGTGTGTGCATATAATATAGAACTTGGTTCAGTGTATGTGCTGATGTTTTACCATAGAGATTGTGCAGTGGAGTTTAAGCTTAGAAAAATGTGATTAAATTAAAGAAGTAGAGAAATATAGTATATAAATCACTGGCCTTGGAATAAGGACCTGAATTCAAATCTTGCCTCAGATACTAAGTTGCATGAACCTGAATAATTCATATAAACTCTCTATGCCACTGCTCCCTCACAAGAAAACATGGAGATAGGACATGCTGTATGTCAGGTACTCGGCTAAGTGGTTTACGAATGTTATCTAAAATGATGTTAGACTCAATGACTTCTAATGTCCCTTTCAACCATAAATTTTTAATCAAACTGGAGAAATTTTTAGCAACAATCTAAAGGTTGTTGGTTTGCCTAATGTCCAATCTGGGTGTTTGAAAAACTTCATCTCTAGGTTGGTGGAAGGGTGATGACATTTTTGACCATAGCAAATGTGAATGATCATCTACTAAGCAAAAGAGTAATCACCATATGTGTCAGAGGAGGAATTAACCACAGAAATAATATTCATAATGATGAAATACTGAATTAAGTATACAATCATAATAGCAACTAGCATTTATATAATGTTTTCAGGTTTTCAATGTGCTTTGAATATATTATTTCATTTAACCCTCTCATAAAAGTGCCATTATCATTACCATTTCATAAGATCTGCAAAGTTCTTTATGTACATGATATACACACATATGTGTGTATCTGTATATAAATATGCATATACTATATGGCAATATCTCATAGAAATATCGCATATCTCCCTCTCATAAGTTTATATATACATGTATGTGTATATATCACATATATATGTATACATATATGTATACATCACATATATATGTATACATATATATGTATACATCACATATATATGTATACATGTATGTATATAAAGTGCTCTGCAGATCTTATGAAATCTAGCTACCACTTTTATTATATTGTGTTACACTGTTGTACTTTTCTTTCTTTAAACAAATCTTACATCATTTAGATGATTAGTGCTTTGAATTATTAATCTAAATTTAAAGCATTTCAATTCAGCAAGCATTTATTTTTTGTTCAATCATTTTCCAGTTTTGTCTGACTCTCCATGATCCCATTGTGGGTTTTCTTGGCAGAGATACCAGAATGGCTTGCCATTTCCTCTCTAACTCATTTTTCAGATGAGGAAACTGAGGCAAACAGGTTTAAGGGACTTGCCCTGGGTCACACAGGTGTTCCTTATTTCTTATTCAAATTATTTTTATTAAGTTTCTCAATCCCATAAGGACTTCTTGTAGTTTTTCTATCTTCATTGTTTGGATCTAGTTATAGTTGTCATGCCCTCATATTCCCCTCCCTTCCTTCTACCACGGATTTCTCCTTGATTTCATTTATCCATCTTGTTCTTCATTGTACTATGATATCTTTTGTTTTGTATTTTTTTTTTATCATTTGCTCAGTCTCTCTCTGCTGGTTTATTCTATGGATTTGTCCTTGTAAGAATTTCCTTTCTTTCCCCTCTGTTGTATTCATTACTTTATTTCAAGCATATCTTGTTTTTCTGAAACATGAAGTATATCTTAGTCCAGGAACTCTCATTCAATGTTTTTACACAAGTTTTTCTCTACTATTTTTTGTCACCAAGAAATCATAGATCTTCCAGTTCTTTCAGAATTCTGGGCCTGGTGACTTGAACTAATCAAAGACTGCTCTAAATGTTCCCACCTGATCTGTTTATCTTTATTTTTCTACTTAATTTGAGTATCAATTCCTTTTTTCTCTCCCCTCCCCACCCTGTCCTTCTGAACTCAAAGAAGATTCTCCTTGGAAGAGAAAACAGAGGCAAAATATGAGGTAAGCAGCTGTGTCTTTCCTATCATGTGCTTTGTGTGTGTGTGTGTGTGTGTGTGTGTGTGTGTGAGTTTGGAGCTGGTCACTGAGTGCAACTTCTTCATTTTATCTCTGAGATGACTGAAGACAAGAGAGGTTAGAGATTTGCCCAGGCCCACCCAGTTGGCAAGTGTCTGATGCAGGCTTTGAACCTAGGTCTTTATTGACTCCAAACTCAGAGCTCTATGAAACACTTCCTTCCAACCTTTATCATGTAACAGTTTTATCCCTTCCTTGATCATCCTTTCCTTTCCTCAATATGAGTGTAAAAAACTGCTTCCCTGAGCTTTCTTTACCAGCTTCAGCATATTCTGTGCTTTAGCATTTCTGACATTATGCCACGATCATTTCAAGTTTTACATTTATTTTCTTTTCTCTCTTTGTTTCCATTTCTTCATCTGTCTATTTAAAATTTAGGATGGTTGAGAGATTCCTTGTCCAGCAAAGTCAATCTTTTTAAACAATTAGCCCCTTTCCTCTTTATCAGAGTTTTTCTCTTTGTTTTAATAGAATTTTCTTTTCAGAGCTTCCCATACCCCTTGGACTGATTTCTCTAGTACAACTTTTGTTTATGGTAACTGATCTATTTTCTCTGAAGGCATTACAGCCAAATCTTCATAATTTTAAAGTGTGTATTATTCTATGCTCCATTTTCTTCTCCTCTGTTACAAATTAGATGGTGCTACTGTTCTCATGTTTTCCTTGCTAGAAACCAGTACCTCCTTAGATGAGAAACAGATCTAGAATAGTATTTACCTTAATTGATCTTTCTCATCTTTTGGTGAAGGTTGCTTGTATCTACAGTGTATACCTCTTTTGTCCTATAATGTCCAATATTTTATAGGCTTGATATAAACCATATTTTGTTTTAACCTTGTTTCTTTCATAGTGCTTGCCAATATAACAAAATTTAGGTAAGTCTGTATATGTATAGCATAATCCTTTTATGCAGAGATGTATAAAAACCTCAAAGACTTCACAACCTAATAGCATAGTAGTAAATAATTTTTAATTGGGGGTGGCTAGGTGGATAGAGTGCTAGGTCTGGAGTCAGAAAGATCCATCCTTCTGAGTACAAATCTGCTATCAAAACTAACTAGCTCTGTGACCCAGGGCAAGTCATATAGCCCTTGTTTGCTTCTGTTTTCTCATCTTTAAAACAAGCTGGAGAAGGAAATGGCATGCCACTCCAGCATTTTTGCCACAAAAAAAAAATGAGGTCACAAAGAGTTGTACACAACTGAAAAATGACTGAATAAACAAAAACATTGAATTATATCATGTCTTATCGCCCCTATTAAATTGCAAACTCTTTGAGAGATCAGTGACTATATTTGATTTATCTTATCTCACTCAATGACTAATATAATATCCTGTGCATAGCAAATCCCCTCTGAAAAAGTGGTGACAGCAAGAGTTGGCTATTCTGTACATTTTATTTCTCATGATTATTAGGACAGGCTAAGCACTTTTAGGACTGGAGCAGGGAATCCAAGAGGCATAAGATCTTCAGTCTTGCTGCAGAGGGAGCATGGTTTGTGATAGTGAAGTAGGTCAAATCATGACAAAGGATATTTAAAGAGTATATGCTGATAATCTTAGAATTGCTGCTTATTAAACTCAATGCTAAGGATCACACAATTCATTTTTATACATAGGAAAAGTACAAATGAGGAAGGAGGTCTGTTTTAAGATTGTCTAGAAATAAAAGCATAAGGAAGTATGAAGACACAGAGCTAGTTATCACTCATGTATTACACACCCCTTGTGATTTTTGTTGTTCTTTATGTACAATTCTTCTTGTTGTCGCTAGTTGTTTTGTTTTCAAAATAGTTGGACCTTGCAGAACCAGAATCTATCAGTTTACCAATAAGTCATTAGACGTTTATTAAGCTCCTACTCTGTGGCAGACACTGTGAAATTCTCAGGATACTAAGAAAGGTAAAAGATAGTTCAGGCCCTCAAAGACCTCAACATTTAATGGGAGAGATAATAGGCAGACACACTTTAGAGAGGATAATTAGGAGGTAATTAAGAGAGGAAGACACTAAAATTATGAGAGGTTGAGAAAGACTTTTAGTTGGGACTTGAAGAAATCTAGGGAAGCCAAGAACCAGAGATGAGGAGAGAGGACATTCCAGACATGGGGGATCGTCAGAAGAAAACACACACACACACACACACACACACACACACACACATACAGAGCCTAGAAAGGGAGCATCTTGTCCATAGAATAGCAAGGAGGCCACTCTCACTGGATCTGATCAAATACTGAGCAGGGAGGATATGGTAAGAGACATGCAGATGTGGTAATGGTGATGGAGAAGCTATTTAAGTGTTAAAACTCTCAACTAAGAAAGTTTCCCAATCACAGGCATATACCCTTGTCTTCACTCATGCAATTGCTGAAGGTCCTAAGAACTTAGGGAACTAGGTCATGGATAAAACAAAGAAGGAAAAGTGTCTATGTATATTTGTTGGAGAAAACTAGACCCACACAGTATTTCTGTATGCCTGCCAAGTTGAGCTGGATTTCAGAGTGCTTGTTAAAAATCTCTTTCAATGGCCTATATAACAAATGCCGAAAAAGCTGAACCAGATGCTTATAGGAGAAAACATTCTCTTTGCTCAATGAGTTCCTCAGCTGAAGATGTAGGAGCAAAAGTTATAAATCTTTAACCACATTATTACATGTAACCAGTGGTCCTAGGTTTTTTCTGGACTTGTGGAAACCTAGTTTTATATCTTGAGGACTTTTCAATAATTAATTCTCTCTGTGGTTTGTGCTTGCTCCCACCTAGAGGGTCTCTTTGGGATTAATATTGTATCACTTATTTCAGTTTTACACCTAGGTTTCCTCAAATCTTTTTAAAATTTACAAAGTATGTGCTATGGAACAATAAAGAATAATAGCAATAATAAATCCTGGGCATTGTCCTTCTCAGATAAAAATCTAACAAACAAACAAAAACATCCCAAAGCTTGTACAACAGCTCTACCGCATTGCTCTGCAATTAACCACTGTTGAATGAATGAAATGGTCACGGTGTGTTATTTTCATTTAGCTCACCAATTGTATCTAGTGACAAAATTTTGTTTGAAAAGGAATAAAATAGAAAATATCACCCATTTGATGTTTGTGGTGCAATGTGCTACTTTCTAACAGTGGACATGTTTCTCATTTCTCAGAAATGTTTATTCTTGTTCAATAGGCTACATGAGTCCATTCCACATTCTACTTAGGGCTATTTCTTTTTCACAGCTCCAAGGCTATTGACGACATCATGTCAGTGGGTGAAAATGAGTTGTCCCTATCTACAATGTTCCAGTTGAAACATAAAACAGCCTTCCAGAGCTGGATAGTTGCTTTTTTTCCAATAAGTAAAACATGAAATATAAACACTCAAATAAACACTTAAATGGAATTAAATTAATGAATTTAAAATACATTAAATTAAATTTAAAAGCAAATAAATAGTTATATCTACACATATATATGTATATACACACATATATATCTATAAATATATATACACACATATAAAAAATCAAATGAATGAATGGTTTTACGTGTCCTTATCAATTCTTTCCTTTATATTAGAAGTAACTCAGCACAAAAATAACTTTTTAATAGAGCTCTCTTATTTCTTCCCAATTCTATCAATCCTACCAATGGTTTCAGGATTATGTGGTTAATGTGCAGCTCTGATCATATTTACTTAACCCTTGAGAAGACCATCTACAAAAGGTGGCTTCACTTTTTGTTCTCTCTCAGCTCTCTAAAATTTGGCATCCACCTCATCCTTCAACAAATCTATGCTCTTCAAAGTAACCAGTGATCACTTAATTGCCAGATTGAGTGACCTATTCTCAATCTTTATCTTTCTCTACCTCTCTGCAGCTTTAGACGTTTTTGATTATCCTTTTCTCCTCAATGCTCTCTTTTATCTAGACTTGCTGAATACCATTCTTTCCTGGTTCCACAGACGTCTATTTGACTATTTCTTCTCGCTCTTGTTTCTGGTTCTTCATCTAGGTCACAGGTATTAACAGTGGGTACTCCACAGGGCTATGTCCTGGACCCTTTCTCTTCATTTTCTATATTACTTCAGTTGATGATTTAATCAGCTCCCATGGATGCAATTACAACCTCTATGCTGATGATTCTTAAGTCTATTTATCCTCATTTCTCTACTAACTTCGAATCTCAAATCTCCAAATTACTCTCATACATCTCAAAATGGATATTCAACAGACATCTTAAATTCATCATGTCCAAAACCGACCTAACTGAAGTGGTTGGCACTTCCTTCTGTAGCTCATTTTATAGATGAGGAAACTGAGGCAAACAGAGTTAAGTGACTTGCCCAGGGTCATAGAGCTAGTAAGGGTCTGAGGCCAGATTTGGACTCCTCTTTCTGTCTGACTCTAGGCTCAATGCTCTATATATTGCATGACCTAACTGCCCAAGAAGGCTACCATCATTCTCCCAATTTTTTCTCCATCCCCCCTTCACATTCATTCTCTTGTTAAGGCCTATCCTCTTTGCATTATCTCTTGAATATACTTCTTCTGATACTGTCACCATCCTGGTACAAACCTTCATTTCCTCCAACCTGCACTACTACAATAGCTTATTTATTGGTCTCCCTGCCCTAAGAGCCTCTCTAGTCCAGTTCAACCTCTGTTCAGCACCTGAAGTGATTTTCCTAAAGCCCAGGTCCAACAATATCACCTTTCTTGTGAAAGTCATACTGACTTAGTTACTCCATTGTTGTCAGTCCTACTTGTAAACTAATGTTAAGGGAGGCTATGCTGAGGAAGGTATCATCCAGTCTGCAGCTTTTGTACCACCTGCTATCATTCCATACCAGGTTATCATCAAACATCACATACAGGCAACTGGGGAGGAACTGAGAGATGCAATAGACTGTCCTTTTTTGCTGATATGGACATGTCTGAATTGTTTTGATCCCATTAGGAAAGTTATCAAGAAAAGTTGGCTCCATCTTGAATCTCTTGCTGATTGATCACCAGTGATCAAGCCACTAACGTGTTGCTACCTTGACACACTTTTGAAAAGCTGCATTAAATTCCCTTTTCCTGAGTTTTGCTCATTAGTTGGGGTGAAAGACTGAATACAATTTTACTTTCAATACCCTACTCAATAAACTCCACTGATTCTCTATTATCTCCATGATCAAATCCAAGGTCTTCTGTTTAAATTTCAAGACCCTCGATAGGACCTGTCCCCTTGTCTTTCCAGTCATCTAACACCTTACATATACTCTTCTTATATCTACATTGCCTTTAGTCTAGTAACACCAGTGTCCTGGCTGATTTCGGAACAAAACACACCATCTCCTGACTCTGGGCATTTTAACTTACTATTTCTCCATGTCTGGAATGCTTTGCTTCCTCGTCTCCAGGCTTCTGTGACTTCCTCCAAGTCCTAACTAAAACTGTATCTTCTACAGGTTCTTTGTTGATTATTACTTATTTATCCTTGATACATCTTGTTTGTATGTATTTATTTGCATGTTATCTCCCCCTTGGATTATAAATTCCTCGAAGATAAAGACTCTCTTTTGTCCCTTTTTGTATCCCCAGCAGGTAGCTTGGAGCATGGCACAGCAAAGGCTTATAATGAAGGTTTACTGATTGATATTATGCAGTTTGTTTGCACATATTTGTTTGCATATTGTCTCTGACATTAGACCGTGAGTTCCTCGAGGGTATGGACAATTTTTTTGGTCTTTTTTTTTTGGTAAACTCAGAGCTTAGCACAGTGCCAGAAATGCTTTTTGCTTTACTGGCTCAGGTAATCAAAACCAACCAATACCAGTCCAGTGCTTATCAAATAAAGTGAAAATTGCTTATCTCTAAGCATAAATTATCCTGATCCCTCAAGGTTTCTCACTTTTACCTTTTTTGGAACAATTTCAACACACAGACCTTATAAACCCTGAGTACTAGGAGAGAGTAAAAGAAAAGCTCTGATAATTTTAACCTAAATAAAAAGTCAAGCTACCATGAGAATTTTAACATAGTCTAATTCCCTTCTCTGAAAATCTTTGCAAACAGTAATGAAATATTCACTTTCTGGGCCTTCAATGATGTTTTGCCTTTAAGAAATATATAATTTTAGGGTCACTTCATTTATTCCCTCATATCTATCTCTTCATGGATTTTCCAAGTTTTCGGGTCAGCCCCATCTGTTATGCCTGAACCTTCCATCCCAGGGCTTCTGGTTTGAAATCACCCCTGCTTTCATCCCCATGTGATTTTTCATCTATTTCATGAGAGTAAATATCTATCATTTGTTCATCAAACCAGTGTATAGTCATGATCTAATTTTAGCTTTTGTTTTAATTACACATTTTATAGTCAATGTTGTCTATGTCATTATCTAGTTGTAGGAAGTTACTGTCTTCTAGAGTGAATACCTTAACTGACATTTGATCATATTTCTTTTTTTTTTTTAATTTATTTATTTAACTTTTGACATTCATTTTCACAAAATTTTGGGTTCCAAATTTTCTCCCCATTTTTCCCCTCCCCCCACCCCAATACACCAAGCATTCTAATTTTCCCTATCACCAATCTGCCCTCTCTTCTATCATCCATCCCTTCTCTTGTCCCCATCTTCTCTTTTGTCTTGTAGGGCCAGATGACTTTCTATTCCCCATTGACTGTATTTCTTATTTCCTAGTAGCAAGAAAAATATTCAACAGTTGTTCCTAAAACTTTGAGTTCCAAATTCTCCCCATCCCTCCCTCCCCACCCATTCCCTTTGGGACGGCAGGCAATTCAACATAGGCCATATCTGTGTAGTTTTGCAAATGACTTCGATAATAGTCGTGTTGTGTAAGACTAACTGTATTTCCCTCCATCCTATCCTGCCCCCCATTGTTTCTATTCTGTCTTTTGATCCTGTCCCTCCCCAAGTGTTGACTTCAAATTGTTCCCTTCTCCCATTGCCCTCCCTTCCATCATCCCCCCCACCCCGCTTATCTCCTCCACCCACTTTCCTGTATTGTAAGATAGGTTTTCATGCCAAAATGAGTGTGCATTTTATCCCTTCCTTTAGTCGAATGTGATGAGGGTAAACTTCATGTTTTTTTGCCAGCTCTCCTCTTCTTCCCTCCACTAAAAAAGTCTCCTGCACACACACACACACGCATGCACACATGCACACACACGTACATGCGTGCACGCACATACAGAGACAGAGAGCACAGAGTGAATTGAATAGGATGGGACCATATCTTAAAAGAAATTAAGGTAAATAGTGAGAGAGAAATGTAGTGGAAGGAGAGAGGGTGAAATAGAATGGGGTAAATTGATCATATTTCAGAAAGCAATTCACAAAGCACAACAAACCATACCACTTACAAAGAATAACATTTTAGCCAAAAACTTTGTTTTAATCAATCTCTGCTTTGCCATCTTTCTTCTCTGGACAGTTTCTAATATAGTTTATATTATCATATGAAAGATCCAAGAATATCTGTTAGCTAGTTGAGTGGTTTCACCCCAACCCCAACTCCATCTACAGTAGAATGTAAATCTTTAAATGCAGCAACATTTTTCTTTCTTTTTTTGTTTCCAGGGAGACTAGCCCATTTCAGCCACACAGTGAACAATTAATAAAGGCTTGTTGAGTAAGAGCCTGTGGGCTAAAGACCACTGGATAGGCAGGGGCAA
This sequence comes from Bettongia penicillata ogilbyi, assembly GCA_023548195.1. Lineage (NCBI taxonomy): Eukaryota > Metazoa > Chordata > Mammalia > Diprotodontia > Potoroidae > Bettongia > Bettongia penicillata. The sequence continues at coordinate 197,483 of JAJHZJ010000868.1, forward strand.
GGCACAAGTGAATCCATATACATAAAGGGAAATATCATTATACATTTTCATACAACTGTGCCAGTATATGGTACTGAAATCTGTGACATTTTTGATAGGAAGGAACTCATACTGGAACCAGTAATCCCTAGTCTAGATAGCCTTTCCATGGGTTTTCCATTTATGGATTATAATCTTCTTGAGGGCAGAGATGATATCTGTCTTTGCTTTTGTATCTCCAGAGTCCAGAAGTGATTGAATCATAATAGATGTTGAAAATACTCATTGATTGATTTCTTGATCGTGGCATCTATGTAATTCAATGCCTCTTCATCTCTGCCTTGTAGGAACCCTACCTCCCTTTACAGCTCAATGCAGGGATCATCTATGCTATGACGTCTCCCTTTATTCTCTCTCTTTCCTGCTGTGGAAATGTCTCCATCAAAGGATTTTGCACTTGCTACTCTGTTACACCCCCTTTGTAATATTTAAAGTCATTGGATAAGAGACTGTGCCTTTTTTACTTTGAATAACTTCACACCAAACTCTGCATAAAATAGGAATTTGATAAATGTGCATTGAATTGAGTTAAATTGAATTGTCTGATTTTGTTTTCATGAGGAGTTTGTAATAGGTGATATGGTACCTTTCCAACATTAAATCGATAATCCCATCTTTTACTAGAAGCCTTCTTCAACCTCTCATAATTCTAGTACCTCCCCTCTGGTTAATTATTCTCTATTTATTCTGCATATAGCTGACTTTACAAATATTTGTTAACCTGTGTTTAGATTGTAAACTTCTCGAGAGCAAGAATTGTCTTTTGCTTTTTTCTAGCGCTAATCACAGTGCCTGGCACATTAGTAGGTGACTAAGTCATGTGTATTGATTGATTGATATTTCAGAGGCAGTTTTTATCTGGTATGGATTATATAGATGGTCAGAGGGGATCTGAGATTATGAAGTTCTGTGATCTTTGTGATGCTGTGCAGTGATTCATTTGATGATAAAATTGATTGCAGACATAGAAGGCTGACTCCCTTATCACAGTCTTATGATGAGTTCCACGTTACCTTACATTTTCAAGTCAGTTCCATTCAGTCTCTTCCTCTGACAATAGAATCTGCACCCCTTCTTCCTGATGATTCAGAGTATTGCAAGATTCTGGAGGCAGTCAAAAAGTGGCACTGTACCTTTATCGGAAGTATGCCAGGTGTTATAGAGGCTACTGCTTCTCATTTTTATATTCCTTAGAGTCAGTGGTAAAGGGCATGATTTTAAATATTTAGGAAAGTAAAAGATAATTACCTCATAATAAAATGCTGAAGCTTAGAATGATATTTGATGATATTTCCTTGCAAAGTGCTTTTAGAGGTACATTATCCATAAAATTTGATATTTGAGAAAAATAACAATTTAAATTCATAAACACATTTATTCTCAGCTATAATACCCTCTCTTCTTCAACTCATGCTATATTCCCCCATCTAGTTCAAAACCTCCTCTATACCTTATCTCCTTTCCTCCCAATCCAAACAGTATGGCTCTGGCTGACTACAGATAAGTGAATGTCATAAAACAAAATTTTGGGAGGAAAATTATTAAAAGACCAAGCTCTTCTCATCTGCATGTCTGGCATGTACTGACTTCTCAAGTATCTTTTTTCCCTGCTAATAAATTATAAGCAAAAAGCAATGACATTAAATAAATCTAAGGGTGAGTTTTCAACTCTGAAACTTTCAAACTTACTAACTTAGCATTAACTGCATTGAATTTTATTATATTTCTTGGGCCACTCAAAATTCTGTATCCTGCAAACCATCTTTCACACTTGCACTATCTCATACACATTGCTAAAGACCCATTCTCATGTTATCATTTAGCATATTCTGAAATCTGCTATGTTAGAGGGCTAAAGGATAATCTGGGGCTTTGTGGGGGTATTTGGAGACATATAGTGTGTTTCAGTTTCATGGCACTGGGAAGGGTTTGGCTCTTTGATTTTAATAGATGTCTATAGGTCTTAACCTGCCTTTGTAGAACTAACCCACATAAATGGTTACAACCCTGACTTCTATAAGTAAGTTTTGACCCAGAGAAGAGTTCTAGACAAAGTTGGCTAAAGCAATTTAGAACTTAGAGTATGATGTTGATTTCATCTTGGTATAGAGTTTGGCAGAACTAGGGCTTGTGGGTGGAAGTGAGAGGGAAGCAGATTTTTATTTGGAAGAATTCTATAGCTATTACATATATTTTTTAAAAAATGGAATAGCTTGTCCCCAGGAGTTGGCTGAAGGACCACTTATCCAAAATTCCCTATTGTTAAAGGGATTATCTCTGAGGGAAGGAGTAGGCTAGATGGTCATAGTCCCTTCTGAGTATTCCAAGATATTGTAAATCTATGGATTCTAAGTAGTGTGTATGTGTGTGTGTGTGTGTATGTGTATGTGTGGGCATGCACGCACGTGTGTGTGTGTGTGTGTGTGTGTGTGTGTGAAAACCTGGAAAGAAAATAAATGTCCATTGATCAAGAAATGACTGAGAAAATTCTAAGAGTGTAATGGGATCTTATGATGCCACAAGAACACAAATAAGGAATACAGAAGGAAAACTGAAACAAAACAATGGGAAAGCTTGTATGAATTGAAACAAAAGGAAGAAAGCCAAGTCTAAAGAGTAATACAACTCAAAACTACAAAAATTCAAATGAAAATAATGTTGAAAGAGAGTTTACATCAGATTAAAGGAAATGACTAATATTTGACTGGAAGTACAGATAATGAAACATACTTCTTTCTTCTTAGTTAAGAGATTTCCTTAGGTAAGATGTTTCTTAACATCTCAATTGCAACCCTGTATCTTTTGGTGTATCACTTTTTCTTTGGGGTGAGGAGGGGCAGTTACAGGGTTTGAAGGATTGGAGTTAGGGGTAATAGAAAAGGTATTAACAAATATTTATGATGCAAAAAATTTAAATACCACTTTAAAACTTCTTTGAAAGATGAAAAGAAAGTTTATCTCTGTTTTAATTAGAATTTGCTGAGTAAATGATAACACAGACAGCACATTTTAAGGTTTACAAAATGATTTTGAAATGTTTACAAATTAAGTACAAACATAACTTACTTGTCAATAAATTATTTTATCTTGACATATCATTTTATAGTCTGCCCTCCAAAAAGAAATGTTAATTTATAAATTGTTAAAGCAGTTATCTTAAGAATGAATACAAGGAAATTCTACTGTTTCTAACTATTCAATTTATTTGGAAGTAATGACATTGAATCTCTTTTTAAAAACCTCCAGTCCCCAAAATATTCCCTCTTTCAGACTAGTCTTCCCTCATTAAATCTGTGTTTGTGACAGTTGACTGTCTGGGCTATTTGGTATGACTAAGTCAGGACATGAAATGATTGCTAATGCAATCGTCTCTTTTTCTCTGGCCCTGAGGCAAGGTGTCTTTTGCAAAGGATGAACTACGAATAAAACCTTATATCACAGCCTCCTCCCGATTTTACTCTGCTCTCCGTAGCTATACCTTACAGACATACACACACACTCACACACACACGCACCCACATATACTTTCTTCTAAGAAACTAGGAAAGTCTTAAATACTTCTTCCCCATCACTCACTACATTTAGGCTATCAAAAGTACTACGAAGTAGATAACTTTCATTTCAGAAAACATTCCTACCGTCATCCCTAAAAGGCTAGTTCATCGCAAACTCAGCTCCTACAGGAAAATTGACCTTATATCATTAAGGGTAGCACAAAAGATACTTAAGAAGACATGCAGAGACATACCTTCCCCATTGTAGCAATCCTACTAGTAAGTTCACTGAGAAAGAAGCATGTCGTTATTCAGTCATTTCAGTTGTGTCTGGACTTTCTGTTACCCCATTTGGGGTTTTATTGGCAAAGATATTGGAAGGGTTTGTCATTATCTTCATCAGTTCATTTTACAGATGATGAGGAAACTGAGGCAAACTGTGTTAAGTGACTTGTCTAGGATCACACAATTAGTAAGTGTCCAAGGTCATATTTGAACTTAAGAAAATGAGTCTTCCTGAATCCAGGGCCAGCACTCTATCCGCTGCACCACCTAGACATATGTGCTCCTATACAAAACTTCTCACATGACGTAAATATTGCAGTTATGTCCTTTCCCTGCCCAAAACACTCACTTTGAGTACTACTGAAAAATTATAGAATTCTTTTTTCTTCTTTAATATTCTGGCTAAAATCATAATCATACACATACACAAGCACAGAGATACATACGCACGCATGCACGAACACCCATGCACTGCCAGTATTGCACAATGAAATACTGTCAGATGATGACTCACCATTCTACTTTCTCTACTCTTAGTGGTAATTAATACAAATGCTATATAACTCCCATCCCCCATGCAATTGTGCCAACTACTTCTTAAATAGTGGTAACAAAAAAAACAAAGAAAAGTCTGAAAACACAGAAAAATAAAGACATTTGTCACTGAGTCATTAGACTATTACAATTTACCTCTTTTTAGTATCACCATTGTTATTCTGCTGCTAAATTGCTGTGAAACTTGGTTTCCTTCAAATTAATCATGCCCTTTGGCTTCAGGGCAAGTTTGGAATTCATGTCACCCATAATCAGCATTCACATTTAACTAGTATTAAAAACCTTAATTAGGTACTTTCAGTATAACAAATTCATTAAATCTTAAACCTGAAAGGGTTTGGCAGTCAACTAAATGGATAGGGGAAAAAAATGTTTATTCCTTTACAGAGGATTGGAGATGATTACAGATGAGGAGTTTCAGTTATTGACATCCCATCATAAGATAAGAGAATGCAATTTCATTATTAGCCTTGTCCATTTTTTTGCTATCTTATCTAAATCAGATGTTATTCATTTGTCAGAAACATTTTTCAATTCTATCTCCACAACTACTTTTTCCCTAACACATTCCAAACTCCTTTTAAGGGAAACATGTTAATCCATTGTGAATATCTATATAGTAACAAGTAGAATTCTGTCTCACCTGAGGAAACAAAGGAAAATATTGAGATAAGGAAACTCTAACATTTCCATAACAGCTCAGAAGTATGACTATACCATTTTAGACTATTTGCTGTCCTTCCTCAACTAGGTAATAGAAAAAGAGGGAACTCGCACTTCCATACTAAAATGAACATCTGTTGGGCAGGAGGGAGAAACTCTGCACTATAGAAAAACAGTGAAGACTAAGTAATAGATAAGTTCAAGAATCTGGAAATTGATATACTAGTTCTAACTCTGCCACTGATAAGCTGAACAGATCATTTAAGTTTTAATGCCTCACTGTCAGCATCTGTTAAATATGGATAACATCATTTGTCCTGTCTTTCTCTTGGAGATGTTGTGACACAAATTAGTCTTATTTCATGTAAAGAAAAGGGATAGTAGATAGGAAGATATTAGAAAAGTTAAGGACCACCAGAAATTATAAACTGTTATTCACTTTTCCTTTGGTGTTCATGAATGAGGGTTTATTCCAATAGGAAAGGCAAAGATTAAAGGCAAGATAGAAATCATATAAGAGATCTGGTTAAGAAAGGGAAAAAATACCAAGAGTTAGGGGAATGTTTTTAACTTTATATATTTTAATTTTATTTTTAATGAGAAACAAATGAATTTTTCTTCTTATTACTGACCCAGCCCAAGTGACAGAAAAGAAAAGAATAAGAAAAATGAAATCTGTATAACAAGTATGTGGAATTAAGTAAAACAAAAGTGTGCATTGGCTATGTCCAACAAATACTTATCTCATTCTTCATCCTGGAGCAACCACCTTTTTGTTAGGAGATGGGAAAAATGTCTTATCATTGCGACATCCTATGAAATCATGGTTGATCACTGCATTGATGACTCATTAGGTTTTGCAAAGTTGTTTGACTTTACAATTCCTTCATTATATAATTTTTCCTTATTTTTTTTGCTCATTTTACTCAATATCAGTTCATACAAATCTTCCAAAGTTTCTCTGAATCTGACCTTTCTATAATTTCTTACAGCAGTATAATCTTTTGCCATCACATTCACACATAATAATTGGCTCAGACATGCCTAGTTTATGAACTCTGTGGTTTCCAACTTTTGCCACTTCAAAAACAATTGGCATAAATATATATATATATATATATATATATATATTATATATATATATATATATATTTTATGTATTGGTCCTTTGATTGCCTAGGAATTCTAAAGAGTTCCATTAGATGATTACCATATTTTAATTCAATCAATCAGTATTTATTTTGTGCAAAATACTGTCCAAAGGGCTCTCCACAAATCTTGCTGACCTAGTCAGATGAACTTGGGAATACTTAAATCAAGGATCCAGTTCCACTTATCAGGAGTCCTTAAACATGGTAACCTATATTAGACCATCAGAAGCAATAATGAGAGCTATCATAATCTCACATTACCTGCAGATCTGGATTTCATCGCAAATGCCATAGACCAAGTTTCCAGCATGTTTCCCAAGTACATCATTTTAGGGGGCCTTTCAGAGAAACCTCAAAATATAAATTCCCTAAAATATCACTTGCTTCCACTCTTGATTAAATCAGTTAGCCTCCCTCAATCTTAGAAATTTCATCTCTAAAATTGGGCATAAGGATTGTCTTCTATAGAGTCTATTGTTCTTTCAAAAATACTGAAGTAGCTACTGTGTGTGAGGAATCATGCTAGGCTCTGAGGAAGAGAATAAACACTAAACTATGGATCTTTTTACCACTCAGCTCCAAAACCTCAACCTCAGGAGGAAACTCCTCAATCCACCTTAATTGCAATTACCAATACTTCTCTTGCTTCTTCTAGAATTGTAACTCTACTGGCAGAAGTGGCTTCAAAGACCATTTAGTCTAGCCCCTTCATTTTAGAGGTGTGCAAGTGGAGGCCCATGTAGGTTAAATGAGATGCCCAATGTCACAAGGAATACAAGAGGTAGAATTTTAACCAAGGTTCTCAGATTCCATAACTAGTGTCCTTTCTGCTTGACTATAGTGACTCCTTGAGCTGCTGTGCTTTTCATTCAGACCAAATAAATTCTCTGACTAGTGTTTCTTCCATTATAAGTATTCAGTATTTTGCTTATTATAAGTTTCCATATTTTAGTACACTGTCATTTTTAAATTTATTCTTCCCTCCAATACCTAGGAATCTATCTCTTGTAGCAGAGCAGAGAATGAGAGAGAGAGAGAGAGAGAGAGAGAGAGAGAGAGAGAGAGAGAGAGAGAGAGAGAGAGAAAGAGAGAATTTCAGCAAAATTAAACAATATATAAACCAAGTTTGACAGTGTATGGCTTTCAGCTTTGACCCCATTGAATGAGTGTCCTCCGATGGAGGCTTCCCTTTTTGATCATGAGTGGAACTCTAGGATTCTCTTCTTTATACTTCCCTCCTAAACTCCCATGAACTCTAAAATTTTCATATGTTTCACAAATCTACTTTTTGGCATTATCAATCTAGTCAAATGGACAGGATAGCTTCCCCTCTCATCAAGTATTTTCATAGACTTTTATTCTTAGAAAAGCACTGAGCTTTTATTTCTAGGACCAAATTTTATACAATTCAATTTTATTTAACAAATATTTATTAAATGTCTACTATGTGAAGGTAATATACTAAGTGCTGGACATCAACATTAAGGAATAAAGGCATTTATAGTTCATTTGCATTTTAGTTCCATGGTATAGATCTAGAATGGACATATTCCTGACTTAAAGGAAATTGTTTTTTAACCTTTAAAAATCTGTCTGCAGAAGCTGAGACTATTTGTAAAAGCTATAGAATGTTTTTTCTTCACCTTTTTTCTCTATCATTTTGTTTCCTTATAAATTTAATGTTCACTTATTTTCATCTTCCTAAGATACATTCCTTAGCAACTTGGGTACTTTATTTCATGAATTGCTATCCATACCATAGTTTAGGAAGGAAGAAAGGAGTTGGCTTCATAAGTAGAGACTAGAGGCCTCCTGGGGCAGGATACTTGGTTTAGTTCACTGGTCATAGCAATCTTAGGCATCAGCCACCTCCTCTAAATTACGAGCTACTGATTTAATCATTTAAACTTTATTGGCTTATAATGAGTTCTTGAGCTGTGACTAAAGCTCAGGCTTATAAATTTAAGATTTAATTCCAGTAGCCATTTTAGGTGTCGGGTATTTTTATCATCCTAATTTTCTCAATATTTTTTAACACAGGCTGCATCATAAATATTAAAACTCTGCTTTATCCCCAAATGCCTTCAGTCATTGAAAGGAAAAGCTTGTATCACAATTTGAGCTGCAACTCTGTACTTTTGATTTGTGGGGTTTGGGAGTACAAATCATGCATTCTCTTCACTAGGTAACCATGATCCTGTAGGAAAACCTGTCCCTTCTTAGCATTCAGGCTTTCCTAAAAATAATGCCCTTCTCATCACCACTACTAAAAGACATTCTAGGCATTCATAAAAGTAAATTCCCTTCCCACTCCTTTCATAAAATTTTCTCCAGTGACTTCAGTCTATTGTAAAACTCTTTAATTCACAAAGTGTATATGGTGGAAGGAATCTATAGAGATATTTCCTGGTATATCAGAAAAAATAAAAAAATTGTCTTAGCAGTCAGGATGCATGTGTTCAAATCCTGACTCTTAAGCTTAGTGTGTGTGAACTTGAATAGATCACTTAATCTCCTTGGGCCTCAGTTTCTCCAAATGTAAAATGATGTTGTTGTACTTGATGACCTCTGATGTCCCTTCTTACTCTAGATCTTTGATCCCATGACCCTATACTTATTAAGCCATTAATAAAAGGAATTCCCAATACAAAATCTCTACTAAGTGCTCTAGGACTTCCACTTGAAAACCTACAATGAGGAGAAACCCTACCTAATATTACTTTTTATTAAGGTACCCGATCCCAGTTTGGGAAAACCCTATCAGGTGGTTTTTCCTTAAATCATCCCTCTATCTTCATTTCTGAAAATTCCAGCCTTTGTTCCTCAAATATTTTCTGGACATCCTTGAGCACTGCTTTTAATTTCTGAATCACACAAATAAATCATCCTCACTATTTCAAATTATACCTTAATCTTCATAATGCTTAGCATTCATATAGTCCCCTAAGGTTTGTAAAATGTTTTACATGTGTGACTTTATTTTATCCTTTAGGTAATAATATTACTTCCATTCTACAGGTAGGGAAACTGCGCAAGAGAGGTTAAGTATCTGATACAGTGTTTGAACTTGGGCCTAACAGACTACAAGCCCAGAGTTCTAGCCATTTCAGCAACAAACTCTCTTCTTGACCCAGTATATTCCCACTTAATTGCTCATCTAATTTACCAGATTTGCTTCCCTTTGACTTTGTAGCCATTGTCCCCAAATCATGAAAAAGAAATCTCTTATTCACTTTTTTTGGTATTTAACTATATTCTCTATAGCCAACATCTAGTATAATTTTATTCTCAGACCTACAAAACATTTCCTAGAATAATAAGCCCTCTTCAACTATCTACAAATAATTCTGGCAGGTTAATCACCTAGCTCAAGTTCTTTGCTCAGAGGACAATGTAATCTAAAGGCAGTACTTCATGCTTATTCTAATTATTTGACATCTACAAAATAAAATACATGGTAATACACAAATGGCTTTGTTGTCTCACAAAGAGATTATAAGTGCTGTAATAGAACATACAAGTAGCACAGTGGATAGAGTGCTAGGCCTAGAGTCAGGAAGTCCTGAGGTCAAATTTAATCTTAGATACTTACAAGCTGTATATGGCCTTGGACAAATCACTTAAAATCCTTGCCTCAGTCTCTTGATCTATAAAATGAGGTCAATATCTCCCAAGGTTGTGGTGAGAGCCAAATGAGGTAACAACTATAAAAGCACTTAACATAATGCCTGACAAATAGTAAGCATTATAGTTGATATTATTGCTATTGTTATTAGCAGAAAATATTTACTATTCTGGTAAGATAAGTTCAGTGAGAATTTCTTCAAGGCACTACGCTAGATGCAAAAGGTGTAAATACAAGCAAACAGTACTAATCAAAGTGCTTACATTTCTCTGAGGGGTACATATTATGTACTCTCAAATACTCAAATGTATTTCCTCATGAATTTGTACCGTCTGCTAGACAAATACATGATACTGGACAAACTCTTTATGGTATTTATCCAAATGTACATTGCAATATGAATAATAGGCATTCATTGTCTAATGCTTATTTCCTGTTATTTCAAATGAATTAATATTTAATTAGCAGTTAGTGCATGTTGGACACCGTGCTAAGCACTGGACTTACCAAAAAAGATAAAAGAAAATTAAATAGTACCTGCATTCATGGACTTCCCACTCTAAAGGGGGAAACTACTATATAAACAACGTAACTACAAGATGGATTAGAGATGATTTCTAAGTGAAAGAACTAAAAATAAGGAACATTGGAAAAGGCTTCTTGTAGAAGATGGAGCTTTAGCTGAAACTTGAAGGAAGCCAAGAGGTAGAGATGAGGAAGGATAGAGATCCAGGTAAGAGGAAATGTTTGTGAAAATATCCAGATTTGGAAGATGGAGTATCTTGTATGAGAAATAGCAAGGAAATCCGTGTCACAGAATTGTAGAGTATGTGGAGGGGAGAAAGGTGTAATAAAACAGGAAGGCAGATAGGGTCCAGGTTACAAAAAATACAAGTATTTTTATAATTATCTTGGATATAATATGGAGTCAATTAAATAGGCTTGGTGATGACATGGTCAGACTTGAACTTTAGGAAGATGAATTTGACACATGAGTTGAAGATGGACTGAAGTAGGGAGAGATTTGTGGATGAGAGTCCATCCTTGTTCTTTTTAATCTACGTTACCTCCTTAATAAGCACTCCATGTGTGCATCATGTGCACAGATGTATTGATGAAAAGTCTATGTAAAGTAATACAAAGGGGATTAGAAAAAGTCTTATGAAGGAGATGATTCCAGTAGCTGATACATAGTAATTATTTAAGAAATATTTAAATATGAAGAGTGGAGTGATCAGAACCAAGAGAATATTTTATACCATAACAACAGTATCATTTTAAGGACCACGATGAACAACTAAGTCATTTTGTCTATTACAAATAAACCAAATTAGCTACAAAAGACATATGAAGGAAGACACTATCTGTAGCCAGAGAAAGAACTAATAAATACAAGAATGTCAGAATGATTTTACATATATATGCACACATACATACATATATATGCATGTGTTTGTATACATATTTGTGTCAAATGATAGCCATCTCTAGGGCAGGGATGGAAGGAGGGAATATAAAGGGGAAAAAAGAAATTTACATAATAACTTTATCATATATTTAAAAGGAATAGCTAGTAATGCATAGTAGATTTGCAGTTTCATGAGCAATATTTTTTATTTGACTATATTATGGAAACGCTTGCATTTATTTCATAAATTAAAATAAAATAAACAAAAGAAAAAAAGAGAAACATTTAAGGCATGACTGACTGCATTCTTCTGACCTTTATCCTGCATGCAAATGGCTCTTTTACCAGTAAGCTATTACAGTAGTTCAGATGTCAGATGATGAGGGCCTGTACAAGAACGGTGACAGTGGACCCTTTCCTCCAAGATAATGCTGAAGACAAAGAAGGAAGTCATTGCTCCCCCCGCCAAGACAGAAGCCAAGTCCAAGGCCTTGAAGGCAGTGTTGAAGGGTGTCCATAGCCACAAAAAGAAGAAGAGCTGAACATCCCCCATCTTCTGGTGACCCAAGACACTAAGACTTCACAGGCAGCTCAAATACCCTTGGAAAAGTGCTTTGCTCCAGACAGTAATACTTCAGATGTTGACAACAAAATGGGAATCATGAAAACTGTGTCCAGCTGTCCCACTGCACCTACAATAAAAAGTTTTCCAGGAAAAAAAAAAAGAATGGTGATAGTGTCAGAAGAGAGCAGAGAGCACATAAAAAAGATGTGACAAAGATAACAGGATTTGGCAACAAATTAGATATGGGGATGGGTAAAGTATTTGAAGAAGAAATATTACTCGCTTGCACCTGAAATTTAGAAGCTCAAATGGTTGGGGTTAGTGGTGAAAATGAACTCAATCTTGGCAGGTAGAGATATGAGACTGAAGATCAAGACAGAGGCTAGGACTAGACAAATAGATCTAAGAATCATTGTATTGTGACAAACCCATAGGTTTTGAAATCACATAGAGTGGGAATAGTAGAGGACCCAAGATTGAGCCTTAGGAAAAACCCCATTAGCTTGCATCTATTTCTCTTCCCTTTAATGGAGAACCACCCTGAGAAACCTGTCTCCAACCAGCCTCTCTCTCTACTTTCATAGCACTCTTCTTAAACCTCTACAGTTTGCAGGCTAATCTCATTATTAAACTCAAACTAAACTCTGCAAATGACTTCTGAATGGCCAAATCTAATCACCATTTTCAAATTCCTCCTATTTCATCATGAATGAAGCCTTTGCTTGAACTCATTGTGAGGTTCCAAAGGGGAACATAAATTGGTTTTTAAACTAAAAAAAAAAACATTGTAAATCTTATTTATTGTTATTATTTATTGTTGTTGTAGCTGCTGTTATTGCCACTGCTATTGTTATATGATTTATTCTGGTGTGCAGTGCATCTATATACATCTAGTAAAGGCAGATTTTGACAAGTATGATTAGGAATCATGATTGTTGAGAGGTGGAGCAGAAGCACAGACGTACTCTAGATCTCCCCCCAAAACCCTTAAAATACCTGTAAAAAATGACTATAAACAAATTCTAGAGCAGTGGAAGCCACAAAATAACAGAGTGAAACAGATTTCCAGTCAAAGACAGCCTAGAAGGCTGATAGGAAAGGTCTATCACACCAGGCTCTAAGCAGAGTGCAGCCCAGTGTGGGCCATGTGACACAGACAGAACTGGAGCAGGCTTCAGGGTGCTGAACAGCTGCTGTTGTTTCCAGATTTCTCAATCAAAAAATGCCAAAGACAACTTCAAAGGTCAGTGAGAAAGCTTATTCACCTGGGTGAGAGAGGAGCTTGGTCCTAGCCCCAGGTCCAGGGCAGTGGCAGCCACTGTGGCAGCAGCAGCATCCACTTCTGGAGCTCCCAGGCTACAGACATTGGGGGAACCATGCAGCTGATCTGGGTCTCAGTTCTGAGTGGCAGTCCTGGGGTGAAGAGGAGCCTGGCATGTTGGAGCTGGTGGCAGCTATGAAGTGGGAATCCTACTCACAGTTACAGGGCAGAAAAGACTGCTTTTGGTCCCTCACAGAGCAGAGGGCAGGCCAAGAGAGGAGTAAACACCTCTCCCTTGACTATGCCACTTTGGAGGAACTGAAAACTTACAGGTCCTAGAGATATCTCAGAGAACAGCTGCACAAAACCTCTGAAGCCTAGGGTAGTATGCCCACCACTTGACAAAGGGCTCAAAAGTCAAGTAACTGACTGGAAAAAATGCCCAAAAAGGGGAAAATAAGACCATAGAAGGTTGCCTTCTTGGTAAAAGAGTATTTTCTTCCATCTTTTCAGATGAGAAAGATCAAAGAATACAACTAGAAAAAGACAGCAAGGTCAAGGTGCCTGCATCCAAAGCCTCCAAAAGAAAATGACAATGGTCTCAGGCTATGAAAGAGCTCAAAAAGAATTTTGAAAATCAAGTAAGGGAGGTGGAAGAATTATGGGGAAGAGAAATAAGAGTGATGCAAGAAAATCATGAAAAGCGAGTCAACAACTTGCTAAAGGAAACCCAAAAACAACAAGACCTTTAAAAATCAACTAGCTCAAATGCCAAAAGAAGTTCAAAAAGATAATGATGAGAAGAAAACCTAAAACAGTGGAACTGGACAAATAAAAAAGGAAAAGCTCACTCAAGGAAATAATTCTTTAAAAATTAGAATGGAGCAAATGGAAGCTAATGACTTTATGAGAAATCAAGAAATTACAAAACAAAACTAAAAGAATGAAAAAATAGAAGACAGTATGAAATATCTCATGGGAAAAAGAACTAACCTGGAAAATAGATCCCGGAGAGATAATTTAAAAATTATTGGTCTACCTGAAAACCATGATCAAAAAAAGAGCCCAGATATCATCTTCAAAAAATAATTAAGGAAAGTTGCCCTGATATTTTAGAACCAGAGGGTAAAATACAAATGGAAAGAATTCACCAATAACCTCCTCAAAAAGAACCCAAAAGGAAAACTCCTAGGAATATTGTAGCTAAATTCCAGCATTCCTAGGTCAAAGAGAAAATATTGTAAATGGTCAGAGAGAATCAAATCATGTATTATGGAAATACAATCAGGATAATACAGAACTTGGCATCTTCTACTCTAAGGGATCAAAGGGCTTAGAACATGATATTCCAGAGGTCAAATGAGATAGAATTAAAGCCAATAACCTACCAGCAAAACTGAGTATAATATTTCAGAGGAAAAATGGAATTTCAATGGAATAGAGGACTTCCAAGAATTCTTGTTGAAAAGACCAGAGCTGAATAGAAAATTTGGCTTTCAAACACAAGAATCAAGAGAGACATGAAAAGCAAAACAGGAAAGACAAGTTGAAATTGAAGTTGAAGTTGAACATTAAAGTTGAAGTGCTTACATTCCTACATGGAAAGGTGATATTTGTGACTCATGAGACCTTTTTCAGTTTTAGGGTAGAGGGAATACACACACACACACACACATGTAGGTGTGTATGGGTGTATATGTATGCTATATATGTGTAGGTATGTGTATTTACATGGGTGTATATGTATATATACACATATATACTTGTACATTTGTATATATACATATGTGTACATATGTGTATATGCGTGTGTGTATGTATATATATATGTATGTATAGACATAGACAGAGGGCACAAGGTAAGTTGAATATGAAAGGGAGAATACCTAAAAAATAAAATGTCCTCTTGAGTAGAATGTACTAAGAGTAAGAGAAAGGAAGTAGAATGTAGTAAATTTTCTCACATAGAAGAGGGAAGAAAGGACTTTTACGATGAGCAGGGAGATGAAAGGAAATAAATGAGCCTTACTCTCATGGGATTTGGTTATGCAGGAAATAATGCACACTCAATTGGTTATGGAAATCTATATTACCCTGCAGGAATGGGAAGGGGACAGCAGAGGGAAGATAATAGAAAGGACAGCAAATTGGGAATAGGGTCAATCAGAAGCAAACACTATTGTGAAAGAATAGGACAAGGGAAAGAATGGAATAAATGGAGGTCAGGATAAGACAGAGGGAAATGTGGCTAGTCTTTCACAACATAGCTATTATGGAAGTGTTTTGCAAGGCTACACATGTATGACCTATGTTTAATTGCTTTTTTTCTCAATGAGGGTGGATGAGGAGAGAGGAAGGGAGAGAATATGAACTCAAAGCTCTAATAATGAATGTTAAAAATTGTTAGCATGCAACTGGGAAATAAGATGTATAGGCAATGGGTATAGAAATAAATTTAGCCCTATAAGAAAATAGAGGGGAGAGGGATGGAAGAAAAGGGGCTATTAGAATGGAGGACAGACTGGAGAAAGGGGTGGATGTGGTGTGTGTTGTCCTGGGCTGGAGGTTGGGAAGAGAAAATTTTGAATTCAAATTCTTGTTCAAGTGAATGTTGAGATCTGAAAAATAAATAAATTACACACACACACACACACACACACACACACACACACACACTTTCACCTCAGGGCATGCACATGTACTTAAACATCGTAACACCCTATTCTTTTCTTAGGAAAATATGAAGGTTGGACCCATTAGGTAATTTCCCTCATTTTATGATCAAGTGGTTATAAAGCATCATTATTTTCTCTCATTACTCGTAACCACTGTGACAAGAATAGAGTTGGAGGATCATTTTCCAATCATAAGAATAGTTCAAAATGTTCAAGATTTCTAAGTGCCATGGTGAAGTACAAATTAAAGAAAAGAGTAAAGAGATTTTTGTAAAAATAGAAGAACAATTATCTGGAAGAGTTGTGGGGCAGTGCTGATTGGAGGTTAGGTGATAATTCTGTGGGTGGAGGGTGTGGGGAAGTGGAAATGTAAGAACCATTTATCTACTACTTACCAATTATGGACCGGGCAATGTGCTAGGTGGTTTACAAATATCACCTCGTTTGATTGTCACAACAATCCTGGGGAGTGGGTGCTATTAGAATTCCCACTTTAAGCTTAAGGAAATTGTTGCCTTTGAAGCTCCTGTGCTCTCAATTTCATTCCATGCCTGGCTCTTTTCTTTTTTTAGTTATAGAACTCTTTTTAATGACATCTTATGGCTCCTGCTGGCAAAATGGTCTTCAAAGTATACTATGGCCTCTTTGCCTCTACCACGCTTTCTTTTTTCTATTACACTATATTTTTCGAACTGCTTTCCATCTCCTTTCATCAGATCTTGTCTTATGCACTTTCAGAGTGCTTTCAAATCTTTTTTTTAATGCAATCTTGTCTTAATTAATCTCTAATTACTGAACTTAAGGCACCAGCAAGAACCTAGTGGGAAAGATATTTTTGTGCAGTGGGCAGTGGGAGTTTTAAAGAGCCATAGGGAGGAGACTAATCTGCCTACATATAAGGCTGGCCTAGATTCACTGATGTATTCTTAAATTCACAGATGATGAACTTTATTGGAGAAAGCTAAGATCAACTTGATCACTGAGATCAAAGCATATTGACTTCTCAAATGAGATGTATTTTTAAAAATTTTCTATATTTTATTTTCCAATTAACAAAAATGATTTTCTATCCCTCCTACTTCCCCTTCTTCATTGTAAAGAAAAACAGTACTATTATATCAAACATATAGACGAACTAAGCAATGTTTATCTCCTTAGGTCACAATCCAAAATATTCTTAATCTATCATCTCTTTCTCAGGACATGGTTAGCATTCTTTAGCATCAGTGGAACCATTATTGATCATTGTATTGGTCAGATTTCTTAACTCTCTCAAAGTTGGTTTTGTTGATATTGTAGAAACTATTCTCTTGCTTCTCTCTTCGCTGTGCATGCATATGAAGATGCTTTCTGGAACTGATGAGAAGCTTAGATTCTCAGATTTTCTCTCCAGAAGTACCCCCCCGGAATCAAGAAAGAGCCATCCACGTAATTTATGCCTTAGGGGAACTCACAGTCAGCTGACTGTAACATTCCAGAAGAGATGACATGTTGTAGCAGAAAGACTTCTTAGTTTGTAGGCTGACGAAGTAGGTTCATCTCCCTCCAATGTGACCTTGGGCAAGCAGTTAACTTCTCTGTGCTTCAGTTTCCTCCCTTGTAAAATGAGGTGACTGGAATAAAAGGTTTCTAAGGTCCCTTCCAATTCTATGTGTAGAACCGTATTGTATCTAACATGGTCAGCTTCTCTTAGGATCTACAGGCTGGGAAACTGGCATTATATCCATGCTCATTTAATGGAAAAGAGCAAGAAGAATCTAAAAGAATATGAAATAATCTGACTTCTGGAAGTTTTCACTGACCTGGATTTGGGTCCTATACAAACAAGAAACTTTAATAGAATCACTGCCCAGAAGATCCAACTAAAAGAGGTCAAGGGGGATGACCAGTGAACGGCAGCTGGACAGACAGACAGACAGACACAGAGATAGAAATTTAAAAAAATAAGACTTTGGGGGATTTATTTTCAATTAATCATAGAAGTTTTTTGTTTGTGTGTTTGTTTTGTGTAAATGAAATGGTTGAGAAAGGGTAGAAAGAACGAGGAAAAAAAGTCAATGTGTTAAAATTGAACCCAAATTCTAAAATCAAATGTTGCCATTGTCGCAGCATTAAGGCAGGGACAAGGTAGTCCTTAAGTGACTCTAAAGTAAATTAGTTCAGCTCAGATGGGCAAAAACCTATCCTAGAAATCCATGCAGCACATTACTAAGGCAGCTCAAAAGGAACAAAACACTAGGAAGAGCCCTTAGGAAATAAAAACACTAAGGCTCCATGGCAGTGCCCCAGGCAAACATAGATAACATGAGGTGTGTTGACCTGTCTCAGCCCTTACCTAATAGCTTTTAACCAGTTATGTTCAAAAATCCTCTAGTGAGGCTGTCTCTGCTTTAATACCAGGAATAGAATCACAGAGTCAAAAAATTTCAGACCAAGAGACCTCTTCCTAGGGTGGGGAATCTGCTTTAAAGAAGCAGGCTCCCCACCCCTGGAAGACTCTTCTAACCTGAGCCCTGATTGAATAAGGATCAACTGCATAGACTCCTGGCAGTGGTCATCTGTCCTTTGATAAAGATCTCTTGTGAGGAGGAACCCAATATTTTTAGACAGCTTTGTTAAGAATTAGTTTGTCTATCTGTTTGTTTTTCCTTAAAGATGATCTTGTCCCTTCCTCCCTGACAGATGGGCTAGTAGAGCCTCAAGGACCTTTATTTGTAAATAATCCCTAAACTCTTGATCTACAGTTGATTTGACTCATACCAAGCTCAACCCAGATCCTTTCACAGTTAACAGGTTCCCCAAAGCCCTTTAAATAAAGAACAAATTTATTACGAGGTGTGTTAAGCACAGGAAGGAGAATGATTTCTGAGCTCTATTAGCAAGGGAATAAAATCATTTCTTTTTCCTCAGAATGTCATTCCCCGTTCCGGCAAAAGAAAACACAACAATCAGGGAAATTCCAGGAATTTGAGTGGAATTGTGGGCTAGGAAATGATGCAGGAGCCCCCTAGTCCTCTGTCACTCTCTTCCCTTCTGGCATCTGAGTTCCTTTTTTCCCCCTCCATAATCAGTCATCTCTGTCCTCCATCCTAGTACAGTCACATTTCCAATGCTGTCATTTTTAGGGGATGCTCCTGCATCCCTTGGCTTGGCTATGGAACTTCTCACTCATGTCCAGCCTCTGCTATTAGCTTGCATTCCTCATCACTACCTTTTTAGATTTCCCCTTCGCCTCTTCATGGCCACTCTTCCAAGAATGACCTTCCCTCGTCTTTACAAACATAGAGCCTAACAAGGATTCCTTTCTTCCACTTGAGTCTTTAGTAATAATAGTAATAGTAACAGCTCACATTTATATAGTGGGTACTATATATCTGTCACTGTGATAACATGTCTGCAAATGTTATATTATTTGATCCTTATCACAACCCTGGGAGGAGGGGATTATTATTATTTTTATTGGTTGCTATCCCCATTTTACAGATGAATAAGCTGAGGCAGAGTTTGAGTGACTTGCCCAAAAGCACACAGCTAGTAAGCAGTATCTGAAGACAGTTCTGCCTAACTCCAGACTCTGTGCTCCATCCATTGCCTTACCCACCTGCCTTATAACATTAATGCTACACGTATATTAAGCCCATATCTGTTTTTTTTTTTGCAACTGCCCTCTCCACTTTCATCCCCATTCCTCCTAATTTTGCCTTGTGTCTTCAACCAGAAGAAAACCTAGCCCATCTTCCACAATACTGCCTTTCAAATGCTCAGATATCTGTCGTGTGTTTCCTAGCTTTTCCTTCAAGTTAAATATCCCTAGTTCCTTTCACTAATATTTATGTTGTATGATCATAAGATTCCCCACTCCCTTCATTATCCCATATTCTTCAGATACATTAATGTATTTTCTAATATCTACTGTGGAAAACGTATGTGATAATCATCTTGTTCAGTCATTTCAGTTGAATCCAACTCTTCATGATCTCATTTGGAGTTTTCTTGGTAAAGATGTGGAACAGGTTTGCTATTTCCTTCTCCAGTTCATTTTACAGAGGAGGAAATTGAGGCAAACAGGGTTAAGTGATTTGTCCAGGCTCACACAGCTAGTAGGTGTCTGAGACTGGATTGGAATTCAGGAAGATGAGGCTTCCTGACTTCAGGTCTGGCACTCTATCCGTTGTTCCACCTAGCTCCCATGATACTCTAGTTATGTTATAACCATGGCAATGTTCAGTGAAGTGGGGGTTGGGCAAGCATATCGCTATGTTTTGGAAACTATAACTCTTTATTCCACCATTACATTAATGCCCTTGCATTAAGGGTGCCAAGAATCTCTACTTCAACAGCCATCATCAGCACTTCCCAGAGATGGTTTGATTCTTTTTTCCCCTTTTTTTCCTTGTTAAACACTCAGGATATAGAGCTTAAAAATCAATGCCAAATGACTGTAGAGTAGATGCATATAATGATTTGCTATTGTCAAGTCACACCGGGAGGAATACTTTCATCACTGAGCAGTGTAGTAATGACACTGACCTGTCTGCCCTCTATATGCTACAGGCAACATGGTCACCATTCCAGAGGCAGAATACATAGTCCAGCTTCAGATTTCCTAGAAAAAACTAGAATGGCAAATATGAACACAATTTAATGAAAAATTAGATCAGAAGCTAAAATGTTACTGTCTCTCTGGTATATTTTATTATTGATACTAACTGTAATTAACTTCTATATGGTACTTTAAGGCTTACAGATTGCTTTGCAATTATTTCTCATTTTATTTTTACAATACCCCTGGGAGCTAGGTATTATTACCTTATTATAAGGTAGATATCATTGTTGTTGTTGCTATCATTTTAAAAATGAGGAAACTGAGGCAGAGAAAGGTCACATACCTCTAATTGTCTGAGCCTGGAGGTGGAAGGCCACCTCACTACCTGTATATTTTCAGCCAAATATGAATGGAGAAATTTAAGGCAAGTTGCTAAGTGTCAAGTATGCAACATAAGGAGCATTATTTTTAATAAATTGTGTGATATGCTGATGAAAACTACTACTCTAGGTAAGCCATTTCCCTCCCAAATCTCTGTTTCCTCATCTGCAAAATTAATGGCTTGACCAAATAATTTTATTTCCTCATGGGCCCACTTGATATTCTGATAATGCCTGAGGATCCGTTCTCATAATAAAGTATTTAAAAGCCTAAAATAAAATTCATCACATTGCAAAGGAAAATAATTATATTGAAATAGTTATCAAAATATTATTTTAATATAAATTTACATACCTCAGGTTAACAACCTGTATACTAGATCACCCCTAAGCATCTTTTCATAGATTCTTGAATTTATGAGCTTAGGTCTTTCAATATTCCTCTAAGTTCATCAGGTTCTTTAATCTTAGGTGAAAATGGGAAAACAGAAGGTCACTTAGGGCCATGCATCTATGCCCCAGAGATTGTTAGGGACACATTATGTTTCAATTCATTGTCATTTATCCAGTTGCTTCAAAGTCAAAGGAAAACTCCTTCATATGAGTATCCCCTGGTGACTGATATGAATGCCTCAACATGACCCAAAGCCTTGACAGCTTTCAAGCTGGAGATTCCAATTCCTGGAGTTGTCTAGCATTATAACAATTCTTTCCTCAACATATGAAAAGGTGTTTATCAGGTATAAATAAGAGGAAAAGAGAAATCAAGTATCCATATAATTGTCCTACACTAGAAAAATAAAACCCCATCTGAGAAAGTATTGCGGAGGAAAACAAGATGAGCACCAAATAATCAATACGTATTTATGAAGAGCCTACTATGTGTCAGACGCTATGGGGAATACAATAAGAGACAAAAGACATGCCCTACCTTTAGGAGACTCACAATCTAATGAAGGAGAAAGTAAACAAACACACACACACACATGTTATATATAGGATAAGTAGGAAATAATTAACAGATGAAAGGTAGAAGAATTAACAGGGGTTGGGAATAGCTTCCTGTAGGATAAGATTTTAGTTGGGACTTAAATTTAGGAAGCCATTGAAATGGGTTGGCAGAGAATAGTAGGTCAAGCATTCCCAGGCACGGAGGACAGTCAGTGAAACATAACCGCTTAACATGTTATATCTATGGAACAGCAAGTCACTGGATCAGACTGTTTGTTGGTGTTCCTAAGGCTCCCCCTCTCCATGTAGACTGAGCAAAGGCAAGATGAGGCCTATGTTGGCCAGTTAGGTGAGCAGTCATAAAGTCAGAATGAAGCAGATTTATCACTACTTGAAATTTAAGAAGCAGTGAGGGAGGAGTAATGCCTCCAAACCTTGCAGGAATAAGAATCAAGCTGGATGTGAAATACTATAAAAATCTATATTTCCTGACTATGAAGCCCTGACTATAAAGTTGGACACAAGCTACATAAGCATGTCTGTTCCCCATTGTTCCTATCTGAGCCTATATGGGCGCCATAAAGGATTTAGATAATTCCAGGATCCTTCTGAATTAACCTTGACCTCAGAAGGCTATGACAGAGGGCAGCTCAGGAATCTGAAGACAGTAGCTTTTACTGATTGGCTTAGACATCTTGATGCATTCCTAACATCAATGTCTATTCACATTCAATCTTGTGACCTGTCTACCAATCCCCTGGCTCACATTACAGGTAGATTATTCTACCTGGTTCTCTGCCATCACCTCAAGCTTAAAATGTTTATGTATATATCTGATATTTTCTTCAAAACAAGTCCCTTTTTTCTAACTTCCTTGTATCTACCAGTGGCATTACTGCCTTCTAATCTTGGAGTTAAATATGATCTTGCCATCTCCTTTACCCTCTACCTTCAATCAATTGCTAAATTCTCTTAATCCTACCTCTACAATAAGGTCATATTCTTTGCCTCTTGACCATTTCCACTCCCAGTGACTTAGTTCATGCCCTCATTAACTCTCTTGGTAGAGTTAATAGTCAAACTGGTCTCCTTAACTCTAGCCTCATTCCCCTTCAAATACTTGAGGCAACTGTCAAAATAAATTTTGCTAATGTACAGCTCTATGCATATCAATGTAATGACCAAAATCCAGTAGTGGCTCCTAAATCTCTGCTGAAAAAGATATAAACTCCTTACCCTAACATTCAAAGTTCTCCACCCCCAGGTAGCACAAGGTTTTCCAATCTTATCTTGTATCATCCCCCCAATACCAACGATGACCCAAGCTATGTGTATCACTCTCTGTGCCTGATCCATGATTTTCTCTCTGTGTGTTTTATTCATATTAATGCTCCCTCTGTCTAGAATGGCCTGTCTCCCCCTCCTCCTCATTTCAGACTGTTGACATCCTACATAGAAAGATAATACTATGGTTAAAAAAAAAAGTTGATCTTAAAATCAGGAAGACTTCGGTTCAAGTTCTACTTTTAACTACAACCATGGGTAAGTTATTTAAACCTTTTGAGTCTTAGTCTCCTCACTTGAAATCAGGTTAAGGATACTTGTATTAACTACCATTACCATTGTATTGCTGTTTGCTTGTTTGGTTGTTTGTTTTAATGGAGTGGATAGGGAATGACAGGGCAGCTAGGTTGGCAAAGTGAATATTTCAAAAGGTCTGGAGTCAAGAGGATCTGAGTTCAAAATATGACCTCAGATATTTACTAGCTGTGTGATCCTGGGCAAGTCACTTAACTCTGTTTGCCTCAGGTTCCTCATCTGTAAAATAAATTGGAGAAGAAAATGGCAAACCACACCAGTATTCTTTCCAAGAAAACTTCAAATGAGGTGACAAAGAGTTGCACACAACAAATGAGATGACAGACTGAACCTGTGATTTTATTGGTTTAGGGAGACACTAATAAGGACCTTACACTCAGGCAAATCAGCACCTTCTCTGTAACTTATGGTGTAACAGGGTTATCTTAATTTACACAGAGATTAAGTCACTTGGCCAGACTCACAGGGCAAGTATGCATGAGATGAGGTACTTGAACCCAGGTCTCCTAACTGTGAAGCCATAGAGTTTAATAGACTCAAATAAGATAAGGTCTCTAATATTAACTATACACAATTCATTTATTATGATTATTGTTCAAGACAAGCTTTAAATGACAACTTTTCCCTGAAGCCAAAAATGCTCTCTATCTTAATTGTTTTCATCATGTTATCCTTACTGTCTCATCACTGCATATTTGCAATGCACTATTCATATTCTAATCCAGGGATGGGGAACCCTAGATGTCACAGGTTCCCCATCACTGCTTAAATTCATGCTATATTTATTACTTTTCATTCCTTATACCATTAAATAGATTGTGAATACCTTGAAAACTGGGATTGTCTTATTTATCATGTCTTTTCATCACCTTTCCCCCAATGCCCAGTATAGGTACTTGCCCAGAGTAGGTATGCAATAAACATATTTGAATGTTTCTGATTCCAGAAAAGGTAGCCAGTTTACCTAAAGATATTTTCTATAATAACCTTTGCCTTTTATATGTTCTTTTGCTCTGCCTTTACCTCTTTTTATGCTTGCTTTCATTTAAGCAGAACTAATCCATTCCCAAATATCTTAAGCCACAGAGTTGGATGTTATATGATTTTTTTCCCATTTCTAGTTATTCTAATTGAAAAAAATACTATAAAATATCATTCTAAACAAAGGCACAGAAAAATGAAATAAACTGCATGATAGGATAGTCTCAAATCATTAGAATAAGCCCTGAAATGGTCATCTCAATCCTATCGATGGATAAAGTAAACAGTAAGTCAAATTTCATATTCATTGGCTTCTATGGTGCCTACAATTCAGCATGCTTCCAGACATTAGAATATTTCTTTTTAAAAAAGCAAATTGTACTTACTTTTCTCCAGTAAAATGAAAGAAAAAACTGTCCTTCTGAACTCCCCTTAAAACTTAAACCCTCAAGATATAACAGCCAGTTTCCCCAATTTCCTCATTTCCTAGAAAAAAATATTGTGTTCTCTTTGGTGACAGCCCCATCCATGGCACTCTATTTCGAGATGCTACATTAGGAAGGATAAAGAGGCAAACATTTTTGCCAGGCTAGAAGCCATCAATAAAGTTGACTCTCAAATAATATACATATATATATATATATATATATTATATGATATATATATATGGTTAAACTGAGTTCGATGTATCAATTTCATTAAAAAATAAGAATTTATTAAACATCTACAATGCACAATTTCTACGTTAGGAACTGGCAAGATGAAGATAGTTTGAAATAGTCCATGCCCTCAGAGAGTTGACATTGTAAGGAGGGTAGCACTCTGTATATATAGAAGTAAAAGTATAATGTAATTTCACTGGGGAGGGAAACTAGCAGCTAGGAGCATCAGAGAGGCATGAATTAAGTACACATTATAACACACCTGAAAAGTTTGGTCATGTAGCCCCTTCCTAAGTGGGTAAAATGGATAGGGTATTGGGGCCTGGAATCATGAAGAACTCTCTTCCTGAATTCAAATCTGGCTTCAGATTATTTATTAGCTGTGTGACCCTGGGCAACTCTCTTAACCCTGTTTGTCTCAGTTTCTCATCTGTAAAACAATCTGAAGAAGGAAATGGCAAACCAGTCTGCTATCCTTGCCAAGGAAACCCCTAAATGGGGTCTCGAAAAGTAAGGTATGACGGAAACAAATGAACAACAGCAGCCTGTTCCTAAAATTCTCCAGGATACAAGAATGTACCAGTTCTCATGGAAACCTACTCCATTTTTGGACAGTTCTAATTGCTTACCTCTTTGCAGTATTCTCCCATTTCTCCTTATTCTGCCCTCTAGCTGTAAAGAGAATAGCTCTTATCTTTTTACTGCATAATTGCCCTTCAGATATTTGAAGACAGATATAAGGGGGCTCCTGAGTCTTTTTTCCCCTCCAAATAAAAATGCCCGGTTCTTCAGTATTTCAGACAATCTCTATTTCTCTTTCTGTCTCTCCCTCCTTTCATCTTTCTCTCTTTCTCTTTCCATCCCTCCTTCTCTCTCTCTCTCTCTCTCTCTCTCTCTCTCTCTCTCTCTCTCTCTCTCTTTCTCTCTCTCTCTCTCTCTATTTCTCCTTCAATATACGTGCATGGCTCTGAGTCCCACACACGTATGCATATATCTAAGAATACCCCCATGTATGTATTCATATGTGTGTGTTTACACATATGGGTATATACATGTGTATATGTGTATATCTTGTATGTGCCACCCCAGTTGCCCCCCATTTTTTGCATTTGGCTAGACAAACTGGCATTGAGAAAAAGTAGTAATTTTGTCTTTCTCTTGGGTCCAGATCCTTCCTGGCTGTCTGTGCTACCATCTAGCTTACCTCACTGATTCACAACACATTCAACTACCATCTGCTACTTTGGTTAAATTTATATTTATAGATATATAAAGTTTTGAGCCCTATTATACATAAATCTATATGTGTGTATATGCTTACCATATATATATATATATATATGTGTGTGTGTGTGTGTATATATATACACACACACATATACGCACGTGTGTGTGCGCGCGCGCATCTACAGGACTCAAAGTTCTTCAAAATCCTGGTTGCCCTGCTCTCCAGTTTCTCAATTTAGTTCCTAAATCACAGCTCAAAACTGAAGAAAATACCCTGTAGAAGTCTGCTAGAGACAGAGGACAAGGGCCTGACATCTATATATTCCTGCATACTATGATCCCTAAGGAAGCCCAAGATTGGACTAGACAATGGGAACAAAATTGTTTTTCAGGTCAAACCTGTGGTGGAGAGAAGAGATGCAAAGGACACTTTTCATACCAGCTATGCACTGATTTCCTTGGTTATCTAAACTTTCTTTTCAGTGTGGCATTCTGCCTTCATATCTCAATATTTGGGGCCTATGTAGGCCAGAACTTGTCATGGCTTTGCAATGGTTGTCAAAGGAAATCTTTCTCGAAATTTCTGTCTAGTCTTGCTATGATTTTAAATGTGATAAGCATTGGTTCCTGGTTTTCCTTTTTGTCTGTCCTGCTCAGCTCAGAACTATTATCTTTTCATCAGTTAATAATAGCCAACATTTATATAAAGCACTTTGCATTTTACATATATGATCTGATTTAATCATGACTCAGAATTTTGTAACAGACTCTGTTTGGTGTCTTTTCTTGTACCTGCCACACCCTTGTCCTGTACTTCTGGAACTTGACTAGAAATGCTAGCATTGGCACAATCATCAACTTGACTCATTCTTGCATCCAGAACTATCCTACTTTTCTATTGTTGTATCTGGATTGTATCCCTAACTCACATGAGATTCTTTTAACCCCAAATTTAGCTATCATTAACTACTTTTTTTTGCTGTGGGGCAAGTTAACTCCTTTATTCCTTAATTCTAGAATTTAAACTGATATGCCTTCTAGCTGAGAGAAATAAAATGAGGGAGCAAAAGTCTATAAGAGACAGGGAAAAAAAATTCATGTCTGAATGATGAGACAAAGATTTAAGACACAATTTCTGGGAATAATGGGACTAAAGAGTAAACATTGAAAAGTGCTTTGAGGGGGGTGGAGTCAAGATGACAGAGTAGAAGGACAGACATTCTCTAGCTCTCATTAGCCCATAAAAATACCTTTAAAAATGAATCTAAACAAATTTTAGAGTAGTAGAAACCACAAAACAACACAGTGAAAGGGATTTCCAGCCTGAGACAGCCTGGAAGACTGACAGGAAAGGTGTATTGCATTGGGCTCAAAGCAAAGCACAGCTTAGCCTTGGCTGCATGGCACAGACAGAACTAGAATGGGTTTCAGGGTGCATAATCACATGCAGCAGCTATGTTTCCCAGATTTCTCAACCCACAAATGCCAAAGACAGCTTCAAAGGTCAATAAGAAAGCTCTTTCACCTGGGTGAGAGGGGTGTGGTCTGACTCCAGCTCTGGCCCCCAGGGTGACAGTAGCTTGACTTTTGGAGTCACCTAAAGACCCTGGGCGAATTGAGGATTTGATCTGGGTTTCACCTGTGAGTGTCTGTCCTGGGGTGAGGAGAAGTACTGGCATGGTGGAGCTTGTGGTGGCTTTGGAGTAGGAATCCTACTCACAGATTCTGGGCAGAAAAGAGTACTTGTGGTTGCTCACAGACCAGATCACAGGCTAGGAAAGGAATAAACTCCTCTAACTTTATTGTGCCACCTTGGAGGAACTGAGAACTTACAGATCCTTAGAGTATACCCTCCACTTGACAAAGGACTCAAAAGACAAGTAACTGGATGGAGAAATGTCCAAATAGAGGGAAAAATAAGACTATAGAAGGTTACTTTCTTGGTGAAAAGTCATTGTCTTCCATCCTTTTGGATGAGGAAGAACAAAGCATACCATCAGAGGAAGACATAAAAGTCAAGGCTTCTACATCCAAAACCTCCAAAAAATATACAATGATCGCAGGGCATGGAAAAACTCAAAAAGAATTTTGAAAATCAAGTAAGAGAAGTGGAGGAAAAATTGGAAAGAGCAATGAGAGAAATGCAAGAAAATCATGAAAAACGAGTCAACAGTTTGCTAAAGGAGACCCAAAAATGCTGAAGAAAATAACACCTTGAAAAATAGACTAACCCAAATGCCAAAAGAGGTCCAAAAAGTCAATGAGAAGAAGAGTGCTTTAAAAAGTAGAATTAGCCAAATGGAAAAGGAGGTTCAAAAGCTCACTGAAGAAAATCGTTCTTTAAAAACTAGAATGGAGCAGATGGAAGCTAATAACTCTATGAGAAACCAAGAAATTATAAAACAAAACCAAAAGAATGAAAAAATAGAAGGCAACATGAAATATCTCATTGGAAAAAAACTAGCCTGGAAAATAGGTCCACAAGAGATAATTTAAAGTTTACTGGTCTACCTGAAAATCATGATCCAAAAAAGTGCCTAGACATCATCTTCCAAGATATTGTGAAGGAAAGCTGCCCTTATAGTCTAGAACCAGAGGGTAAAATGGAAAAGAAAAGAATTCACTCACCACCTCCTGAAAGAGGTCCCAAAAGGAAAACTCCTAGGAATACTGTAGCCAAATTCCAGAGTTCCCAGGTCAAGGAGAAAATATTACAAGGAGCCAGAAAGAAACAATTCAAGTATTGTGGAACTACAATCAGGATAACACAGGATTTAGCAGCTTGTACCCTAAGAGATTGAAGGGCTTGGAATATGATATTCCAGAAATCAAAGGAGATAGGATTAAAACCAAAATCCCCTACCCAGCCAAACCAAGTATAATACTTCAGGGGAAAAAATGGAATTTCAATGAACTTCCAGGAATTCTTGTTGAAAAGAACAGAGGTGAATAGAAAATTTGACTTTCAAATATAAGAATCAAGAGAAACATGAAAAGCAAAACAGGAAACAGAAGCTTTAAGGAACTCATTAAAGTTGAACTGTTTACATTCCCACATGGAAAGATGTTATTTATAACTCATGAGACCTTTTTCAGTATTAGAGTAGTTAGAGGGAATATATATATATATATATGTGTGTGTGTGTGTGTGTGTGTGTGTGTGTGTGTATGGGTGTGTATATTATATATGTGTAGGTATATATTTGCACATGTATTTTTGTATATGTGTATATATGTATATATATATATATATATATATATATGTATATGTGTGTGTACATGAAAGATATAACCTGCATCTCTGGTTCAGAAACCCTGATCTAGAGCCAGCATTTTTCCTGTCTCTTGATACCAACAATTTAAGTATTTATATTACATTTTTCTTTCCGAAAAAGAAAAAGTCAACATGAGTTGAATGGAATACAAATGAAAAAAACAAATAAAGATTTGTGAAAGTGAGTCTAAATTCAAGGTACCTAAGGATATAACTTTTCTCAGTGAGTTTAAGTCACCTAATCAGGATGATGCATATCTTAGCATACTGAAAAAAGTGTCAGAAGTCACTGCTGAACCCCAGTAAACCTTTGAGTGATCATGGAGAATAAAAAGCACTCTACAGGATGAATGAAAGAAAAACTAGTGTTATCAAAATTTTGTTTTTGAAAAGAGAGCACAGTCTATAAACTACAAGGCAATGAGTTTGTCTGCAATTCCAGAATACATTATGAAAAACAGTATTTGTAAGCACCTGTAAAGAAAAATAGTGATCACTATGTATCAGCATGGCTGCATCAAGAACAAGTCAGGACATACTGACATGTAGTTCTTTTTCTGATGAGGAAACTAGACTAGTAGTTAAGGGGAATATTATCAGCCCAGGTTCTCCAGATCTTATGGTTGAAGATGTTTACTAAAGCTGAAGGTACTCCACAACTAGACCAATATATTGACTAAGTCAGAAAGCCAATAGTTACTATAATGAGGCAAGAATAATAAGATATTTAGTAGACAAATGTAAAGATGTGTTTGTGAGTTCAAACAACCACTTCTCTGGTATAAATGGTGGAGATGCAACTACATGATGAGAAGTGCAATTATATGACAGCCTCAAATATTAATAAAATCTAAGGGAGAACTCCAGTATGAGGCAAGTAATAAAAATCTACTGTGTGTCGATTAGATCGTGTGCATTTGGTTATTGATCCTGAACAGTGAGGGGAAGGAAGGCTATGCCAGATGTAGGGATCAACTGAAAGTACTAGATTTGGTTAGTTTTGAGTTAACAGGGGTGCAAAAGCTGTCTTCTAGTGCCTAAATGGTTTTCCTTGGAAGAAGGTTTATATTTGTTCTGTTATTTTCTCCAGAGGGTAAAAATTGAAACAATGGGTAGAAATTGAAGAGAGATCGCCATAGTCTTGACATGGAACAAAACAAAACAAAACCTTCCTAACAATTAGAGCTTTCCAAAAAGGAAATGGGTTGCTTTGAGTGGTGGTTTAGGTTCATTCTCTATCATTAGAAGCTTTCTAACTGATAACTATCTATTGGTAATTAGGTAAAGGGGGTTCTTGTCTTGGTGTCTAACTGTCAGATTAGTTGCCTTCTGATGTCTACTTCATTTCTGAAATTCTATGGTTCTGTGACATAAAATCTTCTCAAACTTTAATTTCTTTGTAATTGCTCTTTTATTTTGCATTATGATCATCATTATTACTTTGTACCTGCAATTATCTTGTCTTAGTCAATAGCTCTCTCTAGCTTCCCTATTAGAAGTCAAAGAGAGAGTTTATATTTTAGGTTTTATCTCTAACTCTGAGTCAAATCTTCACTAAAGATTTGTGTAATATCCCCTTTCCTTCAATGGAATCTCAGAGTGCATGTGATATAATGTCAGGTGTCTACAATTAAGCTGATGTGTTTCCTTTTTTCTTTCTATAGTTCTGGAAAAGTCACATTCCAAGGAAATATCACCCCTTCCCCTTATGAAATTTTCCTATGAGCCAGATAGATCCCCCTGGAAGCAACTGGGTTTTTTTCAGTCTTGTCTGTCATTGTCACATACAGAGTTCTTGTGAAATTCCTAAAGTCCAAAAGTTTTTTCTTGATATTTATTTATGCAATGGACCAAGCCTTTTAGTTTAACCATGAAAAAATGTAGCCCATGATTCCTTACTCCTGTATTTGCATTGAGTTTCCATTGGCATGCAATTGGATGCTTAGAAAACATTTTAAATTTCTCTTATAATGTGGCCCTGGATTTTCAACATTTCAGTACTTGGAGAAACAATCATCTTATAATCCAGGCTGAAAAATATTGGCTTTCCTAGATGCTGAGTCCCCAGGGACGTAAAACACAAAGGTCAAAATCAGGATGACACCATATTGAAGGAACAGATGACCTACTGCTGAACATCAGAGCATGGCTGTCATTTTTGCTATATTGTATTTGAATGTACAGCGAGAACTCTAGGAGGTTGACATCTCAATCAAACTTTATAGATGTTCCCAAGATCATTTTGTCATTGAAGTCATCTATGAAGAAACAATTTTGTATGAAACTGATCCAACAGTTGGGATTTTGCTCTAGTAATTTCATAATTACAAAGTAGGTGCTTGAAAATTACTTATTGGTAATACATTTATGGATGACTACCTATTTTCATAATTCCTGAATATCATGAAACTATGGTCATGGAAAAGCAATAATCTTTTATCATCCTCTTCTGGTCTGGGAAGCAGGTAGTGGTAAGGTGACCAATGTAGGTGCTAGGGGAGAGGGTTAATGATAACTTGGGGGTTAGAACTGGATATGGATTATGACTCTACCATCAACTACTTATGCAACTTTATGCAAGTCATTTCTCCTTTCTTCATCTTAATTTCTGTATCAGTAAAATGAATAGGTTAGATTGCTAAATGATCTCTAAGGTTTCCTGGAAAAATGGATAGGATACAGGAGTAGGAATCAGGAAGCCTTGAGTCATCAGACATTTATTGGCTCAGGAAACCATGGCAAGTAGATTAGTTTCTCTGTGCTTCAGTTTCCTTATTCATTCATTTAGTCAGTCCTGTTATTCAACAAGCATTCATTAAGCAAGAACAATGTGCTGGGTGCTATGCTAGGTATCAGCAGTTATTATTAAGTAATACAACTTTCTCTTTCCTTCTTTTAACAATTTTAGAGGTCTGCTTCTTATATCCAAGTTTTTCTGATTATGTGAAAGTGAAAATTAATAAAAATAATAATAAGTACATGGTAAAAAAAAATCATCTAGTCAAACTGGAATATCATTTCACTTTTCAACATTTTTTTCTTTAACACTTGCAATTTCCCAGTCAGTATAGTATTTTCTGCAGTCATTCAAAAGGGATGATCAATTTTCTTTTATATATAAAGACACAGGTGACCTTAAATGGTTGAATAGGAAACCTTAACCATATAATATTTTGAAGTTTTCCTGCTCTAAATCATCTCCATCATCATTCTAAGGTGCTACAGCTACTAACGGTTTAAATATAAAAGATAAGACCTTAGTTAAAACACTCATAAAATCATCAAATTTTAACAATTTAAGCAATAATTTAATTTTGAAGTAATTATCTTCTACTATGTCCAAAGTCCCAAGCAAGGCAAAGTGGGGATTATAGAAATTTCCCTTCCTGATAACTGTGATGCAGTTTTATACAAAAACACACACACATACATATACACACGTATGTATATAAATTCCAGTCCCTTTTCTCATTTCTTATTCCAAATCTGTATGCAAATGAAAAGAGTAGTAACTGAAAAGTATGAGAAGAAAAATCCATAAAGTGACATGGATGAAAATATCAATTATGAAGAATCTAAAAGTTTGTGAAATTGTAAGGACCCAAAGAAGAGATATGTGGAAGCTTCTTTTATCCCTAAGTAAACGAGAGAAGTGAATTTTTATTCTCTTCCTCTTCAAGTTCAGAACACTCAGGCAGGGGGTATACATCAGTTGAAACCCACATCAAAAACATTATGTTTTCTTATAGACGGCTAAGATTCACATCTGTTCAAACCAAATACCTCACTGATAGCTATGACAGATAGAAAGCAAAAATCAACTGAAGGAGAGACAGAAAGTTTGTAAAGAAGAACAATTCTTGGGAGGTTTTGAGTAAGTAGCTCACAGCTGGAATAAAATTTATCCAGTAAACAAACCCATGGGCCTTTATTTGTTCCTAGAGATACAATTGTGGATGAGAAATAGAATACCTCAAGATGGTTTTAAAATTTGCTGTCTGAAAACTAAAATGGTGATAGAGTTCCCCAAGGACACAGATGCACCAGGTAAATTTTATAAATAGACGCTCAGAAACAGCTTTCATTTTAGGAGAGAATATAATAGAATTAAGACAGCTAAAAAAAAGAATAATACTGTATATTCTTCCTACCACTTAGGCATCTTATAGGCTTGGCAGGCAAGAATATCATAACTGATACTCAGTACAATCTCATGTGTAAGTAGAAGTCCCTGAAATTGATGATCATACTGTCATTTCCCTACCTTGTGTGAGGAATACATTCAGTTTAAATGAAAGACCTAAAACTAAAAAAATAATAAGTGTATGTAGGTATAGACAAATTCAAGCATGACCTCTTTTTTTAGGGTTTATGTTTTATGTTCACTAAGATATCCTCAGTGACTAATAATGCCTAGTCCCTAATTTGGCCCTATGAGGTAAGATGTTGTCAGGATTAAGTGTTCTCATGAAATATACTGGCATTAAAAAAATCAAGAGAATAGACTTGGGGATGTGTTTGTGAAATAGAATTTGTATGAAATAGTTAAAGTAATTGAGTTTACTTTGTCCAGAAAAGAGTCAGCTATGATGGGATCTGAAAAGAGTTTTTTCATCAAATGTCTGAAGGCTTAATTCAAAGAAGATTCCATCTAGATAGTTTTCATCCTTCAAAGGGATAACTAGAGACACCTTCCTTATATTGGACAATAAGTGATGGGAACAGCTTATTTATAATAAAGATTGCCTGATGTCATAAAAAGTGGCCAAAGAATATAATGCGATTCCTGTCTCTGGAGGCTTCAAAGAGGAACGGAGTGGACATTTTGGCTGCTAGAGTTCAAAAAAAAAGCTAGCCAGATACACAGATAGGCACAAAAGATCAGACAGAGTAATTATCAAGTACTTTCTACATGTCAAGCACTGTATTAATTTCTGGCGAATACAAATGAATATAAAGAAACAAGATCGTTTCTGCTCTCAAGTAGCTTATATTCAGAGAGAAAATGACATAAAAAGTGTACTGGAAAGGCAAACATTTTTAAAGCAAACAACACTTAAGCAATAAAAATCTTAATATGCATATTTTAATAATAGATCATAACACATATGGAAAGTATTCTAACAAACTATACAACATCAATGAAACAGAGAGCTAGCCACTCTGTTGCATTTATAGAAAGATTAAAACTATATTCCCTAAAAGGAGGGCAATGTCTAATAGGCATTCTTAGAACACGATGAAAACAAATCAATAGCTATAAAAACAGATTCATTCTTGGAACACACAGACATAGCTTCATCAAACATCCATAAAGGTTGATTGTGGATATATGCCACCAAATTTGCTGAAACCTGAAAACTAAAAATGACTGCAACTGAACGAGTTTTACCTTTGGAAGGAGACTGTAAGGTGGCTGTGACCCAAGAACAGAAAAAAAAGAACCTCCATGGATGGAATCCACACAAATTCAGCATTATGTCAACAAAGAAATGTAAAGCAAATGATTAAATCATAAAGATTTGGTTGTGAAAATGGATGTAAAATGATTACCATTCTGGGCCAGGTCCTTGTATTCAGAAATCACAAAAGGCCCTAAACATTATGATCAGTGTATAAGGAAATGGCAAACCCCTCCAATATCTTTGCCAAGAAAATGTCAAATGGGGTCACAGAGAGTTAGATTCAATGGAAATGACTCAACCACAGTAGTATGATATGAACCCATAGAATCTCTTTGATGTGTAGATGCTATAAAAGTTTGGCACCTACCCCATACCTACACTGGAAGCTCACAATCTTTCATGAACTAACACATGACCATATAAATAATATACAAATACATAAATTCCCATTTAACAAATATAATCTCCAGAAGGTCCTGGGGGTCTCAAACAATAGAAATAGACCATTATCATAGACTTTACTGTTACAAGCTCCAAGACATAACATTGATCCATAAAAAAAAAATGAACAACAAATTTAAAATAGATATCATTATGCTGAACATCAATAATCTGTAAGATACAAGAACTAAAACTATTTTAAAATATAGAGACGTAGTAGAGAGCAAAATCATGTGAGAATAAGATTAAGTACTGTCTGCTGCTGTAATTATACTAGGGATACTTTCAATAAGCCTACAGATGATGAATGTGAACCCTATTACTTTTATAGAGCTAAGGAAAAAAGGTTATTTTATCAAGCTATGCAATAGTTTGTTTAAATATGAGGCAAGAATGACAGGATAGCAACTTGTCCCGGGACCATTTCCATCTGAATCCTATCAAAAAAAGAATTTAATGCCAATGTGGATAATAATGATAACAGCAGTTCACATTTAAAGCAATGATACTGTGAAGTAGTCGCTATTTTTATTTGCCTTTGATAAATGAAGAAACAGAGTCTCCGAGAGGTTACATTACTTGACCATGATCATGTAGTTATAAAGTGGCTGAGCTGGGCTTTGAACCTGAGTCTCCCAGTCACCAAGTCCAGGATTCCTTGGAATATGTCGTGCTGCCTCTACCAACAGTAACGTTAATGG
This sequence comes from Bettongia penicillata ogilbyi, assembly GCA_023548195.1. Taxonomy (NCBI): domain Eukaryota; kingdom Metazoa; phylum Chordata; class Mammalia; order Diprotodontia; family Potoroidae; genus Bettongia; species Bettongia penicillata. The sequence continues at coordinate 233,371 of JAJHZJ010000868.1, forward strand.
ACACGAGGAGACATAGATGCTGCCTATTAAGTTTACAGGAACTAGGATGAAAGGAGAAAGCTTGGGAAGGTGCTGTTTGTTCCCTCAATGCAAGCTCTTCTCTGGCAGTAGGGCCTAGCTGTACAGAGACATTTGTTTTTGACTCAAATGCTCACAAGAGAGCAGTTGAAGTCTGTGTTCCCTCTTTTAAGCCCTGAAATTTGCATTCTGTCAACTGTAAAATTTTCTCGAAAGGTCAAGTTCATTTCTAGCTGAGCAAACTTCAAGAGCTTGTAAACTAATCAAACTGTAGTCTCCTATCCCCGGGGATGGGCATAAATACTGGTTGTAGTGTTCAGCACTTTTGTTTCAAAATTACAGATATTTCAGAATAAAATGTTATAGTTCTGGGCCCACTGGTATATCTGCTGTGAAACACACAGATGGAGTCTTGACCTGAATGGTACATTTGTGTTGAAGGGAGGATTTTGAATAGCCAATGCTTTCAATAATTCCTTTCTAGAGATCATCAGAAAAGAAATTTTAAGTTAGGGAGAAGCAGTAGGTGGATGGAACAAAAGTATTGAGTCATACTTGCTGCTGGTAAAGTGAGAGATCTAAATCATTACAAACACATTTTGAAAGTGTTTCCTCACTCCTTATATATTAAATCACCTGGTCATTTCAGTGTGAAGCCATTCAATCAGGAGACACTAAAGACTATTTATTTTAGAGGCATTAAATTAACATTTATCAACCAGAGTAGCACCTGACTCAAGGTGACAGAATGGAGTATGGTGAACAGATCTTTTCAATGGCTAGTCTCAGATGTGTAGCTCTCTCTTCCACAAAAAATATGTACATTTAATAAAAGCATATATCTCCCTGATGATCTTAAATAGACTTATCATCTCAGAAGAGAGCTGTCTTTTCATTCTAAGTACTTATAGTGTCCACAGTATCCTGATGTATATGTTGCATCTAATGCTGCACAAACTCATGGCAGTTGTTATCTTGGTCCCCAAAGGCAATACAGCAGGCATAGAGGGCTGACTTTACTGACAAATTACTGCATGATCATAAATAGTATTTTTTTGCAACTTGCAAAAGCAGCAATCCAGGGAAAGCTTTATTTTGATTATGTCACACCAGTGAGGAAGCATGCTCTAGGACATTGGATTGTTGTTAGAATGCTGAAAGATGAACCATTTCCTGGGGTAGGGTTGAGTAATAAGTGCCCATGACAAGATAAAGCCAGCTGGAGGTGGGAGGGGAGGGAGAGCAGGATTTGGAGGGGAGCAGGAATCACAGGAACAAAAATTTAGAGCTGGATCTTCTTGTCCAGTCCCTTTAGTCCAACCTCATCATTGTATAGTTGAGGAAACTGAGATCCATGGAGGCTAGGTGTTTTGTCCATACTCAAGCAGTATGTGACATAGGCAGGGATTGAATCCAGGTCTTCTGACTTTGAATCCAGCATTCTTTTGCAATGGGCCAATGCAATGGTTCCATCCAAGGTATGCCTCTTTATGACTGCCTAAAAGACTAGTGAGATTTCAGATTCTCAAGTAGAGGCTTCTAACTCTCCCCATGCCCAACACACTACAATACCTCTGCCTTTGGGTTACTTATTTTTTAAATTCCTTAGGCAAGAAATCAAGACTTTCATTTGATAGTGATAAATGAGGTTTAAGGTACAGATATCCCTGGAAGGAAACTCACTGATTTCATTCCTCATTAAATTATAAATGACTGATGTCAGAGACTTGTTGTGTGAGAACAAGTATTGATAGAATTGGGTGCTAGGTGCCTGAAGGGAGGATGAGAAAAGGATGAGGTCCTCACAGGTTTTATAGAGATCTATGGCATGGCCATGAAGATAACATGTCACCAACTTCTCAAATTTTCCTAAAGACAAATGCTGATATGGGTCTCACATTAAAGGTTGCCTTTATTACAACGGGCAATATGAGCCAATATTTTCTATTCCTATGTCAGGACAGGATTTTAATCAGAGATATGGACATATATGCAAGTTTTCTTAGGAGAGTATCCCAAACCGTGAGGACAACATTAGAGCTATTGTCAAAAATCCCAGCTTTGAGTCCCAGCGCTGTCTGGCCATGGTTAAAGTACTTAGCTTCTGTAAGTCTAAATTCTTCATCTTTACAATTTGTCCAATAATTATACCTATAGAATTCTTAGGGTTGTTATGAGGAAAATGTCTTATAAACTATAAAAGCCATAGATGCAATTGGAAAAGACTACTTCTATTTACGAATCCCACCCCCACATCACCTAATTAGCATACTTGAAATACTTTCCCTGTCCCTTTTCCATTAAGCATTAGGTCGCAGGTTCCCAAAGAACCACTGCCTGCTTTGTTAAGTGTTGCAATGAACTTTGCCACTTGTCTTGAGTGTGTGAATTTGTTTTAGGCACTCCACCTTGTACCCTGACATTTTGGAGTAGCAGCACCGCTAAACCACGGCATTTCCTGTTTCATATAGTTGTAAGGAAAATTCTTTGCAAATCTTAAAACTATTATAATTGTGAGCTATTAATTACAAGTGTTAGAATCAGGATTCTTGGGTTCTAGTTCTGACTTTGTCATTTACTAGGAAGATTGGCTTATTGCTACACCCTGAGAGAAGTGACTCCATGTCAGACCACTGATTGACCCTCCTATGGACTGGCATGCATCTATGTATCCATTACTGCTAGAGGAAGTTGTATTTAGATAATGAATGATAGTAATGTTTCGTTAACTTCATCTACTCTAGGTATGCAAATTTAGCAAACTTTGCTAATCACAACGCCCTTATGATGCATAAAGTGTGGGTTGAGGGATAGCATCATGGGCCCCAGATTACATGCTGATTGGATCCCCCTAAGTCTCTGAATCTGCAGAGTAACAACAGTAAGATGTGAAGACAGAGACCCAGAAATGAGGGCTCTAAACTGGGGTAGACATCCCACTATATACCCAAGCCACGATTTACATGCCTGTGAGATTGGAGGATTGAGGAGCCACATGCTTGCATATCTATGAGTCATAAATTGACTGAATCAGGTACTTATGAACCTTTTTACTACCTCATCCCTGATTTTTCTCACAGCTACGACTTCTGTGACTTTGGATGTTACTTCACTATTTGGACCTTCAATTTTCCCATCTAAAAAATAGAGATTCTGATAATACTTGCACGATGTATCTCATAGGGCTATTGTGACTATCAATAGTGATGGTGGATTTCAAATATCTTATAGTCTTCATGAGGTATGTAAATTTGACCTATTTTTATAAATTTTTCTATATGCATTTGTCATGAGTTATTCACTGACCTTATAAATGTAAAACTTATATTTGGAATGAATAATCTTAGGTACTGTATACTGACAGCTATGGTGGATATTACTAAACTCTTCATTCATGGCAAATCCTTTCTTAATTTGAAAGACCTTCCCAAGCATGGGGCATTAGGCAATGTGTGACAGACATAAATATCAAAGGTGGAGACCAAGACCCTGATACGTGGTACAAGGCAAGGGGTAAGGTGAGAAGAACTCAGTTCCATTGTGCCATCTGTTCAAATTTAAATAATTTATTCTTGCTAACTTCCTACTAAGCTCTGTAGTTTCTACACTTCTGGAAGAAAGCAAGTTTTGACAGGGTCCTCTAAATTAAGCACCTTGGGACAAGGCCCCAGTTGATTGACCCTAGTTTTGATTTTTACTCTAATTTTGTAGAATATCCTTCTTAGAAATTTTTTGGAAAATTGTGTTTGGAAAAAATGTGTTTTATACCACATATCTATAATGTTACTTTTCTTGCTCTCCATCCTCCATAGAAGAAGGAAACTTTTTTTTTTTTGTGTGTGTGTGTGTATGTGTGTGTGTGTGTGTGCAAACCTCTCTGCTAATGACCCAGAGCTTACTAGAATCAGATACGCAAGGACATCAGAGTTGTTGGAAGTGAGACAAACCACAGGGTGAGTGAGGGATTGTAAGGAGCCAGGCATGAAGGTTTAGGCCCTCTTGGGCCAGTTGCCCTCTTTGGGATCAGGAAAGACATGCCTCAGTGGCCTGACATCTAATCAGCAAATACCACAGCAGCTGTGACTTCAGGAACAGTGAACATGAAAAACAGCCTCATATTTATAGCCGGCATATTCATATAGTGTATGAATGTTTGCCATGTTTAAAATATGGAAATGAAGAGTTAAAATATTTATGAAAGTGGATTCTGAGCATGCAATCTTGCCAAGCTAAATAGCTCAGTCATTTATTTCTGAATCTGCCTCTGATGATTAGACTGTATTTCAGGAAAAAATGCCAAACTCCAGATCTTTCCTTTCCTATATGCTAAAAAACCCTCTAAAATAATTTAATGTTCTTCTTCAATTCAGCACAATGTAAAGCTGCTGAGCTGATTTTTTTTGGCAGGGCTGATGCCTGATTCTCAAGAAAACATGGCATATCAAAGAGAGGGTTTGTTTCCCACTGTCTGAGAACCTGTGATCTTAGTAGCAAGGGAGGCCTTGCATATATATGCCCCCAAAATGCAGCTGCGTTCTCGCTCCATGATGACATAAACTGCACCTAATTAACCAACACAAATCATTTGAAGAATATTGGGTGCCTCTTAGAACAATTAAATGTTATTCACAACACCTCACTTATGGTATTGACTCCACCATTAAATAGTTGTGTGATTTTGGGAAAGGCATTTCCCACATCTGTGCCTCAGTCTCCTCATTTGTAAGTTTAGGAATTTAGACAATATCTTCGCCAAGGTCTCTTCCATCTTTAAATATTTTGTTTTTGTTCAGATATAGCTGACTCTTTATGAACCCATCTGGCATTTTCTTGGCTAAGCTATTGGAGTTGTCATTTCTTTCTCCAAGTCATTTTACAGATGAGGAAACCAAGACAAACAGGGTTAAGTGACTTGCCCAGGGTCACAAAACTTGTAAGTGCCTGAGTCCAAATCTGAACTCAAGATGATGAGTTTTTCTGACTCCAACTCCCCCTCCCCATCTACTGCACCATCAGGCTACTCTCTAAATGCTAAGATCCTATTATTGTGATAATACTATCCTTAAAGTTCCTCCTAGTTCTGAGCATTTATGATCTGAAGATATATCATTACATAATACACAATGTTCTGAGTGGGGTTAGCCCATGAAGGTGACTGCCCATGTTGTATGACTTGAACAGCCTACTATTTTGTTTGATATGTGTTCTTTAAAGAGTCTTCTGGAAATAGGCATTTTAACTCAAATAATGAATGCTACCTGAAACATGCAATATGCTAGCTATCAAATATTTGAATACATTTAATTCATTATCATACACTTTCACTTGGCAGAGAGAAGAGATCAAGAATTAAATACAGGACTGATAAATTTTGATGAGAGGGTGGGGCAAGTGGGAAAGACATTGAAGGAGGAGATGCCTTAGGTTTGGAGGGGCATCTCAGCAGAGGGAATCTGTTCATTCCAAAGGCATTAGTTGGTATGTTTAGGTGCTAAAAAGAGGTGGGTTACCAAAGACAAACTTTACTTAAGTATGACTGAAAAAGGAAAGAAGACGAGAAAAAAGTAACAGGGAAAGGAAAGTGAAATATTCATAGGATTAGAGATTTGTTATGTGAAACGTCCTTTGAAGTCAATTAGACTCTAGTACATTTTCAAGACTGAGCATAGTAAACAAAAATAACCGACATATTGGATTTGCTTGGCCCTGGGAGGCCAAAATGGGGTAAATGGTTAGAAACAACAGAGGCAGATTTTATTCCAATACAAGAAAATCCTTTCTATCACTTATCCACATAAAGTTGTCTCCTCCTTTTATTATTTTTAATACCTGGTAGAGGGTCAGTAGGAGAAAAATGAATATGAGTCCTTCCTTCAGGAGGGGTCATAGTAAAAATATGTTCCTTAAGATGTAATCAGCCAAGTTGATTTGGTACATATTGTATGAAAGGCACTGTACCAGGTCACAGGGAGAGAAATTTAACAATTATAATAAATGATATTTTTATAGTGCTTTACAATTCATGATGTGCTTTAGGGACATTTATGAGCATTGAGGTGGCAGAGTGGAGAGAGTATTGGACTTGGAGCCAGGAAGACATCTTCCTGAGTTCAAGTCTGATTTCAGACCCTTACCAACTATGTGACCCTGGGCTAGTCATTTAACCCTAACTGTCTCAGTTCCCTCATTTGTAAAATGAACAAGAAAAGGAAATAGCAATCTATTCCAGTATCTTTACCAAGATAATACCAAATGGGATTAAGAAGACTGAACATCATCAAATATGGACACTATTTCCTCTGACTCTTACAACAATCTATGAAATGGGCACGATTGTCTTCATTTTTCGGATGATGAAAAGGAGGGTCAGAAAACTCAAATGACTTTCCTGTCATCACAAATCTAGTATGATGAATGAGTTCCAAAATTAGATCTTTCCTGATTCCAAGTTCAGTTTTTTTTCCTATTATGCCTTGATAAGAAACAATATATTCCCTGCTTTCAAAAAGCTTACAATATAAAAAATGGGAGCCAAAATACACGTACCTGCAAGGCTCTCCATAATTTGATATATTAAAAAGATCAGTGACACAGGAAGTGACTATAGACACAAAATGGAAGAATTTTTTAAATAAATGCTAGGAAACTGGAACTGAGAGAAGCAGAGGGCACTAGACCAAAGGTAAAACTGTCTGCAGCTAGGCACCTGTGAGTTGCATACTCCATAGCTGGGATGGTTTGGTATTGATCTCTCCTATTTCCATAATGTGCTTAAGCATCTTAGTAAGTTCCAGGTCTTAGTAGATTTGATGATGTTGACTGCAACCATGCCATGTCCGAAACCTATCTGTAATGACTATGGTGGCTATCATCCCACCCATGACTTCATTATATAATTAAAATTAATTATAATATTATTAGTAATATTAAAATATTAGTAATATTGCCCTAGTCAGCCCATCCTCACAATAGTAGCAAAGTTATATTTGCAAATAAATTTCCAATTGTGTTGGTTCCTATGGGTTTACCCTTAAATTTCTAGCTTTCCTATTTTGACTTCAGGACCAGAACTATTTGGACTCATACAAGTTACTATCCTTGGGGAGATGGGAGTAGATTAGGTGGCTTGTTGGAAGCCCATATTGTTGGGAGAGCTTGTTCATAGATGATTTCCCAGATATCACGGTGCCTTTGGTTTTGAGAAAGTTATACTTGATCTATATTATATTAAATCTAAGCAATTTTCTAACTGATTGGATTAAAAGAAAGGTTAAGAAATAATCAGTGGATTGTAGCAAATAAAGAAGTAAGACTATTATTCAGAAAGTAAAGTGGGAAGCAGATCTCTAGGGATGTTAAACACCAGGCTTCACACATACACACACACACGCACACACACATGCACACAGGCACACACAGATACAAAAACATATGTGCATGTACACGCACATGATACAAATGTTTTTTAAATAAATAAAAGATAGTGCCTCAATTCCAACACTCTGCATCCATCTCTTGAAATATACTGTTTTCAACAGGTAATCTTTATGATGATTTCCATGCAATAATCTCCAAAGTGATACTAAGTAAAGTTTATGACTCCTGGCTTAGAAAAAATCTGACTCTGAGAAACAGCCTGGTTGCTGAGCGGCTGTTTCAGAGTAGCGGAGACGACACTGTCATTATTTCAGTTCTCCTCGAGCGAGCTAATAGAAGACCCACATTTAATTTGCTTCCACCTTATCAAATTCCTTACTGACAAAGTCCTTTAAAGCTCAATTAATTCAGCAATATGGATTACTTACCCCCGGGAAAACATAAGCATTGCCTCTGTGTAGGAATGGAGAGTTTCCCAATGCATTCTGTTCTGAATAAACACTTGGATTCAAGGGGAAAATTTTTTAAAAAATTTACTTCCATCAAAATTCACAAAATGACACAAATAACTTTCCTTGATTCTAATGTGGCAGCATATGTTAAGAGCACATACATACGCAAATCCCTGCACTGGACGGTGTCAGTTATTGTATTTCAGCTAACAATAGTGGCACACTTATTTTGCCCACCTACTGTATTTCATCTTCAACCTCCATGCTTTAGCTTGGGTAGTTCCCCATGCCTGACATGCATTCCCTTCTCACTTTGCCTTTTACGAATTCTTAGCTCCCTTCAAGGCTCAGGTCATTTTCCATCTCATCCATAATTCCTCTATTGATCCACCATACTCCTAGTGGTTAATGTTTTCCTCAACCCTAAAGTGACTTTATATTTTTTTGGTCTGTATTATGTATTTACTTATCTGTGGTTGTTATTTATTTGTTTCAATTGTATCCAACTCTTTGTGACCCCATTTGGATTTTTCTTAGAAAGGATTCTGGGCCAACATGGAGGAGTGAGAGCAGCGACTCACCTAACCTCTTGGACAAACTCCTCCAGGTACCTCTGAAAGGAGAATCTGACCAAATTTTGGAGGTGCAGAATCAAGTGGGAGACAGACAGTGATGGATTCAGAGCTCAGGTTGGACTGGAAGGTCCACGGAAAGGATCTGTTCCGCGGGGGTGAGCCCACAGCGCACAGCGCAGGGCGGCCAGCGCAGCAGAGCAGAAGAGACCCGAGAAACCTGAGTGGCGGGCGGAACCAGAGGATCGGCACCCAGGGTGGGAGACAAGCCCAACCGAGTCAGTGAGAGCCGGGGAGCACCAGATTATCAGTACAGCAGCTCCTGAGACCTTCAGCCCGAAGATCAAACTTCGGTAAGTCACCTACTTGAACTTCTGGGAGCCAGGATGGTGGAGTGATCAGTAAATGCTCTCTCCTCCCCCCTTGATGACCATGAAAGAACCATAAAATATCTCCCCAGAAAAATCCCAGATCAGTAGAAATAGGAGACCAATAGTCTCATAACACCTGAGACAAGGAAAATAGCTAAGGGGGATTCCTCCTACGGTGGCAGAGGCAAACCAGAAGGACAGAGGACCCAGGGCAGAGAAAACTCGCACTAGGACCCAGGCAAGCCTCAGCGCCGGGAGAGGAGACCCAAGAGGGGTGGGAACATGCATTAGCATCTAGGCATGGCTCAGCTGTCCAGGGGAATCAGAAAGACAATAGAGCAGCAGGGATTACCAGCCCCTGAGCTTGCCTTTGCCTCAATTCAGCTGAGGAGATCTCCTGTGACCAGACCACACCTTCCCCACACTTAACAAGCTAAACCCAGGGCTGATCAGGAAAACACCAAACAAAAACCTGCTTTTAGCTTTTTCACACATCAGCTCAGCAAAAAGTTCTCTAGCTTCTGACTGAAAGAACCAGAAGCCACAACACTCAATCAAAATCATGAACAGGAAAAAGCAGAGGGCCGAAAGAACCATAGAATCTTTCTATGGGGATAAGGACCAAAACACAAACCCCAAAGAGGTCACAGCTGAGACTGTACTTCCATCTGAAACTTCAGAAGGGACTATGAACTACTTGCAAGCACAAGCAGCTCTCCTGGAAAAACAGAAGAAGGAAATAGAAGATAAACTGGCCAATGATTTGAAAATTATTAAGAAAGAATTCACTGATGAGAACATCTCCTTGAAAAGGAAACTTGAACAAATGGAAAAAGAAGTTCATAAATTAACTGGAGAAAATAAATTCCTGAAAGGCCAAATGGAAAAGGAAGTACAACAATTAACTGGAGAAAATAGCTTCTTAAAAGGAAAAATTGGGCAGATGGAAAAGGAGATACAAAAGTTAACAGAAGAAAACAATTTGATGAAGATTAGAATTGGGCAAGTAGAAACTAACAACTCAATGAGAAAGCAAGAATCAGTCAAACAAAATCTAAAGAATGAAAAGATAGAAGAAAATGTAAAATATCTAATTGGAAAAACAACTGACCTGGAAAATAGATCCAGAAGAGAAAACTTAAGAATTATTGGCCTGCCAGAAACCCAGGATGGAGAAAAGAGCCTGGACAATGTCTTCCAGGAACTCATCAAGGAAAACTGCCCAGAAGTACTAGATTCAGAGGGCAAAATAGTCATCGAAAGAATCCACTGTTCCCCTCCTGAAAGGGATCCCAAACTCAAAACCCCAAGAAATATAGTTGCCAAATTCCAGAGCTATCAAGTGAAGGAGAAAATATTACAAGCAGCCAGAAAGAAACAATTTAAATATCAAGGAGATACAATCAGGATTACACAGGACTTTGCAGCTTCTACATTAAGAAATCGAAAGAATTGGAACCCAATATTCCGTAAGGCAAAGGAGTTGGGACTACAACCAAGGATCAACTACCCAGCAAAGTTCAGCATAACATTTCAGGCAAGGAGAAAGTCATTCAACGAAGTAAGGGATTTCCAGAGTTTCCTGACCAAAATGCCAGAACTTAATAGACAATTCGATCTTCAAATGCAGGTCTCAAGAGAATCATAAAAAGGTAAACAGTGGGGGAGGAAGGGATCAACTTGCTACTCAATTAGGGCAAATTGTTTACCTCCCTATAAGGGAAGATGATATCTGTTTATCTTGAGAACTGTGCGTCTATTAAGAAATATAAAAGGGATAAGCATGGGGGAATGGGTATGAAGTAAATGATATCATGATAAAAAATATGATTTAAGTATGAGAAGGGAGTGTAATAGGAGGTGTGAAAAGGAGGAAGCAGAAAATGGCAAATTGCATCACAAGAAGAAGTACAAAATCATAGTAGAGGGAAAGCGGGGAGGGAGATGAGCATTGTGTGAGAGGTACCCTCATCGGATTTGTTTAAAGGACGGAACAATAAACTTAAGTAGAAAATCCTAACTAGCTCTATAAGCAGTGGGAGAGGAAGGGGGAAGAAAGGGGAGGGAGGCAAAAGGGAGGTAAGAAGCAATAAGAGTAAAGGGGAGTTAAAGGGAGGGGGGCTAAAAGAAAGAGGGGAAGGTGGCAAGAGGAGGTGGTGAAAAGTGAATACTAGTGAGGAGGGGAAGGGAGACAGCAGAGCTAAAAGCAGAAATGGTGGGAAAGAAGATGAAGGGAAATACACAGATTGTAATCATAACTGTGAATGTGAATGGAATGAATTCTCCCATAAAACGGAGATGGATAGCAGAATGGATTAAAAGCCATAATCCAACAATATGCTGCTTACAAGAAACACATTTGAAATGGGAGGCTACACATAGGATAAAGGTCAAAGGATGGAGCAGAATATATTGTGCCTCAGCTGATGTAAGAAAGGCAGGAGTACCAATCCTAATCTCAGACAAAGCAAAAGCAGAAATAGATCTAATCAAAAGGGATAAGGATGGAAACTATATCCTGCTAAAAGACACCATAGACAATGAAGCAATATCATTACTAAACATGTATGCTCCAAGTGGTATAGCATCCAGATTCTTAGAGGAGAGATTGAGGGAGTTGAAGGAAGAAATTGACAGCAAAACTATACTAGTGGGGGACCTCAACCTCCCTCTTTCTGAACTTGATAAATCTAACCTCAAAATAAACAAGAGGTTAAGGAGGTAAATAAAACTCTAGGTAAGGTAGATATGATAGATCTTTGGAGAAAATTGAATGGGAACAGAAAGGAATATACCTTTTTCTCAGCAGCACATGGAACATTTACAAAAATTGACCATGTACTAGGACATAAAAATCTCAAAATCCAGTGCAGAAAGGCAGAGATAATCAGTGCATCCTTCTCAGATCATAATGCAATAAAAATGATATGTAATAAAAGGCCATGGAAAGATAAAGCAAAAATCAATTGGAAACTAAATAATTTAATCCTAAAGAAGGAATGGGTTAAAGAAGAAATCATAGAAACAATCAACAACTTCATTCAAGAGAATGACAATAATGAGACAACCTACCAAATCTTATGGGATACTGCAAAAGCAGTTCTTAGGGGAAGTTTTATATCTTTGAATGCCTACATAAATAAAATAGAGAAAGAGGAGATCAATGACTTGGGTATGCAGCTGAAAAAGCTAGAAAAAGAACAAATTGAAAATCCCCAAGAAAATACCAAATTAGAAATACTGAAAACCAAAGGAGAGATTAATAAAATTGAAATTAAGAAAACTATTGAATTAATAAATAAAACCAATAGTTGGTTTTATGAAAAAACTAATAAAATTGATAAACCTTTGGTCAATTTGATTAAAAAAAAGAAAGAAGAAAATCATATTACTAATATTAAAAATGAAAGGGGTGAACTCACCTCCAATAAGGAGGAAATTAAAACAATAATTAGAAATTATTTTGCCCAACTTTATGCCCACAAATTCGATAATCTAAATGTGATGGATGAATATTTTAAAAAATACAAATTGCCCAGATTAACAGAAGAGGAAATTGAATACTTAAACAACCCCATTTCAGAAAAAGAAATTGAACAAGCCATCAATGAACTCCCTAGGAAAAAATCTCCAGGACCAGAGGGATTCACAAGTGAATTCTATCAAACCTTTAAAGAACAATTAATTCCAATACTATATAGACTATTTGGGAAAATTGGGGAAGAAGGAGTACTCCCAAATTCTTTCTATGATACAAATATGGTTTTGATACCCAAGCCAGGAAGAGACAAAACAGAAAAAGAAAATTACAGACCAATTTCTCTAATAAATATAGATGCAAAAATTTTCAACAAGATTTTAGCAAAATGAATACAGCATCTTATCAAGAGAATAATACATTATGATCAGGTAGGTTTCATACCAGGAATGCAGGGCTGGTTCAATATTAGGAAAACTATTAGCATTATTAATTATATCAACAACGAAACCAACAAAAACCACATGATTATCTCAATAGATGCAGAAAAAGCTTTCGACAAAATACAACGCCCATTCCTATTAAAAACACTGGAGAACATAGGAATAAAGGGAACTTTCCATAAAATAATAAGCAGTGTCTACCTAAAACCTTCAGCAAGCATTATATGCAATGGAGATAAGCTAGATGCATTTCCAATAAGGTCAGGGGTGAAACAAGGATGCCCATTATCACCATTATTATTCAATATGGTACTAGAAATGTTAGCAGTAGCAATTAGACAAGATAAAGAAATTGAAGGAATAAAAATAGCCAAAGAAGAAACTAAGTTATCACTCTTTGCAGATGATATGATGATATACTTAGAGAATCCCAGAGATTCAAGTAAAAAACTACTTGAAATAATAAACAACTTTGGCAAAGTTGCAGGTTACAAAATAAACCCACACAAATCTTCTGCATTCCTATATATTAGCAACAAAGTCCAACAGCAAGAGATAGAAAGAGAAATCCCATTTAATGCTAGAGTAGACACTATAAAATACTTAGGAGTTTACCTGCCAAAACAAACCCAGGGATTATATGAACACAATTACAAGACACTTTTTGCACAAATAAAGTCAGATTTAAGTAAGTGGAAAAACATCAGTTGTTCATGGGTAGGCCGAGCTAATATAATAAAAATGACAATTCTACCTAAATTAATCTACTTATTTAGTGCCATACCAATTAAACTATCAGATAATTATTTTCTAGAGCTGGATAAAATAATAACAAAATTCATTTGGAAAAACAAAAGGTCCAGAATATCAAAGGGACTAATGAAAAGAAATGCTTGGGAAGGTGGCCTAGCGCTACTAGACCTCAAATTGTATTATAAAGCAGCAATTATCAAAACCACTTGGTACTGGCTAAGAAACAGAGGGGTAGATAAATGGAATAGACTTGGCACTCAAGACAGAGTAGGCAAGGAATATAGCAACCTCCTGTTTGATAAACCCAAAGATCCCAGTTTTTGGGATAAGAACTCACTGTTCAACAAAAATTGCTGGGAAAACTGGTTAACTGTGTGGTGGAAATTAGACATAGACCCATGCCTGACACCATACACAAGAATAAAGTCCAAATGGGTACATGATTTAGGTATAAAGATTGATACCATGAATAAACTGGAGAAGCAAGGAATAGTGTATTTATCAGATTTATGGAGAGGAAACGATAGAAAGCATTATGAAATGCAAGATGGATAATTTTGATTACATTAAACTGAAAAGTTTTTGCACAACCAAACCCAAAGCAGCCAAAATTCGGAGGGATGTAGTAAATTGCGAAAAAATTTTTACCGCTAAGCTCGGGGATAAAGGCCTCATTTCTAGAATATATAGAGAACTGACTCAAATATATAACCATACAAGTCATTCCCCAATTGATAAATGGTCAAAGGATATGAACAAGCAATTTTCAGGGGAAGAAATCAAAGATATCTCTAATCATATGAAAAAGTGCTCTAAATCACTATTGATTAGAGAGATGCAAATCAAAACAACTCTGAGGTACCACATCATACCTGTAAGATTGGCAAACATGACAGAACAAGAAAATGATAAATGCTGGAGAGGATGTGGGATAGTTGGAACACTAATTCATTGTTGGTGGAGCTGTGAGATCATCCAACCCTTCTGGAGAATGGTTTGGAACTATGCCCAAAGGGCTACAAAAATGTGCATACCCTTTGACCCAGAAATAGCGCTACTAGGACTGTATCCCCAAGAGATTATAAAAACGGGAAAGGGTCCCACGTGTACAAAAATATTTATAGCAGCACTCTTTGTGGTAGCCAAAAACTGGAAGTCAAGGGGATGCCCATCAATTGGGGAATGGCTGAATAAATTATGGTATATGAATGTAATGGAGTACTATTGTGCCATAAGAAATGATGATCAAGAAGACTTCAGGGAGGCCTGGAAGGACTTATATGACCTGATGCTGAGCGAAAGGAGCAGAACCAGGAGAATTTTGTGCACAACAACGACCACAGTGTGTGAGAGTTTTTTTCTGGTAGACTTGGAACTTTGTAATAACACAAGAACTTACTGAGAAAAAAAAAATTCTAATTTCAGTCTTCTAAGGCAAAATGCCTTCCACACTCAGAGAAAGAAATATGGAAGTCATTCACAGAATGTAGCAGATCATGTTTGTGTGTGTGTGGGTTTCAGTGTATTATGTTTTGATTTGTTATATGATTTCTTCCATTTATTTTAGTTCGACTATATAGCATGACTATAGTGAAAATGTGCTCAATAGGAAAGTATATGTAGAACCTATACATAATTTTATGCTGTCACGGGGAGGGAGGGGGATATTGGGGGAAGGGTGGGGGGGGATAAAATCTTAACTTTAAGGAAATGATTGTAAAACATTAAAAAAAATTTAAAATTTAAATGTAAAAAAAAGAAAATAAGAAAATAAAGGGGATAAATAACAGGAAAAAAAAAGAAAGAATTCTGGAATGGTTTGCCATTTCCTTCTCCAACTCATTTTTACAGATGAGGAACTGAGGCAAATAGGGTTAACTGACTTACCTAGGATTATCCAGCCAGTAAGCATCTGAGGCTAGATTGGAACTCAGGAAGACGAGTCTTCCTTGTTCCAAATCAAACACTTTATCTACTGTGCCACTCACGTGCCCTTTACTCATCTGTACATTTGTTGTATATTACTCTAATAGAACACACACTTCTTAAGATGAGGGATTGTTCTACTTCCATCTTTACATTGCAATGAACTGCACTTGGTAGGTATTTAATTAATAGTGAATTGACGAATTTGTAAGGTCCCTTCCAGCACTCTATCTAATCTAAATCCAAAGAAAATGTTAATTTACTATGAAGTTATCATCTGCATATTAGCATTGGATATATGTTTCTTAAATGTCTACCCTTTCTTACAATCCCATCATATACAGGGAAATTCAAAAGAAACATTGAAATGAAAATATGGCAAGTAACATTTCTGAATTTTTGAAAGCATTATATTAAACAAGAAACTCAGACCCCAATCTGAGCAAAACATTTATACTCTCTGGGCAAGTTTTGACAATCATTTCTACTTTGTAGACTGGAAGTTATTAACTTTCATCATAATCAACAGTACTAAATAAGAAAAAAAATAAGCAACCGTGAGCCAAGCACAGCAGAGTTTTACGATAGTAAAATATAGGTATTCATAAAAATGTAACAAAATGGATGTCTTCTTGCCCCTATCCAAATATGTTGCACCTTAGGAATTAGACTACCTTTCCTCCTCCTTTTCTTGGTTTTAAGTCACACATTAGCAATTCATAGGAATTCTGCACTCCAAAAGAAAAAATAATAAAAAGAGATAGGCTTTTTTTTTCATTTTCATTGGAAATTGGTCTCATCTAGCAAATTTCATGTTTTTCATGGTTCTGAAAGTTTGTAATGCAATTTCTATCATTTCAGAATCCCACTCAAACTCACAGAAACAACCAGAAATAATGCTTATGTTTGCATATATTCCATAAAAACACTAAAATCAGATAGTTAACAACAGTTTCAGTCTGTTTTTCGTTCTGTGAAAGCTTTGAAATCTGGGATCTGTGTTTATGTCAGCAAAATACTTACACTATATGTGCAATGTTGATGATTCCCTGGGAGACATGTCTCTCTCATTTCAATCTACTACTTCCAGTTCTGTCCTTTGCAGCCAAACACCTGAGGTCTATATCTTCTTTGACATGATAGTTCTCCACATGTGTAAATATACCTGTGTTCACAGACATGGACAAACACGGTCCTTCTTACCCCAACTCTACTCCTTAATTCCTCCAGCTGACCTTCATATGGCATCATGGTATTGAATCCCTTAATGACCCCAGTCTCCCTTTTGTAAACTAGGGATGGGAAATCTGTGGCTTCAAGGCTACACTGGTTCTCTAGGTCCTCAAGTGTGTCCGTTTGACTGAATTGAAACTCCATGAAACAAATCCCCACAATAAAGAATTTATTTTGTAAAAAGTGGACTAAGTCAAAAGGTGGCACCCAAGCACCTACAGGGCCACACGTGGTCTTGAGGTTTCAGATTCCTCACTAGACACTCTCTAGCTTAACACTGCTCTTCTTGAGAGTGCCATACATTACTGAAAATAATTTATTAGATTTAAGTTGAGTTCAATGGATCTCTGACCTCTCCTGGATTCTAAACTTTGCTTCCCTTAACGCATTATAATACAACATTAACTTTTTTGAGCTATTCTCAATGATAATCTAACTTATTTTCATTCTGGGGGCTTCAATTCCTTCCAAGTGTGGCTCTTAAAGGCATATTAACACAAAATTTTACCTGTAAACATATTCATGTAGGTTTTCTAAAGATCCACTTTAAAATTTTGAGTAAGAAAAACCTACTAGGCTTTCTGGGATAGATTCATCTCATGCAAAACCATACAAAAATTTGTCTCAAACTATCATTTTCCCTTTAAGATATACTGTTCTGTGTTTTCATTGTTTAAATATGAATGTATATTTTCTTTCCAAATCAGTACCTTGGGAGGAACACAAGCATACTAAAACTATTCATTTTTATGATGTTGACACTATTTAATGATTTTCTGGATAGTTTGCTCTGAGTAAAAAATGATCTAAAGATATGTACATTAATGAGAAATATGGAGACCTCATGACCAATGTTCTGGTACCATTGCCATTGCCATTTCCATAATATCACAAAGTGAAATACAATGTACTAAAAGGAGATCTAATCCCTATGGAAATGCTAGATAAAGATTTCTCAAAGGGTAATTAGTCTCCAGACATGCCTTTCTTCACATAAACAAAAATCCTGCTATGAAAATGTTATATCTGAAATCGTTTTAAAAAATAAATCCTATAATAAAACTACTTATGTGGGGGGGGTTCTAAAAGGAATCTTAAAGTGAATTATTTTGGGGAAATGGTAAAAGATTCAACACAGATACACAGGAATTGTTGACCAGTATTAGTTTTTGAAGGGCTAACTCCTTTGGCATAACCAAACTGTTTTCACAATGATGACCTTGACCCAAGAAATTTCTACTTTTCAACTTTCTGAATCTTATTGATGCTTAAAACCCATAGATCAAACAATAAATATTAGCATTCCTAATTGAATACAGAGATCTGTGCTAACCCCAATCTCTTTCCCTCTGTTTTATCTCCTAAACTATGAAACTAGATACTCAGTTCTCACACAGCCTTCCTTTTGTCCACATTCCAGAACACAATAGTGTTATAAAAAAAAGAATAAGTGTTATAAGAGACAAGAGAATAAAGATCAGACAGAGTAATTATCAAGTACTTTCTACATGTCAAGCACTGTATTAATTTCTGGCGAATACAAATGAATATAAAGAAACAAGATCGTTTCTGCTCTCAAGTAGCTTATATTCAGAGAGAAAATGACATAAAAAGTGTACTGGAAAGGCAAACATTTTTAAAGCAAACAACACTTAAGCAATAAAAATCTTAATATGCATATTTTAATAATAGATCATAACACATATGGAAAGTATTCTAACAAACTATACAACATCAATGAAACAGAGAGCTAGCCACTCTGTTGCATTTATAGAAAGATTAAAACTATATTCCCTAAAAGGAGGGCAATGTCTAATAGGCATTCTTAGAACACGATGAAAACAAATCAATAGCTATAAAAACAGATTCATTCTTGGAACACACAGACATAGCTTCATCAAACATCCATAAAGGTTGATTGTGGATATATGCCACCAAATTTGCTGAAACCTGAAAACTAAAAAATGACTGCAACTGAACGAGTTTTACCTTTGGAAGGAGACTGTAAGGTGGCTGTGACCCAAGAACAGAAAAAAAAGAACCTCCATGGATGGAATCCACACAAATTCAGCATTATGTCAACAAAGAAATATAAAGCAAATGATTAAATCATAAAGATTTGGTTGTGAAAATGGATGTAAAATGATTACCATTCTGGGCCAGGTCCTTGTATTCAGAAATCACAAAAGGCCCTAAACATTATGATCAGTGTATAAGGAAATGGCAAACCCCTCCAATATCTTTGCCAAGAAAATGTCAAATGGGGTCACAGAGAGTTAGATTCAATGGAAATGACTCAACCACAGTAGTATGATATGAACCCATAGAATCTCTTTGATGTGTAGATGCTATAAAAGTTTGGCACCTACCCCATACCTACACTGGAAGCTCACAATCTTTCATGAACTAACACATGACCATATAAATAATATACAAATATATAAATTCCCATTTAACAAATATAATCTCCAGAAGGTCCTGGGGGTCTCAAACAATAGAAATAGACCATTATCATAGACTTTACTGTTACAAGCTCCAAAACATAACATTGATCCATAAAAAAAAAATGAACAACAAATTTAAAATAGATATCATTATGCTGAACATCAATAATCTGTAAGATACAAGAACTAAAACTATTTTAAAATATAGAGACGTAGTAGAGAACAAAATCATGTGAGAATAAGATTAAGTACTGTCTGCTGCTGTAATTATACTAGGGATACTTTCAATAAGCCTACAGATGATGAATGTGAACCCTATTACTTTTATAGAGCTAAGGAAAAAAGGTTATTTTATCAAGCTATGCAATAGTTTGTTTAAATATGAGGCAAGAATGACAGGATAGTAACTTGTCCCAGGACCATTTCCATCTGAATCCTATCAAAAAAAGAATTTAATGCCAATGTGGATAATAATGATAACAGCAGTTCACATTTAAAGCAATGATACTGTGAAGTAGTTGCTATTTTTATTTGCCTTTGATAAATGAAGAAACAGAGTCTCCGAGAGGTTACGTTACTTGACCATGATCATGTAGTTATAAAGTGGCTGAGCTGGGCTTTGAACCTGAGTCTCCCAGTCACCAAGTCCAGGATTCCTTGGAATATGTCGTGCTGCCTCTACCAACAGTAACGTTAATGGACACGAGGAGACATAGATGCTGCCTATTAAGTTTACAGGAACTAGGATGAAAGGAGAAAGTTTGGGAAGGTGCTGTTTGTTCCCTCAATGCAAGCTCTTCTCTGGCAGTAGGGCCTAGCTGTACAGAGACATTTGTTTTTGACTCAAATGCTCACAAGAGAGCAGTTGAAGTCTGTGTTCCCTCTTTTAAGCCCTGAAATTTGCATTCTGTCAACTGTAAAATTTTCTCGAAAGGTCAAGTTCATTTCTAGCTGAGCAAACTTCAAGAGCTTGTAAACTAATCAAACTGTAGTCTCCTATCCCCGGGGATGGGCATAAATACTGGTTGTAGTGTTCAGCACTTTTGTTTCAAAATTACAGATATTTCAGAATAAAATGTTATAGTTCTGGGCCCACTGGTATATCTGCTGTGAAACACACAGATGGAGTCAAGCTTGACCTGAATGGTACATTTGTGTTGAAGGGAGGATTTTGAATAGCCAATGCTTTCAATAATTCCTTTCTAGAGATCATCAGAAAAGAAATTTTAAGTTAGGGAGAAGCAGTAGGTGGATGGAACAAAAGTATTGAGTCATACTTGCTGCTGGTAAAGTGAGAGATCTAAATCATTACAAACACATTTTCAAAGTGTTTCCTCACTCCTTATATATTAAATCACCTGGTCATTTCAGTGTGAAGCCATTCAATCAGGAGACACTAAAGACTATTTATTTTAGAGGCATTAAATTAACATTTATCAACCAGAGCAGCACCTGACTCAAGGTGACAGAATGGAGTATGGTGAACAGATCTTTTCAATGGCTAGTCTCAGATGTGTAGCTCTCTCTTCCACAAAAAATATGTACATTTAATAAAAGCATATATCTCCCTGATGATCTTAAATAGACTTATCATCTCAGAAGAGAGCTGTCTTTTCATTCTAAGTACTTATAGTGTCCACAGTATCCTGATGTATATGTTGCATCTAATGCTGCACAAACTCATGGCAGTTGTTATCTTGGTCCCCAAAGGCAATACAGCAGGCATAGAGGGCTGACTTTACTGACAAATTACTGCATGATCATAAATAGTATTTTTTTGCAACTTGCAAAAGCAGCAATCCAGGGAAAGCTTTATTTTGATTATGTCACACCAGTGAGGAAGCATGCTCTAGGACATTGGATTGTTGTTAGAATGCTGAAAGATGAACCATTTCCTGGGGTAGGGTTGAGTAATAAGTGCCCATGACAAGATAAAGCCAGCTGGAGGTGGGAGGGGAGGGAGAGCAGGATTTGGAGGGGAGCAGGAATCACAGGAACAAAAATTTAGAGCTGGATCTTCTTGTCCAGTCCCTTTAGTCCAACCTCATCATTGTATAGTTGAGGAAACTGAGATCCATGGAGGCTAGGTGTTTTGTCCATACTCAAGCAGTATGTGACATAGGCAGGGATTGAATCCAGGTCTTCTGACTTTGAATCCAGCATTCTTTTGCAATGGGCCAATGCAATGGTTCCGTCCAAGGTATGCCTCTTTATGACTGCCTAAAAGACTAGTGAGATTTCAGATTCTCAGGTAGAGGCTTCTAACTCTCCCCATGCCCAACACACTACAATACCTCTACCTTTGGGTTACTTATTTTTTAAATTCCTTAGGCAAGAAATCAAGACTTTCATTTGATAGTGATAAATGAGGTTTAAGGTACAGATATCCCTGGAAGGCAACTCACTGATTTCATTCCTCATTAAATTATAAATGACTGATGTCAGAGACTTGTTGTGTGAGAACAAGTATTGATAGAATTGGGTGCTAGGTGCCTGAAGGGAGGATGAGAAAAGGATGAGGTCCTCACAGGTTTTATAGAGATCTATGGCATGGCCATGAAGATAACATGTCACCAACTTCTCAAATTTTCCTAAAGACAAATGCTGATATGGGTCTCACATTAAAGGTTGCCTTTATTACAACGGGCAATATGAGCCATTATTTTCTATTCCTATGTCAGGACAGGATTTTAATCAGAGATATGGACATATATGCAAGTTTTCTTAGGAGAGTATCCAAACCGTGAGGACAACATTAGAGCTATTGTCAAAAATCCCAGCTTTGAGTCCCAGCGCTGTCTGGCCATGGTTAAAGTACTTAGCTTCTGTAAGTCTAAATTCTTCATCTTTACAATTTGTCCAATAATTATACCTATAGAATTCTTAGGGTTGTTATGAGGAAAATGTCTTATAAACTATAAAAGCCATAGATGCAATTGGAAAAGACTACTTCTATTTACGAATCCCACCCCCACATCACCTAATTAGCATACTTGAAATACTTTCCCTGTCCCTTTTCCATTAAGCATTAGGTCGCAGGTTCCCAAAGAACCACTGCCTGCTTTGTTAAGTGTTGCAATGAACTTTGCCACTTGTCTTGAGTGTGTGAATTTGTTTAAGGCACTCCACCTTGTACCCTGACATTTTGGAGTAGCAGCACCGCTAAACCACGGCATTACCTGTTTCATATAGTTGTAAGGAAAATTCTTTGCAAATCTTAAAACTACTATAATTGTGAGCTATTAATTATAAGTGTTAGAATCAGGATTCTTGGGTTCTAGTTCTGACTTTGTCATTTACTAGGAAGATTGGCTTATTGCTACACCCTGAGAGAAGTGACTCCATGTCAGACCACTGATTGACCCTCCTATGGACTGGCATGCATCTATGTATCCATTACTGCTAGAGTAAGTTGTATTTAGATAATGAATGATAGTAATGTTTCGTTAACTTCATCTACTCTAGGTATGCAAATTTAGCAAACTTTGCTAATCACAATGCCCTTATGATGCATAAAGTGTGGGTTGAGGGATAGCATCATGGGCCCCAGATTACATGCTGATTGGATCCCCCTAAGTCTCTATGAATCTGCAGAGTAACAACAGTAAGATGTGAAGACAGAGACCCAGAAATGAGGGCTCTAAACTGGGGTAGACATCTCACTATATACCCAAGCCACGATTTACATGCCTGTGAGATTGGAGGATTGAGGAGTCCCATGCTTGCATATCTATGAGTCATAAATTGACTGAATCAGGTACTTATGAACCTTTTTACTACCTCATCCCTGATTTTTCTCACAGCTACGACTTCTGTGACTTTGGATGTTACTTCACTATTTGGACCCTCAATTTTCCCATCTAAAAAATAGAGATTGTGATAATACTTGCACGATGTATCTCATAGGGCTATTGTGACTATCAATAGTGATGGTGGATTTCAAATATCTTATAGTCTTCATGAGGTATGTAAATTTGACCTATTTTTATAAATTTTTCTATATGCATTTGTCATGAGTTATTCACTGACCTTATAAATGTAAAACTTATATTTGGAATGAATAATCTTAGGTACTGTATACTGACAGCTATGGTGGATATTACTAAACTCTTCATTCATGGCAAATCCTTTCTTAATTTGAAAGACCTTCCCAAGCATGGGGCATTAGGCAATGTGTGACAGACATAAATATCAAAGGTGGAGACCAAGACCCTGATACGTGGTACAAGGCAAGGGGTAAGGTGAGAAGAACTCAGTTCCATTGTGCCATCTGTTCAAATTTAAATAATTTATTCTTGCTAACTTCCTACTAAGCTCTGTAGTTTCTACACTTCTGGAAGAAAGCAAGTTTTGACAGGGTCCTCTAAATTAAGCACCTTGGGACAAGGCCCCAGTTGATTGACCCTAGTTTTGATTTTTACTCTAATTTTGTAGAATATCCTTCTTAGAAATTTTTTGGAAAATTGTGTTTGGAAAAAATGTGTTTTATACCACATATCTATAATGTTACTTTTCTTGCTCTCCATCCTCCATAGAAGAAGGAAACTTTTGTGTGTGTGTGTGTGTGTGTGTGTGTGTATGTGTGTGTGTGTGTGTGTGTGTGTGCAAACCTCTCTGCTAATGACCCAGAGCTTACTAGAATCAGATACGCAAGGACATCAGAGTTGTTGGAAGTGAGACAAACCACAGGGTGAGTGAGGGAGTGTAAGGAGCCAGGCATGAAGGTTTAGGCCCTCTTGGGCCAGTTGCCCTCTTTGGGATCAGGAAAGACATGCCTCAGTGGCCTGACATCTAATCAGCAAATACCACAGCAGCTGTGACTTCAGGAACAGTGAACATGAAAAACAGCCTCATATTTATAGCCGGCATATTCATATAGTGTATGAAATGTTTGCCATGTTTAAAATATGGAAATGAAGAGTTAAAATATTTGATGAAAGTGGATTCTGAGCATGCAATCTTGCCAAGCTAAATAGCTCAGTCATTTATTTCTGAATCTGCCTCTGATGATTAGACTGTATTTCAGGAAAAAATGCCAAACTCCAGATCTTTCCTTTCCTATATGCTAAAAAACCCTCTAAAATAATTTAATGTTCTTCTTCAATCAGCACAATGTAAAGCTGCTGAGCTGATTTTTTTGGCAGGGCTGATGCCTGATTCTCAAGAAAACATGGCATATCAAAGAGAGGGTTTGTTTCCCACTGTCTGAGAACCTGTGATCTTAGTAGCAAGGGAGGCCTTGCATATATATATGCCCCCAAAATGCAGCTGCGTCCTCGCTCCATGATGACATAAACTGCACCTAATTAACCAACACAAATCATTTGAAGAATATTGGGTGCCTCTTAGAACAATTAAATGTTATTCACAACACCTCACTTATGGTATTGACTCCACCATTAAATAGTTGTGTGATTTTGGGAAAGGCATTTCCCACATCTGTGCCTCAGTCTCCTCATTTGTAAGTTTAGGAATTTAGACAATATCTTCGCCAAGGTCTCTTCCATCTTTAAATATTTTGTTTTGTTCAGATATAGCTGACTCTTTATGAACCCATCTGGCATTTTCTTGGCTAAGCTATTGGAGTTGTCATTTCTTTCTCCAAGTCATTTTACAGATGAGGAAACCAAGACAAACAGGGTTAAGTGACTTGCCCAGGGTCACAAAACTTGTAAGTGCCTGAGTCCAAATCTGAACTCAAGATGATGAGTTTTTCTGACTCCAACTCCCCCTCCCCATCTACTGCACCATCAGGCTACTCTCTAAATGCTAAGATCCTATTATTGTGATAATACTATCCTTAAAGTTCCTCCTAGTTCTGAGCATTTATGATCTGAAGATAGTATCATTACATAATACACAATGTTCTGAGTGGGGTTAGCCCATGAAGGTGACTGCCCATGTTGTATGACTTGAACAGCCTACTATTTTGTTTGATATGTGTTCTTTAAAGAGTCTTCTGGAAATAGGCATTTTAACTCAAATAATGAATGCTACCTGAAACATGCAATATGCTAGCTATCAAATACTTGAATACATTTAATTCATTATCATACACTTTCACTTGGCAGAGAGAAGAGATCAAGAATTAAATACAGGACTGATAAATTTTGATGAGAGGGTGGGGCAAGTGGGAAAGACATTGAAGGAGGAGATGCCTTAGGTTTGGAGGGGCATCTCAGCAGAGGGAATCTGTTCATTCCAAAGGCATTAGTTGGTATGTTTAGGTGCTAAAAAGAGGTGGGTTACCAAAGACAAACTTTACTTAAGTATGACTGAAAAAGGAAAGAAGATGAGAAAAAAGTAACAGGGAAAGGAAAGTGAAATATTCATAGGATTAGAGATTTGTTATGTGAAACGTCCTTTGAAGTCAATTAGACTCTAGTACATTTTCAAGACTGAGCATAGTAAACAAAAATAACCAACATAGTGGATTTGCTTGGCCCTGGGAGGCCAAAATGGGGTAAATGGTTAGAAACAACAAAGGCAGATTTTATTCCAATACAAGAAAATCCTTTCTATCACTTATCCACATAAAGTTGTCTCCTCCTTTTATTATTTTTAATACCTGGTAGAGGGTCAGTAGGAGAAAAATGAATATGAGTCCTTCCTTCAGGAGGGGTCATAGTAAAAATATGTTCCTTAAGATGTAATCAGCCAAGTTGATTTGGTACATATTGTGTGAAAGGCACTGTACCAGGTCACAGGGAGAGAAATTTAACAATTATAATAAATGATATTTTTATAGTGCTTTACAATTCATGATGTGCTTTAGGGACATTTATGAGCATTGAGGTGGCAGAGTGGAGAGAGTATTGGACTTGGAGCCAGGAAGACATCTTCCTGAGTTCAAGTCTGATTTCAGACCCTTACCAACTATGTGACCCTGGGCTAGTCATTTTAACCCTAACTGTCTCAGTTCCCTCATTTGTAAAATGAACAAGAAAAGGAAATAGCGATCTATTCCAGTATCTTTACCAAGATAATACCAAATGGGATTAAGAAGACTGAACATCATCAAATATGGACACTATTTCCTCTGACTCTTACAACAATCTATGAAATGGGCACGATTGTCTTCATTTTTCGGATGATGAAAAGGAGGGTCAGAAAACTCAAATGACTTTCCTGTCATCACAAATCTAGTATGATGAATGAGTTCCAAAATTACATCTTTCCTGATTCCAAGTTCAGTTTTTTTCCTATTATGCCTTGATAAGAAACAATATATTCCCTGCTTTCAAAAAGCTTACAATATAAAAAATGGGAGCCAAAATACACATACCTGCAAGGCTCTCCATAATTTGATATATTAAAAAGATCAGTGACACAGGAAGTGACTATAGACACAAAATGGAAGAATTTTTTAAATAAATGCTAGGAAACTGGAACTGAGAGAAGCAGAGGGCACTAGACCAAAGGTAAAACTGTCTGCAGCTAGGCACCTGTGAGTTGCATACTCCATAGCTGGGATGGTTTGGTATTGATCTCTCCTATTTCCATAATGTGCTTAAGCATCTTAGTAAGTTCCAGGTCTTAGTAGATTTGATGATGTTGACTGCAACCATGCCATGTCTGAAACCTATCTGTAATGACTATGGTGGCTATCATCCCACCCATGACTTCATTATATAATTAAAATTAATTATAATATTATTAGTAATATTAAAATATTAGTAATATTGCCCTAGTCAGCCCATCCTCACAATAGTAGCAAAGCTATATTTGCAAATAAATTTCCAATTGTGTTGGTTTGTATGGGTTTACCCTTAAATTTCTAGCTTTCCTATTTTGACTTCAGGACCAGAACTATTTGGACTCATACAAGTTACTATCCTTGGGGAGATGGGAGTAGATTAGGTGGCTTGTTGGAAGCCCATATTGTTGGGAGAGCTTGTTCATAGATGATTTCCCAGATATCACGGTGCCTTTGGTTTTGAGAAAGTTATACTTGATCTATATTATATTAAATCTAAGCAATTTTCTAACTGATTGGATTAAAAGAAAGGTTAAGAAATAATCAGTGGATTGTAGCAAATAAAGAAGTAAGACTATTATTCAGAAAGTAAAGTGGGAAGCAGGTCTCTAGGGATGTTAAACACCAGGCTTCACACATACACACACACACGCACACACACATGCACACAGGCACACACAGATACAAAAACATATGTGCATGTACACGCACATGATACAAATGTTTTTTAAATAAATAAAAGATAGTGCCTCAATTCCAACACTCTGCATCCATCTCTTGAAATATACTGTTTTCAACAGGTAATCTTTATGATGATTTCCATGCAATAATCTCCAAAGTGATACTAAGTAAAGTTTATGACTCCTGGCTTAGAAAAAATCTGACTCTGAGAAACAGCCTGGTTGCTGAGCGGCTGTTTCAGAGTAGCGGAGACGACACTGTCATTATTTCAGTTCTCCTCGAGCGAGCTAATAGAAGACCCACATTTAATTTGCTTCCACCTTATCAAATTCCTTACTGACAAAGTCCTTTAAAGCTCAATTAATTCAGCAATATGGATTACTTACCCCCGGGAAAACATAAGCATTGCCTCTGTGTGGGAATGGAGAGTTTCCCAATGCATTCTGTTCTGAATAAACACTTGGATTCAAGGGGAAAATGTTCTTAAAAATTTACTTCCATCAAAATTCACAAAATGACACAAATAACTTTCCTTGATTCTAATGTGGCAGCATATGTTAAGAGCGTATACATAGGCAAATCCCTGCACTGGACGGTGTCAGTTATTGTATTTCAGCTAACAATAGTGGCACGCTCATTTTGCCCACCTACCGTATTCCATCTTCAACCTCCATGTTTAGCTTGGGTAGTTTCCCCATGCCTGACATGCATTCCCTTCTCACTTTGCCTTTTACGAATTCTTAGCTCCCTTCAAGGCTCAGGTCACTTTCCATCTCATCCATAATTCCTTTATTGATCCACCATACTCCTAGTGGTTAATGTTTTCCTCAACCCTAAAGTGACTTTATATTTTTTTGGTCTGTATTATGTATTTACTTATCTGTGGTTGTTATTTATTTGTTTCAATTGTATCCAACTCTTTGTGACCCCATTTGGATTTTTCTTAGAAAGGATTCTGGGCCAACATGGAGGAGTGAGAGCAGCGACTCACCTAACCTCTTGGACAAATTCCTCCAGGTACCTCTGAAAGGAGAATCTGACCAAATTTTGGAGGTGCAGAATCAAGTGGGAGACAGATAGTGACGGATTCGGAGCTCAGGTTGGACTGGAAGGTCCACGGAAAGGATCTGTTCCGCGGGGGCGAGCCCACAGCGCACAGCGCAGGGCAGCCAGCGCAGCAGAGTAGAAGAGACCCGAGAAACCTGAGTGGCGGGCGGAACCAGAGGATCGGCACCCAGGGTGGGAGACAAGCCCAACCGAGTCAGTGAGAGCCGGGGAGCGCCAGATTATCAGTACAGCAGCTCCTGAGACCTTCAGCCCGAAGATCAAACTTCGGTAAGTCACCTACTTGAACTTCTGGGAGCCAGGATGGTGGAGTGATCAGTAAATGCTCTCTCCTCCCCCCTTGATGACCATGAAAGAACCATAAAATATCTCCCCAGAAAAATCCCAGATCAGCAGAAATAGAAGGAGACCAATAGTCTCATAACACCTGAGACAAGGAAAATAGCTAAGGGGGATTCTTCCTATGGTGGCAGAGGCAAACCAGAAGGACAGAGGACCCAGGGCAGAGAAAACTCGCACTAGGACCCAGGCAAGCCTCAGCACCAGGAGAGGAGACCCAGGAGGGGTGGGAACATGCATTAGCATCTAGGCATGCCTCAGCTGTCCAGGGGAATCAGAAAGACAATAGAGCAGCTGGGATTACCAGCCCCTGAGCTTGCCTTTGCCTCAATTCAGCTGAGTAGATCTCCTGTGACCAGACCACACCTTTCCCACACTTAACAAGCTAAACCCAGGGCTGATCAGGAAAACACCAAACAAAAACCTGCTTTTAGCTTTTCACACATCAGCTCAGCAAAAAGTTCTCTAGCTTCTGACTGAAAGAACCAGAAGCCACAACACTCAATCAAAATCATGAACAGGAAAAAGCAGAGGGCCGAAAGAACCATAGAATCTTTCTATGGGGATAAGGACCAAAACACAAACCCCAAAGAGGTCACAGCTGAGACTGTACTTCCATCTGAAACTTCAGAAGGGACTATGAACTACTTGCAAGCACAAGCAGCTCTCCTGGAAAAGCAGAAGAAGGAAATAGAAGATAAACTGGCCAATGATTCGAAAATTATTAAGAAAGAATTCACTGATGAGAACATCTCCTTGAAAAGGAAACTTGAACAAATGGAAAAAGAAGTTCATAAATTAGCTGGAGAAAATAAATTCCTGAAAGGCCAAATGGAAAAGGAA
Source organism: Bettongia penicillata ogilbyi (assembly GCA_023548195.1). Taxonomy (NCBI): domain Eukaryota; kingdom Metazoa; phylum Chordata; class Mammalia; order Diprotodontia; family Potoroidae; genus Bettongia; species Bettongia penicillata. The sequence continues at coordinate 262,843 of JAJHZJ010000868.1, forward strand.
GTACAACAATTAACTGGAGAAAATAACTTCTTAAAAGGAAAAATTGGGCAGATGGAAAAGGAGATACAAAAGTTAACAGAAGAAAACAATTTGATGAAGATTAGAATTGGGCAAGTAGAAACTAACAACTCAATGAGAAAGCAAGAATCAGTCAAACAAAATCTAAAGAATAAAAAGATAGAAGAAAATGTAAAATATCTAATTGGAAAAACAACTGACCTGGAAAATAGATCCAGAAGAGAAAACTTAAGAATTATTGGCCTGCCAGAAACCCAGGATGGAGAAAAGAGCCTGGACAATGTCTTCCAGGAACTCATCAAGGAAAACTGCCCAGAAGTACTAGATTCAGAGGGCAAAATAGTCATCGAAAGAATCCACTGTTCCCCTCCTGAAAGGGATCCCAAACTCAAAACCCCAAGAAATATAGTTGCCAAATTCCAGAGCTATCAAGTGAAGGAGAAAATATTACAAGCAGCCCGAAAGAAACAATTTAAATATCAAGGAGATATAATCAGGATTACACAGGACTTTGCAGCTTCTACATTAAGAAATCGAAAGAATTGGAACCCAATATTCCGTAAGGCAAAGGAGTTGGGACTACAACCAAGGATCAACTACCCAGCAAAGTTCAGCATAACATTTCAGGCAAGGAGAAAGTCATTCAACGAAGTAAGGGATTTCCAGAGTTTCCTGACCAAAATGCCAGAACTTAATAGACAATTCGATCTTCAAATGCAGTCTCAAGAGAATCATAAAAAGGTAAACAGTGGGGGAGGAAGGGATCAACTTGCTACTCAATTAGGGCAAATTGTTTACCTCCCTATAAGGGAAGATGATATCTGTTTATCTTGAGAACTGTGCATCTATTAAGAAATATAAAAGGGATAAGCATGGGGGAACGGGTATGAAGTAAATGATATCATGATAAAAAATATGATTTAAGTATGAGAAGGGAGTGTAATAGGAGGTGTGAAAAGGAGGAAGCAGAAAATGGCAAATTGCATCACAAGAAGAAGTACAAAATCATAGTAGAGGGAAAGCGGGGAGGGAGATGAGCATTGTGTGAGAGCTACTCTCATCGGATTTGTTTAAAGGACAGAACAATAAACTTAAGTAGAAAATCCTAACTAGCTCTATAAGCAGTGGGAGAGGAAGGGGGAAGAAAGGGGAGTGAGGCAAAAGGGAGGGAAGAAGCAATAAGAGTAAAGGGGAGTTAAAGGGAGGGGGGCTAAAAGAAAGAGGGGAAGGCGGCAAGAGGAGGTGGTGAAAAGTGAATACTAGTGAGGAGGGGAAGGGAGACAGCAGAGCTAAAAGCAGAAATGGTGGGAAAGAAGATGAAGGGAAATACACAGATTGTAATCATAACCGTGAATGTGAATGGAATGAATTCTCCCATAAAACGGAGATGGATAACAGAATGGATTAAAAGCCGTAATCCAACAATATGCTGCTTACAAGAAACACATTTGAAATGGGAGGATACACATAGGATAAAGGTCAAAGGATGGAGCAGAATATATTGTGCCTCAGCTGATGTAAGAAAGGCAGGAGTACCAATCCTAATCTCAGACAAAGCAAAAGCAGAAATAGATCTAATCAAAAGGGATAAGGATGGAAACTATATCCTGCTAAAAGACACCATAGACAATGAAGCAATATCATTGCTAAACATGTATGCTCCAAGTGGTATAGCATCCAGATTCTTAGAGGAGAGGTTGAGGGAGTTGAAGGAAGAAATTGACAGCAAAACTATACTAGTGGGGGACCTCAACCTCCCTCTTTCTGAACTTGATAAATCTAACCTCAAAATAAACAAGAAAGAGGTTAAGGAGGTAAATAAAACTCTACATAAGGTAGATATGATAGATCTTTGGAGAAAATTGAATGGGAACAGAAAGGAATATACCTTTTTCTCAGCAGTACATGGAACATTTACAAAAATTGGCCATGTACTAGGACATAAAAATCTCAAAATCCAGTGCAGAAAGGCAGAGATAATCAGTGCATCCTTCTCAGATCATAATGCAATAAAAATGATATGTAATAAAAGGCCATGGAAAGATAAAGCAAAAATCAATTGGAAACTAAATGATTTAATCCTAAAGAAGGAATGGGTTAAGGAAGAGATCATAGAAAAAATCAACAACTTCATTCAAGAGAATGACAATAATGAGACAACCTACCAAATCTTATGGGATACTGCAAAAGCAGTTCTTAGGGGAAGTTTTATATCTTTGAATGCCTACATAAATAAAATAGAGAAAGAGGAGATCAATGACTTGGGTATGCAGCTGAAAAAGCTAGAAAAAGAACAAATTGAAAATCCCCAAGAAAATACCAAATTAGAAATACTGAAAACCAAAGGAGAGATTAATAAAATTGAAATTAAGAAAACTATTGAATTAATAAATAAAACCAATAGTTGGTTTTATGAAAAAACTAATAAAATTGATAAACCTTTGGTCAATTTGATTAAAAAAAAGAAAGAAGAAAATCATATTACTAATATTAAAAATGAAAGGGGTGAACTCACCACCAATGAGGAGGAAATTAAAACAATAATTAGAAATTATTTTGCCCAACTTTATGCCCACAAATTCGATAATCTAAATGTGATGGATGAATATTTTAAAAAATACAAATTGCCCAGATTAACAGAAGAGGAAATTGAATACTTAAACAACCCCATTTCAGAAAAAGAAATTGAACAAGCCATCAATGAACTCCCTAGGAAAAAATCTCCAGGACCAGAGGGATTCACAAGTGAATTCTATCAAACCTTTAAAGAACAATTAATTCCAATACTATATAGACTATTTGGGAAAATTGGGGAAGAAGGAGTACTCCCAAATTCTTTCTATGATACAAATATGGTTTTGATACCCAAGCCAGGAAGAGACAAAACAGAAAAAGAAAATTACAGACCAATTTCTCTAATAAATATAGATGTAAAAATTTTCAACAAGATTTTAGCAAAATGAATACAGCATCTTATCAAGAGAATAATACATTATGATCAGGTAGGTTTCATACCAGGAATGCAGGGCTGGTTCAATATTAGGAAAACTATTATCATTATTAATCATATCAACAACGAAACCAACAAAAACCACATGATTATCTCAATAGATGCAGAAAAAGCTTTCGACAAAATACAACGCCCATTCCTATTAAAAACACTGGAGAACATAGGAATAAAGGGAACTTTCCATAAAATAATAAGCAGTATCTACGTAAAACCTTCAGCAAGCATTATATGCAATGGAGATAAGCTAGATGCATTTCCAATAAGGTCAGGGGTGAAACAAGGATGCCCATTATCACCATTATTATTCAATATGGTGCTAGAAATGTTAGCAGTAGCAATTAGACAAGATAAAGAAATTGAAGGAATAAAAATAGCCAAAGAAGAAACTAAGTTATCACTCTTTGCAGATGATATGATGATATACTTAGAGAATCCCAGAGATTCAAGTAAAAAACTACTTGAAATAATAAACAACTTTGGCAAAGTTGCAGGTTACAAAATAAACCCACACAAATCTTCTGCATTCCTATATATTAGCAACAAAGTCCAACAGCAAGAGATAGAAAGAGAAATCCCATTTAATGCTAGAGTAGACACTATAAAATACTTAGGAGTTTACCTGCAAAACAAACCCAGGGATTATATGAACACAATTACAAGACACTTCTTGCACAAATAAAGTCAGATTTAAGTAAGTGGAAAAACATCAGTTGTTCATGGGTAGGCCGAGCTAATATAATAAAAATGACAATTCTACCTAAATTAATCTACTTATTTAGTGCCATACCAATTAAACTATCAGATAATTATTTTCTAGAGATGGATAAAATAATAACAAAATTCATTTGGAAAAACAAAAGGTCCAGAATATCAAAGGGACTAATGAAAAGAAATGCTTGGGAAGGTGGCCTAGCGCTACCAGACCTCAAATTGTATTATAAAGCAGCAATTATCAAAACCACTTGGTACTGGCTAAGAAACAGAGGGGTAGACAAATGGAATAGACTTGGCACTCAAGACAGAGTAGGCAAGGAATATAGCAACCTCCTGTTTGATAAACCCAAAGATCCCAGTTTCTGGGATAAGAACTCACTGTTCAACAAAAATTGCTGGGAAAACTGGTTAACTGTGTGGTGGAAATTAGGCATAGACCCATGCCTGACACCATACACAAGAATAAAGTCCAAATGGGTACATGATTTAGGTATAAAGATTGATACCATGAATAAACTGGAGAAGCAAGGAATAGTGCATTTATCAGATTTATGGAGAGGAAACGATAGAAAGCATTATGAAATGCAAGATGGATAATTTTGATTACATTAAACTGAAAAGTTTTTGCACAACCAAACCCAAAGCAGCCAAAATTCGGAGGGATGTAGTAAATTGCAAAAAAATTTTTACAGCTAAGCTCGGGGATAAAGGCCTCATTTCTAGAATATATAGAGAACTGACTCAAATATATAACCATACAAGTCATTCCCCAATTGATAAATGGTCAAAGGATATGAACAAGCAATTTTCAGGGGAAGAAATCAAAGATATCTCTAATCATATGAAAAAGTGCTCTAAATCACTATTGATTAGAGAGATGCAAATCAAAACAACTCTGAGGTACCACATCACACCTGTAAGATTGGCAAACATGACAGAACAAGAAAATGATAAATGCTGGAGAGGATGTGGGAGAGTTGGAACACTAATTCATTGTTGGTGGAGCTGTGAGATCATCCAACCCTTCTGGAGAACGGTTTGGAACTATGCCAAAGGGCTACAAAAATGTGCATACCCTTTGACCCAGCAATATCGCTACTAGGACTGTATCCCTAAGAGATTATAAAAACGGGAAAGGGTCCCACGTGTACAAAAATATTTATAGCAGCACTCTTTGTGGTAGCCAAAAAACTGGAAGTCAAGGGGATGCCCATCAGCTGGGGAATGGCTGAATAAATTATGGTATATGAATGTAATGGAGTACTATTGTGCCATAAGAAATGATGATCAAGAAGACTTCAGGGAGGCCTGGAAGGACTTATATGACCTGATGCTGAGCGAAAGGAGCAGAACCAGGAGAATTTTGTGCACAACAACGACCACAGTGTGTGAGAGTTTTTTCTGGTAGACATGGAACTTTGTAATAACACAAGAACTTACTGAGAAAAAAAAAATTCTAATTTCAGTCTTCTAAGGCAAAATGCCTTCCACACTCAGAGAAAGAAATATGGAAGTCATTCACAGAATGTAGCAGATCATGTTTGTGTGTGTGTGGGTTTCAGTGTATTATGTTTTGATTTGTTATATGATTTCTTCCATTTATTTTAGTTCGACTATATAGCATGACTATAGTGAAAATGTGCTCAATAGGAAAGTATATGTAGAACCTATACATAATTTTATGCTGTCACGGGGAAGGGTGAGAGGGATAAAATCTTAACTTTAAGGAAATGATTGTAAAACATTAAAAAAAATTTAAAATTTAAATGTAAAAAAAAGAAAAAAGAAATAAAGGGGATAAATAACAGGAAAAAAAAAGAAAGAATTCTGGAATGGTTTGCCATTTCCTTCTCCAACTCATTTTTACAGATGAGGAACTGAGGCAAATAGGGTTAACTGACTTACCTAGGATTATCCAGCCAGTAAGCATCTGAGGCTAGATTGGAACTCAGGAAGACGAGTCTTCCTTGTTCCAAATCAAACACTTTATCTACTGTGCCACTCACGTGCCCTTTACTCATCTGTACATTTGTTGTATATTACTCTAATAGAACACACACTTCTTAAGATGAGGGATTGTTCTACTTCCATCTTTACATTGCAATGAACTGCACTTGGTAGGTATTTAATTAATAGTGAATTGACGAATGTCTCTTCATACCAACAATTTAAGTATTTATATTACATTTTTCTTTCCGAAAAAGAAAAAGTCAACATGAGTTGAATGGAATACAAATGAAAAAAACAAATAAAGATTTGTGAAAGTGAGTCTAAATTCAAGGTACCTAAGGATATAACTTTTCTCAGTGAGTTTAAGTCACCTAATCAGTGTCAGAAGTCACTGCTGAACCCCAGTAAACCTTTGAGTGATCATGGAGAATAAAAAGCACTCTACAGGATGAATGAAAGAAAAACTAGTGTTATCAAAATTTTGTTTATATTTGTTCTGTTATTTTCTCCAGAGGGTAAAAATTGAAACAATGGGTAGAAATTGAAGAAAGATTGCCATAGTCTTGACATGGAACAAAACAAAACCTTCCTAACAATTAGAGCTTTCCAAAAAGGAAATGGGTTGCTTTGAGTGGTGGTTTAGGTTCAATGTGCTGGGTGCTATGCTAGGTATCAGCAGTTATTATTAAGTAATACAACTTTCTCTTTCCTTCTTTTAACAATTTTAGAGGTCTGCTTCTTATATCCAAGTTTTTCTGATTATGTGAAAGTGAAAATTAATAAAAATAATAATAAGTACATGGTAAAAAAAAAATCATCTAGTCAAACTGGAATATCATTTCACTTTTCAACATTTTTTTCTTTAACACTTGCAATTTCCCAGTCAGTATAGTATTTTCTGCAGTCATTCAAAAGGGATGATCAATTTTCTTTTATATATAAAGACACAGGTGACCCTAAATGGTTGAATAGGAAACCTTAACCATATAATATTTTGAAGTTTTTCTGCTCTAAATCATCTCCATCATCATTCTAAGGTGCTACAGCTACTAACGGTTTAAATATAAAAGATAAGACCTTAGTTAAAACACTCATAAAATCATCAAATTTTAACAATTTAAGCAATAATTTAATTTTGAAGTAATTATCTTCTACTATGTCCAAAGTCCCAAGCAAGGCAAAGTGGGGATTATAGAAATTTCTCTTCCTGATAACTGTGATGCAGTTTATACACAAACACACACACATACATATACACACGTATGTATATAAATTCCAGTCCCTTTTCTCATTTCTTATTCCAAATCTGTACACAAATGAAAAGAGTAGTAACTGAAAAGTGTGAGAAGAAAAATCCATAAAGTGACATTTATGGATGAAAATATCAATTATGAAGAATCTAAAAGTTTGTGAAATTGTAAGGACCCAAAGAAGAGATATGTGGAAGCTTCTTTTATCCCTAAGTAAACGAGAGAAGTGAATTTTTATTCTCTTCCTCTTCAAGTTCAGAACACTCAGGCAGGGGGTATACATCAGTTGAAACCCACATCAAAAACATTATGTTTTCTTATGGACGGCTAAGATTCACATCTGTTCAAACCAAATACCTCACTGATAGCTATGACAGATAGAAAGCAAAAATCAACTGAAGGAGAGACAGAAAGTTTGTAAAGAAGAACAATTCTTGGGAGGTTTTGAGTAAGTAGCTCACAGCTGGAATAAAATTTATCCAGTAAACAAACCCATGGGCCTTTATTTGTTCCTAGAGATACAATTGTGGATGAGAAATAGAATACCTCAAGATGGTTTTAAAATTTGCTGTCTGAAAAGTAAAATGGTGGTAGAGTTCCCCAAGGACACAGATGCACCAGGTAAATTTTATAAATAGACGCTCAGAAACAGCTTTCATTTTAGGAGAGAATATAATAGAATTAAGACAGCTAAAAAAAAGAATAATACTGTATATTCTTCCTACCACTTAGGCATCTTATAAGCTTGGCAGGCAAGAATATCATAACTGATACTCAGTACAATCTCATGTGTAAGTAGAAGTGCCTGAAATTGATGATCATACTGTCATTTCCCTACCTTGTGTGAGGAATACATTCAGTTTAAATGAAAGACCTAAAACTAAAAAAAAATAAGTGTATGTAGGTATAGACAAATTCAAGCATGACCTCTTTTTTTAGGGTTTATGTTTTATGTTCACTAAGATATCCTCAGTGACTAATAATGCCTAGTCCCTAATTTGGCCCTATGAGGTAAGATGTTGTCAGGATTAAGTGTTCTCATGAAATATACTGGCATTAAAAAAATCAAGAGAATAGACTTGGGGATGTGTTTGTGAAATAGAATTTGTATGAAATAGTTAAAGTAATTGAGTTTACTTTGTCCAGAAAAGAGCTTTTTCATCAAATGTCTGAAGGCTTAATTCAAAGAAGATTCCATCTAGATAGTTTTCATCCTTCAAAGGGATAACTAGAGACACCTTCCTTATATTGGACAATAAGTGATGGGAACAACTTATTTATAATAAAGATTGCCTGATGTCATAAAAAGTGGCCAAAGAATATAATGCGATTCCTGTCTCTGGAGGCTTCAAAGAGGAACGGAGTGGACATTTTGGCTGCTAGAGTTCAGAAAAAAAGCTAGCCAGATACACAGATAGGCACAAAAGATCAGACAGAGTAATTATCAAGTACTTTCTACATGTCAAGCACTGTATTAATTTCTGGCGAATACAAATGAATATAAAGAAACAAGATCGTTTCTGCTCTCAAGTAGCTTATATTCAGAGAGAAAATGACATAAAAAGTGTACTGGAAAGGCAAACATTTTTAAAGCAAACAACACTTAAGCAATAAAAATCTTAATATGCATATTTTAATAATAGATCATAACACATATGGAAAGTATTCTAACAAACTATACAACATCAATGAAACAGAGAGCTAGCCACTCTGTTGCATTTATAGAAAGATTAAAACTATATTCCCTAAAAGGAGGGCAATGTCTAATAGGCATTCTTAGAACACGATGAAAACAAATCAATAGCTATAAAAACAGATTCATTCTTGGAACACACAGACATAGCTTCATCAAACATCCATAAAGGTTGATTGTGGATATATGCCACCAAATTTGCTGAAACCTGAAAACTAAAAATGACTGCAACTGAACGAGTTTTACCTTTGGAAGGAGACTGTAAGGTGGCTGTGACCCAAGAACAGAAAAAAAAGAACCTCCATGGATGGAATCCACACAAATTCAGCATTATGTCAACAAAGAAATATAAAGCAAATGATTAAATCATAAAGATTTGGTTGTGAAAATGGATGTAAAATGATTACCATTCTGGGCCAGGTCCTTGTATTCAGAAATCACAAAAGGCCCTAAACATTATGATCAGTGTATAAGGAAATGGCAAACCCCTCCAATATCTTTGCCAAGAAAATGTCAAATGGGGTCACAGAGAGTTAGATTCAATGGAAATGACTCAACCACAGTAGTATGATATGAACCCATAGAATCTCTTTGATGTGTAGATGCTATAAAAGTTTGGCACCTACCCCATACCTACACTGGAAGCTCACAATCTTTCATGAACTAACACATGACCATATAAATAATATACAAATATATAAATTCCCATTTAACAAATATAATCTCCAGAAGGTCCTGGGGGTCTCAAACAATAGAAATAGACCATTATCATAGACTTTACTGTTACAAGCTCCAAAACATAACATTGATCCATAAAAAAAAAATGAACAACAAATTTAAAATAGATATCATTATGCTGAACATCAATAATCTGTAAGATACAAGAACTAAAACTATTTTAAAATATAGAGACGTAGTAGAGAACAAAATCATGTGAGAATAAGATTAAGTACTGTCTGCTGCTGTAATTATACTAGGGATACTTTCAATAAGCCTACAGATGATGAATGTGAACCCTATTACTTTTATAGAGCTAAGGAAAAAAGGTTATTTTATCAAGCTATGCAATAGTTTGTTTAAATATGAGGCAAGAATGACAGGATAGTAACTTGTCCCAGGACCATTTCCATCTGAATCCTATCAAAAAAAGAATTTAATGCCAATGTGGATAATAATGATAACAGCAGTTCACATTTAAAGCAATGATACTGTGAAGTAGTTGCTATTTTTATTTGCCTTTGATAAATGAAGAAACAGAGTCTCCGAGAGGTTACGTTACTTGACCATGATCATGTAGTTATAAAGTGGCTGAGCTGGGCTTTGAACCTGAGTCTCCCAGTCACCAAGTCCAGGATTCCTTGGAATATGTCGTGCTGCCTCTACCAACAGTAACGTTAATGGACACGAGGAGACATAGATGCTGCCTATTAAGTTTACAGGAACTAGGATGAAAGGAGAAAGTTTGGGAAGGTGCTGTTTGTTCCCTCAATGCAAGCTCTTCTCTGGCAGTAGGGCCTAGCTGTACAGAGACATTTGTTTTTGACTCAAATGCTCACAAGAGAGCAGTTGAAGTCTGTGTTCCCTCTTTTAAGCCCTGAAATTTGCATTCTGTCAACTGTAAAATTTTCTCGAAAGGTCAAGTTCATTTCTAGCTGAGCAAACTTCAAGAGCTTGTAAACTAATCAAACTGTAGTCTCCTATCCCCGGGGATGGGCATAAATACTGGTTGTAGTGTTCAGCACTTTTGTTTCAAAATTACAGATATTTCAGAATAAAATGTTATAGTTCTGGGCCCACTGGTATATCTGCTGTGAAACACACAGATGGAGTCAAGCTTGACCTGAATGGTACATTTGTGTTGAAGGGAGGATTTTGAATAGCCAATGCTTTCAATAATTCCTTTCTAGAGATCATCAGAAAAGAAATTTTAAGTTAGGGAGAAGCAGTAGGTGGATGGAACAAAAGTATTGAGTCATACTTGCTGCTGGTAAAGTGAGAGATCTAAATCATTACAAACACATTTTCAAAGTGTTTCCTCACTCCTTATATATTAAATCACCTGGTCATTTCAGTGTGAAGCCATTCAATCAGGAGACACTAAAGACTATTTATTTTAGAGGCATTAAATTAACATTTATCAACCAGAGCAGCACCTGACTCAAGGTGACAGAATGGAGTATGGTGAACAGATCTTTTCAATGGCTAGTCTCAGATGTGTAGCTCTCTCTTCCACAAAAAATATGTACATTTAATAAAAGCATATATCTCCCTGATGATCTTAAATAGACTTATCATCTCAGAAGAGAGCTGTCTTTTCATTCTAAGTACTTATAGTGTCCACAGTATCCTGATGTATATGTTGCATCTAATGCTGCACAAACTCATGGCAGTTGTTATCTTGGTCCCCAAAGGCAATACAGCAGGCATAGAGGGCTGACTTTACTGACAAATTACTGCATGATCATAAATAGTATTTTTTTGCAACTTGCAAAAGCAGCAATCCAGGGAAAGCTTTATTTTGATTATGTCACACCAGTGAGGAAGCATGCTCTAGGACATTGGATTGTTGTTAGAATGCTGAAAGATGAACCATTTCCTGGGGTAGGGTTGAGTAATAAGTGCCCATGACAAGATAAAGCCAGCTGGAGGTGGGAGGGGAGGGAGAGCAGGATTTGGAGGGGAGCAGGAATCACAGGAACAAAAATTTAGAGCTGGATCTTCTTGTCCAGTCCCTTTAGTCCAACCTCATCATTGTATAGTTGAGGAAACTGAGATCCATGGAGGCTAGGTGTTTTGTCCATACTCAAGCAGTATGTGACATAGGCAGGGATTGAATCCAGGTCTTCTGACTTTGAATCCAGCATTCTTTTGCAATGGGCCAATGCAATGGTTCCGTCCAAGGTATGCCTCTTTATGACTGCCTAAAAGACTAGTGAGATTTCAGATTCTCAGGTAGAGGCTTCTAACTCTCCCCATGCCCAACACACTACAATACCTCTACCTTTGGGTTACTTATTTTTTAAATTCCTTAGGCAAGAAATCAAGACTTTCATTTGATAGTGATAAATGAGGTTTAAGGTACAGATATCCCTGGAAGGCAACTCACTGATTTCATTCCTCATTAAATTATAAATGACTGATGTCAGAGACTTGTTGTGTGAGAACAAGTATTGATAGAATTGGGTGCTAGGTGCCTGAAGGGAGGATGAGAAAAGGATGAGGTCCTCACAGGTTTTATAGAGATCTATGGCATGGCCATGAAGATAACATGTCACCAACTTCTCAAATTTTCCTAAAGACAAATGCTGATATGGGTCTCACATTAAAGGTTGCCTTTATTACAACGGGCAATATGAGCCATTATTTTCTATTCCTATGTCAGGACAGGATTTTAATCAGAGATATGGACATATATGCAAGTTTTCTTAGGAGAGTATCCCAAACCGTGAGGACAACATTAGAGCTATTGTCAAAAATCCCAGCTTTGAGTCCCAGCGCTGTCTGGCCATGGTTAAAGTACTTAGCTTCTGTAAGTCTAAATTCTTCATCTTTACAATTTGTCCAATAATTATACCTATAGAATTCTTAGGGTTGTTATGAGGAAAATGTCTTATAAACTATAAAAGCCATAGATGCAATTGGAAAAGACTACTTCTATTTACGAATCCCACCCCCACATCACCTAATTAGCATACTTGAAATACTTTCCCTGTCCCTTTTCCATTAAGCATTAGGTCGCAGGTTCCCAAAGAACCACTGCCTGCTTTGTTAAGTGTTGCAATGAACTTTGCCACTTGTCTTGAGTGTGTGAATTTGTTTAAGGCACTCCACCTTGTACCCTGACATTTTGGAGTAGCAGCACCGCTAAACCACGGCATTACCTGTTTCATATAGTTGTAAGGAAAATTCTTTGCAAATCTTAAAACTACTATAATTGTGAGCTATTAATTATAAGTGTTAGAATCAGGATTCTTGGGTTCTAGTTCTGACTTTGTCATTTACTAGGAAGATTGGCTTATTGCTACACCCTGAGAGAAGTGACTCCATGTCAGACCACTGATTGACCCTCCTATGGACTGGCATGCATCTATGTATCCATTACTGCTAGAGTAAGTTGTATTTAGATAATGAATGATAGTAATGTTTCGTTAACTTCATCTACTCTAGGTATGCAAATTTAGCAAACTTTGCTAATCACAATGCCCTTATGATGCATAAAGTGTGGGTTGAGGGATAGCATCATGGGCCCCAGATTACATGCTGATTGGATCCCCCTAAGTCTCTATGAATCTGCAGAGTAACAACAGTAAGATGTGAAGACAGAGACCCAGAAATGAGGGCTCTAAACTGGGGTAGACATCTCACTATATACCCAAGCCACGATTTACATGCCTGTGAGATTGGAGGATTGAGGAGTCCCATGCTTGCATATCTATGAGTCATAAATTGACTGAATCAGGTACTTATGAACCTTTTTACTACCTCATCCCTGATTTTTCTCACAGCTACGACTTCTGTGACTTTGGATGTTACTTCACTATTTGGACCCTCAATTTTCCCATCTAAAAAATAGAGATTGTGATAATACTTGCACGATGTATCTCATAGGGCTATTGTGACTATCAATAGTGATGGTGGATTTCAAATATCTTATAGTCTTCATGAGGTATGTAAATTTGACCTATTTTTATAAATTTTTCTATATGCATTTGTCATGAGTTATTCACTGACCTTATAAATGTAAAACTTATATTTGGAATGAATAATCTTAGGTACTGTATACTGACAGCTATGGTGGATATTACTAAACTCTTCATTCATGGCAAATCCTTTCTTAATTTGAAAGACCTTCCCAAGCATGGGGCATTAGGCAATGTGTGACAGACATAAATATCAAAGGTGGAGACCAAGACCCTGATACGTGGTACAAGGCAAGGGGTAAGGTGAGAAGAACTCAGTTCCATTGTGCCATCTGTTCAAATTTAAATAATTTATTCTTGCTAACTTCCTACTAAGCTCTGTAGTTTCTACACTTCTGGAAGAAAGCAAGTTTTGACAGGGTCCTCTAAATTAAGCACCTTGGGACAAGGCCCCAGTTGATTGACCCTAGTTTTGATTTTTACTCTAATTTTGTAGAATATCCTTCTTAGAAATTTTTTGGAAAATTGTGTTTGGAAAAAATGTGTTTTATACCACATATCTATAATGTTACTTTTCTTGCTCTCCATCCTCCATAGAAGAAGGAAACTTTTGTGTGTGTGTGTGTGTGTGTGTGTGTGTATGTGTGTGTGTGTGTGTGTGTGTGTGCAAACCTCTCTGCTAATGACCCAGAGCTTACTAGAATCAGATACGCAAGGACATCAGAGTTGTTGGAAGTGAGACAAACCACAGGGTGAGTGAGGGAGTGTAAGGAGCCAGGCATGAAGGTTTAGGCCCTCTTGGGCCAGTTGCCCTCTTTGGGATCAGGAAAGACATGCCTCAGTGGCCTGACATCTAATCAGCAAATACCACAGCAGCTGTGACTTCAGGAACAGTGAACATGAAAAACAGCCTCATATTTATAGCCGGCATATTCATATAGTGTATGAAATGTTTGCCATGTTTAAAATATGGAAATGAAGAGTTAAAATATTTATGAAAGTGGATTCTGAGCATGCAATCTTGCCAAGCTAAATAGCTCAGTCATTTATTTCTGAATCTGCCTCTGATGATTAGACTGTATTTCAGGAAAAAATGCCAAACTCCAGATCTTTCCTTTCCTATATGCTAAAAAACCCTCTAAAATAATTTAATGTTCTTCTTCAATTCAGCACAATGTAAAGCTGCTGAGCTGATTTTTTTGGCAGGGCTGATGCCTGATTCTCAAGAAAACATGGCATATCAAAGAGAGGGTTTGTTTCCCACTGTCTGAGAACCTGTGATCTTAGTAGCAAGGGAGGCCTTGCATATATATATGCCCCCAAAATGCAGCTGCGTCCTCGCTCCATGATGACATAAACTGCACCTAATTAACCAACACAAATCATTTGAAGAATATTGGGTGCCTCTTAGAACAATTAAATGTTATTCACAACACCTCACTTATGGTATTGACTCCACCATTAAATAGTTGTGTGATTTTGGGAAAGGCATTTCCCACATCTGTGCCTCAGTCTCCTCATTTGTAAGTTTAGGAATTTAGACAATATCTTCGCCAAGGTCTCTTCCATCTTTAAATATTTTGTTTTTGTTCAGATATAGCTGACTCTTTATGAACCCATCTGGCATTTTCTTGGCTAAGCTATTGGAGTTGTCATTTCTTTCTCCAAGTCATTTTACAGATGAGGAAACCAAGACAAACAGGGTTAAGTGACTTGCCCAGGGTCACAAAACTTGTAAGTGCCTGAGTCCAAATCTGAACTCAAGATGATGAGTTTTTCTGACTCCAACTCCCCCTCCCCATCTACTGCACCATCAGGCTACTCTCTAAATGCTAAGATCCTATTATTGTGATAATACTATCCTTAAAGTTCCTCCTAGTTCTGAGCATTTATGATCTGAAGATAGTATCATTACATAATACACAATGTTCTGAGTGGGGTTAGCCCATGAAGGTGACTGCCCATGTTGTATGACTTGAACAGCCTACTATTTTGTTTGATATGTGTTCTTTAAAGAGTCTTCTGGAAATAGGCATTTTAACTCAAATAATGAATGCTACCTGAAACATGCAATATGCTAGCTATCAAATACTTGAATACATTTAATTCATTATCATACACTTTCACTTGGCAGAGAGAAGAGATCAAGAATTAAATACAGGACTGATAAATTTTGATGAGAGGGTGGGGCAAGTGGGAAAGACATTGAAGGAGGAGATGCCTTAGGTTTGGAGGGGCATCTCAGCAGAGGGAATCTGTTCATTCCAAAGGCATTAGTTGGTATGTTTAGGTGCTAAAAAGAGGTGGGTTACCAAAGACAAACTTTACTTAAGTATGACTGAAAAAGGAAAGAAGATGAGAAAAAAGTAACAGGGAAAGGAAAGTGAAATATTCATAGGATTAGAGATTTGTTATGTGAAACGTCCTTTGAAGTCAATTAGACTCTAGTACATTTTCAAGACTGAGCATAGTAAACAAAAATAACCAACATAGTGGATTTGCTTGGCCCTGGGAGGCCAAAATGGGGTAAATGGTTAGAAACAACAAAGGCAGATTTTATTCCAATACAAGAAAATCCTTTCTATCACTTATCCACATAAAGTTGTCTCCTCCTTTTATTATTTTTAATACCTGGTAGAGGGTCAGTAGGAGAAAAATGAATATGAGTCCTTCCTTCAGGAGGGGTCATAGTAAAAATATGTTCCTTAAGATGTAATCAGCCAAGTTGATTTGGTACATATTGTGTGAAAGGCACTGTACCAGGTCACAGGGAGAGAAATTTAACAATTATAATAAATGATATTTTTATAGTGCTTTACAATTCATGATGTGCTTTAGGGACATTTATGAGCATTGAGGTGGCAGAGTGGAGAGAGTATTGGACTTGGAGCCAGGAAGACATCTTCCTGAGTTCAAGTCTGATTTCAGACCCTTACCAACTATGTGACCCTGGGCTAGTCATTTTAACCCTAACTGTCTCAGTTCCCTCATTTGTAAAATGAACAAGAAAAGGAAATAGCGATCTATTCCAGTATCTTTACCAAGATAATACCAAATGGGATTAAGAAGACTGAACATCATCAAATATGGACACTATTTCCTCTGACTCTTACAACAATCTATGAAATGGGCACGATTGTCTTCATTTTTCGGATGATGAAAAGGAGGGTCAGAAAACTCAAATGACTTTCCTGTCATCACAAATCTAGTATGATGAATGAGTTCCAAAATTACATCTTTCCTGATTCCAAGTTCAGTTTTTTTCCTATTATGCCTTGATAAGAAACAATATATTCCCTGCTTTCAAAAAGCTTACAATATAAAAAATGGGAGCCAAAATACACATACCTGCAAGGCTCTCCATAATTTGATATATTAAAAAGATCAGTGACACAGGAAGTGACTATAGACACAAAATGGAAGAATTTTTTAAATAAATGCTAGGAAACTGGAACTGAGAGAAGCAGAGGGCACTAGACCAAAGGTAAAACTGTCTGCAGCTAGGCACCTGTGAGTTGCATACTCCATAGCTGGGATGGTTTGGTATTGATCTCTCCTATTTCCATAATGTGCTTAAGCATCTTAGTAAGTTCCAGGTCTTAGTAGATTTGATGATGTTGACTGCAACCATGCCATGTCTGAAACCTATCTGTAATGACTATGGTGGCTATCATCCCACCCATGACTTCATTATATAATTAAAATTAATTATAATATTATTAGTAATATTAAAATATTAGTAATATTGCCCTAGTCAGCCCATCCTCACAATAGTAGCAAAGCTATATTTGCAAATAAATTTCCAATTGTGTTGGTTTGTATGGGTTTACCCTTAAATTTCTAGCTTTCCTATTTTGACTTCAGGACCAGAACTATTTGGACTCATACAAGTTACTATCCTTGGGGAGATGGGAGTAGATTAGGTGGCTTGTTGGAAGCCCATATTGTTGGGAGAGCTTGTTCATAGATGATTTCCCAGATATCACGGTGCCTTTGGTTTTGAGAAAGTTATACTTGATCTATATTATATTAAATCTAAGCAATTTTCTAACTGATTGGATTAAAAGAAAGGTTAAGAAATAATCAGTGGATTGTAGCAAATAAAGAAGTAAGACTATTATTCAGAAAGTAAAGTGGGAAGCAGGTCTCTAGGGATGTTAAACACCAGGCTTCACACATACACACACACACGCACACACACATGCACACAGGCACACACAGATACAAAAACATATGTGCATGTACACGCACATGATACAAATGTTTTTTAAATAAATAAAAGATAGTGCCTCAATTCCAACACTCTGCATCCATCTCTTGAAATATACTGTTTTCAACAGGTAATCTTTATGATGATTTCCATGCAATAATCTCCAAAGTGATACTAAGTAAAGTTTATGACTCCTGGCTTAGAAAAAATCTGACTCTGAGAAACAGCCTGGTTGCTGAGCGGCTGTTTCAGAGTAGCGGAGACGACACTGTCATTATTTCAGTTCTCCTCGAGCGAGCTAATAGAAGACCCACATTTAATTTGCTTCCACCTTATCAAATTCCTTACTGACAAAGTCCTTTAAAGCTCAATTAATTCAGCAATATGGATTACTTACCCCCGGGAAAACATAAGCATTGCCTCTGTGTGGGAATGGAGAGTTTCCCAATGCATTCTGTTCTGAATAAACACTTGGATTCAAGGGGAAAATGTTCTTAAAAATTTACTTCCATCAAAATTCACAAAATGACACAAATAACTTTCCTTGATTCTAATGTGGCAGCATATGTTAAGAGCGTATACATAGGCAAATCCCTGCACTGGACGGTGTCAGTTATTGTATTTCAGCTAACAATAGTGGCACGCTCATTTTGCCCACCTACCGTATTCCATCTTCAACCTCCATGTTTAGCTTGGGTAGTTTCCCCATGCCTGACATGCATTCCCTTCTCACTTTGCCTTTTACGAATTCTTAGCTCCCTTCAAGGCTCAGGTCACTTTCCATCTCATCCATAATTCCTTTATTGATCCACCATACTCCTAGTGGTTAATGTTTTCCTCAACCCTAAAGTGACTTTATATTTTTTTGGTCTGTATTATGTATTTACTTATCTGTGGTTGTTATTTATTTGTTTCAATTGTATCCAACTCTTTGTGACCCCATTTGGATTTTTCTTAGAAAGGATTCTGGGCCAACATGGAGGAGTGAGAGCAGCGACTCACCTAACCTCTTGGACAAATTCCTCCAGGTACCTCTGAAAGGAGAATCTGACCAAATTTTGGAGGTGCAGAATCAAGTGGGAGACAGATAGTGACGGATTCGGAGCTCAGGTTGGACTGGAAGGTCCACGGAAAGGATCTGTTCCGCGGGGGCGAGCCCACAGCGCACAGCGCAGGGCAGCCAGCGCAGCAGAGTAGAAGAGACCCGAGAAACCTGAGTGGCGGGCGGAACCAGAGGATCGGCACCCAGGGTGGGAGACAAGCCCAACCGAGTCAGTGAGAGCCGGGGAGCGCCAGATTATCAGTACAGCAGCTCCTGAGACCTTCAGCCCGAAGATCAAACTTCGGTAAGTCACCTACTTGAACTTCTGGGAGCCAGGATGGTGGAGTGATCAGTAAATGCTCTCTCCTCCCCCCTTGATGACCATGAAAGAACCATAAAATATCTCCCCAGAAAAATCCCAGATCAGCAGAAATAGAAGGAGACCAATAGTCTCATAACACCTGAGACAAGGAAAATAGCTAAGGGGGATTCTTCCTATGGTGGCAGAGGCAAACCAGAAGGACAGAGGACCCAGGGCAGAGAAAACTCGCACTAGGACCCAGGCAAGCCTCAGCACCAGGAGAGGAGACCCAGGAGGGGTGGGAACATGCATTAGCATCTAGGCATGCCTCAGCTGTCCAGGGGAATCAGAAAGACAATAGAGCAGCTGGGATTACCAGCCCCTGAGCTTGCCTTTGCCTCAATTCAGCTGAGTAGATCTCCTGTGACCAGACCACACCTTTCCCACACTTAACAAGCTAAACCCAGGGCTGATCAGGAAAACACCAAACAAAAACCTGCTTTTAGCTTTTTCACACATCAGCTCAGCAAAAAGTTCTCTAGCTTCTGACTGAAAGAACCAGAAGCCACAACACTCAATCAAAATCATGAACAGGAAAAAGCAGAGGGCCGAAAGAACCATAGAATCTTTCTATGGGGATAAGGACCAAAACACAAACCCCAAAGAGGTCACAGCTGAGACTGTACTTCCATCTGAAACTTCAGAAGGGACTATGAACTACTTGCAAGCACAAGCAGCTCTCCTGGAAAAGCAGAAGAAGGAAATAGAAGATAAACTGGCCAATGATTCGAAAATTATTAAGAAAGAATTCACTGATGAGAACATCTCCTTGAAAAGGAAACTTGAACAAATGGAAAAAGAAGTTCATAAATTAGCTGGAGAAAATAAATTCCTGAAAGGCCAAATGGAAAAGGAAGTACAACAATTAACTGGAGAAAATAACTTCTTAAAAGGAAAAATTGGGCAGATGGAAAAGGAGATACAAAAGTTAACAGAAGAAAACAATTTGATGAAGATTAGAATTGGGCAAGTAGAAACTAACAACTCAATGAGAAAGCAAGAATCAGTCAAACAAAATCTAAAGAATAAAAAGATAGAAGAAAATGTAAAATATCTAATTGGAAAAACAACTGACCTGGAAAATAGATCCAGAAGAGAAAACTTAAGAATTATTGGCCTGCCAGAAACCCAGGATGGAGAAAAGAGCCTGGACAATGTCTTCCAGGAACTCATCAAGGAAAACTGCCCAGAAGTACTAGATTCAGAGGGCAAAATAGTCATCGAAAGAATCCACTGTTCCCCTCCTGAAAGGGATCCCAAACTCAAAACCCCAAGAAATATAGTTGCCAAATTCCAGAGCTATCAAGTGAAGGAGAAAATATTACAAGCAGCCCGAAAGAAACAATTTAAATATCAAGGAGATATAATCAGGATTACACAGGACTTTGCAGCTTCTACATTAAGAAATCGAAAGAATTGGAACCCAATATTCCGTAAGGCAAAGGAGTTGGGACTACAACCAAGGATCAACTACCCAGCAAAGTTCAGCATAACATTTCAGGCAAGGAGAAAGTCATTCAACGAAGTAAGGGATTTCCAGAGTTTCCTGACCAAAATGCCAGAACTTAATAGACAATTCGATCTTCAAATGCAGGTCTCAAGAGAATCATAAAAAGGTAAACAGTGGGGGAGGAAGGGATCAACTTGCTACTCAATTAGGGCAAATTGTTTACCTCCCTATAAGGGAAGATGATATCTGTTTATCTTGAGAACTGTGCATCTATTAAGAAATATAAAAGGGATAAGCATGGGGGAACGGGTATGAAGTAAATGATATCATGATAAAAAATATGATTTAAGTATGAGAAGGGAGTGTAATAGGAGGTGTGAAAAGGAGGAAGCAGAAAATGGCAAATTGCATCACAAGAAGAAGTACAAAATCATAGTAGAGGGAAAGCGGGGAGGGAGATGAGCATTGTGTGAGAGCTACTCTCATCGGATTTGTTTAAAGGACAGAACAATAAACTTAAGTAGAAAATCCTAACTAGCTCTATAAGCAGTGGGAGAGGAAGGGGGAAGAAAGGGGAGTGAGGCAAAAGGGAGGGAAGAAGCAATAAGAGTAAAGGGGAGTTAAAGGGAGGGGGGCTAAAAGAAAGAGGGGAAGGCGGCAAGAGGAGGTGGTGAAAAGTGAATACTAGTGAGGAGGGGAAGGGAGACAGCAGAGCTAAAAGCAGAAATGGTGGGAAAGAAGATGAAGGGAAATACACAGATTGTAATCATAACCGTGAATGTGAATGGAATGAATTCTCCCATAAAACGGAGATGGATAACAGAATGGATTAAAAGCCGTAATCCAACAATATGCTGCTTACAAGAAACACATTTGAAATGGGAGGATACACATAGGATAAAGGTCAAAGGATGGAGCAGAATATATTGTGCCTCAGCTGATGTAAGAAAGGCAGGAGTACCAATCCTAATCTCAGACAAAGCAAAAGCAGAAATAGATCTAATCAAAAGGGATAAGGATGGAAACTATATCCTGCTAAAAGACACCATAGACAATGAAGCAATATCATTGCTAAACATGTATGCTCCAAGTGGTATAGCATCCAGATTCTTAGAGGAGAGGTTGAGGGAGTTGAAGGAAGAAATTGACAGCAAAACTATACTAGTGGGGGACCTCAACCTCCCTCTTTCTGAACTTGATAAATCTAACCTCAAAATAAACAAGAAAGAGGTTAAGGAGGTAAATAAAACTCTACATAAGGTAGATATGATAGATCTTTGGAGAAAATTGAATGGGAACAGAAAGGAATATACCTTTTTCTCAGCAGTACATGGAACATTTACAAAAATTGGCCATGTACTAGGACATAAAAATCTCAAAATCCAGTGCAGAAAGGCAGAGATAATCAGTGCATCCTTCTCAGATCATAATGCAATAAAAATGATATGTAATAAAAGGCCATGGAAAGATAAAGCAAAAATCAATTGGAAACTAAATGATTTAATCCTAAAGAAGGAATGGGTTAAAGAAGAAATCATAGAAAAAATCAACAACTTCATTCAAGAGAATGACAATAATGAGACAACCTACCAAATCTTATGGGATACTGCAAAAGCAGTTCTTAGGGGAAGTTTTATATCTTTGAATGCCTACATAAATAAAATAGAGAAAGAGGAGATCAATGACTTGGGTATGCAGCTGAAAAAGCTAGAAAAAGAACAAATTGAAAATCCCCAAGAAAATACCAAATTAGAAATACTGAAAACCAAAGGAGAGATTAATAAAATTGAAATTAAGAAAACTATTGAATTAATAAATAAAACCAATAGTTGGTTTTATGAAAAAACTAATAAAATTGATAAACCTTTGGTCAATTTGATTAAAAAAAAGAAAGAAGAAAATCATATTACTAATATTAAAAATGAAAGGGGTGAACTCACCACCAATGAGGAGGAAATTAAAACAATAATTAGAAATTATTTTGCCCAACTTTATGCCCACAAATTCGATAATCTAAATGTGATGGATGAATATTTTAAAAAATACAAATTGCCCAGATTAACAGAAGAGGAAATTGAATACTTAAACAACCCCATTTCAGAAAAAGAAATTGAACAAGCCATCAATGAACTCCCTAGGAAAAAATCTCCAGGACCAGAGGGATTCACAAGTGAATTCTATCAAACCTTTAAAGAACAATTAATTCCAATACTATATAGACTATTTGGGAAAATTGGGGAAGAAGGAGTACTCCCAAATTCTTTCTATGATACAAATATGGTTTTGATACCCAAGCCAGGAAGAGACAAAACAGAAAAAGAAAATTACAGACCAATTTCTCTAATAAATATAGATGTAAAAATTTTCAACAAGATTTTAGCAAAATGAATACAGCATCTTATCAAGAGAATAATACATTATGATCAGGTAGGTTTCATACCAGGAATGCAGGGCTGGTTCAATATTAGGAAAACTATTATCATTATTAATCATATCAACAACGAAACCAACAAAAACCACATGATTATCTCAATAGATGCAGAAAAAGCTTTCGACAAAATACAACGCCCATTCCTATTAAAAACACTGGAGAACATAGGAATAAAGGGAACTTTCCATAAAATAATAAGCAGTATCTACGTAAAACCTTCAGCAAGCATTATATGCAATGGAGATAAGCTAGATGCATTTCCAATAAGGTCAGGGGTGAAACAAGGATGCCCATTATCACCATTATTATTCAATATGGTGCTAGAAATGTTAGCAGTAGCAATTAGACAAGATAAAGAAATTGAAGGAATAAAAATAGCCAAAGAAGAAACTAAGTTATCACTCTTTGCAGATGATATGATGATATACTTAGAGAATCCCAGAGATTCAAGTAAAAAACTACTTGAAATAATAAACAACTTTGGCAAAGTTGCAGGTTACAAAATAAACCCACACAAATCTTCTGCATTCCTATATATTAGCAACAAAGTCCAACAGCAAGAGATAGAAAGAGAAATCCCATTTAATGCTAGAGTAGACACTATAAAATACTTAGGAGTTTACCTGCAAAACAAACCCAGGGATTATATGAACACAATTACAAGACACTTCTTGCACAAATAAAGTCAGATTTAAGTAAGTGGAAAAACATCAGTTGTTCATGGGTAGGCCGAGCTAATATAATAAAAATGACAATTCTACCTAAATTAATCTACTTATTTAGTGCCATACCAATTAAACTATCAGATAATTATTTTCTAGAGATGGATAAAATAATAACAAAATTCATTTGGAAAAACAAAAGGTCCAGAATATCAAAGGGACTAATGAAAAGAAATGCTTGGGAAGGTGGCCTAGCGCTACCAGACCTCAAATTGTATTATAAAGCAGCAATTATCAAAACCACTTGGTACTGGCTAAGAAACAGAGGGGTAGACAAATGGAATAGACTTGGCACTCAAGACAGAGTAGGCAAGGAATATAGCAACCTCCTGTTTGATAAACCCAAAGATCCCAGTTTCTGGGATAAGAACTCACTGTTCAACAAAAATTGCTGGGAAAACTGGTTAACTGTGTGGTGGAAATTAGGCATAGACCCATGCCTGACACCATACACAAGAATAAAGTCCAAATGGGTACATGATTTAGGTATAAAGATTGATACCATGAATAAACTGGAGAAGCAAGGAATAGTGCATTTATCAGATTTATGGAGAGGAAACGATAGAAAGCATTATGAAATGCAAGATGGATAATTTTGATTACATTAAACTGAAAAGTTTTTGCACAACCAAACCCAAAGCAGCCAAAATTCGGAGGGATGTAGTAAATTGCAAAAAAATTTTTACAGCTAAGCTCGGGGATAAAGGCCTCATTTCTAGAATATATAGAGAACTGACTCAAATATATAACCATACAAGTCATTCCCCAATTGATAAATGGTCAAAGGATATGAACAAGCAATTTTCAGGGGAAGAAATCAAAGATATCTCTAATCATATGAAAAAGTGCTCTAAATCACTATTGATTAGAGAGATGCAAATCAAAACAACTCTGAGGTACCACATCACACCTGTAAGATTGGCAAACATGACAGAACAAGAAAATGATAAATGCTGGAGAGGATGTGGGAGAGTTGGAACACTAATTCATTGTTGGTGGAGCTGTGAGATCATCCAACCCTTCTGGAGAACGGTTTGGAACTATGCCCAAAGGGCTACAAAAATGTGCATACCCTTTGACCCAGCAATATCGCTACTAGGACTGTATCCCTAAGAGATTATAAAAACGGGAAAGGGTCCCACGTGTACAAAAATATTTATAGCAGCACTCTTTGTGGTAGCCAAAAACTGGAAGTCAAGGGGATGCCCATCAGCTGGGGAATGGCTGAATAAATTATGGTATATGAATGTAATGGAGTACTATTGTGCCATAAGAAATGATGATCAAGAAGACTTCAGGGAGGCCTGGAAGGACTTATATGACCTGATGCTGAGCGAAAGGAGCAGAACCAGGAGAATTTTGTGCACAACAACGACCACAGTGTGTGAGAGTTTTTTCTGGTAGACTTGGAACTTTGTAATAACACAAGAACTTACTGAGAAAAAAAAAATTCTAATTTCAGTCTTCTAAGGCAAAATGCCTTCCACACTCAGAGAAAGAAATATGGAAGTCATTCACAGAATGTAGCAGATCATGTTTGTGTGTGTGTGGGTTTCAGTGTATTATGTTTTGATTTGTTATATGATTTCTTCCATTTATTTTAGTTCGACTATATAGCATGACTATAGTGAAAATGTGCTCAATAGGAAAGTATATGTAGAACCTATACATAATTTTATGCTGTCACGGGGAAGGGTGAGAGGGATAAAATCTTAACTTTAAGGAAATGATTGTAAAACATTAAAAAAAATTTAAAATTTAAATGTAAAAAAAAGAAAAAAGAAAATAAAGGGGATAAATAACAGGAAAAAAAAAGAAAGAATTCTGGAATGGTTTGCCATTTCCTTCTCCAACTCATTTTTACAGATGAGGAACTGAGGCAAATAGGGTTAACTGACTTACCTAGGATTATCCAGCCAGTAAGCATCTGAGGCTAGATTGGAACTCAGGAAGACGAGTCTTCCTTGTTCCAAATCAAACACTTTATCTACTGTGCCACTCACGTGCCCTTTACTCATCTGTACATTTGTTGTATATTACTCTAATAGAACACACACTTCTTAAGATGAGGGATTGTTCTACTTCCATCTTTACATTGCAATGAACTGCACTTGGTAGGTATTTAATTAATAGTGAATTGACGAATTTGTAAGGTCCCTTCCAGCACTCTATCTAATCTAAATCCAAAGAAAATGTTAATTTACTATGAAGTTATCATCTGCATATTAGCATTGGATATATGTTTCTTAAATGTCTACCCTTTCTTACAATCCCATCATATACAGGGAAATTCAAAAGAAACATTGAAATGAAAATATGGCAAGTAACATTTCTGAATTTTTGAAAGCATTATATTAAACAAGAAACTCAGACCCCGATCTGAGCAAAACATTTATACTCTCTGGGCAAGTTTTGACAATCATTTCTACTTTGTAGACTGGAAGTTATTAACTTTCATCATAATCAACAGTACTAAATAAGAAAAAAAATAAGCAACCGTGAGCCAAGCACAGCAGAGTTTTACGATAGTAAAATATAGGTATTCATAAAAATGTAACAAAATGGATGTCTTCTTGCCCCTATCCAAATATGTTGCACCTTAGGAATTAGACTACCTTTCCTCCTCCTTTTCTTGGTTTTAAGTCACACATTAGCAATTCATAGGAATTCTGCACTCCAAAAGAAAGAAGAATAAAAAGAGATAGGCTTTTTTTTTTCATTTTCATTGGAAATTGGTCTCATCTAGCAAATTTCATGTTTTTCATGGTTCTGAAAGTTTGCAATGCAATTTCTATCATTTCAGAATCCCACTCAAACTCATAGAAACAACCAGAAATAATGCTTATGTTTGCATATATTCCATAAAAACACTAAAATCAGATAGTTAACAACAGTTTCAGTCTGTTTTTTGTTCTGTGAAAGCTTTGAAATCTGGGATCTGTGTTTATGTCAGCAAAATACTTACACTATATGTGCAATGTTGATGATTCCCTGGGAGACATGTCTCTCCCATTTCAATCTACTACTTCCAGTTCTGTCCTTTGCAGCCAAACACCTGAGGTCTATATCTTCTTTGACATGATACTTCTCCACATGTGTAAATATACCTGTGTTCACAGACATGGACAAACACGGTCCTTCTTACCCCAACTCTACTCTTAATTCCTCCAGCTGACCTTCAAATGGCATCATGGTATTGAATCCCTTAATGACCCCAGTCTCCCTTTTGTAAACTAGGGATGGAAAATCTGTGGCTTCAAGGCTACACTGGTTCTCTAGGTCCTCAAGTGTGTCCCTTTGACTGAATTGAAACTCCATGAAACAAATCCCCATAATAAAAGAATTTATTTTGTAAAAAGTGGACTAAGTCAAAAGGTGGCACCCAAGCACCTACAGGGCCACACGTGGTCTTGAGGTTTCAGATTCCTCACTAGACACTCTCTAGCTTAACACTGCTCTTCTTGAGAGTGCCATACATTACTGAAAATAATTTATTAGATTTAAGTTGAGTTCAATGGATCTCTGACCTCTCTGGATTCTAAACTTTGCTTCCCTTAACGCATTATAATACAACATTAACTTTTTTGAGCTATTTTCAATGATAATCTAACTTATTTTCATTCTGTGGGCTTCAATTCCTTCCCAAGTGTGGCTCTTAAAGGCATATTAACACAAAATTTTACCTGTAAACATATTCATGTAGGTTTTCTAAAGATCCACTTTAAAATTTTGAGTAAGAAAAACCTACTAGGCTTTCTGGGATAGATTCATCTCATGCAAAACCATACAAAAATTTGTCTCAATCTATCATTTTCCCTTTAAGATATACTGTTCTGTGTTTTCATTGTTTAAATATGAATGTATATTTTCTTTCCAAATCAGTACCTTGGGAGGAACACAAGCATACTAAAACTATTCATTTTTATGATGTTGACACTATTTAATGATTTTCTGGATAGTTTGCTCTGAGTAAAAAAATGATCTAAAGATATGTCCATTAATGAAAAATATGGAGACCTCATGACCAATGTTCTGGTACCATTGCCATTTCCATAATATCACAAAGTGAAATACAATGTACTAAAAGGAGATCTAATCCCTATGGAAATGCTAGATAAAGATTTCTCAAAGGGTAATTAGTCTCCAGACATGCCTCTCTTCACATAAACAAAAATCCTGCTATGAAAATGTTATATCTGAAATCGTTTTAAAAAATAAATCCTATAATAAAACTACTTATGGGGGGCGTTTCTAAAAGGAATCTTAAAGTGAATTATTTTGGGAAATGGTAAAAGATTCAACACAGATACACAGGAATTGTTGACCAGTATTAGTTTTTGAATGGGCTAACTCCTTTGCATAACCAAACTGTTTTCACAATGATGACCTTGACCCAAGATATTTCTACTTTTCAACTTTCTGAATCTTATTGATGCTTAAAACCCATAGATCAAACAATAAATATTAGCATTCCTAATTGAATACAGAGATCTGTGCTACCCCAATCTCTTTCCCTCTGTTTTATCTCCTAAACTATGAAACTAGATACTCAGTTCTCACACAGCCTTCCTTTTGTCCACATTCCAGAACACAATAGTGTTATAAAAAAAAGAATAAGTGTTATAAGAGACAAGAGAATCTATAAGTTCAGAAATAATATGACCAAAATCCCAGCTATCTTATAACTATCATTATGCATTCCAATTTTGTGCCCATGTTCTCCTAAGCCTGGAAATCATACTATGACATGTTGCCTTCATCCTAGTGAACAATGAAAACAGTATCCTTTGTGGCAAAATACCACTCCCATGTTTTCATTCAATGAGCATTTTTGATCCAGGTGATTCACCTCTTCTGTAATGGTAGGCTCATTCCCTGGCAATCAGGAACTTCCTCATCACTAATAGTCTTTTGGGTAGTCCAACCATATTTGTAACTAATTCTCTAATTATTTCTTCTACACAGCTAAGGGCAATAAAAGTTAAGATAATTAGGTAAATAGTTTTAAACAAATTATCTCTAAAGTCACAAAAATTCAACTACATACACAATCTACCACCAAATTCATTTAGTAAAAATAAAATTTTAAATCCCAACTATTTTATTATGTTAACCAATTGCCAAATACAGAGCAGGTAAGCCAATCTGGCTGAAGGAACAAGACACCTCTGGGGACAGACGGAAGGCAGCATGTGCCATCCATGTCAAACCACTACCTTGACTACCATCCTTGATGGAGCTAACTGAGGATCTGGGACAAAAGGGCTTCAGCTATGACACTATATAGTGCCATTACCCATCATGCTAGAAGGCAATGCCTTTGGAGTTGCAGCCTGGAAACTATCCCTGTAGATACTACAGATAAAGCTACTAAAGGTTTAGAAAAGAAGATTCTTGCCACCAAAGTCCTTGGCAGTATCAAATACTTCAGGATCAGAATTTAATTTGATTTTTTCCATTGGAAAAGGCATTAAAGGTGCATTCCTTTCTGCTTTCCTTCTGCATCCTAATGACCATGGGGACTTTCTATTAATCTTACAGAGGAAACTTTCCATATTTTGATTAAGTAGATTTTCTTTCTAGAATTACAGGATTTCATTATTCAGTTACTTACATTCTTTTCAGATGAAAGAAGAGTATATAATTTTTTTTCTTAGTTAAATCTATTTATTTCACTTTTTACATTCATTTTCACAAAATTTTAGGTTCCAAATTTTCTCCCTATTTGTCCCCTCCTCCTCCCAATACACCAAGCATTTTAATTTCCTCACCATTCTGCCCTCTCTTCTATCATCCCTCCCTTCCCTTGTCCCCATCTTCTCTTTTGTCCTGTAAGGCTAGATGACTTTCTATTCTCCACTACCTGTATTTCTTATTTTCTAGTAGCTAGAACAATACTCAACAGTTGTTCCTAAAACTTTGAGTTCCAACTTCTCCCCATCCCTCCCTCCCTACCCATTCCCTTTGGGAAGGCAGGCAATTCAAATCTGTGTAGTTTTGCAAATGACTTCCGTAATAGTCGTGTTGTGTAAGACTAACTATATTTCCCTCCATCCTCTCCTGCCCCCCATTGCTTCTATTCTCTCTTTTGATCCTGTCCCTCCCTGAGTGTTGACTTCAAATTGCTCCCTCCTCCCATTGTCCTCCCTTCCATCATCCCCCCCACTCTGCTTATCCCCTTCTCCCCCACTTTCCTATATTGTAAGATAGGTTTTCGCACCAAAATGAGTGTGCATTTTATTCCTTCCTTTAGTCGAATGTGATGAGAGTAAACTTCATGTTTTTTTCTCAGCTCTCCTCTTTTTCCCTCCACTAGAAAGTCTCCTGCCTGCCTCTCCTATGAGAGATAATTTGCCCCATTCCATTTCATCCTCTCTCCTCCCAATACATTTCTCTCTCACCATTTACCTTCATTTTTTGAAGATATGTTTCCATCCTATTCAATTCACTCTGTGCTCTCTGTCTCTGTGTGTGTGTGTGTGCATGTGTGTGCATGTGTGTGTGTGTGTGTATGTGTGATCCCACTAGCTACCCAGATACTGAAAAATTTCAAGAGTTACAAATATTGTCTTTCCATGTAGGAATGTAAACAGTTCAACTTTGGTAAGTCCCTCATGACTTCTCTTTGCTGTTTACTTTTTCATGCTTCTTCTCATTCTTGTGTTTGAAAGTCAAATTTTCTTTTCAGCTCTGGTCTTTTCATCAAGAATGTTTGAAAGTCCTCAATTTCATTGAAAGACCATTTTTTCCCCTGAAGTATTATACCCAGTTTTCCTGGGGAGGTGATTCTTTGTTTTAGTCCTAGTTCCTTTGACTTCTGGAATATCATATTTTATGCCCTTCAATCCCTTAATGTAGAAGCTGCTAGATCTTGTGTTATCCTGATTGTATTTCCACAATACTGAAGTTGTTTCTTTCCAGCTGCTTGCAATATTTTCTCCTTGACCTGGGAATCCAGGAAGTTGGCCACAATGTTCCTAGGAGTTTCTCTTTTTGGGTCTTTTTCAGGCAGTGATCAGTAGATTCCTTGAATACTTATTCTGCCCTCTGGTTCTAGAATATCAGGGCAGTTTTCCTTGATAATTTCATGAAAGATGATGTCTAGGCTCTTTTTTTGATCATGGCTTTCAGGTAGTCCCATAATTTTTAAGTTGTCTCTCCTGGATCTATTTTCCAGGTCAGTGGTTTTTCCAATGAGATATTTCACTTTCTCTTCCATTTTTCATTCTTTTGGTTTTGTTTGGTGATTTTTTGGTTTCTCAAAAAGTCATTAGCCTCCATCTTTTCCATTCTAATTTTTAAAGAACTATTATCTTCAGTGAGCTTTTGAACCTCCTTTTCCATTTGGCTAATTCTGCTTTTGAAAGCATTCTTCTCCTCATTGGCTTTTTGAACCTCTTTTGCCAATTGAGTTAGCCTATTTTTCAAGGTGTTATTTTCTTCAGCATTTTTTTGGGTCTCCTTTAGCAAGGTGTTGACCTGCTTTTCTTGGATCTCTCTCATTTCTCTTCCCAGTTTTTCCCCCACCTGTCTAACTTGATTTTCAAAATCCTTTTTGAGTTCTTCCATGGCCTGAGCCCATTGAATATATATTTTGGATGTTTGGGATACAGAGGCCTTGACTTCTATGTCTTTTCCTGATGGTAAGCATTGTTCTTTCTCATCCCAAAGGATGGGAGGAGATATCTGTTCACCAACAAAGTAACCTTCTATGTTCTTATTTTTTTTCCCTTTTCTGGGCATTTTCCCAGCCAGTTACTTGACTTCTGAGATTCCTCTCCACCCAGTCTTGCCTCCAATTCCACCAGCTAGTCCTTGGGATCTGAGATTCAAATGCTGCTTCCCAGCCTCAAGGCTTTCAGCAGGGGTTGGGCTGCTATTCAGTGTGAGATTAAATTCAGGTGCTCAGGTGGGGACAGGGTTGCTATTCAGTGTGAGATTAAGTTCAGCTGCTTGGGTAGGGGCAGGGACACCTCACAGGGCTCGGTTCCCTCAAGGGGTTTATGTAGAGATCTTCAACAATGAATCTGAGCTCCTGCCTGCTTTGGGAGCCCCTGTCTGCTGCTGCTTCTGCTGCTGCCTCCCAAGGGGGACTGAGTTATGGAGACACCCCACTCCTTTCTCAGCTAGCCAAATGGGCTCTCTCACTGACCTTTGGCGTCTGTGGGTAGGGGGACCTGTGTGGCCTCTGGATATTCCGACCGTGTAGCCTGTTTAGATCTGCTCCTCTCAGTGCTGTGTGGCCAAGGCAGGGCTGGGCTCTGCTCGGGGTCCTGTGTGCAATGGACCTTTGGTGTCAGTTTTTCAGGGCTCTCTAGAACAGAAATCTCCTCCACTCCATTGTTATGTGGCTTCTGCTGCTCCAGAATTTGTCGGGAGTTCTTCTTTACGGGCTGTGGGTTTGGAGCTAGCATATCTGAATATTTCTACTCCACCATCTTGGCTCCTCCCCAAGAGTATATAATTTAAGTACTGAATCATCATACTATTTGCATTTGTACTGAGTTATGAAGATAAGATATCATGGTATTAATAAATATATGATATATTCTAATTCAACAAAATGACAATTTTTTCTTTTCTAATGGTCACCATATTCTTTAATGGCATTACAATGGCTTATCACTGAAAGTTCACTAGCACTGGACCATAACCTGATTTTTCCCACTAATTTCTTATTTCCTAATGAAACATCAAAGAGGATTTCTATTTCTTCAACAAAAGAATACATCATAATAGCTTTGATATTTCATTTGAAGTGAATTATTATTTCATTTAATGATTATCTCATTTAGTGAAGAATTGTTCTTATTTATTTTATCTAATTGATTGGTGTGATGACTAATACGTATTCTAGTTAGGAAAAGGAAAACAGTAGCAGCAGCACAGTAGTAACAGTGATGGTAGCAGCCAGCAGCAGCTGTGGTAGTAGTAGTAGTAGAAGTAGTAGTCATGATAGTAGTAATAGTGGTAGTAATCACTATGTCAAAGTACATTCCATTGTACTGCTGTGAAGATATCCAGTGGTAATTTAGGAGAATGCCAGACAGGATGTTGTATAGTGGGGGCAATCATCATCATCATTTTCATCATCACCATCAATCTCTACCCCATATGAAATGAATAGGTTTCATATATTTAGAAATATTTCATTATAAGGCAGAGTCTTGTTGGAACAAGGCCAAGGTACATTAACACATCCATAGTACTATTTCCTACTCTAATGCTGAAGTTGTCTCAAAATCACTTTCATTAAGTATTAGAGAAAATCAGTTTAGGGATTGTGAGTGTGTGTATGTTTTCCTAATGCTTGATGCAGTGTCAGGTTCATTATGGGAATTTGGTCAATTGCTGTTGACATATTTAGGAGTTTACATCATGTTGTCCTTATTCAATGATAAAAGCAGGCCTTTCATTCATTGGTACAATATTTTTTGGTAAAACATACACAAATTGTTAATAGCAGGATCAAGATCTACTCTAGGATTTATTCTATCTGAACTTCATCAAAATGATAAGGATAAAAAATACTATTAATAATAAAAGACATATTGGACAAATGATTGTCATCAATTTGATATAGTTTACATATATATGTTTGTGATAATGATATAGAAGTGATTATTTATACCAGAAATCACAAAAAACTTATCCATAAAGAGCTTAAGATTAATGTCCAAACCAAATTATTCAATAAAACAGGAGAAACTATATATCATGCTATTTTGCATATATGTATATATCATATTGAAAAATTTAGAATATATTTTATTGATCAGGTGACCAAAATTTCACTAACTTAAATAAACTAAACAATAATAAACTGCTATATTGAAAATGCAGATCACCAAATATTGTTGAGGATTCAACAACTAAGCACTGTGGGAAAAAGAACATGTTCAGTGACAAAACTGTTGCTCATAGTTGCCTGAGCTATAATGATACATTACCATCTAATATTAACATTTCAACATGTACTGAAATGTTTAATAACCATAATCTTTAAGCTGAATGAAAGAAGGGAAAGAAACAAAAAATAGATCACTACTAGAAGAGGTAAAAGCCATGTGAAAACATAATAAAGGACAAGTCATATCATCACTCTTTCCACTAATGGGGGATCTCCTGAAGATGCTCATTCAATCTAAGACTAGTTTACATACTAATAGTTTTCCTTTAATTATGAAACAAACATCTTACTAACCTGCACAATTGGCCACAGATTATAAATATGAGAGTAGCAAGAGGACAGTGACTAGTTCTATTACTGTTGCTATCTAAAATCCATTGAAAACAAAAAGAATGAGCTATGCAATAATAATATCAATAACCTCAATAATAACACAAAAGTATTACTCATCATAATCTGGCCCAATAAATTAATAAATGACTATTCCTTGACCTACAAATATATATATATATATATATATATATATATATATATATATATGTAATTGCTGTCTCTTTGTCATATGTGAATAGTTTGTCTGCAGAAAGGGGAAAAATAAAATACATCTGTATAAGGAACTAAGATAAAAATCAACTAGAAAAGAAAGAGAGCCCTTCAGATTGAAAAGGAATTCATTAATAGAGACTTAGAAAGTGAAGAGGATGTGAGAGAAAACTGTGACTCAAGAAAAAATAAACCCAGAAAATTTGTTTGAAAATAGAGCACCCTCTGAGGTAATATGGACAGAAGCCATTTGCAATTCATCAGATTATTTACATGTAATACTTCTCAGAATCTTGGTGATTATAAATAGGAACTTATAAATCAAATAAGTGGGAATTATGAAATGATTATGCAAAGACTATCAAGGTTATGTCTGACAGAATGGTAGGTTTGTATATTTTTACATTGTAAGGCATACGTGAGTCACTAAACACATGGAATGATTGATCTGAGCTATTAGGAGCAAAAGAGAAAACAGGATGTAGATAAGAGAGGAAATAAGAGAGTAAGCTGAGCACAGGAAGATTCAGAAGATGCCAAGGACAAAAGATATCTAAGGTGATGAGAGAAGTTGATTCCAGAAGACAGAACATAGAAAGTAACAGAAGCTTAACGCATCAGACAGGCAGGCTCTATAGCTAAAGGAGACGGCTGTTTGATTGGAATAGAGAGCTACACCTGCTGGGAAGCAGATAGGTGGAATGCAGAATTCTCTGTACTTGAAGAACTATTTGTGCTTTTCATTCTCTGGCATCCTTTGTAGTCTCAGAGAAGGGTGACATTTCAGGGTTGCCTATTTTTCTATTTATTGTCTTCTATAGTTTGAGAGAGGGCAGAAGGAGAAGAAGAATGAAGCTTTTTTATTTGAGGCTATACGGATATAACTTTTTGCTACCTGACTAGAACAGTCATACAGCGCCCTGACAAGAGGAGCTGTGTGCTAAAAGAGCTTGACATTTGTTTGGTTTTCCTAGAGTAGCAGAGAAGTATCTTGAAGACAAGAAAGGGAATAGAAACCAGAGAAGTAGTTTTGCCCTTTGAGTGCTGTTTGGTGCTGACTGTCCCCTAAAGAAATGTGGGATATTAAAGTATACTGTCCAAAGTCATGAGTCACTTTACACACATGTGTTTCCTTATTAATGTGTCTCATTGAATGAATGATTAAGAATCGATGAATGAATGAATGATAACGTCTTTATTCGGCACTTACTACATGCGGACACTGTACATCACTGCTAGATTTCTGTAACTGTGTGTCCATTTATACTGTGTGCATTGGTGGGAGAAAGTAATCCAGATTATTGAGTTGACCGTGATGTGTTGCTTATTTCTACTTTTTGCTACAGTAAAGAGCAAATTTTATGTTATTTCATGGTTTTGCCTATTAATGAATAATGTTCATTATTCTAGTTTTTTTTTTTATTGTTTAGTAAATGCTTTATGCCTGAGATTCATGAGTTGTGTTATTGTAAATGATTTTGTGCAAATGGAAAGCATACCGGTGGTGGCTCAGAAGTTATCATGGTTGAGTAGTATGAATGTACCCTCCCAACACACACATACACACACACACATACACACACATACCACATACACAACATACATACACATACAACCCTGGGTTATACCAGAAATCTGATATTTTGTGTTATATTGTAATATTTATGGTCATCCACTCCCACAAACACCACCATAGTATATCTCTTATACTGGACCAAAAGGTGGAAAGTTGTAGTGGATAAGTCAGATAGAGATAGAAAGGGTGGAGAATATATATGTTTCAAAGTAGTACCATACCTGCGCTGCATATAGACAGGGTCTGGACCTGTGATTTTGTTGCTGTAGGGAATTTACAGATTAGGAAAATCCTTCTTCCTAGACAGGTCTGCACTATCTTTGCAATTTCTAGTATTATGGAGGTGCTTAGGGCACTGAGAAAGTAAATGACTTACTCAGGACCACACAACCGATATATAGCATGGGTTGGACTTAAATCTAGATCTTCCTAACTCTGAGGTTAGCTTTCTATTTACTATGCAATACTCACTCCCATTACAAATATAAACCCATAAATATCATCGAGAATTTAGCAAAATAAAATGTTTTAGAACTAAACATTATCACAAACAGAAGTATTGCCCATGATTTCCTGTACTATTCACCCCCAAAATTTAAAGAACCTTTTAGCAGATATTTTCATAAGGAGTAAATCAACTATGTATTATATTAATAGAAGCATGTCCTGGCCCTCTTTGAACTTTCACGTACATGGTACAATATGTTACTATGTTAGACTTTTAATCAACACATGAAGTTTTAGGAGTATGATATAACATAAAGTCATTTAGTCTAAGCCTTCAATTTTACAGAGGAGGAATTTGATCCCCAGTCTTGCATGAGATCACAACCTGAAGGAAATGGGGGAAGAAACAGGCGACTGGAACTTCTATTCAGACTATATGTAATTATGTTGTACATAATCAATTATGATTATAATTCCATCATTCTCACCACTATAACACATTGCCTCCTGATTGGAAAGAATTGTTTTTCCCCTGAAATCTTTATATTCATTTTACAAACATTTTAGTATTCCCTATGTTCAATTTTCATAAAGTCAAAAGTTTCAGGAAACACTTTCGCCTATTTGTCCAGACGATAATAAAATTGTATTGGTGTAAGCATCCAATTTCTGCTGTTATTCATAGCAATTTTGAACTCTGATCGGGAATGATCTATGGCTCTCAATCCTATCTGCATAGGAGGGATTTAGACTGCGATTTACCTGAATCTTAAGTTTTTTCCTCTCCAATATGAAGTGGTAGGGATACTTCTCTATCATCCTTAATCTTTGAATTGATCATGACTTTGCATAGTACATGCTACCAAAATTGCTCTTATAGTGCTTTTCATAAAGTAACATTGTAAAAGCTTACTAATAGCCAATATGTCAAAGGCAAGAATTTTTTTTTTCCCCATATGAGAGACTCTCTCCCGGTAACTACTGTGGCAGTAATGAAATTGGGATTCATTTGTCTAGTAGCTTACACTTCATAGATGTTTACTGCATCATAAAAATAAGTGAACTTTCCATAATATTCTTGCCATCTGTTCAAAGGAAACAATGAAGACTTGTCTCTGCAGGGCTGCTAGCTGCTTAGATATCCTGAGGTCCCCCAAAAAACAAGCTATCATAGCCCAGCATGAACTTGAGGCTGGTATGATAGGAGCTGCCCCTAGGACAACTATCCCCACTCTGCAATCTCTCTCACTCCATCAAGTAATGTTTTCTAGGATGTGGTTCAAATGCAAATGTGTGTCCCTCAAGTACTCTCTCTCTCTCTCTCCCTCCCTCCCCCCTCCTTTTCTTCCTCCCTCCCTCTCTCTCTTCTTTCTCTCTTTCTCTCTCCCTCTCTTTCTACCCCACTCGCACTTACTCTTTATCTTTCTCCATTTATCTCTCATCTCCTCGCCTTCAATCCCTTCTCTCAATCTGTCTCTCTCTGTTTTTGTTTTTTTTTTGTCTTGTGTTCCTCTAATATCAAATGAGGCTCAGACTTAAACCTCACAGCTGCTGTCTTCTCTCAGAAATGCAGCATTCTCTTTTTTGTGTCACCTTTGGAAGAAAAAAAAAATACATCTGATACAAAGACGTGTAAATGAACAGCAAATGGACAGTGACAATGTTTTCATTTTAATACATTGATTACCATTTTATTTCGGTAATGAGCAGTAATTAGCACTAATGAACAACAAGATAATTTACTGCCATAAATTACTAGTTCCTTCTAAGCTTTCCCACTTGCCCAAATG
Source organism: Bettongia penicillata ogilbyi (assembly GCA_023548195.1). Classification (NCBI taxonomy): domain Eukaryota; kingdom Metazoa; phylum Chordata; class Mammalia; order Diprotodontia; family Potoroidae; genus Bettongia; species Bettongia penicillata. The sequence continues at coordinate 300,600 of JAJHZJ010000868.1, forward strand.
AGCTAGAGAGAATATTTTGAGACTTTTCAGGTTGGCCAATCCATCTTCCTGTCAGGTCAAGATACATCGCAATAAGTAGAAGATATAATAGTGATTTCTTCTTTTTAGGGGGTAAATATTCTCAATCATTGAAATAAACACATGATAAGAAAGATAAAGGATTAATGTCCCAAATCTATATCCACAGCCTCTAACCAAGTTATTTCTATTGCCAACAGCAGAGCAGTATTTGCATCCCCTGTTGTCTCATGACAGATGTCACGCTGTGGCTTTGGCCTTAGGCCTTGCACATGGACTTGGAATGGTTTGCAAGTAAAGAACTTAATCATCTGGAAAATCCAGATGTGAAACTGCAATCATACCAGATAATACAAATTTTGTGGTTTCCTTTTTGTAAGTAAATATTTTATATTCATTAGGTTTCATGCTCCTTAAGAGTAGGGATTGTTTCATTCTTTGCATCTCCAGTTGTATAGTGGCAGGCACATAGTAGGCAGGTAATAATTCTCATTGATTGATTAATCCTTCATGAAGCCATAGTAAAGGCTAATTGAGAATGTATTAGTGGGCTATGTCATCCTGCATTAACGATTTGTTTCATCCTAGAATGAAATGCTTCTAAAAGTCACTTTCAATATTTTTGAGGAAAAACAAAAACAGGAAACCTTTTATACCTTAGAAGGCTTTTTTCAGGTGACTGTAGATCATACCTGTATAGGAATATTTGGGCTATTGACATAGAAGTAGGACAAAGTTAACATCTTTAACAGCTCCATTCAATTCTTTTCATTCCTTCTCCTGGGTTGCCTTGTATGGCAACCATGAATATTCCAGGGATTGAAAAGAATCTCATGCAAGCTTCACCAAATTCCCTTCACAGTTTTGCTAAGGGGAAATATACGAGACCATCTAAAGGGGAACTATGTTTATCATCCAGGAATATGATAGGAGATCAAAATAGATGATAAGATTTAATCCTCAAGTAATAGCAGGAGAAAAGCAATTCAAAAGAAAAACAAAATATCCAACAGGTTCTCTAGATAGCTGATTGGCACTTAAATAATGAAAGAACTAAATATAGCCTCTTAGGAAGACAGATGGCTTGGTGCAGTGGAAAGAGGGGATAGAAGGGAGAAGGAAATAAGCATTTATATGGCATATTCTCTATGGTAGGCACTGTGCTTTACTGAGGACAGATAAAGTTTTTGATCATTTCAACAACCCTGCAAGGTAGGTATTATTACTATTCTAATTTTACAGTTAAGGAAATAGGCTTGTGACTTAAGTGACTTGCTTAGGATCACATAGCTCTTCAACATCTGAGACTAGATTTGAACTCATGTCTTCCTGACTTGACTCCAAACCCAGTGCTCCAGCTGCTGCACCACCAGCTACCTACAAAGAGCACTGACCTTGGGACACTTGAGTTATCAATTTAAAACTAGGTACTGCCATTTACTACTTATTAGTTTTCATACCCACAAAATAAAGGTATTGGGAGAGATGATTTCTAAAGTTCTTTCTAGCTCTAGAGCTGTGATCCTGGAATCTAGAAAAGGCTGTCAGATTCCTCACCTTATGGGGAAAGAAGTTGGGTTATAAATGGAAGAACTCAGTGGAACCAAAGCAGCTTATTTAAAATGTGCAGTACAGTTGACAACCTGCCTGTGGCAACAAAGAGCTGTAACTCAGAAGCTAAACTTGGTTGGTGACCAGCAAAATGATAGGAAAGGGCAATGGTAGGTATGTTCGCAGATATGCCTAGAAGAGAGCAGTGCAAACCCACAAAGTTTCTTGAACTGAGAAGTTAAAGTACATTATACACATGGGAGCCCTGGGTGTTACTGAATGCCACAATGTAAAACGTACTTAGAACTTTCTAGTATCTTGCTTAGGTAAAACTCTTAATCTCCCTGAGTCCACTGGTTTCTTCCTCAGTAAAATAAGAGAGTTAGACTAGATGGCCTCTGACATCCCTCTCAGCACCACAGATTGCATCCTGTGAACCTATAACTACAGAGATTGAAATATAAATAAACACATTATTTGGAAGTGAATTACATCCTTTCAGACTTGACTCAGGCTTTCCTGCTAAGAAGTCTTCTGTGATTGGTGACTGATCTCATGCCATACAATTCATCCCCTTGCTTTTAGAATAACATTTTTCTACAATAACATCTATAACTAATTTACACACTGTGCCAATACTTACGTTTTATCACTCCTTTAGGGCAGGGACCACATAGCCTATTTCTTTTGAATTTTCCCCTCACTGTCCAATACTAGACTGTCACACAGTAGGTGATAAACAAATGCTCATTGAATGAAAGATGGGTCATAGTGGTTTATAACCTGAGATGGGAATAGCCTTTCAAAACAGTAGGTTAATGAAATTAAGTAAGTGCTAATAAATAGCAGCCATAAATCCCCTAAAGTCCTAGTGATGTTAAAATACAGATTGTGGTTAGAGCAATGGTGCCATTTAAATGATTCATGAGGAATTAACATCTCTTGCTATCTATTAATACTTTTAATAGCTTCTAGACAGGCTGAATCAACACTAACTCTCCTGATTAATAAAAGATTAATCAAGATGTGAATGGAACTCAAAAAGAAGGTAAAAGACTTAAATAACAGCCAGGTACCTCAAAGAGTTAACAATAAGATTTCATTATGAGAATCATGCAAATCAGGGAATTTTAATGCAGTTTCAACTCTAAGAATGATGAATCTTTTAGAAGATGATCTTACAAAGCCTTCATATTAACTGTAATATAAATGAGAAATTATAATTTTAAGGTCATTTAAATAATCATTCTAAGTGTGTTACTACCAATGAGAAGGATTTGCCAATGGGATGTAAAGAAAAATAAAAGTGAAATTCAAAATGAGGAGATCTATCAAGGCACTGAGCCTGAGAGGACAGAGTCTTTATGGATAGGAGTCTGCTTATTTTTAGGCTAATAATAACCCTGGTTGGACTAAAAACTCCCTTGCTAGCTATTTACATTACTGCAAATCATGAGGTTGAGAACTTCAATAATCTGACATATGCTTCTTAAATATAACAACAGAGAAGTCCAGGGCACTACACTTGAAGGCAATAGGATTTGATCACTAGATCTAAATACTGCTTTGCAATAAACTAGCTTCGTGATTTGTATAAATCACATAACCCCTCCAAGCCTCAATTTACTCCTCTGTAAGATGAATTATGGGACCATGGATCTGGAAAAAGACCTTAAATGTCATTTAGTTCAATCTCTTATATTTTAGTGAGGAACCAAAGGCTATAAGCAATAAAAGACTTGCCAAAGAACCAGATGCTAAGGAGAGCTAGATTTTGTACCCAGATCTGCCAACTCCCAACCCAAGGCTCTGTATATCACCGCTCTGACTCTTTGACTTCCTACTGCGCAGTCTTGTTGGATGGAAGGAAAAAAAAGGAAGGAAAAGAAAACAACAAAAACAACAAAAAATTCACAAGCAGCTTATTAATTACCAATAATGTTGATTAATCAAGATTTTTTAATTTTCCAGAATATGTGAAGGAGTATAGTAGATATTCTTGTAAGGGCTGGGGTTAAATGCAGAAGTGAGCATCTGCGGTAAATGAATGAAAAGCAAATTTTTATGAATTGGTGAAATTTGCACAAGCCAATTCTCAGCTCAGTACTCGACTTCTGAAGGTCCTTCCTGTTTCCCTTTGTTGTTTTCCCTAATCTATACATTCACTTGGTATTTTTATTTCTTTACACTGTATTTATGATCATGGTTGATCCCTCAATAGAATGCAAGCTGGTGGAAGGCAGGCCTGCTTATTGAATGATTGATTGGTTTATTTTAAATCTAGATGCAAATCTGAGCATTGCAAATATACATAAATAAATTATTTGGAAGTAGATTATATCCTTTCAGACATGATTCAAGTTTTCCTGCTGAGAGGTAAGCCTTTTTATAAGATCTTTTCAGAGACTTTTAAATTGAGATCCATGAACTTGTTCAACTTTAATTTTAAGGATTTTGATATCCCATTTTAATGGAAGTTTTGTCTTCTTTAATCCTATATGTTTTATCGTATGCATTTAAAATCATTTTTCTGAGGATGGCTACACAGGCTTCACTAGACTGGGGAAGGGATCCATGAAAAAAAGGTAGAAAAACCATATTCTAAAGCGATACTAGGGTTTGACACATAGAATCAGAGAATCTCAGGAGCGACCTCAGAGGTCCTATAGGGTAACATGTACCTAAAAAGAATTGTTTTCTATCATCTCTCAGACAAATGGTGATCCATATTTGACTGAATACTTCCAAAGAAAAGAAAAACCCTCTCCCAAAACCTATTGTCCTTTTAGAAACATCAGATGATTAGGAAGGTTTCTCTGAAAGTGGAAATGAAATCTCTGCAACCTCCACTCCTTGTTCTGTCCCTTTAAGGTAATGAATCAAAGACTGTGCCATCTACTCTTATCATAATTTTTTGAATTACTTGAAGCCAACTATCATAACTCTCTTGAGCCTTCAGTTTAAAACATTCTAGTTTCTTTGATCCATTGTTGTCTAACACTGTTGCCAGGTCCCCCAGTCTCTTAGTTTCTTCTAGATATGCTCCAACTTGTCAATATCTTCCCTAAAATTATTTAGCAATAGGAATTGAACCTGTGATTTCATTGAAAACTTGAGTTCTCTGATGAATTCACTTCCTCCACCAATGTAGATCTGCACTTAAAAAAATAAAACAGCAACTTTAGAGTAGGAGTTAATGACCATTTTGTGATATGGAACATTTTGGCAATCTGCTGAATTCTACAGAACTCTTCTAAAATTAGTGTCTTTAAATGGATTTTAAAAAGGATTACAAAGAAAACCAATTATATTGAAACAGAGTTATAAAATATTTTAAAATGTTCACTCAACTGAGGTTAAGAACTCTAGAATTAACTAGATCAATAAAAACTAGAATGATCTGCCCAGTTATATAACCAGAATGTGACAGAGGTGGGACAGGAACTCAAGTGATATCTTTATCCATTAGACTATGTTGTCTTCCACAAAAGTGAAGGAAGGAAAAAGGAAGGAAGGAAGCAAGGAAGGAAGAAAGGATGGAGAGAGAGAAGGAAGAAAGGAAGGAAGGAAGGAAGGAAGGAAGGAAGGAAGGAAGGAAGGAAGGAAGGAAGGAAGGAAGGAAGGAAGGAAGGAAGGAAGGAAAGAAGGGAGAAGAAAAACAAGGAAGGAAAGGCATATAATAGATATTTAATGAATGTTTGTTGAATCAAATAGAATTGCATTTCCACCAAAGATGGCTTTGAGTTCCTGAGAAGAAAGGTACAATAAAAATCTTGGCCATTGCCACCCTCCATTTTCCTTATCTGCATATGAATTATTTAAATCCCAGTTGCCTTACTGTTCTAAGAAGATCATTACCTCTAAGGATATTCTCCTGATATGAACTTAGATTGGAAGTAAGCTATATTTTATATCAAAACATGAAGAAGTAACAGATACATTATTCTAAACTAACTAAATAAGCAACAAAAATGTTGAAGTGCAAGGTGAGAAATGATAGTGTCCACTATCTTCTTCATTTTCTAGTGATTTCTACTCTGTCCTTATTATTGTTCCTGTCCAACAACCCCTAAAACAGGAAAGGCTACAGACTGTCAGAAATGACTTTCTATTCTGCAGTGTTGGAGTATTTTTGGCTAAAGTTCACAAATAATATTGCTTTTCAGCAGCTTTCCCATGCAATTGTAAACAGCAATGAGCCATAGCCTCCAAGGTCATCCAGGTTCCCATCAAAACAAGTCATCTGTAGCTTTTAACACAGCAATTCAGAACAGGGAAAGAAAATTTATATAAATATTCAGGTGCTTCCCCATTTGTGAACACTAACACAAACAAATGCAGAGCCCTGTGACAGCTTTTGGTTACTTAAAAATCTCATTATTCCAGTTTGAAAGGTAGTCAAAAAAGTGACAAGACCAAAAAGAGGGTTAGAGACATATACCCCTAGATGATTTATTCATATGCTTTTCCTTCAAATAAAAATGAATTCCTAAATCTATTTTAAATTATTATTTTTAATTGGATAAACAGAGTAGTCTCTTACCTAAAATGTATCATTTCCACTTAAGGGACACTGAAAAGGCCTTAGACCATCTTGCTATGGTACTATCTCTCCTGTTCTATTGGGTCTGAAATATTCTCGGTGAGAATTTCCCCTTACGTTAAACAACAAAGGAGGAAGCAAAATCTTTAGAATATTGCAGTTAAGCTTTAATTATGAATTTGGATGAGAAGACAAAGTAAAAAGATTCTGGAAAGCTCTCTGCTGCTTTAGGACATCTTCCATTAGAACCATAGAAAGTTAGACTGAGAAAAGACCTTAGAGATCATCTAGCCCCAACTCTCCATTTTATATAACAGAAAACTAAGGCACAGGGAAGCTATATTACCTGTCCTAAGTCAAGTAAATAACTACAGGCAGAGCTAGTACTGAACACCAGGCTTCTGCTTCTAGTTCGTGTCCTATCTATAGTAGCGCATTGCTTTTTGCAGAATTATCCAAACTAATGCCACTCATTTAGCAGTATGCGGTTATTGACTGGTCACTTATTTCTGATAATAAGATTTGGATTTCTGAACCAAAGATTAAAATATAGAATGAAAGACTCTCAGACAATGTACTTAAAGTAGCTGGTAAAAATATCTCTGCCTAGAGCCTAATGAATCTGATAAAAGGACATTAAACTAAAAAAGTTGGGATGCAATTTGGGAATCATACATACTCATATAAGATACATGATATATGGCATATATGTGTATGTGTGTGGTATTTAACATGCATACATGCTATATACTATAGAGACTAGCTGTAATATGCTATGAAGAACAGAATGATTTTTTTAGTTTTTATGGGACGCAAAACTCAAGATAGAAACAGACAATTGAACCAATGGTTTCAAATATCTTACATACAAATGCAGAATATATGGGAAAGAAGTAAGGTGAATTATATATCCTACTTCAAAAAGGCAAATTGACTTTACAAATATCACAGAGACTTAATTGGATGGGACCTGAAACTGGAATGTGGCTCTGGAAATGATATAAATTATTGTTAAAAAATAGAAGAGATAAAGAAGATGATGGCACAGCATTGTGCATTGAGGAAATACAGTCATATGAACAGTTTCAGGAAGCAAAGTGGGGAAATCCTGGTTGAGAACTTTTGGGTGAAGATCATTGGAGAGAGAAAGAGAAGTGATATTATCATTTAAGTAGACTACCATCCACCTGTATAGAAAAGATGAAATAAATAAAGTAAGTTCCCAATTCCAATTTTAGCAGAGAATAATGATATAGGAATAATTTCTTTCTGTTTATGTTATCAGAACTCAGAAGTTTAAGCATCATCTCTAAGCAGATGACTCACAGATCTGTATCTACAGACCTAGTCTCTCACCTTAGCTATACTTCTAAAAAACCAATGGCTCTCTAGTCATTTCACACTCACACAGGTAAAACAGAACTCAACAGTCCAAATGCTTCCCAATTCCCCTATTCAAGACTTCCTCTCCTCCTAACTTTCTTACTTTTGTTGAGAGTGCCACCATCCTCCTAGCCAACAAAGATTGCAACCTCAGGGTCAATCTCAGTTCTTCCATGGATTACACCCTCTCCATTCAACCAAGGGTTTACTCTTATTAACTCTACCCATAATCTGTTCTTCCTATCTATCCCTTATTTCCACTTAACAATCCTTAGCTTCATATAAGACTCTACATCACTTCCTACAGGATACTTTCCCTGATTTTTCTTATTATTAGTGCTTTCTCCCTTTTCCAAATTAACCCTATTTATTCATTCACTCATTAATTTCTTCCTTCCTTCATTTCCTCCTCCCTCTTTCTTCTCTTCTCCTTCCTTCCTTCCTTCCTTCCTTCCTTCCTTCCTTCCTTCCTTCCTTCCTTCCTTCCTTCCTTCCTTCCTTCCTTCCTTCCTTTTCTTTCTTTTCTTTCTTCATTTTTCTATGAAAATGGAATGATAACAGTGGGAAGGATATTGCCTCTGGAATCAGATGAACTAGTTTCAAATCCAGACTCTGAATTATTACTATCTAGGGAGTTTTAGGCAAGTCACCTAATCTCCATGGGCATCAGTTTCCTCATCTCTCAAAAGAAGGAGATTGGACTAAGTTGGCTTTGATGTACCCTTTCAGCCCTAGATCTATGATCTATTAACTATAATATTTTCATGTCCTCAAATAGCACAAGAACAAGGATTTGATTTAGTTTTTTATCTATATATCCTCTCAGTTCAGGAAAATGTCTTATTTCAAATAATTAATCAACTATTTCCAGTCATTTCAGTTCTTACTATGTACTGTGCTAAATGTTGGGGATACAAAAAGAAGGAAAAGGCAATACCTATTCTCAAGGAGCTTACAATCTACTGAGGATTCATTTAATGTAATCGTCTTACATATATTAGGCACTTCATAAAAGCTTATTGAATGGAATTGAAACAACGAAGTGAAGGTGTCTTTGTCTGCTCTAATTGCTTTTAAGAGTAGTAAAGTTTGGAAATTCTATAGCTCTTGGTTGGGAAAAAGTCAACTAACGTACCCATGATATAATGCCCTTCCCTCTGATAAAATCAAATAATTCCTGATAAAATAACCATGAACAATTCTGCTTGAAACATTTAAATCATTGAGATATGACTAGGGAAATGTTAAGTCCAAAACATCCTTGAATTTTTATGTAAAATTTTTTAACACCTTAAGAACTCAGATTAGACTGGCAAAAATATCTAACTCCTGTATTCGTCTATTATCTCCAATCTATCTTATATAGAGCTTGTTTTATATACTTGTTTGCATGTGTTCTTCCCCTATTAGACTGTGAATTCCCTGAGAGCAGAGACTGTCTTTTCCATTTTTTTTTTGTCCTCAGTACCTGGCACATTGCATGACACATAGTGAGGGCTTAATCAATGTTTATTTATTGAGAAACTATATAAAATTAATAATTTACATCAAACAGCAAACTTGTAGTATAAATGAAAAAGGAAATTGCGATGTTTTAGTATCAATGACTTTGGCGAAATGTTTTTGTATGTCATTATATTTAGAATTTATGTTATGTATACACTCATACACACATATATATACATATATGTATAAAGACACACACATACACACAGTTCCAGTACACTATGACATGAGAGTTGGCATGCTATAGCATGCCAACAATTCTGTTGATACAGAATTGGTCTGAGACTCAGAGAGACCTGGATTCCAGTGCTACCCTGAGACCTACAGGCTAGACAAGTCGATCTCTCAGTATCTCAGGTAACTCACTAAGATTGTAACTTCCAAAGTACATACCTGTCTTCAGTAGTTTGAGTGCATTTTTATGATAGAGACTTCCTTATGACACTGAGATCATAGATATGGTCAAAAGTATTCCTTTCTAAATGCATATATTTATAGAAAGATTTACCATGCATATACGTGTGCATGTCTAGGTTACATGTACAAATATATATACATATATACATATATATATGGCTGTTCCATAAATTTCAAAACCTACATATATATGTATATGTATATACCCAGAGCATCATGTGCTTATTAAATATATATAAATATATACACATAATCTATGTATTATCTAGAAAATACACATGCATATATATATAAAAACCTTGTGATATATCTAATTAAAACTGAAATAAATTGGAAACCTGGGATACAGGTCCTCTATATTATCATCAAATCAAGAGACATTAATTACAGTGTCTATAAATAAAATAAGTACCATTAAAAGAAAAACATAGCATGTTAACTAGCAGATTAACTTACTCAGCAATCATCCAATTTGGGGAGGAAAATCTAGATTTATAAACCAGCCCAAGATATTTGAGTAATGGCAAAGCTGATATTTATAATATTACTAAGTTCTTATAATGTTATGAATGACTTTCTTGAATCATTAAACCTATCTCTTAGGCAGTTTGGCCTTCTTTTCCATTGTGTTCAGAACGCTGCTACTGCTTAAAAATTCTTCAAGGGTCCTCCAGCTAACATTTCTCTCTATCTCCACTATCTGCTTCAGGGAAGCAGAATACTTTATTATTTCTCCAGAGCAGCACTTAGGGCACTTGGTGTGATATGGGGAGAAGGGAGGAGTGGTAAAAGCCTTCATAGATATGGTAACACTGTATACCCAGGAAAGGAATGGGACCACATCCTTTCATTGTGCTGATCCCTCTGTGAGTTTATGAGCAAAAGATTTTTATAGTTCTTTATGTGTTTGTCTCTTTTGCCCAGAAATTCTTCAATGCTCCACACATAGGGCATTAGGAATCATTCTCTTATGAGAACAGCTGACAAAGTCTAGCTCTTGAGAGTGCAGAAAGTATGTAGGAAAATTTGACCAAGGTATAATAAACAATAGCCAGACCTTGCTTGAAAAGGCAGAGCTTTGCTAACTTCCAGTGCAATCCAGCTGACTGATTCTGAACCTTTTCTAGGATATATACATTCAGGGAGATGTTAACTTTGTTCTATCTCTGGGGCCACATTATGAATTATTGTTACGTTCATACAAAAGCTCAGTGTCTGTTGTGTGCACAATAATCAATCAACACGTATAAAAATCCCCACTTATTAAGTACCAGGTATTGTCCTAAGTGCTGTCATACAGAAGTGAGACAGTCGCTGCCCTCAAGGGTCTTACATTCTACCAGAGATACCACAACATAAACAGTCCAGAGAAAGGAGCATTAGCCTAACTAGCATTATACATGTGCATATATATGTATGGATTTGTGACATTATGTAAATTTTCCAAAAGTTTTCTTTTTAGAGGAGCAGAAAAAGTTGAATAATTATTCATGAGATTTGGGGTTTAAGGAGAGTGTTTTGTTTTTTTAATAAGGCTTTAATATATTTCAGGGGTGTGAATGACAATACTCTTCAGTCAAAATAATAGAGTACATTTCCCCTTGTGTTTGTTTAATAAATGGAAGAGATCACATACCTATCAAATTGACAATATAAATTATGCACATATATACATAAATTATATATAAACATACTTATCAAATTGATAATATAAAGGTAAGAGGAATAATTAATACGGTAGATAAATTCAGGATCCACAAAGATTCCAACAGGTTAGAACAATGAACAGAATGTATTGTTCATAGATTTTGTGGTGGGAAAGGACTTTAGAGGTTATCTAATTCACCTTCATCATTTAGATGTGGAAACTGCAATATTATAGATGGTAAGTGACTTGACCAAGATCACATAGGTAGTAGTTGAGAAGAGGTAGGATTTGAACACAGATCTGATTCTTAGACTTCTCTGACAGCACTCATTTTGGATTTCTTTTTTTGGTGTCTCCATCATGCCCGTGTGTGATCAACACCTCCTTTCCTCACAGCTTGTCAGTTTGTGTTTGTATTGTCTTCCCCTTTTAGACCTGAAGCTTATTGACGTTAGAGAATGTCTCATTTTTGCATTTATATCCCTAGTGCTTAGCACAGTCCTTGGCACATAAGGAGTATTTAATAAATGTTTGTGGATCATTATATATTGATTCTAAATTCTCATCATAAGCTTCCTGTGCTTGTTAATTCAACTAGATAATGTGACTAAGCTGGATTTCTTGATCTTCGTGGCATCTATACTGCTATGACCTTTTTTTGAAAAAGTGTCTGCCCAAGGCAAGCAAGACAGTGCAAACCTATATGGGACAGCAGAAATACCATAAATCCTATCCATGGAACACATCGTGTTCTCCCAAATAAAGGGATCAGGACTGACTCTAGGCAAGATAAAGGGAAAATGCTTTGAAAGTTACTGATTTTATAAAAGAGAGAACAAATTTTCTAAAATTTTCCTATCCGAGAAAGCCTAAATATGCATGTTTTTACATCAGGTGGGGGTGAACTGAATCCCATGTTTATTTAATCTTCTACATTGTTAGAGTGCAGAACCTTTTTCTACTATACCGAATCATGTCTTAGATAATACTTTATTTTTCCCTAGAGGATCTCTTCCTTTCTTCCATAATTGGTAATGCTGTGGCTACGAGTCTGGTTATTTGAGTATGGTTCAAAATGATAGAAGAGCCTGTCCATACAGTGCAGTATAAGTATATCTCTAAAAATATTGCTCGTGGGTTTGTTTGTGGTGGCTATACACCCAATCAACAGTAAAGTAAAGAGATAATTATGAAGACACTCTGAATCCCAATGCGTCAAAAAGTATTTATTAGGCATCTGATCATGCAGAGTATAGTGCTAGGCATTAACAAAAAGCTTTGGTGTGAAAGCTATTAGTAAGAGGAAACAGTTGCACTTTTATTAATATTGTCTTAGCTGAAAAGAAATTGCTGCCCTTTTAAAAATGCAAAAACAGCAAAAAATAATATTCTCCTCTCAAAACATTTTTCTCCTGCAGGCTAAGGAACTATTAAGTAAGAATGCTTATGATGTTTGAGATATCTTTACATTTTCTTCTAGAAGAGAAAATAAGTCTCTTCCCCTAGATTTCCAACAGAAATTGTTTTTTGAACCCTATGAACATTGCAGTAGATAGAGCACTGGGTCCGGAGATATAGTTCTGCTTTGGACACTTATTAGTTGTGTGACCAGAAGTAAGTCATTTAATGTTTATAAAAGAAGGAAAATATGAGCACCTACCTCCAAGTGTTGTTTCAAGGATCAAATGCAATAATATGTGCAAAGTGTTTTGCAAACATTAAAGCACTACATAAATGTGAGATATCACTATTATTATTTCAACTTCAACACATTATCTCTACCTTTTCTTCCCTTTAAGTATAATTGTCTATATCTGTTAGTTCTTTGATGTGTTGTTCCTTTCCAAAGTACCAATGACAACCCAGACCTTCTCCTGAGATTCTTTTCATGACCTTCCTTAAATCTTCCATAGAGGCTAACCTTGTGATTGACCTTTATTTAGGATTTTTTTTAAAATTTATTAAGACCACCAGTCACCAAATTCCAATGATTGTGAAGCAGACAGGGAAGGAGAAACAGGAAGAAAATCAAGAAACTTTATGTTTATGACACAACAAGGTGGAGAGAGAAAATCCATCAATAGAGATTGGGCAAGTATCCAATACTACAGGGAATTCAAAGACTCTGGAAATCAAAACTACATCATTAGAGTTGGTGATTAGGAAGAGCTGGTGACCTTTGAGAGAGAATAATTTGAGTAAGCAGAAGTACAGAAAAGCTAGATGATGCAATTTTGCAGTGATGAGAGGAAGTAAAGAAGTAGAGTATGGAGGAAACAGGTGTAAATATCTTTTCCAATAAATTTAATAATAAAGAGAGAAAGAAAACTAGAATGGTAATGGAATGGGACAGAAAGATCAATGGTACAAATTGAGGGATTAGCCTTAGGATAGAGATACTTTTTTATAAGGATAAGGACAGAGTGGGTGATATTGCTGAGAAAGATTAAGGATTCAAAAGGATAGATGAGAGAACCCCCAGGACATAATCAAAAAGTTTTCAGTAAATAGAGAGGTAAAATCATCTGCTAAAAGTGTGGAGAGTGGGAGTGAAGTTATAGGGAATATGAGTATAAGGTATGAGAAAAATGATATGGAGAATGAGATGGGAAATGGATAAGTGTGGAGCAGAAGAACAGGGGAACACAGTCAAATTACACACTGGTAATTAATTAGTAGTGGATGGAGGAAATTGTTTTTTTAAGCTTTTAATGTGATGAATATATATATATATATACATATATATGTACATATATGTATGTGTATATGTATGTAACTATAGCACAGAGATCAATTAGATGAAAGTTCACAAAAACATTGTATAGGCATACAACACATGATGCATACATTGGAAGATCAGGTCTTTAGCTACCTTCCCTAGGTCACAGTAAGTTGATAGGTTACTTGTTCCTTAGGTACAAGACTGGGTGCAAAGGGACTGATAACATAGGACAAATGGGTTTGAATCAGTTAAATTTCATTCCACTTTCCTATTATTATAAGAAGCACCAGGAAGAAATGAAGAAATCACATTGTAGGGGTTATGGAAATTTGAGGATGTAGAATGCCAGAAATTCTAGGGTAGATAATTAAACATTAAAAGTGATTCAATCATCTTTTACATATAGGATCAGTGATGGGTAAGGAGACACGTGATTCCAAACGGATAGAAAAGGAAAATTGAGATGAGGATCCAAAATAGACAAGAGTTGTTTTTTTTTATTAGAATGTAGACCAAACAGAGAGAGAGAATTACAAATGAAGTATAGAATTTCAAGGTTTTCTCTAGTGCAGTTGATGCAAGCTGAAGAGGTAGGGAGATTTAAGGTAACCACATCACTATGTAGCAGGATCAGGAATTGGGTAGTCAAGTTTTAGACTGGCAGTCAGCCTGAATATGGACACTCCCCAGGATGACAGCAGAGGACAGAGCAGAGAAGAATGCAATTGAGTCCTCTCATAACATCCCCAGTCTACAATAATGTATACATTGTGCAGATATAATGTAGAGAACATAATATATGTATGTGTACATATAAATGTATGCATATTTATACATACACATACAGATCGCATTTGTGTACTTGTACACGCATACATACTTATACACACATGTGTATTAATTATACATTCATGTCTATGTGTCCATTGTGCAATGTTGCTATTGTCCAATCATTTAGTTGTGTGTAACTCTTCCTGATACCATGGTTCATATCTAATCAATATTGTCCATAGGATTTTCTTGCAAAGATACTCAAGTGGTTTGTCCTTTCCTCCTCCAGTGGTTTAAGACAAACAGAGGTAAGTAACTTGCCTAGGGTCACATGGCTAATACAGATTTGAAACCAGATTTGAACTTAGATTTTCTTGATTCCAAATCCAGTAGTCTATCCACTGAGTCACCCAGCTACCTCCAATATACATACATACATATATATATGTATATGTGCATGTACACATGCAAACATATTTTTGTATTTCTAATGACATCAAAAGATAGAAATTACTCACCACATCATTCATCTGATTACCTGAAAGTATAATTTTCACCTGTGTTAGATGGAAAATATTAAAATCTCTGAACCATTTGATTTTTGGTAGGTAGAAAAATTCAATGCAATATATATTTCTAAGATGTCTTTCTCATATTTGTATTATTTAGGGCTCTGAGAAAATAAAGGAGAGTCTTAAGACTTTGTTTATTAGCATGACAGTGTTCAAGTTGACCTTACTCATATTTCAAAGCCTTGATTGTATTTTGAACAACTCAGTGTTTAGGTACATAAATAGTATATTATGATGCTAACAAAACAACCTGCTCATGACAAAGTCTCTTCCTTCCTTCCTTCCTTCCTTTCCTTCCTTTCCTTCCTTCCTTCCTTCCTTCCTTCCTTCCTTCCTTCCTTCCTTCCTTCCTTCCTTCCTTCCTTCCTTCCTTCCTCCAAATGCTTCACTCCTAATACAAATGTACATGCATTCATGTACGTGTGTGTGTGTGTGTTGTGTGTGTGTGTTCAATATACACAGACCAGCTAAATGCCACTGGCCCAACAAGGTCAGTATCTGGATATCACACATTCCTCCTTGTTTAATTTTTCTTTTCTTTTTCAGTTGCCACTAACTCTTCATGACCCCTTTGGGTTTTCTTGGCAAAGAAAATGGAGTGGTTTGCCATCACCTTCATTTTACAGATTAGCACACTAAGGAAAATAGGATTAAGCAACTTGCCCAGGGGTCAGCCAGCCAGTAAGTATCTGAGGCCAGATTTGAACTCAGAAGAGCACTGTTGCTGACTCCAGGCCCAGCACCTTATCCACTGCACTATCTAATTATTCATTCCTCAGGAGTACTTGTAAAGGACCTTACAGTGATGCCTTATCACCCTCTTTGTATGGACTACAATTTGTGATCCTATTTGAGCAATAAATTTACACCTTTGAATACTGATTACTACTTAGAGGTAATTGAAAAAAATGATATTGTCAGTTTGGGCAGTTTAACTCCACTTTAAAATCCCATAATGCCATCAGCTTTGCCTTATCTATAAAGCAACTGCTTTCTGTGAATTCAAAGAATCATTGCTCAAGAGTCAGAAGGAACCCTAAAAGCCAGTGAGGTTAAACATTCATTTTACGGATAAGAAAACAAACCTTCAAAGGAGATAAGTAACTTGCCCTATGTTGTACAGGTAATAATCAGAGATGGTATTTGAACCCAGGTCTTCTGGTTTTATAGCCAGTATTTTTCCACTATACCATATAGATCTTTTCATTTTTCTTTCTTTTTTTTCAAAACTATCACACAAATGTGTACATGGGAAATCTTTCCCACTTAAAAAATCAGCATATTTGTATTTCATTGTTCTTAATATTTCTTTCACATTAAACAGACACAAATTCCTTGGCTTGGTCTTTAAGTTGCTCTTTAGTCTGATTAAAATGATTTCCTAAATCACTTCCTGTTCTGAGATGCTGTGATTGTGCAATTTCCAGAAAGGTCATCTCATGTTTTGGAAATAATAGTAGCCTCAGAATCAGGACACCAAAGGTCTAGTCTCTCATCTGCCACTAACTGGTTGTTTAACCTCAGGCAGCTCATTTCACTTCTCTGTCAATTTCCCCAACTATAAAATAATGGGATTGGATTAAATGATTCTAAGGCTGCCTCTTATTGTCTTTTTCTCTTATATAATCTTTCTCCTCCGGTCAAACTGGACACATTATTCACCTCAAATACACCTTGTTTTCACCCAAAAGAAATCCAGGCTTTTTTTCCCCCACTTGATTCTTGTCTGCAATGCTGTTTCTGCTTCCTTCCCTCAAACCTAGCTTACTTTTCTATCCAAATTACAATCATTTTCAAGAACCTGAAAACATTTCTTCATTCATCATTAAAGTTTAAAGAGACCATCTAATCCAACCTCCTCATTCTACGAATGAATTGTCTATAGAAGTTATGCGTCTCCACTGAGTTCATGCAGAAAAGAAGTGGCAGAGGCAGAATTCCATCTCTGATATTCTGATTCCCAACCGAGGAATACTATATACCATCGCATTCGATCTCCTTCCACTTTTTAATTCCAGTTGCATTTATGCATATATAACATTGATACACACACCTATATGTATATACATGCACACAATAAATACACACATATATACATATGTACGCAAATATATATGTGGTAAATGTGTGTATGCATTAATATACACAGTTGCATGTGATTATATATATGTGTTTTTTGTGTAGGTGGCTCATGAGAGCCCTACTTTGGAGCATGCACGGATATTTGCTTCCTGGTTCCAGTCCTCCTCATTTAGAATTGCAGAAAATTTGTCCTAGGAACACATGTTGGAGGGGCTTGAATAAAAAAAGTCCCCCAGTTTCTCTCTAAACCAGAACTGATTATTCAGGAGGCTACAATGGCCGTGATGAATTAAGGGTTCCCTATTTGATTGCCGCGCCATAAATACATAAATAAACAACAGGAGTAACCCACTCCCTCCTTTTTAGTTCTGTCTGAGGCCCTACTGGTTTGAGCTGTCTCTGGGGACCAGGTGGGAGAGGGCCAAAACCAATTAGAAAAGGGTTGGTCATATCCTATTGGAAACTTCTGAGTCATGATCTCCTGCAGCTCAGTAGTCAATTGGGAGACTGTCATCACAGAGTATAACCTATTAATGACATATCGGCAGAAATCCCCTTCTGCCACCCAGCCCCTATCCCAGATTCTATAACAAAAAAGGAACAAAGCAAGGGACATCTGTGCATATTCTAAGAAATGACCACCACAGATCAGTCTACCTACAAAACCTGCAATATGTATAGCTCATACTGGCAAATAATTGCTAACTAAGCCATGACATCTCTCTTATTGTTGTCTTAAATTAGTATTTCAATCTCATTTAGTGCTTAACAAGAGTCATACAATGACAGAATTTTGAAGCTGGATACAAGATGTATTTAGTGTTGATTCTTCAATTTGACTCCAAACTCCTTTGCTGAAATGGTTAAATTTGAAAGTTCTTCACATCTTGCTTTGAGTTTTGTGACCCATAAATATTTTCCATTTTGCTTTGAATGCTACAAAATAATCTAAGAGGACAGAACACAAAGCTCCATCAGTGCTACATTAAATGTACTTAGAGGCACAGTTCACTATGCAAGGGGCTATTGAGACCAAGGCACAGGAGGACCAGGGGTCCCCCTATGGCGGACACCAGAGTAGTTAACCAAGGTGACCAGATGAACAAGGACCGGAACCATGTCATGGAGTGTTGCCGAGTTGACTCTCGTTCTTCCAAATGCCTGCGGACCATGGCGAGAGACTCTCGGACCACCCCAGAGCAGTTTGCAAGTAGTTATACAATGAAAAGCAAACATTAGTCTCTGCTCTCAGGGAGCCGCAAAGTCTAATGGGGTATACACCATAGAAACAATAATGTACCCAAAAAATATGCAGGAAAAATCAGAGGTAGTCTCAAAGAGCAGGCACTAAGATGAACAAGGTTAATATGAAGTGAGAAACAACTTTTATAGCAGTTTAGACTTTAACTGAGACTTGAATGAATGAAGCCAGGAAAACTATGGAGATTAAAGGGAGAATTCAAAAACTGGGGGGCACCAGGGAAAGCACCTGAAAGCAGAAGAAGGAAGCACTATCCTTCCCAAGTGGATGAAGGAGGAAGCCTAAGTGGCCAACGTACTCATAGTTTTCCCCTCCGGTTTGCTATATTTTAACCTGAGTTATTTAGTCATAACCAGAGCTGTAACTAGAAATGTTTGCTCCTGGAACAAGGTTTAGGCCAGGCAAGAAGTGACATGGGAAAAGGGTTGTAGAGGAGGCAGAAAACTTAATGGGATCGTCATTGGGATGAGAAAGTAGTTGTCTAGAAGACTAAAATATTTTTGTATTACTAAATGACTGGATATTTCTAGGAAGTCAAAGATTTGTGTCAATCAAAGATATAGCCACACATGGAGGATTCACGCTCTAGGAAAATGCTGTCCAATTTTGGTACCCTGGGAAATAGCTCTTCTTGTACTTTCCTAGTTACATAGCTTGAGACCTAATGCCTACCCTAAACACACTGAAAGGCACATGAGCTTTAGTTAGGTTTTCCATTTATTCATAAACCTGTAATAAGATTCCCTTGATGTACACAACCATGAAATTTTGACTCATATCTTATTTCAACTGCTGAACAGTGAAGCATTTCTAGCATGAGTATTATGCTGATGAAATGCCAGCAGAGTGGTAACCCAAATGATCAAAAAAAAAAATCACAGATTATAAAAAAAATACCAAAAAGTCAGGACATTACATGAAACTTGTATCAATTTTTTAAAATTATCATTGAAGGGAGAACATCTCTATCTTTTATATTTTGCTGATAATTTTCATAGTAACACCAAAAGAATAAGAATGATGTCTATTAAAAGTTTACACAGACATAATTGATTTTGCAGTTTCCTGCCCTCCATTATAGAACAGAATTATTTAAGTATGGCAGAAAAAAGGCAAGAGTACCATAAAAAGTCATCTTGATCAAAATATCAAATCTATAAAAACAGTGTTAGTTCAAGGACTCCAGATACAGTTTTGTGGGGTTTTTTAATTTTAAAACTGTAGAAGGGAGCAGTGCTGTGGTTGAAAGAGTATCATATATATGGAATAAATAGACATGGGGTCAAATCATAGTTCTTTTATTATTAATGTGACCTTTGGCAACTCATTTCCTCTCTCTAGGATTCATTTTTTTCATCTGTAAAATGTTCCTTATATTTATTTCTAAATAATTCCTCATTCATAATGGCTATTTTCCTTGAGAATTATGTGTAAATAAAAATTCTAATAAGTAGAATAATTTGTTGTATGTGAAAAGTACAGATGATTTCAATTTTTCATAGGGAAGATTACTGCTAGTACTTTTATATTGCTCACAGTCAGAATTCAAGAACTTAGAATGGGTCTGTTAACCAAGGTATCCACAACATGAAATCCTCATGTGGACAAACTGACATTTTTGCCTTCACATGGGTCACATCATTTGAGGTATCACATATATGGGCCTACTTAATTTTAACCAAACTTGTTGCATGACACTTTGTATTTATGCTTAAATTTAAACTACAAAATATTTATTCACTTCACAAAATATTTCTTTTTTGCCTTTTCCTTCCTATTGTATCATCCTTTTGGACCTACCTTTTTCCTACATCTTTACCAGTCTTTTATTTTCTTTCAGTTTCTAACAATTTTGTTTTTCTCCACAAAGTCTTTTCTGCTATCCCAGGCTTCTTCACCAAGATATTCTCTCTCTCTCTCTCTCTCTCTCTCTCTCTCTCTCTCTCTCTCTCTCTCTCTCTCTCTCTCTCTCTCTCTCTCCACCTGTTTATTGTCAGTTTTTTGCTCCTAATTTTATATTTAATCATAAATTTTTCTGTTATGATAGTTATATCAATACTTGACATTTTATTTCTAAAACTAAATCCCCTATCCATGAGAATAGGGACTTTGTGTCTTTCCCCGGATCTCTACTCACCAGCACCTAAGAGTATCTAACACAATTGTTGCTTGATTTTGTTTTATTTTAATTTTTGGACTGTAACACTATATAAGGAACTCCTGTGCATGGAACTTTACATTATTAAAGAACTGGATGTAGAAGGCATTGCATATTTAAGTAACTAGCCCGTAGATATAAATGTCGGAAGCTGGACTTGAACCCTGGCCTCCCTGTCTCCAAGATTGGCCCTCTCATGCTGCCTCTCCCCTTATATACAGTAGATGTTCAATTAATATTTGTTGGATTGAATTGTTGGCAATGTTTTAGCAGAAAAAAGATTAACCGTTGTAGAATCATTTGAATACTATATATTAGTAAATGTGAAATATTATTTTACATATTAAGATTTGAGTTGTGTAAAAATTTAAGGAAATCATCTATTTTGAAGGATTCCTTCATCAAATAACCTTTATTAAGTTTCTACTAAATCTCAGGGACTGTGCCAGGCACTAGGGACAAAAATGTTAAACAAACAAACATGATATTCCTTATTTTAAGGGAAGCTTGCAAAGTAACAGAAGGAGACAACACTTATAGGCTGGTTATGAACAGCGAAGGATACTTTGGTCTGCAGAGTTGCTAGAATGATGAATGCAGTCCTAGGGTGTTGATTATCATACCTTTCCCAGAAATGATGGCAATATTGTTTGGATGACTGTGCCAAGAACAAGCAATAGAAGACAGAAGAAGGGAAATGGAGCTTAATCAGGATAGATCAGCCCCAGGGCAGAGCTCCAAAGTGGGGCATACGGTAAGGTGCCTCTAC
The DNA here is from genome assembly GCA_023548195.1 of Bettongia penicillata ogilbyi. Classification (NCBI taxonomy): domain Eukaryota; kingdom Metazoa; phylum Chordata; class Mammalia; order Diprotodontia; family Potoroidae; genus Bettongia; species Bettongia penicillata. The sequence continues at coordinate 322,001 of JAJHZJ010000868.1, forward strand.
TCTAACAAATTATTACTATCAAGTATATCACCTTTTACTCACTGAGACCCAGAGTTGAAATAGCCCTTAGGGGCCATATAGTCAAACCTCAATCCAAGTAGAAATTTCCCCTACAACATCTCTGAAAAACTGTGAATAACAATTTCCCTAAAGATGTCCCGTAACTGGCTGGAACGCATCTGGGTTGCAGGAACAGAAAATACCAAACACTGCAAAAGAAAGATGGCTGAAAAAAATGTATTCAAACTTAAAGAAAAAAAATTAGTTCCAATTTTTAAAAGAATAGAAATTAATGACAGTTAACTGTGTATTTTTACTGAAAATGAATCAAGAACAGTATTACTTTTCTTAAGATATCTGTATCCCCCCTTATCCAGAAATTTTCCTCTGCTATGTAGGTCTCCTTCTCCTGTTGGTGAGTTCCTTCTGTTTCTTCCATCTGGTGCATGGATATTGGTCAGTCATGCTTTATTCCCCTCCCTGAAGTGTTTCTGATGCTCCAGATTTCACTATCATATCTCCATGAAGATAATTTCCACCCATACCCCCATTCCTTTCCATCTATTTTAGTTTTTGTTCAGTTGCTTTTCAGTTCAGTTCAGGATCCCACTTGGAGTTGCCTTGGCAAAGATGTGGTTTGTCATTTCCTTCTCCTGTGGATCCGGTGGATCCATTTTGTAAGATAATCAGAAGTTAAGTGACTTTCCCAAGTCACACTCAGCAGTGTCTGGGGCTGGATTTGGACTCAGGTCTTCCTGACTGTAGGTTCAGCCCTCTATTCATTGAGCCACCATCTGGCTTCTGTATATTGTACACTTCTGTTAGAATTTAAACTCTTTGAGGGCTGGAACTGTTTTCCTTTTTCTTGTATTTGTATCTCCAGTGTGTAATGTGCTGCCTGTCACATAGTAAATATTTGTTTAATGGTCTTAAAAGGAAGCCTTGTTATCTGTCTGCCTAAGGACTTGAGAATGTTATAATTTAATGGCATTATCAAATTTGCCCTGATTACAAGATCATTTGAGAACATTTGAAGGGTGATTTTTTTTTTCTTTTCTTTTTCTTTCTTCCTATTTTAAGTTGATGGTGTGAGTCATGTTCATATAGCATATACTTGGGGATAATAAACTTTACAGTCAGTTGTCTGATATATCAAGACACTGATATAAGGTGTTCCTAACTTTAAGACCACAAAACGAAATGGCAGAAAAGGAGCTAGAAATTTTAGAGAAAAGAAAATGAACAAACAATAAACATGACAACAAGATAAAGTGCTCAATAGACATGTATCTATCACATTAGAAATGGCAGTACCAAAGCTACCCAATCCATGTTCATAGAAAACACTTGTGAGCCAAATTACCAAGAAAATGTCTTCCTCTCTTGCTATTCATTTGTAGAGAGATGTCTTCCTAAATTTGGAGAAATGAACCATTTCATTGCTTTGGGAGGACAAGATAATAAAATGATCAGGAAGCTGGAGTGCCTGGATTTCCTGTTTCTGCCACCACATCCTGTGTGATGTTGGAAAAATTAACTCCTAGATAAAATCTGAGGGCCCTTTCTAAGACTAGATAGTATGGTTTTAAATTCTAATGAGATATTTTAGAAGAATCCTCATTTTGGTGGCATCTCTAGACAGCTGCAAACACAATTCCTGTTGTTAGGACTGCACATTTATGTAACATGAGTTTTAGACATGCAAGTGTATCAAGGACTATGATGTCTTTCATGTAGCAATTGACATTGCAACATTTATTTAACTTAATGTTATAGAGAGGCTTCTAAAGCTAAGAGATACTTGTCTATGGCCATACAGCTAATGGTTAAAGCAGAATTAGATCTCAATTTTACCCAATTCCAAGTATAGAAATTTATCCACCTGCTTCCCATCCTCTAAATAGAATTATATAAAATATTTTAGATGACTATAATTAAGATTTATAGTGTATCTCACTTTCAAAAACATTTACCTAATTGCTCTTCAATAAAACACAGAAACAAACTATCTACCTGAAGTCTAATTATGACTCTTAGTTCTAACAATCAAGGAATAAAAAATTAAATTCAAAGCTAAGTTCTTTCCAATTTTCCCACAAATCACTCAATCATATTTTTATTGTCATATAAATCTTTTCCACATACATATGTATAAGTTTATATACATATATACATACATATATGTATTTATATTTCAACTGACACTTGAAATTATACAAAATACATACATGGGTGTGTTTATACTTACAGGTACATATATAAATAAAATGTGTGCGTGTGTGTGTGTGTGTGTATGTGTAATTACTGAGGTTATAAGGATCAAAAGCTAGTAAGTATTGGACCTAGGTTTTGAATCATATTCTACTTTGATCCCAAATTCAGTATTCTTATTTTTTTAATATTTGAAAAGAAAACTGACAGGTTGTCAGGAGACAGATAAACATAAACTGTAATAAAGAGTTTGAGAAGTAGAATATATCAGGGAAACAAAGAATAAGTATGACTTAAGCAAGAAGAACACAGAAAGGGGATTCAAAAGGGTAATGGTAATTTAAATAGAGAAATCTTTCCCATTCATTAATAGGTCCATGGGACCTGTCTGGGTCACATGGAAGTCTTAAGTCACATGAAGCTGAGTCACATGGAGCCTGTGGTGGGAAGAGTTTGCTGAATGGGTAGAACAGGAAGAGGCAGAGCCAGAGCAGAACTGAGAGGAAATAGATCAAAGTCTAGCCAGAGCTAGGAAGGTTGCAGGCTGCTGGCTAGCATGAGTGAGAGAGAGCTTGTTTGTGATTTTGTTTAAAGGGGCCTCCTTGGGATTTATTTAGTGAAGCTGATTTGTGAGAAGCTTAGCAGGAGGAAGGGTTGAGGATAGTGTTGTTTTCTGCATTATTATTGTGTATAGATTTTTGTTGCTATGATGGATTCGACTTTCTGGTGTATCTGAATAAATGTCTTGGTTCTATCTTCCATGTAGAGAGTCTGTGGTATTTCACAATTCAGAATTGTGCTAGGATATTCATTGCCACTGTAGGCTCTGTGAATATTGCATTGGCTGTACAAATGGTGATGGGGATAGGATCATGAAATATCGGATCTCTGTTTGGAGACATAAAGGCAGAGGAGACGGAGGAAGAAATGGATGTCTCAAGATGGGAGGATTTACCTTATTTCTCCCTAGCAAAAGAATGGGTTAAAGGCACAGGGTTCTGTGAAAACTGGGAACCAAGGCTACAGAAGAGAGAACAGAGAGACTTAGAAAGATGTTTGCAGGTGTGAGAGATGATCTCTGAGGATCTCTCTCAGGAGTGAAGCCTCTTCAAAGGGTTAATTATTTCTTTTCTTATTGAGACATTTTCAACAGGTTGATCTCGTAGAAGAAATGTTTCAACATATTCTGTACTCTCCCAAGACTACCCCTTTCATTTTCCCAGACTGCCCTCTGCATTTTCCCAGCCATTCCCCACCTTGTTTTTAGATAAATATGAGGGAGGAGTAACACCTCCCCTCCTTCATTTTTTTAGGGCTAATGTACAAAACTATTCTTGGTTTGTTCTCGGTTGCTGGGGTAGATTGTTGAATAGATTGTACCCTCAGGGCTTACACCAATGAGCCCTGAGGAAGGGGGTTAGGGAGGGAGGAATTGTGGTTAGGGTCTATATAATCTGCTGAGCTAACCACAACTCTGCTCTCTCTTCAGTTGGTACCATCTTTTTGGCACTCTGAGGGAGCCCTTTCTCGAGAAAGTCAATAAAGGAACTATTCTTTTTTGCTAATATCTCTGAGTCTCTGATTTATTGATAAGGGTCTCTGTACCCCACACACAGGGAATCACAATAGAACTGGGATAGAAATGGCAGGAGTGTTTAGGAGAGGCTGGATCTTGCTAAAAAGCTATTGAATTATATATAAAAGCAGAGATAAGCTGCTGGAGGAGAAAGGGAGTTGGTTGGTTTGCAGGAGAAGCTTTTTATCTTGTAGCATTCAAACTGTCCTTTCAGAGACAAAGCTAGGAAGTTTCAAGTGGAAGGAAAAGCTGTTGTTGGTTTGGCTTACTGGAAGCGAAAAGTTAAGAAAAGGAAAGTGAATGCAGCCCTTGCACAGGCTGGGCTTGATTCCGGCCTTTACACACAGGCCAGGAGGATGTGTGGGAGGATTATGAAACAAATGATGAGGCTGAAGTTTGTTCAGTATTTAGAAGGAAGCAGGAGAATCAGGATGCCCCACAGTGTTTGGGAGGTAATTGAGGATTTTACTCAGTAGGTCACAGATATTTTGAGTTGGTTCACCCAAAGGATGGGAGAAACATTGGTACCTTGAATGGTGAGAATAAGTAAAGAAGATAAATTTCCTCGAGAGAGAAGAGTAAATAGCCAGTGGATTTAAAGTCAGAATAGACTGACAAGAAAAGCATAGTTTACTGCTTTATTGAGAGCAGGGGTAGATTTTGGAAGAAGAGATGACATTCTGACTAATGAAGTATATAAAAATGTATCAAGGAAAGAAGCTTGATTTTAGACTGGGCAGAGAAGTGGGAACTACCTCACAGATCCTCCTGAAACATTGTATCCAGGTTCATCACACCTGCAGGGAGAATGAAAGGATAGCAAGACCCTGGTTCAGATTTAAGAGGGTATACCTCTAGGCAGAATGATGACACTGGGACTGCAAGTTGGAAAACAGTAAACAACAGTGAATGAGGCTATGAGAATGGGTTCATGGACTCCAGAAGCATGTCTGACTCTATATCTTCTGCATCTAGTTATTATCTCCTTGTTTGTTTTGGCTTTTTCTCTGTTCATCTTGTTTGTCGGATTTGTTTTCTCCAGGCTTACCCTCCACCTGTAGATGCCTGATTACTTAAGCTGAATGTCGCCCCCTGTTGGAGGTACTCTCTCACCCCTGGACCTGGCATCAACCAAGCTCTAGATGCCAGCTAAATAACTGACCCCTTAAATGGGACCTCTTGGGGCAGGGACAATTCTACATCCAATTTCAGCAGGAAGTAGTTATGGAAGAAGAGAACTTAGCCTCTTACCCCAAGATTTTGGGCCCCATTCAATCGAGGGGAGAATGATGGGGTGTTTGTCCTCAAGTCCTCCCAAGATATTGTTCTAAGTGCTTATTTTGTGTGATTCCTCTTATATTGCAAAGTTCTGTTTACACCAGTTGCCTAAGATATTGTTTTATATGCTTATTTTTCTGTTATCCCTGTTAAAGTTCTGTTGATACCAGTTGTCCCACCAACCTGACCTATGTAATGAATACACAAGATCTTTGGGTCACATGTAATGGTAATTTAAATAGGGAGACCTTTCCCATTCATGTCCTGCCTAGGTCACTTGGAAGCCTGAGTCACATGAGTCTGAGTCACTTGGAGCCCGTGATGGGAGGAGTTTGCTGAAAGGATGGAATAGGAAGAAGCAGAGCTAGAGCAGAACTGAGGTGAAACTGATCAGAGCCTAGTCATAACTAGGAAGGATGCAGGCTGCTGGCTAGTGTGAGTGAAAGGGTTTGTTTGTGATGTTGTTTAAGGGAATCCTGCTTTTGGCTTGTTTAACGGAACTGGTTTGTGGGAAGCCTAGCATGAGGAAGGCTTGGGGATGGTGTTCTCTGCATTGTTATTGTATATAGACTTTGTTGCTATAATGGATTTGTCTTTCTGGTGTCTGCATAAATGTTTTGGTTCTGTCTTTCATGGGGAGAGTCTGTAGTATTTCACTATTCAGAATTGCGCTGAGATATTCATGGCCACCATAGGCATTGTGAATATTGTATGGGCACTACAAAAAGACATGGGTTCATGTCCTAGGAACGTTAGGCAAATCATTTGATCCCCCCACCGTGCCTCAATTTATTCATCTGTAGAAGAAAGAGGTTGCATTTAAAGAAATTGAAGTTCCTTTCTACTTTTAGTCTGTGGTTCTAAATGAATTGTTAGAATTAATTGTTTATCAAGGACTAGTGGATTTAGAGCTAGAAAGGCTGTGGGAGATGATCCAGTCCAAAGCCCTCATTTTACAGATAAGGAAGCTAAGGCATCAAGTGGTTAAATGATTTGCCCAAGGTCATAATCCAATAAGTTTCTTTTGTAAGATTTGAAACAAAGTCTTCTTGAAACTCAAACCAGTATTCTTAGCTGTTCTGAAAGAGTATGAAACTGGCACTTTGTAGAATAAATAACATCATGTCATTCGTGAGATGATGAAAAGGGTTAACAGAATCTAACAGGAACAAGGGAATCTGTTAAGGCACCTTGGAAGGAGGGAGACTCCACAAAGTAGTAAGTGACTTCTTCACAAGGAACTATATTTCATCTTGACATATTCAATTAGGAGGTGATCTCTCTGTAGCATATATCTAGGCTCAATCAATCAACGAGCATTTATTAAGTACTTGCCATGTCCTAGTCACTATGCAAGTTGCTAGGATCATGAATTCAAAGAATAAACAATCCCTATTCCCAAGAAACTTATATATGACTTAGAACCCTTAGGAAACAACAAAGCTCATGACTTCCACACACTTATTATGACTCTTGAGAGAAAAACAAATCAAGGAAGTCTCAGAAAAGAAAGTGAAGATAACAAGTACTCTGGGTTTTTGCTGTTGTTGCTTTTAATCAACCCATAAACATTATTAAGTGCCTAATATGTCAGGAACTGAACCAGGCCATGCAAGTACAATTATAAAAATCAAGACAACTGCTACCTTCAAGGAATTGAACTTCAAATGATACATAAGTTCTTTAGAAAAGAATGGATCTGAAGGGAAGCTGATAGCTATTGATACTGGAGAATGAGATTGGATTTTCTAGACCATGGCTAACCAATTTCACATTTTGTATTGGTTCAAGAAATGGACCATGAAAAGTAAAAGCCATGAGAGAATGAGAAGGAACTTGGAGTCATTCTCTTCAAGTATTAAAAGGTTGTTAAATGACATGCCTGCAAGATTCTACTCCAATGTGTTATAGCTTTGAGGGTCCCAGAGATTTTGAATGATATACCAGTAGAGCATAAATTCCAGTTGTTATTCAGTCATGTCCAACTCTATGTGATCATGGGATATTTTTGGCAGAGACACTGAAGTGTTTTGTCAATTCCTTCTCCAGTGTGTCCCTATTTTATAGATGAGGAACTGAGGCAAATAGGGTTTAAATGATTTCTCCAGGGTCACCCCAGGCTAGTGAGTCTCTGAACCTGGATTTGAATTTAGATCTTCTTGATTCCAGGCACAGAGTCCTATCCACTCTACCACCTACCTTGCCAAAAAAATTGCAATAGATTCCACCAATCTTTAAAGAAGGGTCTCAAGAACATACTGAATCTTCAGCCTGAGTATCAATTAAGCTAAATATAGAGAGGCTCATCATTATTAACCTGGCTACCAACTGAATTTTAAAGGGGTCCTCAGTTTTTTGTGTCCTATTTTCTTTATTGTTGAATAACAATCCTTAAATGGCAGAAAAAGTGGGAAAAGTAATAAGAACCACACAATATTTAAACTATAAATATTAGCAATTTTTGGAACAGAGTGATATTATTGTAGAACCAATATAGTTCAGTGGGAAGACTACTAAAGGACTGATCTTGGCATCGGTGGACCTGACCCAGAACAAGTCATTTCACTTACCTGGGCCTCAGTTTCTTCAACTTTGAAATGAGGGAGTTGGACTAACTAGACTTTAAATAGTCTTCCAGCTCTTAGATCTATGATCTTATGTTTTTCAATTTGCATAATATTAGAAATAAACTACGCCAGTTTTGGCATTTTCATGATAAAGTCATATGATGAAAGAAAGTTGCAGGTAGCCTTAGACTAGTGCCTAGAACATAGCAGGTATTTAATGAAGATATCTGAGTTGAATTTTGAAAGATAAAGATCCTGATAGACTAGTATGGGGAAGGAATACATTCCAGAAATGGAAAACAGTTCAGGTGCTACCTTCAGCATGGAGGATGGGTTTGAATAAAAATGCGCCAACAGAAGGTGAACTTCCAAGACTTTGAAACAGTGACCAGTGCAGTATGCCTGAACCTTAGAGCATATGATAGGAAATAAAAGGGAAGGAATATGAGAAGATGTTTGGGGATAAGACTAGGAACGGTCTTATTTTTAAGACCCTCATTATATCTTACCTAGGTTATTTGATTATCTAATTGATTGCCTTACTCTAGTCTCTCTCCTTTGTGATGTATCCCCATACCGTTGCTAAAATGGCATTCCCCTCCCTCAAGAACTTTCATTAGCTCTCTATATCCTCTAAGAATATAATCTGAATTCCTCTGTCTGGCATTTATAGTCTTTTACAACCCTTCTTAACACAAAGTCTGGTCCTCAGTGGGCACTTAATAATTGTCTGTGAACTTACTGGCCCTAACCAATTATACTATGTATATTTCACATCAATTCATCTCATAAACACTACCTTACCCCTCAACATGTTTACTTCCTGTTCCCTGTCCATGGCATTCTTTCTGTTCCCTTGGTGCCTTTGCCTAGGCTTATCTACTATGCACTGGAAGGGATATCCTCCCTAATTCTGCTTCTTAGTATCCCTAGCTTTCCTCTAAGCTCAGCTTAGGTGATATCTTTTATGTTACTGATTCCCCTTGTTACAAATTTTAATGACCCCTCTACTATAAAGTTACTCTGCATCTACTGTGCATATATTTTCTATCAATGTATTTCTCCTCCCTAGATATGTGTTTCCTGAAGAAATGAAGAGTGTCACTGTCATCTTTTTGTTTCCAGTGCCTTGAACATAGTTGACACTTAATAAATTCTTATTGGATAGATAGATTAATGAACAGTTCAAAGAGGGATCAAAATTTTTTGAGCAAGAAAATGAAATGGCAAAACTTCTGTCTTAGAGCAATTATCTTTGTAGCTTCATGGAGTATGGATTGGAGAAATGAAAGGGAAACAGTGAGAACCGTTAGGAGGCTGTGACTATAGTTGAAGTGAGACATGATAAGGCTCAGAAGTAGGGTGATTGCTATGGGAATGGATAGGAGACAAGTACGAAAGTCATTACAGAGGTAATATTGATAGGGAGGTAAAATCTTGGCCGTTGATTACATATTATATTCACTTCAACAAATTAAACTTAGATAAGTCAGGTAGAGGGAAGCTATAACTCTATCACCTCCATATTCCTGCAGACAATTCTAGTAGCTTTACCTGAATCATATTATCGGGGGAAACCAGACTCCAATGCCATGAATGAGTACACTTGAACTCTTGATCACGGGATTTATTGCTCATCTCATTGGTAACCTAATAGGTGATATTCAAAATGATTTTATTACCCTCATGGTTTGAGTTTGATTACTTCTCAGGAAAATGAAACTTCTTTGATTCTAATCACTTAGAACTGAGGGCTGTTTTCATGTTGGAATTTTAGCTGAACTCTAGTATAGTTGCTGTCAATCTCTGTTGTGTTCTTAAAGGCAGGTTATCCAACAACACTTAAGTTAATTCAAAAATAAGTTACCAAACACCTACTCTGGGTAAAAGAAGTATGGTGGAATGGATAGAAGGTTGCCCTTTGAGTTAATAAGACCTGGGTTCAAATCGTGCTTCTGATAATAATAATAAACAGTTGGGTGAGTGTACAAAGTCACTTCAACTTTCAGTGACTAAGGCAATGGTATCACACTCACATAGAGATTATTCCTACATGCCACAAATTGACATAGAAAACTACAAATTTAAATGATCTGGTTTTTTGTTTTATCAGTTGTCTATTAATCATATTTTTTTTTTTTCGGTTACTAATCTACCACATTTTTTTGCCCACTTGTGGGTTTTGCCTGCTGGCTACAACCTTGAGTTTGACATCTGTGGTAAGGTACAGATGAGTTGCTGATCTAGATAATTTCAAGGCGTTTCCATACAGATCTGGACTCTTCCTCAGTTTATCCCCACTAAAAATGTAAGAGAAATGCAAAAAACAACAACAGTAAAAACAAGGACTGGGGAGAAACCTTTGAGCTTGAGGGAAGGGGAAATGTCCTGAAACAAAAAGGTCTTTCTAAATTTATCTTTAGAATCTGTGTTTATTTGTCTGCGAACATTTTGTTTCATTAAGTCAAATGCAAACCCCTAAACAGGGAAAGTCTCCCTGGCACTCAGCAGCAGATGAGGTGTTTTGTGATTGTTCAGTTGTTTAGTTTTCTCTGATATTTTGTAATTCTGTGGATCACACTGTGCATGGGGTTTTCTTGACAGAGATACTGGAGTACTTTGCATTTTTCTTCTTCAGTGGATTAAAGCAGAGGTAAATTACTTTTCCAGGGTGACACAGCTAGTAAGTGTCTGAAGTCATAGTTGAACTCAGGTCTTCCTAACTCTAGGTCCAGCACTCTATCCACTGAGTCACCTATAAGACTCCTAGGCAAACAGAGGTTAAGTGATTTACCCAGGGTCACCGAGCTAGTAAATGTCTGAAGCCAAATATGGAGGCAGCTAGGTGGCTCAGTGGACAGAGTTCTGGACCAGGAGTTTGGTAAAGATGCTTAGTACTTGCTTATTGATTTTTTCCCATGGTTCTCATCTTTCACAATCTCCCAGTATGAAAGGGCACAAACACAAAGCCTGTTGTACACAGATACAGTTGTATAAATCAGGCGAACATAAATGCAACCATTCAAACAGAGTACGTCCCTTTCAGAGCTTTAGGAAATTCATGCCTTGATTTTCCCCGATGGAAATAACATACCACTTTCTCAAGAACACATTTATGACTACTGCTAGTAGATCTAAAGTAATGGAGAAAAGAAAGGGCAGTAAACATATAAAGATGTAGCTTTTATTGCTTCATTAATATTGCTAGAAGTATTGCTCATGGTAACTTAAGTGCCATTTTCTTTCTCTAAAGCTGATTAACTCAGTCAGCATTGCTGCATTCATTTTCCTAGACATTCACATTTTACAAGTCAAGACTCTTTACTCACAATGAAACCTGACTTTTCAAATGTCACATCATTTGTACTGACAGTGAGAACCATCAGACATAGAAATGAGTGAGCTCACAAAGCCACATTTGCTTTATTGAGCAATGGTAGCCCTGGCTCAGTCACTTAGGGAGATCTTTGAGTTATTTACCTTAATCTTCATCAGTTAGGAATGAAGTAACCTGTCATCAGCAACATGCATTACTGGACTTTCAATCATTCCTGTTTGCCTTTTCCATCATTTCCTGTTATCTTCTTCACTACAGATACATAGATTAACTCCAATTTAGCAATTATATAGAAAAGAGAGCATGCTTGAGATTATTCATCAGAAGTCCACTTTTCCCTCTGCCCAACCTCCCTTGCTGAGTCTGTCCAAAGACAAAGGCTCTATTGGAGTTCACAGGAGCTCCTGTTAGCCCAGGGGTACAGAGGAAAGCGAGAGACAGGTTTTATCATTTGAGAATACTTGTCAACATTTGCTTTTATCTGTCAACTGCTGAGTACTGTCATCTCATCAAAGAAAGAGAAAAAAAGTAAAATTTCCAAGTGGCTACATTCTCTTGTAATCCAGTTTTCCTGAAAAATTTTAAGAGGGAGGGTAGTGTGGAGGAATAAATGACAAATATATTTGAGTAGGAAATGTTGATAACATGGCCAAGTTGGTAATCTCATCTCAGTCACTATTTTAGAAACGTTTAAGCAATTCTCTTGGTCTATTAAGAAAATCTGATGGCCAATATGACCTCTTAATGGGGCCAATATAAAAGAGAATGAAGAAAGACTGATGAATATAAGTATGTGAAAGATGTGAAGACACTCTTCATAGTGGTCATTATTACAAAGAAATTTCCACTTCCTCAGATAATATTTTTTCAGATATAGATCCTCTTAGACAGGTGATTCTGAAGTGAAAGACAGCACCTTGGGGAAAATTTCTCATTGATTTAAACCTCTTTGAAAATATATGTGCATCTCTATTCTCTGGAGGACAAAAGCATTTAACCTCAGTGAAACAGGAAAATAGGAATTGGATCACTGTCTACTTTGTAGAAAATAGACAATAAGCTCTTCCATAAAAATGACTCCATAAAATTAACTATTCACCAGGATCACTAGTCATTTTCTTGAGTCATGCCACACTTGGATCTTTCCCTGCTTTGAGATCTCCTTAAGACTTGGAGCACTATCTATGGCCACTAGTCAGAGCAATTCAGTTTAGCGGACAAAAAAATGTTTTCTGTACATTGTATATGCCAAGCATTAAGTGAGGTACAGAGGATACAAAGGGGAAAATCAAAAACAAAATCAAACAAAACATCATTTCATGGTCCTCAAAAAGCTCATGTTCATGACAAATAAGTAAAAAAAAAACAACCCAACATATATAAAGTAAATCTAAACTAGGAAGGAGGACCAGTCTTCTTTAGGAAGTCACTTAAGTTGAATCTTGAAGGGATCTAGAGATTCTAAGAAGAGACAGAGGATGAGGAATAGATAGATAATTTGATTCTCCATCAGATATGAATGAAATTCCTCCAGGACTGAATTTTCAAATTTGTATTGAAGTAGCTCAAAGGAATAAGTTACCTCAAAGGCCATATAATGAAAAGCTGTACATGAGGAAATCTTCCTTATAGTAGTTCCAACAAGTCTTCACTTGAGTCCCTTGAGTTCAAAGGAGCCCACAGAATCCCAAGGCAGTTCATTCAAATTTTGGATAGTTCTAATTGTAAGGTAATTTTTCCTTGATGTTTTAAAATTCATATCATTAATTATTTGCTAGAATTTTCATCTAAGTATTAGATTTCCAGAGCCTTGGCAAGATATTTAGAATAATAAATCCTAGCTTTCATTTTCCCCATCACCTTATGATTACCCATTTCTACTACCCATTTTCCATTTTCCCATAACATCCAAGAACCTACTATGTCATCCTCAAAGAGAAAAAAATCCACCCCATCATGCTGGAGTTATTCAATGGTATCAGTATTTAAGGATGTGAACTTTTCCTCTTATACCTATCTTTCAAATCAATTTATTAATTTCATTTTTGTGATTAAGGGATTTGTATTAGAAGGCAACACAATATGGTAGGGAAAATACTAAGAGACTTGGTAATCTGTCTAGAATTTTAGGCGAGAAAATGGAGAAATGGGGAGGTTGTGACTTGCCAAGGGGAACACTGGTAATTAATAGGAGGGATATGAGTTAATTCTGATTTCTGAAATCCTACTCACTCTTTAAAGCCAAATTCTTACTATATAACCAACTCAGCTAGTAATACCTCTGCCTAACAACACTCTAAGTTTCCATACAATTTGTTGATGTTGTTCAGTCATTTCATTCATGTCTGAATCTGTGACAGCATTTGGGGTTTTCTTGACAAAGGTATTTGTCTAGTTCATTTTACGTATGAGGAAACTAAGGTAAATGGAGTTAAGTGACTTACTCAGGGTCATACAGCTAGTAAATGTCTAAGGTCATATTTCTTCCTGACTCTGTGCTCGGCATTCTATCCACTGTATTACCTAGCTGTCTCATTTCACCGAATACTTTTTATCTTCTATGCGCTTTTCGTGTATACTTTTATAATATACTCATTTGTGTATGTGTCATATCTATATCTTTACTAGAGAGTAAACTCAATGAAACAAGGTCTTATTTTCAGAGGAACTTGACAAAGTATTTTCCACACATAGTAGGCCATTAAGAAGTGGTGTGTTGGATTAAAAAAAAACTAACTTGATATGTACCAAGGATAGAGAGAAGGTAGCTGATAACATGAGACATCATGGCAATAAAATCAACAGAACTTGAAACAGAACTGTTCATATTCACTCAGTAGATGATTATTAAATGTTGAATTGAACAATCTAAAAGAGATCTGCTCTGTCCCTATGAATACCTCCCTTTTAATACCCAAATGCTACTTCCCAAGTATATCTATATGTGATCAATGTCAGAGGCAGAAAAGAAAAACAATTCAGAGAAAGTTGAATGAATCTGTAAAGGAAGTGGTGAATACAACTTTGCCTCTCTCTCATTTTTTTGTGGCCCAGATCTCCTGGATAGAGCTCATGAAATAAAATGAAACTCTTTCTGGAGTTTGCCAGTTTGAAGACTTAGGCCAACTAATCTTTGGTGTAAGTTTGGTTTAGGCTATCGTGTGTGAAAAGTGGAGGAATGGGCAACTGCTTTGGAATCAACAGTTCAGATGCTGTTCCTGCTCTGTTTCTGGAGGAGTTGAGTTCTCCTTCAGCACCATCCTGAGCTGTTGTTTGTTTTTGGAACAGATAGGTAAAACAATCATTATGGAATGATTGAATTCACTCGAAAACACTGCATCCTGTGGTTTTGAATGACATGACAAATTTTGGAAAATATCAGGATCCAGAAAAGCTCTAACTCACAATATGCCAGCACCTAAATTAAGGATTGTCCCAGCCCAGCGATGCTTTATAGAAGTATCAGTTGGACTCCTAGATGATTGTTCTAATGTTAGTCACTGGTAAAAGACCAGTTTATGACTCAAAGTATTTTGTAGTGGAGTATAAATGAGTTACATTCTTCTTTCAACTCCTAAATAGTATTTTCTACAATCATACTGATTTCCTTCTCAGCAAGAGAGTTTCCTACTTGGAAGTATCCCTGTGTCTTTATCTCATTGCCTGTCTCACTATTAAATTAACACTGAGAGTTAGAAGTTATTAACACTTACATTAATTCTAAATATGTCTCATTGCAACTTAGAAGTTTAGGATGCCAGGCTCTGAAGGGACTGTTGCATGTTGATGTTAATTCTCCCTTTGGAGGCCAAGCTGAACAAGTCTAACGTCTTTTCTCTTTTAAAGTCCTTCAGATACTTAAAGCTATAGTATCCCATCCCTACCAAGTCTTTTCTTCTCTAAGTTAAATATCCTAAATTCCTTAATTTGCTTGCATATTTTATAGATGAAAAAACTCTTATCTTCTCCTTCCTTTGGACTCCCTTTGGTGCTATTTTGCTACTAATGAGGACTTACATGTCAAAAGCTACATAAAAGTAGCACCAAGGAAATGAATAACCAGAAAATAAGATTGGATCATAACATACCAAGAATGAGAGATGACAAATGGACAAAGTCTGTGCTGATAAAATAAAAATACTAAAAAACTTAGATGAAGGTATTCAGCACATTAGTTAGCTCATCTATGATCTTTATTAAGGTTGAGTCCTCTGTGGAAGGACATGGAAAAGAATTGAAAAGGAAAAGATGACATTAATGGGTTGTGATGTACAGGTGAAAGAAATAGCCATGCCAATACAGCCATAGACTAATCAAATAGGAAAATATTAAAAAAAAACTTTATCTACTACATCTTATGTTATGTTATACAGTTTCTGGATGTTTCAGGCATGTTAGTTTTTGGTTTAAAGATTGCTGGGTGGTACAGTGGAAAGAGTGCTGAACGTAGAGTCAGGAAGACATGAGTTCAAATCCTAGCTTGGACACTTAAAAGACGTTTAACCCTAAGAAAGTGATTCATTTTTTTCTCTCTGGCAGTATTCTCATCAGTAAAATAGGGGGAATAATCTATCATTTATCTTACAGGTTTATGGTGAGGAAGAAATGAGATATATTTAAAGTATGTTTTAAACTTTAATATGCTATATAAAATTAGTACTTTAAATAACATGCATCAAGAAGAATTCAATTTTATTGAGTAAAGGAACATTTTGTTATGTGTCTGCATCCCTGAAAGTGCAATGCTATGGCTATGGCTGCTGTTATTGCTCAGCCACTTCGATCATGTCTGATTCTTTGTGATCTCTTTCGGAGTTTTCTTAGCCAAGATAATTCATTAGTTTCCCATTTCCTTATCCATATCGTTTTACACATGAGGAAACTGAAGCAGAGTTAAATGACTTTACTAGGATTACACAGTGAGTGTCTTAAGTTGGATTTGAAGCCAAGTCTTCCTGATTCCAGGTCTGGTACACTATCCACTGTACCACCTAGCTGCTCATATGTCTATAGCACGACTCACTAAATTATTTATTTATTTTTAATTTAATTAATTAACTTCTTTTCAGTTTTCAACAATCACTTCAATAAGTTTTAAAATTTCTCTCCCTCCCTTCTCCCTCCCTTCCCAAGAAAGCATGCAATCTTATATTGGTTTCTTCACCTACATTCTTATTAAACACATTTTCACACTAGGCATGTTGCATAGAAGAATTAAAATTAATGGGAGAAATCATGAGAAAAAAACAAACCAAACCAAAACATAATGCAAGAGAAAATAATCTGCTTCATTCTGTGTTCTGATTCCATAGTTCTTTCTCTGGATGTGGATGACATTTTGCCTGAAGAGTCCTTTGCAAATGTTTTAGGTTCTTACATTGCTGTGAAGGGATAAGTCTATCAGAAACAGTCTATGCACACTGTGGCTGTTACTGTGTATAATATTCTCCTGGTTCTGCTCATTTCACTCAGCATCAGTTCGTAGAAGTCTTCCCAAGTTTTTCTAAAGTCTGACTTTTCATCATTCCTTATAGCCCCATAGTATTCCATTACATTCATATACCACAATTTGTTCAGCACCCCCCAAGTTGATGGACATCCCCTTGATTTCCAGTTCTTGGTCACCACAAAAAGAGCTGCTGTAAATATTTTATACATGTGGGATCTCTTTTGGACACAGCCCTAGAAGTGATATTGCTGGGTCAAAGTTATGCACATTTTTGTAGCCCTTTGGCATTCACTAAATTTTTTATTGACTTACTAATTCATTACATTCAAAAATTCATTAGAAACTGTCAATTTGGACTTGTGCCCAAGATGACTGCTTAAACATATATAGGCAGCACAAATCTTACATATCTATTCCAGGGAAAATGTGAAGGTGATAATGAAACGAAATCCAGGGAATAATGCTAATAAGGGATCTCTCTCTCTCTCTGTCTTTTTCTGTCTCTCTCTCTCTGTCTCTCCTCTCTCTCTGTTTTCTCTCTCTCTCTCTGTCTCTCTCTCTCTGTCTCTCTCTCTCTCTCTCTCTCTCTCTCTCTCTCTCTCTCTCTCTCTCTCTCTCTTTCCTCTCCACAATGAACAAAATGTCAGCCTATGAGCAATAAGTAAATAAATAGGATAGTAGCAAAGGCTGTGCCTTGTAGGAAAACATTCCTGAAGCCTAATACGATGAGTGATTGACCAGAGACAAGTATGGCTGGTAACACTCTGTGCCCAGAGGTAGTAAGATTGGAAGGTACTCTGAAAAAAGCCCTGGCAAAGTCCCAATATCAGAACATCATAGAATGAACAAGGGAAGCATAACTGGGGGATGGAAGAACCTACAATTCCAGGGACTGGAAGTACCCTGATACTATGTTCTAAAATGTTGTATGGAGCCCTGAAGATCCAGGGCTCCAAGCCTCCCAGGTTCAGGGATACCTCACTCTGGTAGGTCAGCAAAGCAACAGACAGAAGCCTGGGTGAGAAAGGCCCACTTAAGTCACACAGACGTTCAACAGAGGGACAGAATATGGCCCCGGCAAAAAGTACCAATTTTGGATAGATGAACAAATTTAAGAAAACACCAATTTTTATACATGTATATGTGGACAGGGTATTACTTATATGCATAGAAGTGTGTATACATGTGTATATATATATATATATATATATATATATATATATATATATATATACATAGAGAGAGAGAGAGAGAGAAACTTAAACACACACAAATATTCATTCTACAAACTTCCTCACGAGGAAAAATATATTTAAAAAAATAAAGTGGGGATGGGGTGGAGGTTAAGGGAAATAATAATTAAGAGGGAATAATTGCAAGCAAAACAACTTGCTGAAGGAGAGATTAGAAAGGAAAAAAAAGAACCAGAATCTAGTCAGGTGCCCATCAATTGGGGAAAGGATGAACAAATTTTAGTGTATGAATGTAATGAAATTTTATGGCACAGGAATAACTGACAAGTGATAATTTTAGAGAATTTTGGCAATACAAATGATTCAGATTAAAGTGAGTAGAATCAGCATAGTAATTTATTTAAGGATAATGTCATTGTAAAATAATTTTGAAAGACTAAGGAAATATAATCAAAGCAATGACTGACAATGTCTCCAAAGTGTCTATGACAGAGCATATTACCTGTCTCCTGACAGAAGGGGGATTACCTTGAGTCATAAACATTTGTTGGACAAGGTCACTCTGTACATTAATTTTGCTTGAATATTCTTTTTTATTATGTTTTTTTCTCCTTTCAGTTTTAACGGGCATATTGTGAAGAAAGGGAAGTTAGAAAGGGTGACAAAAATGGAGGGATACTGAAGCATTTTTTTAGGTAAACAGGAAGCAAGAAGGAATTTCAGAAAGAAGGATAGATGAGCAAGACAGTTTTGAAGGTAATTATAGAATGTATTATGTACTATTAAATTATAAAGTGAGCACTCTAAAATGGAGAGCGATGGGTTTATATACAGCTCTCTGCATTCTGTGTATATATGATATTAATGTACTTTAGGGTTAATATCCAAAATGAAAATTAAATTTAAAAACTTTTTTTTAAAATCAATAATCACACTTTTTCCAAGCACCTAAATCGTTTGTTTCCCTATCTCCCCACAAAAGCCTATTTAAAAGAATATATCCTAAAAGGGGAAGATTATCTCATTTCACTGCGCAATTACTGCAGAAAATTATTTTAGTGATTTGGAAATATGCTAAAATAAAAATAAGCCGACTCTTTCCCTATTCATATAGGGGAAAACACTCACACTTTTTCCTATTGAATTTTAAAGAGAAAACATTTGATTTTTATGAGAATATGTTTAATGATAAAGCATGTATTATGGAGAATTTCAAATGTTTGACAATGGCAATGACTTTTACTATGCCTGTACATTAATGTATAGGAAAGTCTATAATTTTACCGGAGCTTTTATTCTGATGCATCATTTTTCAATGAACCGATTATGGTCTCTCCTCAATGAAAAAACAATGTGGTTCTTTAATCATTCTCAATGCCGTAGAACCTTTTTTTGAATCATTGAACACACCCTTCCCAATGCTCAGTCCAGATGTATGTTTTCATCAAATTATGTTATTAGCCAAGATCTGGTTGCTACAAACCAGAATTTTGTCATCGCCTTTGTGTAAAGACGAATCTCTCTTTCGTAGCAACACCAGAAAACAATTTAGCAATCACTGGGAAGGCATTTAACTCTCTGCACACTGCCAAATGAGAATTGGTAAATTTACATAAAAGATCTTCCATGCCATTCTCAGAGTGATGCATTGTTTATTAAGTCCATTTCAAAATGGCACTGCACCTGTTCTCTTACAATGCTCTCTGATGGGAAACAATCACACATGTTTTATTACAGACAATGACATATCTGTGTAACAGAATTCACTCCACCCCCCAAAAAATATCGAGATCACATAAAGATAGAACACCTAGAACATTGACTGGTTAATTGTCATAAAATTCTTTCCATGAAGACAACCCCTTGCAAATATAACCTATCCGTGTTATTTTTTTAAGGCAGCTATCTCATCTCATTGCTTATTTGGTTCTCAAGCCAAGTTAAAGAAGGTTTGTGTTGTGAATCTTTTTTTCCATATACTATATTATTCTATGGTCTCATAGGAAGAAGAGTTGAGAATGGCTAACCCTAAAATCTCAATTCTTTTATCAAAGCAAGCATAATGTATTCCACAGTTATATAGCTGTTTCATTTTTGTGAAACATACCTCTCCTCCCCCGCAAAATGGGGAAAATGAGTCTAAATGCCTGTAGCAGCAAGCACCCTGACACATCCAGGATAGCCTGCTTTCACAGGTCCTTAGATCTGCTATTCTAAAAGGAAAACAACTTTAAAAGGGGTCAACGATCTTCTTTAATTATATATACCACCAGACAATATAAGCAGAGAAATAACTGACAGGCCTTCTGTCTGGCCATAAGCAATACATACATTACAGATCAACAGATCAGAGTTGGGGGCAGGGTCCTCCTTAACAGCTACCCAGAGTCTCATATGGCACACAAAGCTTCTTTTCGGATCCAGAGGGCATCAAGACCCTCTTGACCCAGTGCCTTATTAGCAATTAACAAAAGGTGTGGGCCTTCCTACAAATACACCTGAGGTCTATTAATGGGCAGTGAATATCGTTAACTCCCATTATTACAATGCCTTATTTTATTCATTTTACAAGAGTGATTAGATAGCTTTCCCATGGTCACATAGATAGAAGTACCAGAGCTGAGGTTCCAATAAAGGCTTCCGAATTCTAACCCCAGTCTCCTTCCCATTATATCTAGTGTCAGGTTAAACACCTGACACTAGATAAATGCTCTTTTTCAGTTATTTGTTTCATATTAACTCTTTGGGGGCAGCTAGGTGGTGCATGGATAGAGCGCCAGTGCAAGTCAGGAGGACCTGAATTCAAATCTCACCTCAGACACTTGACACTCACTACCTGTGTGACCGTGGGCAAGTCACTTAACCCCAACTGCTGCCTCATGCTAGGTCATCTCCAGTCATCCTGATGAATATCTGGTCACTGGATTCAGATGACTCTGGAGGAGAAGTGAGGCTGGTGACCTGCACAGCCCTCCCTCACTGAAAACAAAGTCAAGTGTAAGCCACGTTATCATTTCTGTGATGGCATAGTTTTCTTCAGCAATGAAGGATGAACACATACATTAACTCTCTAAAATTACAGATAAAAAGGCAAATTCTGACCTGAATATTTCAGAATTCTTGTTCTAACTATTATGTTTTTATTACTTACATTACCTCGCAGTATAGCAAGCAGCATAAACACAAAATTTCATAGATGAATATGTGTGTATGTATATATATATATATATACATGCATAATACATGGATTATATATACATATATTCATATATGTGCCATAAATAAGAAAAATACACTGGATACATATAAATATATATGTGTATATACATATTTTTGGTCTCTAAACATAATCTGGTTGAGCCTCAGATTGGGGCTACTAAGCCCTACAAATTTCTAGAGGTAACCCTAAAGCAGATTGTAATGCCATTCCTTACAAGCCTCCATGTAATGTTTTCTCAAATGTAATTGAACCCATTTTCATCTTTATAATTTCAGTTAAATGAATTAACTTTTACAGAGTAACATGTACTGATAAGGTATGGCAAGGACCAAAATACCACAATATCTCCATAGTACTTAGTTAAACATACTTTCACAAGAAAATTGGATTCAGGAGAAAGTAGGCATAAGTGGGGAAAGTATATATAGCAAAGGGGTAACTCATAGCTCCTAGATTCTTTTCTCCTTTCTTAGGGTTTTCATGAATTCAATTCCCTTGCTTGAGAGAATCAATCCTCTCCTCCGCCATCCTCACCTTCATTACCACTTGCAGCCTTCTGCTTACAAGTACAAGGTTTGTCTCATCAAATATTATCTAAAGTTGACTCCCAAAGTCATTGCTGGAATATCTGGCTACAGTCTCCTATGATAATACATATTTATGTGTATGCATGCACGTATATATATATATTTGCATGAATATGTGTGCATTTATGTATATATATAGTCATTAAATATATATGTATATATGAGTGATTAATAAATATAATAATTTTAATAGAAGTTTCCAAGAATTATGCACATCTAGTCCACAATTTTGATAGATTGATTCAATCAAAAGTTTGGATGACACCAACACTTTTTCATATGCACATACATATATGTATACCTATTTGTAAAATACACATGTGCATATGCACACATACATATGCATGTTCATATGAGGCTGATCTCCTCCTTTTATGCCTCATAGTAGGTTGACCCTGAGTTATTAAACATCATGCAAAAAGAATGTTAGTAGGTCCTATTTAGCTAAATAGGTTCCCAGCCCAGAGTTAGTGAATGATAAACTTGATATTTGTCAACCAAAGAACAGCTTAACTACAAGGTGATTAAGATTCACATGTAGTTTTAGAATCACATACTGCATGGAATCTGGATTACTCAAAGGAATACCCACCCAGTTGAAATTACTAATTCATCACATATGGAAATATATGATTTATGTTTCAATGATAGATGATAGCTATATTAGATAGATAGGTAGATAGATGGATGGATAGATAGGTAGATAGACAGATAGAGGCAATGAGGCAATAGACAGGTAGGTGATAAAGCAGGCAGATCAATATGTGTGGTATATATACTTATGCAACTAGCATTTTTAAAAATGTCAAGAGCTTTACTAACATTCAGAAGGATGACTCTAATTCAGAAGGTAAAACTCCCTCTTAGTTAGCAAGACATAGAGATGAGTACTGAACCTGAAATCAGTAGAACCTATATTTAAATCCTGTTTCTGATACTTACTAGCTATCTAATTGTGAACAAGTCCCTGAATTTCTCTGATCCTCAGTAGAGAAAGGAGAAAGTAGATATAAGCTAAGAAAATAATTATAGCAAAGGGCTATCTCATCTATAATATGGGAATAATTATACATAGGTTGCCTACAGCATAGAATTATTGAGAGGAAAGGCTTCAGTTAACCTTAAAGTTCTAAGGAAATGTGATATATTACTTTTGTAGTAGTAGTGGAAATAGTAATAATAGTAGCCATAGTAATATAAGTGAGGTTAAGCAATTCTCTGATCAATTTGATAAGTTCCCAAATCACCCTGATGATATGAAAGCACAAATTTCTTTGTCTTAAAACATGTGAGTACCTTTCCATGGAGTATGGTTGACTTACAGTCCAACTGGCTGACAGTCAATCAACAGGCCCTCTCATAGGACAAATTACTTATATATTTACTGTGCCTAATATCTCCTCTTAAATTCTAGAAATATTTCATATGGTTTTAAGATATCAGACAATATGGCTTATTATATTGTCCTAAGGATCATTATTATAAGTTAGCGTCATATGGCATCAATGCAATCAAATAGTTGGGCTACATCCGAGTGATTTTAGAAGAACTGAATGTACCGTTACTCTTTGTCCATTTTTCAATGGATGGTGCCACAGGAACTTCTAGATTCTATTTGATGAAGAAAATATCAGTCTGATTTTTCCATGATATGGGCCATGACTTAGGTATTGGGCCCAAACATTTCTACCTGGTTCTATCCTGCTCTCATCAACATGTTCTGAGCACAGATTTTGGTAGGGTGTTTTTTTGTCGTTGTTGCTACAGGTAAAACTGTAAGTGTTTAGCAAATTCCTATACATGGAAACTGACATACTCCAAATGACATTTTCCCTCCTCACTGTCAGCTTAATCAGTATCTGGAGTAGTCTAGATTATTGGAGCAAAATCTCTCTTCCAATGTAATTCCAGAAATGTAATTATGGATATTAAATAAAGATGGGTGCCAGTGATTACTGGGGCTGGTAAAGAGATGCAAAAAGCATATTCATTAGCTTTATAGACACATGATCTATCTTAAATTAATTGTTTTTCTTTGCCTATCTGCAAATATTGTCTTCATTTTGTATTCACTTTCCTTTATTCCCAGTTCCTGCCTCTCTTTCCGTAAATTCCTTCTACCATCAGTATTATCTGGGGAAAACTCCTCTTGAATAGTACTGAAATTCTCTTGGGAAGAAAATCCTTAGACATGGATGAATAAATGGAAAATTTGTATGATTTAATCATAACTCACTGATGTTTTATTATGTCTCTCCTTGAGTTCTGTGCTGTTGAACCACTTTATAACAGTCTTTTAAATACATCAGTAATGAAACTCTCTTGGGAGGGAATTAAGATAGATTATTCATTGCATTTTGAAGAATATTAATATAAAATTTCAACATTTTTCTCTAAGATTTCTCTCACCATTCATTTAGTAATACACTCTCATCTTATCATCCCCAAGGTGTTATGTTGTCAGAAATTACAGAAAATAACACCATCTGCAGTTAGGAACTTCTCAGATATTAAAGAACCATGAATGCTTTTTAGCAATCCAAATACAAGAGGAGGCAGGGAAGGCTAATTTTTCTTTAAGGAATAAAAATTGTTTTGAAAGACCTAACCAATAGAACTATTATTCTTTGAAATAAAACATTCAATAAGAAGCTACAATCCAAAAGGCATAAAAAACTGGCTACATAAAACTGCAAATAATCAGTCCAGTTGCAAAACAAGGCAGATAGAAATATGTTCAATAACTGTATCGGGTTGAGTCATAAGTGAGCAAAATATATATGAGTAAAGTATGTTGTTGCTTTTATTATTTCAGCAGTAGCCTAGCACTTAGACACAGCAAACACAAGCAAATTCAGAAGTCAAGTGTGATCTGGAGTAACTGTAAGAATAGTTTTTCAAAGTGTCAATGAGATAAGTTGTGAGTTCTTACCCATGAATTCAATCCCCAAGTGGTCTGCTACACCAATGCAAGCATATAAGAAGAAGGAACAGAAAAAAAAAGAGAAAAAAGTGATTAGAAATGAACCATATGCAACAGAAAACCTATAAATATTAACCCTCTAGAGCAAGTAGGACATTAAATTACTGATCATTATTCTCACAATAAGATAGATATACTTAAGATTTAGTCAGAAAAATATGGAACCCTAGTCTAGCTCAGTCATCCTTATACACCTTAGGGTTCAAGAGAGTATTTGGAAGTACTTGAGTAACCATAAGAAAACAATCATAACATTAAAACATTGGCCATCTCCAACAAAGCATTTATAAACAATAATGTATAAAGAATCAATTCATTTACATAAACCTGTCTACACACACATGCACATATGCACAGAATGTAGATAAATGGATGGCTTTAGAGGCAGAAAATCTTAAATTCAAGCCTTGCCTCTGATGCATCCTAGACAAATTACCGAGGAAAAAACCACTTTTCCAGTGTGCTTAGGCAACTTCCTGAGAATATAAGTTACATACTACCTTACTAATCCTAATTGTTGAAATGTAAGTTCCCCACAATTATGATATATCAGACACAAAAGTGAGACAACTAGTTTGGTATAGTAGGTTTAGCGTTAGACTTGGAGTCAAAAAGACTTGGGCTCAAGTATGCCTTTGATTCTTCCTTGTGTTTCACATGTGTTGCATGTGAAAATCGCTGAAGTTCTATAAGCCTTAGAAAGCTTTAAGATTTTAAGTCATAGATCTGTGTCTCTCTGTCTATTTATAGATATTTATAGATAGAAAGTTGCCACTCTACTTGAATGCTTTCAGCTGAGTAGGACTTATCAGAGACTGTGGAAAGAGTAATGCCCTGAAATAAATCAAGATTATCTTCATGCCTATCATTAAAAGATGGTAATTCCATATAATTAGTACATGATTACAGACTCCTCTTGGTACATGTATAGCATCTATGTAATATTTAGCTGCCTAGAATGAACCAGTTCATGTCCTGAGGCCCAACATTAGTAGGAAGTGCATAATATCATAGATCTTGGGTTTGTCCTTCGTTGTCGAAGAAGACCATGCCATCAGAGAAATGATGACATGACTTGCACTTGACTTTGCTTTGAGTGAGGGAGTGCTGTGTAGGTCACCAGCTTCACTTTTCCTCCAAATCCATCTGAATCCAGTGACCAGATACTCATCAGGATGACTGAAGATGACCCAGAATGCACTGGGAGACCTTGGGCTCTTTAGGCCAAGGTCTTTGCAGGTATTCACTTAGTGTGAGGCAACACCCATTCATTGAATAGGCCTGTTTAAGAAGTAGCCAGCAAGAAGGGACCTCAGGGCCCATTAAGTCCAGCTCCCTTGTTTACAAATGTGTTCTAGTGATTCCATCCTAAAAGCAAATCCATGCATTCCTATTTGTCATTTAATGCCCTTTAACATTTGGCTCCAACCTACTTTTCTAGGCTTATTGTATATTACTCATCTTCACAATTCAATGATCTCACCAAGTTGGCCTCCCTCTTCCTTGTATTCAACATTCCATCTCTTGTTGCCATTAGCACAGACTAAACTCCAGGTCTGTTATAGACCACCTCTCTATGTTTCTTATAATCCCTAGCTTCCTGCAAAGTACAGGTAAAAAAATATCACTCTCCTGAAAGAGAATCGTCCTTCAGCCAAAAAGTCACCTTGAATTTGTTTTATTTAAACATTTGTATATATTTACATGTGTGTATGTTGCCACTCCCAAAAGAAAGTAAATTTCCTGAGGTCAGAAGTGATTTATATTTTGCCTTTAAATCCCCAGTGCCTAGTACATTTCCTGATATATAGTAGGTCTTTAAAATGGTGTAGAAGTTAGCATTAATGTAGCACTTTAAGGTTTGCAAAATGCTTTACAAATATTGTCTCATCCCCTATCATCACAGAAAAGAAGCATCCAACTTACAAAAGCTAAAATTCTTGGGATTCGGGTCAGGAGAAATAAAGATTGATAATCTTCATTTACTATAGAAAGAAAAACAGTCAGAAATGGGCTATCTGTGGAAACAGGCTCAGCCAGGATAGAATCACACATAAATGGGAAAATCACATTGAAAATAATTAGATGACATTTAATTCTCTGTTTTGTGTACAATTTAGGACACTCTTGGCACTTAAACACACAATGATACTAATAATAATCTTATTAATGGGTATGATAATAGAGCCAATTAAAAAAATAATTCCTGTATTTTATAGGTCATGGATTGCAAGTTTTATCCTTATCCTTTTCATTCCATCCAAATTTGCTTTTTCACTTATGTTTTTATTTTTTTATTTTTTTTGAGATAGAGGGTCTTGGATTTTAAGAAAAGTGAGGAAATAATTTAAGCAATTTCATCATGAAATTCTAATAGCTCTATTATTAAGGTTAATACTGAGAGGCAACATGAGGTAGTACATGGGAAGCTGGCTTCAAGATTAGGAAAAACTTGGTTCAATTCTGTCCTCTGCCATGTACTGGAAGTTCGATGTTGAGCCAGCCATCTTCCTTCTCAGTACTTTAGGAAACTAAGAACATAAGTCGCAAAGATGTCATTCTAGATTGGTAGATGGACTTTCCTTGTCTAGGAGTTCTCCAAAACAATTAAATTGCAAATCCAACCTCTCCCTACTATTAAGAATAATTATACTCACTAATACTGTTTTTAAGTCTTTAATTCTATAAATATTAATGTATGTAATATTGATATTTCACAAATTACACTATTTTGCTTAAAATATATAATTTCTACCTCAGATATTGAATGAGTTTATTTACAAGAAAGATCAAGAATCCCTTGATTTAAGAAAAATAGTGCTCTCCTGAAAACTGGGTCATCCAGACAGATCAAACAGCAATGCTTTCCACCACCCACCAACTATCAAATGCCATGTAAAATATCATCTGCCGGTGTGGCATGCAAATCTGCACCGAGCTGCTAGGAAGAAATCTGTGAGGGCAAGATATGGGACCTAGGCAAGATAAATCTTCTTTGGCGTTAAAATTCAACATCCCATTGTATAAGATCTCATATGCCGTTTGGATGGCAATGTTTTTCTTTTGTTATTTTACTTAAAATAATATTAAATTAATACAGACCTTACTAATTTGGAAAATGTTTGGCCATTTTATTTGAATAATGTAACATTTCAGTAGTGTTACAATGCAATGAAATTTGAGGAAAGGCTTACTACTTAAACATTGAGAACATAAACTCCAGGAAGCAACATGGAAGTTTCATTCATTAGGATGTTTTGAGTTAGAAGGGGGTTAAATGATTATATAGTCCTAATTCCTTCATTTATAGGTGAGCAACTAGAATAGTGTGTTATCCAGTATCATAAAGTTGGTAAATCTTGGATTCAAACATACATCTCCTACTTGCAAATCCAGGGCTTTTCTTAACATACGAAGAGGTTGTTATTTTTAAGAACCCGATCACTCTGCATATTTTGGCCATAAGTGGCTGAGTCACAGAGCAGAATACTTGCCATGGTGCTGAATCAACTCAACCCTCAAGCATTTTCTAACCAATAACTAATGAGGATTTCAAAGGTAAAAAATTAAGAATTCTAATTCCGTTCAACTACAGATTACCAGGTACATCCTTTGAAAGGTTTTTGTTGTGAATGTTGTTTAGGTTTTGTCCATTTATTTTTGTTCGCATACTGTCAGCATTGTTGTATTTATCAGAATTACAATGCTTTGAGGAGATATTTTCAGAGAACAGTTTATAATAGGAATCAATGACATAAGGATCCTTATTCCTGTAATATCCAAAGATCTAATCTTTTGTTTCTAAGGTGGTGAATTCTACAGTCTTTCCTGAGCCTGACACAATAGCTTTTGCATCCAGAATAGGTGAGTTATCTTTTCTAATTTCTAATCAAAAATACAATTCTTTATTGGGGTCTTACCAATTTGAGTCAGCACTCTTTCTATTTTACCACTACATTTAAATAAGGGAATCATAAGTCTTAGTAAACATTAAATGCATAGGATGTCTTGTTGTACTCTCTGAACATTTTTACAATAGAACTGATGTAGACATTTCTGAAGACAATGAACCAAATTACATTAAGAGGGGGTTAATGGACCTTTATTTCTGAATTTCTCCTAATTCTGGTGAAGTTCACATCTGAGTGTAACACAACTAGTAATTTCATAACAAACAAGTAGCCTTAGAATAAACATGCTAAAGTGATGCTTAATGTGTATTATTTCTTTAATTTATTTTTAAACATTCATGGAACTATTCTATATGAAATATAAAAAGAAGTCAATTATAGCAATTTTCCCACACAGGGCATGCCCCTTAAATTGTTATCTCAGAAGAAGCTATAATTCAAATCAATAGCTGTTTTCCTTCCATGGTATTGCTTATTGTTATAACTATTGCTTCATATGTTCCATATCTTCTCATTTTGCGAGCAGTCATTGTTCAGAATTTCAAATTTCTATCCTGTCATTTGATCCTTGCAATGACCATGATCAGGAAGACAAAATTTAGATTAATATCTTCACCTAGTTATTGATTGTAGATTATGTATTTACAAGTTATAGAATACTATC
Organism: Bettongia penicillata ogilbyi; assembly: GCA_023548195.1. Taxonomy (NCBI): domain Eukaryota; kingdom Metazoa; phylum Chordata; class Mammalia; order Diprotodontia; family Potoroidae; genus Bettongia; species Bettongia penicillata. The sequence goes on from JAJHZJ010000868.1 coordinate 350,977, forward strand.
TTCACTTTATATCAAGGAATTTGAGGTCACAGGGCTATTTCACTTCAGAACTATCTATAGTTTATTCTTCCAGGTGACTCATCAATTGCTCTTTTTATCATATCCCCCAAATATTACACATAATACTACTACATTCAGGGAGTTTATAATCTAAATGGAGACATAATACAAAGGCATTTGAAACAATCAAACACACATACAGCTTCACATAGTTAATTACACAGGGAACTAATACCAAACCCATGGAGAGGAGTGAAAAATGTAAGTTACAATTGCTTGCTTAGATTTCATGGAGTAAGGAGATGAGATGAAAGTAGGAGTTGGATAGGTAGAAAAAAGTACAGGGGCCATTCCAGTGGGGGAAATAGCATAAGCAAAGGTATGGATGTAGGGACTAGGCATGGTGTGCTTGAGAACAGGGAAAGATTAAGAGATTAGTTTAGAGAGGTAGAGTTGATATAGGAAAGTCCTTGAAAAGCAGAATAAAGAGTTCTTACAAAAATGGGAACCAGTTTTGAAAGGAGTAATACTACAGAAGTAATGACAGAAAAGTGTCAGAATATTGGCTAAATGCATACACCTGTAGAAAATAGGTCTGATACTGGCAAATGGACTACTTAATTGTAGTTATCTATTTATTTTACCCAAGGGGTTAAAAACATCCCAAAGATGCCAGAGAAAATCTGTATTAGAATACATGGTGCACAGATGATTGAGTCCCTTCAAAAGAAACATTATAACAATGTAAGAAATTCTATTGAGGATCTACCCCAAAATTCTGAGTTGGTTTTATTAGTATGGAGACCAAGAACTTACAAACATATACTGAATCCCATGTTTTCTTGACTAATTTTATTGAATTACTTTATCTCCAGAACCATTGTAAGGAGACTCAATTGCCCTATAGGCTCTTTAAAAAAAATCTATACCATATTTTAAAACATGGAGACCTCACCTTTCATCATTCATTTATGGGTCAAATAAGGAAATGTGTTAAAGTCTGAACAAAACAAAGCAATCAATCAACCAACCTACCATCCAGCAAACAAAAAACCCCACCACCAAACAAGCCCTTCCAGTAAACCTGCAGCTTTGGATGACCAGTGATAAGCCAACATAAAGTTAAATAATGTGCAAAAATTCTGTTGGTGGTGAATTCATTATGAGAAATAATAGTATCATCCTAAAATAGGAAAGATGAAGTCAACTTATTTATGCATCTCTATCCTCCTACCCCTAATCAATTGTTTTTTTAATAAATTAAAATTACATTGAGAAATACTTGTGCCATACAGATAGGAAACAAACCTGGAAAAGTCCCTTTATAATCAATACCACTCTGCACTATATCTGCATCAATGAAAGGACAGTCCCTTTCCTTAAGGAATGGGTGAAGACAACACACACACACACACACACACACACACACACACACACACACACAGACCTAAAAAGGGAGGGTGAAATTACCCAGATTAAATGGCATGGTAGGAAATGAAGATGTGGTTTTCCCACAAGTCCTCTTCAGCTAGAGGCTTAGGAAGTTCTTTGCTCTACCCTTCAGTCCTCCAATCAGGTGGTAAAGTAGCACTAATGGTACTGGTAAGGTATGAGTACCAATGCTCATGTAATGTCATAAGATGATAGGTTTTCTGACAGTGAGGTTCTAGGGGCATAATGGAGTTCAGTACAATAGAATACTAGGTAGGAAATAAAAGTAGCTGTCCAGGGAACACTCCTTAAGTTGAGACTTCAGTGGGACTTTGCCCTCCAGTCTTTCAATCAAAGGGTTAGAGGGCACTATTACAACTAATTGCTTATGGTTGAACTCTTCCCCATACTGGTTTAAATAATGAATCTTTTTTATTTCCCTGAAAGTGACCTGCATCATTTTTTATTCAATGTAAACATTAATGTCAGTTAATGTCCACCAACTTCATCTCAACCCCCAATTCCCCCACATCCTCACCTCAGTAGGTCATTACATCTTTCTGACTTTGCTTTCCTCCCTTCCCAGTATCAACTCCATAGTTAACCATCTAAACCACACATTTTCATCAATTCTAAACTACTGCCTTCTTCTAGTACCTCTGCTTATCCTATATTATGTCCTTCATCTATAACTTCTATTCTTTTTCCCATGCTGCTTCAAAGAGAGGAGGAAGTAGGGAAAAAACTATACTATACATAGTTACACTATCAATTCATGTTATGTATGCAGATGACTCATGGATCTGTACATAGTGCCCCAGTTTCTCTCCCCAGGGTGTGTCCAGTGTCAACAAGTATTGGGAGTTAAAAACTGGATGTCCCAGAGAAATTTCCAATTCATCACATCTACACAGAATATATTTCTCCACACACATTTCTCATCACACCTTCATTATTTCTGTGACAAGCACCATCATTATTTCAGTGTCTCACGTTCACACCCTCTGTACCAACCTTGAAGTGTTCCCCTTTTTCACACCAAATATTAATGATTGCTGTTCTACTATACATATATCCACATCTCTTGAATTAATTTCCTCAATACTCAAAGAGTAACAATTTTAGTGTCTTTACCAACTCATTACCTGTCACCTGGATTATTGCAATGGCCTCTATATTGGCCTCCCTCACTTAAATATTTCACCACTACAATCTACCCTTCTCACAGATGCCAAAGGGATTTTTCTTAAGTTTTCTTAAGCCACCCCCCCCATTCAATGAAATTCAGTGGCTACTTATTGCCCCTAGGATAAAATGCAAACTTCTTTGTTAGCTAGTTAATCCCTTCCTTGGTAACATGGCTCCCTCCCATCTCTTCTGACTCACTGCATATTTTCAGTTCTTCCTTATTCATTGATATAGACAAATTCAACTTCTCTTTCATCTTCAAGGGATAGTTAAGTGGTGCCCTGCATAGAGTGCTGGGTCTGGAGTCAGAAACACTTGATTTCAATTCTGGTCTCAGACGCTTATGAGCTGTGTGACCTTGGGCATGTCATTTAACCTTGTTTGCCTCAGTTTTCTCATCAGTAAAATGAGTCAGAGAAGAGAATGGCAAACCACTCCAGTATTTTTGACAAGAAAACTCCAAATAGGGTCATAAAGAGTCAGACACAACTGAAATGAGCAAACAATAACAAATTAATTCTCAAACATACCACTTTTTCCATCTCCATGGCTTTGCATTGACTATCTTCCATGCCTGAAATACATTCCTTCCTCAACTTTGACTCAAAAATCATCTTCTACTTTCAAGGTACAGTTCAAGCGTCATCATTTTACTTGAAGCCTTTCCTCATTCCCTCCAGTGCTAGTGTTCTCCTTCCTTGTCACCTTGTATTTAATCCTTGTCTTTATTTTCTTTAAAATTATTATGCATATATTTCTATATGTACTTGTTTTATTAGACTATGAGGTCTTGCTTCCTTCTTATATCCTTGGCATCTACAACCATACCTGATATATAGTAGGTGTTAAATAAGTGCTTGTTGAATAATTGATTTGAAAACTGTAGGAATGATTTCATTCTAATTTTATTAAGTTTTGTTTTAACAATTAAATGTGGAAAGCAGGTTCATTTAGGCTAGATATTAGTGTTGCCTTATAATTCAACAAGTGTCTTAATTGTCTATACAATGAAAGGGAGGGCACTTTCCTTGTGGAGATGGCTTATTGCACATACTGAATATTTTTTCAGATTCAGATGATGCTAGTTTTGCTGAGGTAATTCTCTTGCTTTTTGGTTTTTTGTTATAAGGAATGATTCTTATGAAGAGGACAATGTATGTTGAAATGAAAGTGCTAAAAAAGCACCATCAATAAAATAAAAAGAATGAAGTGAAAGAATAAAAAAGTGAGAGAAAAATAAAGGGAAGGGAAGGGAAGGGGAGGGAAGGGAAGGGAAGGGGAGGGGAGGGAAGGGAAGGGAAGGGAAGGGAAGGGAAGGGAAGGGAAGGGAAGGGGAGGGGAGGGGAGGGAAGGAGAGGGGAGGGAAGGGAAGGGAAGGGAAGGGGAGGGGAGGGAAGGGAAGGGAAGGGAAGGGAAGGGGAGGGAAGGGAAGGGAAGGGAAGGGAAGGGAAGGGAAGGGAAGGGAAGGGAAGGGAAGGGAAGGGGAGGGGAGGGAAGGGAAGGGAACGGAAGGGAAGGGGAGGGAAGGGAAGGGAACGGAAGGGAAGGGGAGGGAAGGGAAGGGAACGGAAGGGAAGGGGAGGGGAGGGAAGGGAAGGGAAGGGAAGGGAAGGGGAGGGGAGGGGAGGGGAGGGAAGGGGAGGGAAGGGGAGGGAAGGGAAGGGGAGGGAAGGGAAGGGAGGGAAGGGAAGGGGAGGGGAGGGAAAGAAAAGGAAAAAGAGAACTAGAGAGATGTTAGGGTCCAAAACTTCCCTGATAAGATCTTCAGAGATTTTTGCAATTTATGAACATATCAAACTGAACTGTGTTTATGTTTATGCACATATGTATTATGTGTGTGCATGTGTGTATATGTGTGTAAACTAATAAGTGCCCAATGCTATCCTAGGTTTTGGGAGTCAAAGGTAAAAATGAAAGCAGTCCCAGTCTAATACCCTGATCTGTGTTTCTATTGTCTTCTATGACCTTGAGTAAGTCATCTCTATAGTGATAGTGATGTTCCATTATCTATAAATTGAAGGGTTTATATTTGCGATTATCAATAAGGTCCCTTCTCAAGTTTCACAGTCATTAATTCTACGTATTTTTCCACTGGCATTTAATACATTGGTCAACTCACTGACATGGATAGTATTTGACTGAGAAAATCACTAGTGGAGAGTACACATGGCTTGAGATTTCACTGGCAAGTGATATTCCTGCATTTGCTCATGAATAGTTCCATACTGGTAGGATCAGTTTCAGTGTTCTATAATATGCCCTTAGACTTTTTCTAGCTCTTTGGCTTCCATCTCTCTTAGGACTGATGAAGATATGCAGGGGAGGTGATATGTAATAATAATATGATTACAATTAAAAAATAGTTACACTGTATTCAAGAAGGGGTAGAGGCATGGTAGTTAAAAAAAAAGATGCCAGAAATACAGGTGGACATAGAGACAGACTGCCACATTATGCAAATTTCTCATAAGAACATCAATTGATTAAATCCAATATCAACCAAATATTAAAGAATATGCTTTTATCTATCCTTCTAAATTTCAATTGTTGTGTTCACAATAATAAGAAAAATGAGGTACATTTTTAAGGAAGATTATTCTGAGGAGAAATTTTAAATGCTGAGACTTAAGCCCAACTGAAAATATTACATACCATATGTCAAAGCCCTATTAAGATATTTATAATTTGTGCTTGCATTTCCCTACTGCATTTTGCAACATGCAGTATTCTATGACAGCTCTAAATCTGACTTGCACATGTACAATTCTTTCCCAATTTATTTAGTATACAGGTGTGCTTTGTTTTATGCATATCACCTGCTCATTTAAAGTCCTAGGTAAAGAGTATCACAGCTCATATCTATTAGGGTAGGTATTTATTAACTGCAAATCACAGGGAAATACTTGGGAAATTGAAGTACTTTTCCTCAAATGCATATATGTGTGTGTGTATATACATATATATATATATATATACACATGTATATATATGTGTGTGTGTGTGCACATATATATACACATATATATATTTCAGTTTTATAATGGAAGACAAAACTGCATTACATAATGTAAAATTTATATAATACTTAAGAGGGAGCACAGACTGCTTAAATAGAAAGTTAGCCTCAAAATCAATAAGACCAGAGTACAGGTGGAAAGCATGGTACAGTGGAAAATGTGCTCAGCAATATTAAATTTATCCTTCACTACTATTCCCTGTATGAACCTGGACAATTCATTTAACTTTGGTGTTTCAATTCCTTATTTAAAAAAAAATAAACAGATGCCCTATTGCAATAAATTCAATGTCATATTCATTTCTAATTCTTTCTATAAGGTCAGTTCTCTCTATGTCAATGAACCCTATTGAAGACAAAGTCAGTCTTTGCCTTTCTTCCTTTGCACCACTGCAGGTCTCAGATGCTTAATGCAAGGCTCCACAAAGAGCTGATATCCAAAGAGGAAGCAATTCTCTGTGGCTTTAGAAAGAAGTATATGTACCAACAGTTGCTATGGTAAAGGAGACATGACCCAGGCAATGAATAATGTACCCTGATACTACCAATCTGATGCCATTATCTAGCAACCTACATAGAATCTCTACTACCACAGTCACAGGAACAAAAGAGAAACATGAGTGGAAAGAGTAAGTCATTTGAAAAAAGAAGACAATGGTCCCGGAATTTCTAGTTGTCACTAATTACAACAGCATAACATATACCAAAGTGAGGACGCTATCCATTTTCCAGTTGTTGTATATATCTTTTCTTTAATAACTGCTGATCCAGGTGTAGTTTCATGGTTTACATTCTATGCATTTTTGTTGCTAAGTTTAAAAGTCACATTAATTTATTTTTATAAACACCTGGGCACCTGGGAATACTTGATAATGAACACAGGAGAAGATTCACTTGGGCTTGCTAATGGATTAATTTATCACCTTTCTGGACTCAAAATGTAGCACTAGTGCTATTTTTTTCTTTTTTGTGAAAGCATAATCAGCTGAGAGTGACATTTCTCCCATTTTCATGCAAAATGTATTATTTCTTTATCTATCTGCTCCCAAGATCCATTAAGTGGTTAATAACACAAAGTATGCCTAAGGCTGATAAAACAGAAGAAATGAAATTTACAGAGATTTCTTCTGATCACGTCTTTCCCCTTAGACACTACATTACTTCAGGTAGACAAGAAAATTAAGAGGACATTTTATCACCATAATAAAAGTGAATATATATATACATGTATGCATGCATATATATGTATATTGTATGTATGCATGTAAATATACATGTGTGCAGGTGTGTATATCTATCTAAATCTATATATTAACAATGGAAAGAGACCTTTGTTATCCTCTAGTCCCGGGTTTCTTAACCTAAAATCTGTGGATTAAAAAAAATATATTCTGACCAATTTATTTCCATATAATTGATTTCATTTTATTTCTACACATTTTATGTACTTATAATTTTATCCTGAGAAATAGTACATAAAGTTTTATTACATTGCCAAAGGAATCTAAAACCCACAAAAGGTTAAGAACATTTGTTCTAATCCAACTTCCTCTCCTTTAATCCAGCCTCATCTCTTCTTCCCCTCACCCACTCCAAATCAAGGAGGAAAACACAGAACTTGAAGAAATCAAGTATTTTACCCAAAATAATAACAGCTAGGCAGTGACAGAACAGAATACAGACCACACTTACTTATTTCCTAGCTATATTTAGATAATCAAATGAACAATTAGTGATGATGCTCAAGTGGAGTAACATTTTTGGACTTGACTTCTAATTCCATTGATCCAGCTAACTTCCATCACCTTTCAGAACTTCTAACATGGGGAGAATTTTTAATTTGAAAGTTAACCCCTGTAAAATGGTTTGAAATTATCAAATATTACTATTTAATATGGGAAAATTCTCTTGATGTCACTAGTAAGAACACATATATAGAATGTTGTAGAAAGAATTAGTCAATTCACAAGTACTTTTAAATGACTATTCTGGGCCAGGCACTATGTTAGGTAATGGGTTTGCAAATAAAAATGAAATAATTTTCTATTTCCAAGGAATGTTTTCTAAAGGAGAAGATAAACAATATATATTTAAGTGTAGCTACAAAGGATTTATTAAACAGGCAGGGACACTTTATAGAATAAAGTGTCTTAAACTTTGCACGTGTGTGTGTATGTATGTATGTGTGTGGGAGTGTGTCATGTATCCCTCAGGCATTTTGATTAAGTCTATTAACCTCTTTCTCAAAATATCTTTTTAAATGAATAAAGCACATAGAATTACAGAGGAAATTATATCAAAATATAGCTATTTAATTTCTCTCTGTCTCTGTGCTGTGTCTCTGTCTGTCTCTCTGTCTCTTTCTCAATCTGTCTTTCTCTGTCTCTCTCTCACACACACACACACACACACACACACACACACACACACACACACATTTTCTTCTGAAAATGGACCCTAGAGTAAAAACTTTTCCCCTAAGTGACTCTAAGGTCCCTTCAGATTATGAGATTAGCAATATAATTTAAGACAATATAAATTCTTACTTTAAAATTTAGATTCAAAAATTCAACAAAAATATATGGTTCCAATGAACTGCAATATTAATATATGAACATTCGGCCATTCATTATATAACACTATCCTTCCTTTGTAAATTCGAAAATAGGTTGGGTATTGATTGTTTTATTTGGCATATTTTATGACAAACCTAACATTTTAAACAGAATAATCTTGAATTTACTGAATATGCTGAAATTTGCAAAGAGCTTTCCAAAAATATCATTTGATCCATAGAATAATCCTACAAAGTTCAAGTTGGTTGGTTGTTGTCCTTCTTTAAAAGTACCGAAATGACATCACCATGATAAAGTAAAATTTCAGTGTATCTGACTGTGAGTGATCAGACCAATATAAGCTGGGAATGCTCTACCACAGGTTGGGCACAGATAGTCCGTGTGAATATTTGGGATGAATACTCCAAAATACGTTTACTTTGTGCTGTTTCAATTCTGCTTTTCTCACAGAGCACAGCACCCTTTCTGATGTGGGCACGCCATGCTGAGTGGTCCTGTGCCAGTGTCTCCTATGTTGCTCAGACAAATCCAAACTTCTTGAGAGAGACCTTGAGAGTGTCCTTGTATCACTTCTTTTGACCACCATGTGATTGCCTATCCCATGTGAGTTCTCCATAAAAATAGTCTTTTTGTAAGCGTACATTTTGCATTCGAATGTGGCCAGCCCATGAGAGTGCGCGTTCTGAGGCATAGTTTGAAGGCTTGGCAGTTCAGCTGGAGCAAGGACTTCAGTGTCTGCTACCTTATCCTGCCAGGATCTTCCTGAGACAGTTCAAATGGAAGCGAGTCTGTTTCCTGGCATGGTGCTGGTGGACTGTCCAGGTTTCACTGGCATACAACAGAGAGGTCAGTACCACGGCTCTCTAGACCTTCAGTCTGGTAGTTAATGTAATACCTCTTCTCTCCCATACTTTTCTTTGGAGGTTTAAGTACTCTAGAGCTTATTATACTGAATCCTAAAACTCAAAGTAATTTGCATAATTCTCTCCTCATTGATTGAGGAGAGAAACTGATTAGTAAATTTATTTCCTGTGGTAATTCTAAGTTGGTGAGAATTTGAGATAAGAGAAAGCCTATTTTTTCTGGTTTCCAGATTTGAGAGGACATACATCCAGTTTCTCTTAAGGGAGAGCATCCTGTAGGTAGAGAAAGATTGTGAAGAAACCAAAATACAGAGAAGCAAGTTCCTTGATCATATCTCTATCTCCAGTTTACCACAAGGGAGACATTAGGAAATTATTCCATTTAGGACCCTCTTGATTGAGTTTAATTTCATTGGGAGAGCACTTCACTTGGTACATTATGGGATATCTGTATCACTCCTTCGATTTCTGCTGCACTCCTGATTGCTATACCTTTAAAAGGATGGAGTGACCCCATGGTACACTTGACTTTCTTTCCATGACATGCTAGTTAAACAAAGACCATTATATATAGTGAATAAGAAAGAAATCAATTTATCCAGGCTTATCAGGCAGGCATGAAGTATTGAATCTATCAGTGAGGAGAATCTTATCAAAAGAGCATTGGGTTATATTATCAGTTGGACAGATGAAAAAACTGCAGCTTGGAGAGATGGATTTGTTCATACTCATATTGCTAATAAATATTGGAGTCCTGATTTGAAATCAAGCCCTCTGATTTGCTTGCATACCAAGCTGTTTTCCTATGTACCGTATACCTCATGTGAATAGCTAAGTATAGATAGTTTCATTATTCTTTCAAAGTTAGAGATGATCACCAGTCACATATTGTACTATGACTACACCTACTACCTGTTTTTATATACTTGAAATGACTACATGTACTTCTGTTCCCTCAACCATTTGGGTGAATTTTTGTTTTCAGCATTTTTTTCCTTCCCAGAATGTTTGGCTAGTGCTGCATAACAGATTCAGAACACAAGAAGATTTAGATATTGACCTTTATCAACTTGTTGGACTTTAATTCTCTTCTAAAACAGTGAAGATAATTAATTTGCCATATAAATTGATATATGACCTAAGGTCTCAGCAAATACAGGCTGGAAACCAGTGATATGAATAACGAGAGGGACTGAATTATGTCCTACACTTGTGTTACTTCAACATGGGAGAGGTTTTTTTTTTTAATCTGTCTTAGCACCAACAGAAGAACCTAAAATAATAACTATTTTTATCATGTTAATTATCCTCCTCAAAAACATTCAATTGTTTCCAATTTTCTATTGTGTCAAATGGCACAGTCAAGTAAGCCAAATAACTTGCTCTTATATAAAAATTTCAGGTTTGCAAAGTGATTTATAAGCATTATTTCATTCAATCCTTACAAGTATCCTATATGATATGTATTATCTGTAGATGAAGAAACTGAAGATGAGTGATATAAGTGATTTGTCCAGTGTTCGAAATTAGTATCTGAGATTAAATGAAGTCTTAGGTCTTCAAGAACATCTGCCTTTCATCCTGCCTAGCTTTGGAAGGTCTCCCTGTTTCTTATTAATCCTTTTGTCTCTAACATTTCCTCTATCTCATCCAGAAATTTGAAACATACCTGTCATTCAAGAGCAAGTTCAAATCCCACTTTCTCCAAGAAGTCTTGCCTGATTTCTCCAGTCTTCACCAATATCTCTCCAAGTTGTTTTATAACTGTTACAATAAACATTTTCTCTCTCTAAATAATAGTTTTTAAAGCATTTAAATTGTTTGTTGCCCTCTCACTTTTAAAATAGAATGTTGGTTCATTCAGGATAAAAACTAGATGCTAACACCTTCAATGGATATACAACTGATTGATTGATATACAATTTTCACGCTGAAAAAAGCACTTGTTTTTTACTCAGAGATGGAAGCAATTTATTTTGTAAGTGTGCAGCTCTACAAAAGGAAAATATGCTTAGTCAAAACAAGTCACTCTCTAGAGCTAGAAAAGAGCTGAAAAATCTTATACAATATTTCCCTTGAAATATCTGACTCAACAAAGTTTTAAATGTCTTGTTCAGATAGTTCATCAACAGAGAGTCCAATTTGTCTGTCCAGTGGTATTCTTCACTCTATACTGACAATTTTTCAAATGTATTTTTTCCTTTAAGGTTACTAACCAGTAGATACCATGTTAACATTTTGGCTGATCTTCTGTTGATAGAATTATCATTTAAATAAAATCAGTTTTATCCCATCTGGTTCAGAAAGACTTTAAATCACCATTCACACTAAGATAAGCTAAGTTACTGCTACTTTCTTTCCAGTAAAAAAAAGGCATCTTCTAAAGATAAAGAAGGGCATCTGTATTAAGTCTTAATGTCTAAAGAAAATGTAAGTGATTGGTACATTTTTTGATGATTTGGGCATGAAATTGACATACTAAAAGATGAAAATTGACACACAAAAAAATCTGCTGTCTTCATCCAACATGAAGGGCAGAAGTTTCAAAGAAAACATTATAGTGTGAGCCCCACTCTCCCACCCCAAAAGTATTTGCAGTCCTTTTTAAGATCCTTTTCAATATCATTAATTCATGTCGCTGTTTTACCTTCTTTTTCTTATTTCTACAAGTTTCAACTCAAAGAATATACTCTGCTACATGCTGCTTAGTTCCTTCATTATCTCTTCTCCAGAGTAGAATTCTTTACACTTTGATCTTAGGAGAATATCTTCATGAATTAACATTAAACAATCTTCTTCCTCTTCTATTTTAAAATAAAAGATTCCTTCTTGGTATTTCTCAAAATAGTCTGTATTTTAGAAAATGCAGTTAATAGATTAGTGGGACACAATAATCTATTTTTCTCTTTCCCCAAATTTGTGATGCTGAAATTCCAATATTTCACTAGCATTATAATCTTTAATCTCATTCTTTGGGAAATGAATTTGATTCTCATTTACTTCTTGTTAATAGTGCCAAGTTTTTCTTTATTCTGTAAGAGCTTCTCTCCATCAGTTAGAACAATCCATCAAAATCTCCATTACATTGTAGTCTTAATTTCTGGGTCATATAGTTGTCATCACCATGATGGAGGATGAATTTATTGTTGTATACTGATCTGCATTTTTATCCCCAGCTCTTAGATAGACAAAAATTTTGACAGTCTCATCTTTTGTTTTTTTTTCAAGTTGTGATACACTGATAATTACCTTAAATTAATGTTCATGCTCACAGTCTAATGGCAGATCATCACACATGTTCATTATGGTTTATCATTGGCATTTCACCCATTTTATCTTTTTCAAAAGTACTCAAAACATGCTTTTTGCAAATTATATCACAGTCACAACGCAAATTCTTCTGATAAATATATGCATTTCTAAACCTTCCTCTTAGTCTCTCTCCCATATTTATTTTTCCAATTATTTCACTATTGCATTTTGTAGCATTTTAATGAAGTTTTCAAGTTTGTGTTATAATCTGTTATATCAACCTTTTCTTCAAAAATTCACATATCATGCCTTTGATTCTAATCCAGCACCATCCAAAATTGACTGTGTCCAAAGAACTGTGCTAAGTGCTAGGTAGGGATTAAAAGACAGAATGAAAAATATTTTCCTGCCCTCAAGGAGCTTCCATTCTGCTCTAAAATACTGCTAACATTTATGGAAAAGTACTTATACTATCCTTACTTAGATCACATCTTATTCTACCTCAGTAAGTTCTCATTTTTGACTGTGAACATGTTGACAGATCATCTCTCAGATCTCTCAGCAAAATATTATAAAAAAATGACATGACTCCATATAAGAACAGAAGGCAGAGAGAATTGTAATTTGCCAGAATTATGAGAATGAAAAAGGGAGGAAATGACTTGCCAACTCTTGACTATCCAGAGAAGTAAACTACATTTCATGAGATTATAGTTCAGTGAAGAATATTTCTATATCTATCACAGAATGTCAGAGTTAGAAGGAAGCTGAAAATGACCATTTAATCCCCTCATTTTGTAAAAAAGGGAATTGAATCCTAGAGAAGAGAAATTTCCTGCTTAAAGGTAAATACTTATTTAACAAAGATGGACTAGAAACCAGATTATCTGTTTCCTAAACCAGGATCTTTGTTACTCTGCATATTGGCTCTCACCTCTTCTTTGAGTAGAATATGTATTCAATATATATTTTACAAATACAAATGTGTCTCCTAATGCTTATTCACATCTGGACACTAATTTTTTGAAACACAGTTTTGTTGACATGTAGGTATAGAGATGTTATTGTTTTTCTTATAATTCAGTTGCAGTAACAAAATGATATAGCTCACATTTCAAAAAGTGGCATAAAAGAATCTTGCAAATTAAAGTTATGGTTGATTCTATTATATCCCATTGCATAAATTATAACTAAATGACCTTTCATTTATAATAGAGTTGCTTGAAGGGACTTTTTATAATGAAAAGAAAAACACATAAGACACATGTTAATTAAAAATAGAAGAGTAAAAGTAAACTATTTCCATATGGCAAGTTTCTACATGAAAAGAATCAAAGTTAACTAAATTATTTTTTTTTTTACCATTGGTCAGTATGTAGATTTGCCATCAGGAAAAAAAAAGTCAGCCAAAGAGTTTTCTTCCTTTTAAAATACTGATTAATTTTTCTCACTTTGTGAAAGGTTGAAATTTCAACTTCCTTCTCATCCCCACCCACATGGTATGGTCTTTTAGTAGTGGAAATAAAAGGTAAATTATTTCATAAGCAAGACAGAAGTAAAAATAGCATACTCTGAAGCAACATGCAATGATTTTAAAACATATTACCTAGAAAGATTTTGGAAACCAATATAAAATATCTCCTTTGTATTATATTGCATTAAAAATAAACTTGGCTACAGAATTTGTTCATGTGTTTGGTTTGTTTTCAAGAAATTCAGCTCTTTAAATTAAACAGATGCTTTTATTAATACTGCTCAAGGTTCTAAATACTATGTAGAGAGTCTGTTTCTGAATTAGTGTAGTCAGGTTTAGCAATGTCATTTTAGGCAAGATATTTGGTAAGCTGGAGTGCTTCCAAAGAAAGGTCACCAAGTATGATGAAGGACCTCATATTCATGTCTTATGAGGATGGGTTTAAGGCAATGCTACTTCTTAGGCTGGAGAAGAAAAAATTCAGGAGGGGCACCTTCATTGTCTTCTGGTTCCCAAAGTGCTGTTATGTGGAAGAATTATGGTATTGCTCAGTTATTTGTCTTGTCCAACTGTTTATGACCCCATTTGGGGGTTTCTTGGCAAAGGTGCCAGAATGGTTTGTCATTTCTCTCTCCGGTACATTTTACAGATGAGGAAACTGAGGCAAACATGGTAAAGTTACTTGCCCAGGGTCATACAGATAATAAGGGTCTGAAGCTATAACTGAACTCAGGTCTTCCTGACTCTAGGTCTGGCACTCTATCCATTGTGCCAACTAGCAACCTCAGAAGAGGAGTTATCCTACTTGCATTTTACCCCTGAGAGTAAAACCAAAAGTAAACACTTCTTAATAAGTAGAGCTATCCAGGAGTTGAATGGGCTGCCTTTTAAAGTCTTTAATTAAAAGAAAAAGTTAGGTGACCACTTGTCATAGACATCATAGAGGAGGCTATTTCAGGGGGTACAGCTGGCACTGGAGAGTCACTAATGTCCCTTCCAACTCTGATATTGTGACATTCTGTGAATCTTTGATATATGATTTTGTTTATCTAAATTTTCTATGAATATATTTCTATTCATATATATATATGAATAGAATATTTCTATGAATATATATTTTCTATGAATATATATATGGATAAGTTGTTTATTTAAGATGGTACATATAAAAAAAGCAATGAGTCTTGGAGAACTTTTGTTGACATTTACTATAAATTTTAAGCTAGGCATTGCCAAATTAGCAGGGCTATGAGGAAGGGGAAAATTAGTAAAAGACCTCAACAAAAATCTAGTAGTAATCATAAATTAATATTTTGATGAAACTTTAAGGTTCCAATGCGTTCAGTCTAAAATCTTTCTTACACATTTAGGGGAATTGAGGGTACAGAGAAGTAAAAAGATTTGCTCAAGGTCACCTCATAAATAATTGGCAGGGTCTGGAGCCACACCCAGGTTTTCTAGCTCCAAATTGAATATTCTTTCTAGTATAACAATGATATGTTTGTCCCCTAATTATATTATAAATTCTAGGAGATTAAGGTCTATGGCCTACCTAAATTCTGCTTCTTCCCCAGGGAAGATCATAATACTCTTAAACACTTAATAAATGGTTATTAGATTTAATTGACTTAAAATTGAATTGAATTGAATTTCTACAGGATTGGTGACTATTTGAGTAATCATCTTCTTCCACCTAAACTAATCTTCCCCCTCCTTTTCCTATTTCTGTAAGTAGATAAGTTTCTTAATCATTTAGGCTCCAAATTCAATTTTGTCATCTCTTTTAAAAATATTTCTTATGTTTTAGATTCTGAATTTAATAGACAACTAATAAAAGGGATATTTCCAATTCATGGTAGAATACAAAAAGGTGAATTATACTTAAGACTGAATCATTGTTATATATAACTTGCTTTCAAAAATACATAATAAATTAATTGAGAAATTTTCAAAGCTTCGCAATTTGTGATTCCTTCTGATTTTAATCCTTTTCTCATTTGTGCAGTATATGTATACACACACATTCTTGTTGTGTAGTTTTTCAATTATGTCCAACTTTTTGTGACCCCATTTTGGATTGTATAGGCAAAGGATCTGGAGTGATTTGCCTTTTCCTTCTCTAGTTCAGATGAAAATGAAGAAACAGGTAAGGAAACTGAGGCAAACAGGATTAAGTGACTTGCCCAGTATCACATAGGGAGTAAGCTTCTGAGGGGGACATTTGAACTCAGAAACATGAATCTTCCTGACTGCAGTCCCAGCACTCTATCCACAATGTCATCTAGCTGCCTTATATATACATAAATACACACACACACACACACCCATACAAAAATATACATACATATGCATGTGTTTGCATGTATTTCAATGACTCTGTTTTCTTCCTTTACATATTCTTTCTTCCTAAGTTTTTTTGTCTATTCTAGCTCTAATCTCCCTTCTACATTTCTTCTCTCAAATCAAAAAGGAAAAAAAAGAAAAATCTTGCAACAAATATATATAATCATGCAAAATAATTATAGGAGTTTGAAAATATATACCTTAGTTTACTTTTGAATCTATCAATTGTTTTCCATATTTAAGGATCATGCTTTATCATCAATCCAAAGAAATCATGTTTTTGCCATTTAATCAATCAGTACTTACAATTCTTTTAAAATTGCTTTCATTTATAATGTGGTTGTAGTTCTATGAATTATTATCCAATTCTTCTTCCTTAAATACGAATCTATCTAAATTTTCTCTGGTTTCTCTGAAACCCTCTGTTTTATCATTCACAATATTATTACCATATTTCATTTAGCCATTCCTTAATTATGGGTATTCTCTTAGTTTCCAGATCACTGTTTTTTTAAAAGCTGATATGCATATTTTTGTACATGTGAATTCTTGTCCTTTCTCTTTGGTTCAGTTTTGGGTGTATATTGCTTGTAATATTTGGCATTTCTTTATTTTTTAGAAAAATATCAATCTGACTGATGGGGTGGAATATTAGATTGCTTTAGTTTTAATTTCTGTAAGTACTGATGCTTTCAAGCATTTTATTTATCTTCTTGATACCTTGAATTTCCACCTTTAATAAAACTACCTGTTTATATCTTCAACCATTTATCTATTGGATAATGGCTCTTCTTTTTATGAACTTGAATCAGTTCCTTGTATCTTGGATAAGATTTTTTAAAATCAGAGTAACTTCCTGCTAATACTTTTATTATTTAATTGATTCTCTTCTCATTTTATCTGAATTGTTTTGTTTTTCATCTTATGTTATTAATAGTCCATTTTAACTTTTTTGAACTACCTAGGATTATGAATTCTTCTTCATAAAAAAAAAATTAAAAAAAATTAAGGTGAGAGAGGATCTTTGTGTTAGATTTGGTGAGATATTCAGAAGAGCCTAAGGGAGGACCAAAGCATATTTCATATCAGTTTCACAACATAAAAAAGGAATTAAGCCAAGAGAACACTGCCTAATGGTAGTCGTTGTTATGAGGGGGTCTTAAAAATTATGTGGTAGAAAGCATCAAATTACTCTGGGAAAAGAGTCCAGTAAAGTTAGTGGAAAGCCAGCTTTATAATAACAATCTTCAGTGTTAATAAAGACCAAAAATACAAGTTTAGCTAAATCAAACCTGTAGCATCACTCCTTTGTTTACTTCTTCTCATTAGTCTCTGACTATTTTTGAAAGTCACTAGCTTATATATAACCTAAAATTCTAGATTATTATTTTTGGCTTCTATATTAGAATTCATTGTTGTAATTTTCATTTCAACTAAATACAGAGACTTGGTCAGATGAAACCCATGAGTAGACTGTGATTCTGTGTGAATATACCTTATTAAAAAGAAATAGAGTAGGTAAAAGGGTTTGGGGTGACATTATACATTTAGAAAAGAAACTCTTATGAGGAAATCCACTAAGCCCAATGAACAGGATTGAAAAGAAATTCAAAGGAAGGATAAATTGATGATGCTGAGAAATAATACTAACCATCTGGTCAGATATTTTAAATGGACAAAAAGTTCAGGAAACAATCCCAGGTATCATACAAAGGTTTGCATTAACTTAATAGCTTCCAGATCTTGTTCTACCAGAGGCAGAACAACTAATAATTCTGTGACTTGCAGTGGTGATGATCTATTCATTCAAATATGAAAGAATGAACAAGGGAAGATGCTCTTCTGGACCTAATTTTCACTAATAGAGAGTAACTGATTGCTGGTGTGGAAATGATAAGAAGCCAGTCAGGGAGAAACCACTGGAGTTTGTAATAAAGACAGGAAATCTAGGCATAGTCTAACATTTACCCTAGATTTGAGGAAGGTATTTTTCAAAGGCTTCAGAGAAACAAGACAAGATATCATGGATTAATTAATTAGGATATAATTAAGTTGAATTGGTTCACCAAGGTTTCACGATAAGGAAAAGAAAAGAAAGTAGCTAGTACAAAGGATATTTCTTAGGAGAGAATTGATGGGTCAAGGGCTTGTAAGTTACTTTGTGGACAAAGAAGAAGGTTTGGTAATGGAAAGCAGAGGGAGAGTCAAAAAGTCAATAGATCATTGGTCAGATAAGGAGATTTTAGAATTCTTAAATATGGAGTTGGTACATTTGTGGATAATGGCAACATCAGGCATGTAACCATCTTTGTGAGTGACTAAGGTGGAGGAATAGGTCATGGCAATTGAATAGGTTGAAGAATTGAATGGGTAGGGTATTTGAGCAAGACTCATTATCTATGTCCAAGTTCCCAGTATGAGGAGAGGAGTTAGAAAGTAGAGGAAAATTGTGAGCCAAGCACTGAACTCATTAAAGAAGGGAGTGACCTAGAAGTGTGTAGACAACAGCTACCAGAATTTTGATTGTGTTAGATATAAACAGCATGAACCTCAAAGGAAGGGTGTTTTCTGAGTGATAGAAGTAGAAAGAGAAGCTTGAAGAAGAAATGGGGAACAAAGGGTATTTCAGTCCCCCATTTTAAGTAGTGAGCCTAGGTGGATCGGTGAAGGTGCAACCAGTACTGTAAAGGGCAGCCATCATCATCAAGGTGGATCCAGGTTTCAGTAACGTAGTGGGAGAAGAACATGTTTAAGATGAAGTTTGTTGCCTGTTGAACATGTATTCTGCATAATCCTGTGGAAGACGTGGTTGGTATCTGGTTAAAAATCTGGAGTAGGAAATTTTGGGATATAAATAAGGAATCAGGAGGTAGAAGTGGGGAGTGGGGTTCGGATGAAGACAGAATCACTAGGTTCACTAAGCTGTGATGGGTCTGTTTTGGTGTGAGAGTATTCATCATGGATACTGCGCTTTGCAAAGAGGATTGAGAAATAGGGATGGAGACAAGTGCTATATAAGATAGTAGGCTTATAGTCAGATGACCAGATGGGTGAACTCACTTCACTATTCCTCTAGTGTCTGAAGTTAGATACTAGGCGAAAAAAGGAGGGGGCACAGGATGAGACAGTATTTGAACCTGCATTGTGACTTCAGAGAAAGGGAAGATATGATTGCTCAGTCACTATCAGAAATAGATGAAAGATTGCACAAAGTGGCAAAGATTTTATAAGAATATCAAAGGACACTTACTACCTGTATGACCCTAGGCAAGTCACTTAACCCTGTTTGCCTCAGTTTGCTCATTTGGAAAATGATCTGGAGAAGGAAATGGAAACCACTGCAGTATTTTTTTTCAAGAAAACCCCAAATGGCATCATGAAGACTCAGATGTGACTGAAGAAAAAAAAGAACAACATCAATAATGAAGTCCCTTGGCTTGTCTTGGCAGTTAGACTCTCAAGTATTTTATATTGTCTGCAGTAATTTTAAAAAGAATTTCTCTATCTCCTCCTGTTGTGTTTCATTGGAAGTACATAGAAATTATGATGATTTATGTAGATTTATTCTTTATTCTGTAACTGCTGAAGTTGGTAATTATTCCACCTAATTTTTAGTTGATTCTTCAAGGTTTTCTATGTATACCACCATATATGCAAAGAGAAGTTTTTTTTTCCTTATTGCCTATTTTTATCCCTTTAATTTATTTTTCTCATCTTATTAGCATAGCTAGTATTTCTAGTACCCTGTGCTATTTCATCTTACTTTGATCCGGGCAGTTTATATATATTTTAAATATTCATCCAATCATTGGGGAAAATAACTTCAAATCATTCTTTTAAATTCATCTTCATTGGTGTTATGGTGACTCTTTTCATTTTTGATACTAGTAATTTGGCTTTACTTTTCCTTTTTTAATCAAATTAAGCATTTTTTTCTATTTTTTCATAAGACCTGTTTCTGTTTTTATGGATTAGTTTAATGGCATTTTCCCTTTTATTTTTATTATTTGTCTCTTGATTTTTATGATTTTTATTTTGATTTTTAATTGGGGGTTTTTAGTTTGTTCTTTTTTTCCTATTTTTTAGCTGCATGCCTAATTCACTGAATTGTTCTATATGTCTTTTATTGGTGTATACAGTTAGTAATATAATTTTCACCTAATTCCTGCTTTGGCTGCATCTCAAAGTTTGGAATGAGATATTATTTTCATTCTCTTTAATGAAATGATTTATTTTTTCTATGATTTGTTCTTTGACCCACTCACTTTTTAAAGGATTAGATTATTTAGTTTCCAATTAGCTTTTAATCTATGCTTCCACAGTCCTTTATTTATTCACACTGAGTTTTTTCCAGCATCTGCCATAATGTCTATTCATTTTATTTATTTCTTTATTGTTTGGTTTATGATTAGATGGAACTATTTGTGAGAGGAGAAAGTTGAAATCTCCCAGTAATATAGTTTTATTGCCTATTCCCTCCTGTCATTAACTTTTCCTGTAACCATTGGTATGCTATGTCATTTGGATCATATATGTTCAGTATTGATATTACTTCACTGCCTTTGGTTCCTTTTAGCAAGATGTAATTTCACTGCTTCTCCCTTTTAAGTCATTTTTTTTGTTTTTGTTTTGTCTGAAATCATAATTGCTATCCCTGCCTTGTTTTTTTTTTTTTTTACAGCAGCTGAAACATAATGGGTTCTGCTCTTACCATCACCACCTCCGCTTTCTAAAACTTTGTGTCTCTCTCTTTCCAGTGTGTTTCTTGCAAGCAACAAATCATTAGGTTCTGACTTCTAATCCATTCTGTATCTGCTTCCACTTTATGAGTGATTTCATCCACTCCACATTCAAAGCTTTGATTACTAACTCAGCTTTTCCACCTTTCCTATTTTCTTCTCTTTACCCTTCTTTCTCTCTTTTTACCCTATCCCTTTGCTAAAGTCTGTTTTGCTTCTGACCACGACCATCTTTTATATGTCCTCCTTTTTATGAACTTCTCCTTTGTTTTTTTAATTCCCCTCCTACTTCCCTGTTGGGCAAGATAGTTTTCTATTACCTATTGTGTGTATGTGTATGTGTATGTATATTTCCCTCTAAATCAATTTAGATGTGAGTGAGGTTCAATCTTTGCCTCCCCCTCCACCCACCCCTATTTCCCTCTCCATTGCAAAAGTTCTTCTTTGTATGTCATTTTCTTTGTGAGATAATTTTTCCCATTCTCCATCTCCCTTCACGCTTTTCCCAGTATATCTCTCTTTCTTGTCTATTCGTTTATTTTTACATCATTCCAATATAATCATCTTATTTCCATACCTTCTTT
This sequence comes from Bettongia penicillata ogilbyi, assembly GCA_023548195.1. Classification (NCBI taxonomy): domain Eukaryota; kingdom Metazoa; phylum Chordata; class Mammalia; order Diprotodontia; family Potoroidae; genus Bettongia; species Bettongia penicillata. The sequence continues at coordinate 372,443 of JAJHZJ010000868.1, forward strand.
CATGTGTAGTCCTTCTAACTGATCTAATAATCATTTAGTTCTTAGGAGATACATATGTCATCTACTTATATAAAAAGATATGCAATTTAAATCTATTGAGTGTCCAATGCTAGCACAGGGGTATCCTGTAAAAATTTTCTGAGCATTTGTCAGGTCCCTTGTTATCTCTAGCTAGAGAGCTCCTCAAATTGCTTTTGCTTCTGTTATCATCATTTAGTCCCAGCTGGAATTTGAGCCAACCTCTTTTTTTACAAATCTCTTTTGCTGATCTTCTTTGTTACTTTAAGCTAGGAGAATTTCTCCCTCTCACCTTCTGTTGTCTTTGCCACTTGAGAATTTAATTTGAAGAACTATTTTAAATTTGTTTAGAGGGAATGTTGAGAGAGTTTGGCTGAGTGCTTCTTTACCATCTTGGCTCTGTTCTCCTAGTGATCCCCACAATGTATCTTTTAAAGGAATATTTACCAAACATCAAGAAAAGTTAGTGTTGATCACAAAAATATCAGCCTGACTTCATCTAGAATTGGCAGAATCCTTTCCCTTTTTGACAAGCTTAACGTTGGAAAATTATACAAGACAATTCACTTAAATTTGAAAAATTACCTTATATTATAATTGCAGGAAATATAAAAATGTAAGATTATTGTGCAGCTATGTTGTATAGATAATTGATGAATTGGTTGAATAACCAGGTTCATGACATATTCATTAATAACTTCATGTCAATTAGGAAGAAGTTTTTTTAACAAAATGGTTCAAGAAGCTGTACATTTTTTTTACAAGTGACTTGGATAAATCAATTAATATCCTCAAATTTACAACTGACATAAAGCTGGGAGAGATACAGAGAACACTAGATGGCAGAATCATGATTAAAAAATGTATAGATAGACTAAGAAAGGCCAAAATTAATAAAAAGAAATATGATGACACAAGTAAATTCTTACACTTAGGTTAAAATAAATCAATTTCATAGTGATAAGATGGAGGAGGAATGATGATGATGAGGTTCAGATTCTGGGAGCTTCCTTGAGCTCCCCTTGAATCTTCTCTTCCCATTTGTTCTGGCAGTCAGGAAGCCCAGGGGCTTTTCATTATCATTTCAGGTCTCTTGCACTCCCCACCCTTGATCCCATCAAAGCCCCATTCCCCAGGTTGCCATCCAGATCAAGATCTCTGGATTGCCCCACCTGCTTCCTGCCCAAACCCTCCATTGTAGGATATCTCCTGATAGCCTCCAGCTATTTCCAGCCTTTGACCCTCCTTGGACTTCTCCTCAAGACCCTTCCTAAATCCCTCCTCCCATCCCCCTGGACTACCAGACCACCACCACCACCACCCCAGATTCCTCCTATGCTCTTTTCTGTATTTAAGTTCCATCCTGCCTCCATGAAGGCGCTCAGATTGAATCCAGCTCAGACTCTGTCTAGCTGGGATTCTATCTGGCCCACTTGTGAATACAGGCGTTACAAATGCTTAGGCTCCTTAAGAGGCAACCCAATTTGGCAAACCTTAATAAACTTTGTTTTCTTTGGCTTTAAAGGCTTGAGTCGAATTCATTCGAGCAGGACCCGGACTGTCCGTATTTTGGGGTTCACCCATCACCATTACACCTCATTTATGATATAATAATTTATCTTAAAAAGATAATTTCCCTAGCCAAGATTCCTGTTAAATGGGTGAAATGATATCCAAATTTTACACAATATTTTATTTGGATCTTTCCTCTGTACTTTTTTCACTCTCCTTTTTATTTTTGCTACATTTTCATAGATGGTAGCTCAAAATTATTCATCCCTTAGAATGCTTTAAAACAGGAATAACATCCTGGATTAAAGAGGTGATAATTTCTTATTGTGCTCTGGTCTAGATGTGTTCATTTCTAGGAAACAGATTTTCAATAACATATTGGAAATATCCAGTACAGGGTAGTCAGGAGACTGAAAATCCTTGACATTTTTCTATATGAAGATCAGTTGAAGAAAATAGAGCTATCTAATCTATAAAGAATAAGAAATGTGAATGTAAATCAAATCATACTATTTGCTCTTTCTCTTGTTTGTTTTGCTTCTTCTCTTTTGTGATTCATTCCATTCATTATAATTCTTCTTTGCAACATGAGTAATGTGAAAATATGTTTAATATGAATGTATATATAGAGCTTATGTCAGATGGCATGCCATCTTGGGGAGGGGGGTAGGCAAAATGGGGGAGAAAAGTGGAACTCAAAATCTTGTGGAACTGAATATTGCAAACTAAAAGTAAATAAATAAATTTAAAAAACAAAATAAAAATGAAGAAATAGAGAGCAACAGGGAGAGAGAGAGAGAGAGAGAGAGAGAGAGAGAGAGAGAGAGAGAGAGAGAGAGAGAGAGAGAGAGAGAGAGAGAGAGAACGCTATCGGAAAGCCTGTGAAGGTTTAGTATTTAAAAGAGAAATTAGGTTAGTTCTACTTGGCTTCAGGGGGTAAATTTGACCAATATTTAGAAGCTGTAGACTGACAGGGGAAAATGCTTCACACTCTAAACTATCTGATAGTACAATCGGCTGGTTAAATATTCACTGGATCCCCTTATACTACAACTCTTCAAAGAAAAGCTATATTACCATTTGTAGGGGAGTTGAAAAGAGGATGACTGTTTTGGGCTAGATTGGGCTAGATGACCTTTCTTATCCTGTTTTCCTCTAAAATGTAATTATCTTGGTGGACCTATACTTTATAGAAGAAGAGGGAGTGGATTTTTCAAAGGTATTTAAACAGCATTTTTGAGAGATGCTTTCCAAAGCAACAAGAATACTGATCCCAATTCCAAGAGGCATTTACATTAAGTTTTTTTTTGTAAAGAGTTGGTCCCTAGCAACCATATGTATGGGTTTTTGCAACAAAATAAAAAACTCTCACATATTCTTTCCTTTGTCTTCTGAGAGTACTTGGCTGTTAATTAGCATGGATCTTTAATACAATAAAAGAAGTTAGAAATAGGTTAGGGAATATTGTAATTCCTTCTGAGACATGAATAAACAAATGAAAGGAGATTAAATGATGCCTGGCATAGAAAATACCTGCAGGATATTCCATTGTTTTCATTTGTATCATCATCGCCCAGGGCAACCTTGCTGATTCTTTCAAGAAAAGACCAGCATGGAGAATTATCCATTGTCATCCCGGACCAATTATTCTACTAGTAAAAACCTTAGAGCACTTCTTGGGTACGTGTTAATATAAGTTAATAATAAGTAATTAGTCGTGCATCCTAACAGAAACCAGGTTGAGATGTTGTGCAGCATCTAGACCCTGTGTCACAATTCTTACTTCTAAAAAGTTTTACATCTTAATTCCATGGACATAAATTATTTAATTTGGCTGTAATCTATATTTGAAAAAAGAAATGGTGGAAAAATATTTAATATTATATAAGAAAGTGGTCCATGAAATATGGTGAGATTCTCTAAGCATGCTAGTAATGAACTATTGTTTACATTGCAGTGGGCCAAATATTAAAGTTGAGGCAGTTTAAACCATCCCCATTTGGATATGACAAAGAAGAAACAGAAATATTTCTCTTTCTGGCTGTACTTGACTTATTAAAAGATAAAAACATCTCTGTGCCATATCAGAGTGAAGATAATATAGGGTCATATATAATCAAGATTTTTTTTTCCTGTTTTAAATGGTATGGTTAAGAAAAAAAAAAAAAACTACCCTGGTTGTAAAGAGAAAAGTTTCTCACCTTGGTTGAGCTACCTGACTGCATGACATTGGAAAGGTCTGGATCTTAGATTTCTAAAAGTGGGCTAGATATTATCTTGGATTTTTGACTCCTTTATTACCTTCCTTGACAACCTCCTTATGAAGATCCTCACCATCTATACCAGTGATTGTCAAGCTCTGCTCTGACAATCCAAACAATTCTCATTGATTAATACCTTTCTCAGAAGATTTTTTCATGTAGTCTCAACCCTGCTTTATTTCAGTCTCTCCTTTCCCTTCACTTCATCTCCTCCATAACTCTAAGGTCTCTTTTACAACCAACTCTGGCACAAGCACACTCCCTTCACCCCTCTACCAACTCCTACCACCTCCAGTTCTAAAACGATTAACCATGATCAAATTAACTCTGCTATCATTCCTGGATGTGTCAGTCTAATATTCTATGCCTGCTGCCACCATTTTTATTAATTTTTGTAATCAAAGTTCCACTTTCTAGCCACCACTCCCTCTGTATTATTTTCCCCATTAGAATGTAAGCAAGCTCCTCGAGGATAGATTATATTTGCTTTGCCTGGCACTTAGCACAATGTTACACAAAGTAAGCTTCTGAGAATATCTTCTCTTCATTTTTTGTTTATTAATTCACTCTTGCTATAACATTCTACGTTTGAAAGAATCTGATTCCTGAAATGAAATTATAATGAAAAAAAAGGGGAACGGTTTAATATGATTTAACCTAAGAATATTAACCATTTTTTAGAAAGATCATTACAGTGAACTGTGGGACAAGTAGAATCAAAGTTCTACCCCCAAAGGCTAGATTTCCCATTTTTTAGCTAATTATCCTTTCAGTGTATACTAGATATCGCAGGCATTTGTTGATACAAAGCTGGCCTTCAGTGGGGATGACCTAGGTTTAAGTACTGTCTGTGACACATGCTGGCTTTATAAACCTAGGCCAGTGGTGGAAACCTGTGGCCATGAGGCCATATTCTGTCTTCTAGGTCCTTGGCCGTGACCTATTGACTGAGTCTAGGTTTTACGGAACAAATCTTTTTATTAAGAGGACTTCTTCTTTGAGTTTTGAATTCAGTTAAAGGGCTGCACTTGAGGATCCAGAGGGCCACAAGTACCCTCAAGGCTACAGGTTTCCCATCCCTGGCCTAGGAAAATCATTGAACCTCCTAGTGCCCTAACAAAAGCTTTATGACTATACCTTCAGAGAAGATGCTAACTTACTTTGTTGGAGGGATTTTCCTCATCTAGGGTTCCTTATACCATTGAGATTAGTTTGCCAGTTCTTATCTCTTCCCCAATTCACAGTTATCTTGAGTTCTTTCTACTTACAAAAGAAGTAGAAGTGCTGGTATTGCCCTCTGCAGTTGTGTGTCCATGGGGCAAAGCTCTGCTACCTCTCCTTTAATTATAACTTTGGTTATCTAAATATAAGTGGTTTGTCTTTTCAATTTTGTAACAAACCCCAAGGAAAATACAGGAAAAGTACATATTTCTATTATGGCAGATGAGTAAAGGGGAATATATTGAGTAGAGAGGCTAAATATAAGGTGATATCTTTATATCAGCAAAACATGTTGTCTTGTTTCTATTGTTTAGTCTATTATACTTTATCCCAACTGGATGAAAATGTAGCAAGATCATAATATTTTAAATTCCAGTATATCCTCTAAGTGTAGGCAAAATGCTGGGAACTATTTTTTTATTTTTTCATCTGTAAATGGATAATTCTGCATACTACCTCCCATCTAAGCAAGTAAGAGAGTATTCACATCTACACATTGTCTCATTTTTTCACTCAAAAACATTCTCATCACTTTTATCATATGAACAAATATTCACTGGGAATATAAGTAAAGGAGACATTTCTTTTCATTTATTATTGAATTAAAGACTGACAATGGATCATTTTAAAAATAACTGTTTTGTTGCCAATGTGGGAAGTAAAAAATAGGCACAAAGAGAAGTAGAAACACAAAATCTTCATTAAAATAAGATATTGGGTTTTAACAAGTCAGTCCATCACTTATTTCTTCAGAGCCTACTGATCTCAGAGTTCTCATTAAAAGTTTTTTAACCAAATGGCTTAGTAAGGTATTAGAAGGTAAATCTAACAATTTCTGTTAGCCTCAGTTCACAGTTCTCATCCTCTTCTCCCCCAAATAAAAGAGTACAAGACATTAAAGAAAAAAAAACTAAACTAAAAGAAGTCTTTAACTTTTGCTTCTCATACAATAGGATGCAAAATGTTTGGACTGCTCATTTGTGCATTTTTGTTTCTCTGAAATGACTATAAATAAGCTTTCTGCTTATTCAATTCACCCAGGTAAGTTTAAGATTAAGGCATCAAGGGTAAAAAAGACTACAAATACTCAGAAATGAATGTGGATACATGAAATCATACTTTCTGAGGTTTATGATTGGAATGTAATTTGGAAATTGACCTCTTTTTCACTAGGATCTATCAACACGTTTTTCAGGACAAAAAAATGGAATTTTTTTTTTATCACAGTGACTTGTCCTTACTGTTTTCCTTAAAGAAATATTGCAGCTATATCAAAAACATTAAGAGAAATTATGCTATATATAGATTACATAAAAAGTGCCTGAAGGACATCTTGTTATTTTTCTATATTCTGTGGCTATAAGAAATACTGTTCAAAATTATTTTGAATGCCAAGAAGGTTAAATATTTACCCTTTACAGTAATTCTTTTACTCTTTAACTTTCCCCCCTTACTTTAGTTTTCTTTCCCTTTCATCATAATCTCCAAATGTATTTTATGTCTTCTGATATTAATTAATTCTTTTTTGAAGCATAATTAGAACAGAGATGGAATTCAAACAGATGCTGTGGTATTTTAAATGAGAAAAAATTATATGGCTTTTACTAAAAAAGAATTAAGTTGCAATTATCCTGATGTTTAATTGGTCTGAAATATTAGCATATGGTCCTAGAATTCTACATTATGGCAAAATGTAGGTTATTGAAACCTGCCCATTACTGAGGCTCCACAAATGACTGAGAATGGTTAAAATAGATGGAACAGGTGAGGCTCACCAGCTGCACACTGAAAATATCTAATTGTTTCATTTTTTTCCCATAGAAATGAAATAAGCTCCATATAATTAAGATTTAAGGGTTTTGGTTACATAAATCTGAGAATGGAAAGTATAATTGAACAACTTTGTTCTTGAACAGGTATGGCAGAGATGGAGAGAGAGAGACAAAGAGAGAGAGAGAGAGAGAGAGACAGAGACAGAGACAGAGACAGAGACAGAGAGACAGAGACAAAAAGAGAGCCAGAGAGCCAGAGAGAGAGAGAGAGAGAGAGAGAGAGAGAGAGAGAGAGAGAGAGAGAGAGAGAGAGAGATGGAGAGAAAGACAGAGAGAGAGACAGAAAGAGAGCCAGAGAGAGCCAGAGAAAAACACACAGAGACAGAGACACAAAGAGAGAGAGGTGAGATAGAAGGAGGGAGAGAGGGAGAGAGAGAGAGAGAGAGAGAGAGAGAGAGAGAGAGAGAGAGAGAGAGAGGAAACTAGCAGGAAGAAAAGATTTGAAGTTCTGCCTTTAACATATAGTAACTGGTGAGTAAGATAAGCCATTTATATTCTGCATACCAACAGTCAACGCTTTGAGATAACAAAAAAGTTGGCTATCTTATTTAGAGGGAATTCTCATGCCAGGAAAGGTCCTAAACTGATGAAATGACAGGGACTTGCACACAGTCATGGAGAAGGATGAGAATCTGGATAGTTTTGACTCCAGGCTCAATTGACATCTAAGATCTCTAGTGGGTCTAATACCTTTAGCACATGGGATCTGATGGAAGGGTGTCTTAGTCACAAGGTAAAGAATGAAGATTGGTACAATATTGTATGATAAGTCCATTATTTGGGAATGTTTCAAATATCAATTGGCTTTCACTGTGGTGGCTTTCACAAATCAGATCTCACTATAATTGCACTGTTTTCTGAAGTTCAATACTAAGCCATCACTTTTTCTTAACTTGTTGGGGAAAAGACATCAGATAGATATTAGGGCTATAGTGAGATGCAGTGCATTTCACAGCTCAACTCCATTTTCCACTTTTCTTTGACATTTCTAGTCTTGTGTTAAGAGCCTCAATCTAACACCCAGAAAATTCCAGTGAAATGGACTGAGGAGACCTTGCTATGATTTCCAAGTAAATCTTTAAATGGGAAAGAGATAGGACTCTATTGTCAACATATTATGATATATTTAACTGTCATCTTTTAACACAGCAATGATGTTGTTAAAAAAAAAACCAAAAAACCTCTTAACTACAGAAAAAGTACCCCACATTAAGCATAGTTTGCAGAAAGAAATACTGAAAATAGTGAGAGGCAGCATGACGAGAGGCAGCATGACTCCATGGAGGGGTGGAGGAAGGAGACAAAACATGCATTTGTTTTGGATTTTAAAGATCTGCATTCAAACATAGCCTCTATCTTCAACTAATTGTATGATTTTGGGCAACTCACTAATCCTCATAAAATTTGAATTTTCTCACATATGAAATGAGTGTGTTAAAGTGGATGGCCCCTGAGATTTCTTCAAGTTCTAAATTGATGTTCTAATAAAAAAAATGGCAAAAAAATGTATCAGCAGTTAACCCTGACCAATGTCCATTTCTATTCATTTCAACTCACTAACTTAGTTAGTAAATGACAATGTTAGCACTAAAGGGGAATGAAGAAATAAATGATACATGGTCTACCTCTATAGGAAGATCTAAAGTGTTTCAATAGGACACCTGTGGCTAAAGACTTCACAAAGAGGTCACTACAATCTACCAGTACTTGAAGGCAATAAAACATCTCCAGAAATTAAGCATATTTCATGGATTAACTATGGATCAAATCTGAGTTTCCTTCCTACCATTATCAGTTGCTTACTGTATACTTCAAACTCAATGTCGCAGAGACATTTTAAACTTAACACATCAAAAAGTGAAATTAATATCCTCACCCTCTAACCTCTGTCCTCTTCCAACCACTATTTTCTGTCAAAGACACCCCAGTCTTTCCATTCTCCCAGATTCACAATCCTGGCATTTTTCTGAATTCCTCACTCTTCCTCTTCCCATATATACAATACATTTTCAAACACTGATATTGCGACTTTTATGCCTTTCTTTTTTTTTTTATTTATTTAGCTTTTTACATTCATTTTCACAAATTTTTGGGTTCCAAATTTTCTCCCCTTTTCTCTCCTCCCCCCACCCCAATACCTCAAGCAATCTAATTTTCCCTATCTCCAATCTGTCCTCTCTTCTGTCATCCCTCCCTTCCCTTGTCTCTATCTTCTCTTTTCTCCTGTAGGGCCAGATGACTTTCTATTCCTCATTAACTGTATGTCTTCTTTCCTAGTTGCAACAACAATACTAAACAATTGTTCCTAAAACTTTGAGTTCCAAATTCTCCCCATCCCTCCCTCCCCACCCATTCCCTTTGGTAGGGCAGGCAATTCATTATAGGCCATATCTGTGTAGCTTTGCAAATGACCTTCCTGATAGTCGTGTTGTGTAAGACTAACTGAATTGCCATCCCTCCTAACCTGCCCCTCATTGTTTCTCTTCTGTCCTTTGATCCTGTCCCTCCCCAAGTGTTGACTTTCAATTACTCCCTCCTCCCTTTGCCCTCCCTTCCATAATCCCCCCCAATATCTCCTTCTCCCCCGCTTTCTTATACTGTAAGATAGGTTTTCATACCAAAATGAGTGTGCATTTCACTCCTTCGTTTAGTCAAATGTGATGAGGGTAAACTTTTGTTTGTTTGTTTTTTGTTTTTTTTTTTTCCTCAGGTCTCCTCTTTTTCCCTCCACTAAAAACATCTCCTACTTGCCTCTTAAATGACATATAGTTAGCCCCTTCCATTTCCCCCTCTTTCCTCTCACTACATTTCTCTCTCACCATTTACCTTAATTTCTTTTAAGGTATGGTCCCATCCTATTCAGTTCAATCTGTGCTCTCTGTCTCTGCATGTGAATGCATGTGTGTATGTGTGTGCATACGTGTACATGTGTATGTGTGGTCCCACCAACCACCCAGATACTGAAAAGTTTTAAGAGTTAGAAATATTGTCCTTCCCTGTATGAATGCAAACAGTTCATTTCTGGTAAGTCCCTTAATACTTCTCCTTGCTGTTTACTTTTGCATGCTTCCTCTCATTCTTGTGTTTGAAAGTCAAATTTTCTTTTCAGCTCTGGTCTTTTCATTAAGAATGATTGAAAGTCCTCTGTTTCATTGAAAGACCACATTTTCCCCTGAAGTATTACACTCAGTCTAGCTGGGTAGGTGATTCTTGGTTTCAGTCCTAGTTCCTTTGCCTTCTGGAATATCCTATTCCACGCCCTTCGATCCCTTAATGTAGAAGCTGCTAGATCTTGGGTTATCCTGATTGTATTTCCACAGTACTGGAATTGTTTCTTTCTAGCTGCTTGCAAGATTTTTTCCTTGAGCTGGGAGTTCTGGAATTTGGCCACAATGTTCCTAGGAGTTTCTCTTTTTGGATCTCTTTCAGGTGGTGATCGATGGATTCTTTCAATGCTTATTTTGCCCTCTGGTCCTAGAATGTCAGGGCAGTTTTTCCTTGATAATTTCATGCAAGACGATGTCTAGGCTCTTTTTTTTGATCATGGCTTTCAGGTAGTCCCATAATTTTTAAGTTGTCTCTCCTTGATCTATTTTCCAGGTCAGTTGTTTTTCCCATGGGATATTTCACATTCTCTTCCATTTTATCATTCTTTTGGTTTTGTTTGGTGATTTCTTGGTTTCTCATAAAGTCATTAGACTCCATCTGTTCCATTCTAATTTTGAGAGAACTATTAAATTCAGTGAACTTTTGAGCCTCTTTTTCCATTTGGCTCATTCTGCTTTTGAATGCATTCTTCTCCTCATTGGCTTTTTGAACCTCTCTTGCCAATTGAGTGAGCCTATTTTTCAAGGTGTTAATTTCCTCAGCATTTTTTTGGGTCTCCTTTACCAAGATATTGACCTTTTTTTCATACTCTTCTTGCATCTTTGTCATTTCTCTTCCCAGTCTTTCCTCCACCTGTCTAACTTGCTTTTCAAAATCCTTTTTAAGCTCTTCCAAGGCCTGAGCCCACCCAACACCCCCCTGGGGTGTCTGGGGTACTGAGGCCCCGCCCTCCACATCTTTCCCTGATGGGAAAAATACGTTCTCGTCCTCCCCATCAGATCCGAAGGTCGGGATCATTTGCATTTGTTGGAAAAAACTCTCTAAAGTCTTATTTTTCTTCCCCTTTCTAGGCATTTTCCCAGCCAGTTACTTGACTTCTGAGATTCCTTTCCACCCCCGCCTGGATCCGCCCAGCTAGTGCTTGGCCTCTGAGATTCAAATGCGCTTTCCCGCGGCAAGCTTTAGTTCTGGCGCAGGCGTGGGGACAGGGCCGCCTTCTAAGCTTGGGCCCTCAGGGGCTTTCTGCAGAGACTTTCAGGAACGGAGCGGGTGGGGGCGGGGTGGGGGACCCCGCCTGCTGTGCTCAGCTCCCTTGGGGGTTTTATTCAGAGGCGTTCAGCAGTAGAGCAGGGTGGGGGCAGGGCCGTCTCCCCGGCTCAGCTCCCTCGGGTTGGAAAGACCTTCAGTATTGAAGATCCTACCTGCTGCTGGGGGATTCCTGAGTCCCGGGCCGTTTGCCGCCTCAGCCGCCCGCCCACGCCTCTGCCTCCGCCGCTTCCTGCCCCCGTCTCTGCCGCCGCCGCTTCCTCCCGAGGGGGCCCGAGTCACGGAGATGCTCCGCTCCCCTCCCCTATCGCAGCCTTCTTTCTTACTGACCTGTAGCTTCTGTGGGCAGAGGGACTTTCCCGGCTGCTGGAGCTTCCCCCGGAGCTTCCCTCTCTGAAGTCTGCTCGGGTCAGCTTCTCTGGGGCCGCGGCCAGGGGTCGGGGTGGGGTCCGCTTTCCGGGGTGCGATGGACCCCGGGGACGGCTCTCCAGGGTTCAGTGGAACGGAAATCTCTTCCCCTATGTTTATGCACCCCCTGCAGAGATTCAGAATTTATGGGGATCTCCTTTTACCTCAATTCCATGGGTTGTGGGCTTGGAGCTCGTAAATGTGCGTCCTTCTACTCCGCCATCTTGGCTCCGCCCCCGACTTTTATGCCTTTCATAACTAATCCCTCCTCTCCCTCACAGAGGTACCACCTTAGCCCAAGTCCTTATCATCCCTAGTCTAGATTGTCTCAACAGGGTCTTAATTGATTTCTGTGATTTAAGTCACTCCCTGCTCCAATCCCTTTTACACAATGCTGTCAAAGGTATATTTTCTAAACACATCACATTATGTCAATATTCTCAGTCCATGAGTGGTTTCCTATCATCTCTAGACTAAAATACAGCCTTCTCTGTGTAGCATTAAAAACTCTTCACAATCTGGCCCCAGTCTATCTTTCCAGCCTCATTAGATACTTCTCCTTTAAGAACTGTTTTCCACCCATAATGGACTTTTCTCATCTCCTCAAACAATAACTTATTTCCATTTTTTATGCTTCTGCACTGTCAATCTCCCATGCCTGTGGATTCAATAGTGACAAATAATGAAGTTTATGGACCTTAGGGTTTACTTAGGGAGAAGACATGTATACAAAAGGTGCTGAACCTGTAGTTAGGAAAACCTGAGTTCAAATCCTGCCTGAGATTAATATACTACCTCACTTACTAGCTGTGTGAACTTAAGCATTTCATTTTATCTCTGTCTGCCTCAGTTTTCTCATCTATAAAATATGGAAAATAACAGCACCTACTGACCAGGGTTGTTATGATGATAAATTGAAATATTTATAAAAATACTTTGCAGGCCTTAAATATAAATCCGAGTTACTATCATCTTCATCATCATTGTCATCACTATATGAAGGCAACAAAGAGATCCAGGCAAAGTAATTAAGAAATCTTTGAGGAAAGAAAGACAATTTTCAGTTGGACATGTGTGAGAGAATACAGGAAATTTTAGGATCAAAGTGGCCACTGAGCTAATGATGGCATTTTTCTTGAGGCCTCTTTTCATTTCTAGTTCTGGGAACAGTAATAAAGTAAGTGGGACCATCTAAGGAATTTGAAGTTCAATCAGTCTCCCTACAGGGAACAAAAAACCCCTCTTCCAATTAAAGTCTAAGTTCCTTGAGGGTGGGGCAAAATTTTTTTTGTTTGGTATCTGTATTCCTAACACTAGCACTTAGTATAACACTTTGCCACATAATTAATTAGTAATTTATTCATTCATGGCACCTGGTCGGCCAATACTAATTTCTTGAAACAGCTGGATAGGGTAAAATGAATTTATGGGGAAAAATAGACAATTAGTCCAGTTATACTGAAGCATAGAATAGATGAATCTAATTTAATTGCATAAACACCCCCCTCCAAAATAGACCCTTTCCATAAGAGGTTTCATTCTAATTGAAGAGAAATAGAGTGAAATAAGACTGGAAAGGTATTAGTTGGGACAATATTTCTGAGAGTCTTAAATGATAGGCTAAATATCTTTAATGGGCAAGAAGGAAGCAAATGAGAAGAGGAGTAATACAGTCAGATTTCTTCATTAGAAAAATTAATGTGTTGGAAATACGAAGAGATTGGAGGAGTTGGCCAAAGATGTTTGCCTGATGTTGGGTCACACTGAGAGTCTAAAATCTTCTGTATTCCATAGTTAAAATTGATAATTTAAGGACGTGTAGATTTAGAACCACAATCTTTGAAAGAAGTACAATGACTTTAACCTAAATCTAGTTCTCCACATTGCCTGTCATCTTAAGAGCTCAGCTCAGTCACCTGAGTGTTGTATTCCAATCACTGATTGACAAAAGGCTTGGTTTCCCAGAAACAGCTGCCTAAGAAGCATTTATCTCCTTCTAGAGCTTACGACTAAAATTCAACTGCATACAAATTCATAATATGAGCTCTTTGGGAGAAGGGACTGTACTTTACCTGTATTTGTATCCACAGCTCTTTTAAACGTTTATAACCAGAATGACTGACTCATATAAAGGACCAGTTTAATATATTCCTTATGTTTTGTCTGGAGGAGCTCCATTAGGGCACAAGGCAAAGTCCTGTACCAGCTTCCTGGTTATAACTTTGCATGGAGTCCGTATTTGTAACAACCTTTCCCAACAGATCAGGAAAGGATAATAGTTTTAGTCATCAGCACAAATGTTGAAAGCTTCCAGACTAATTTAATACAGATCTAGAGTAATCATTTTTTGATACAGAATATGACATAAAATTTCAGTTAATTAATATTTGAGAGTTTGTTCAGGAATCTCTACTTCTGTTTGCTTTCTTCATTGTTTCAGTTTATCAAACAATGCTTATTAAACTTTGCTGATTATATAGGATGGGCACACAAGCTCTAGCCAAGTCACTGGACATATTCATTCTTCTGGTGTGCCAAAGTGTCTTTTTGGATATCCAAAGAAAGAGTACTGCTAATGCATGACAGAAGTTCACTAACATATCCTTGATTCAAGGTGATGCTTTTAGTTACAAGCTATTTTTCTTCTCAAATTACCACATGCACAGCTACCTATTTACATGTTTTATGGTACCCCACTAGAAAAGGTCAGTAAGGCTACAGATAATGATATGTAATATACATATATACTTGTGTGTGTATGTTTATGTACTGGTATATGCCTATATATCTGTATTTATATCAATCTATCCTTATATAGGAGTATATGACAACCAATTTTTTAAACATGTATATTTAATACACTTTAAAATTTAATCTGCATTTCTCCATCTTTCCTTTAGTCAAGAAATCAACAAAACAATAAACCATGCCCAAATTTATAGTGTGTGATGACTTTTCAATCTAAATTCTCACACATAAAATGTAACCGCTGTTTCCTTATAAGCCAATTTGAGTTGGTTCCAACACACCCCTGTTATTGCTTTACTTTTGTAACCTCAGGAGCTAGCATAGTACCTTGTAAATAGAGGGTGCTTAATAACTGCTGATTGGTTGGAATTAGATTGTCTCCTTTAAGTACAATAAAAAGGATGTAAGAGAGAATTCCCTATACATGAGACATGATAGTGCCTTCCTAGCACCCTCAAGGGATATTAGAATTTCATCTCCTCCCTTTCTCTCCCCCATGGTAAGTATATGAGCAGAAGAAAGGGGGAAGGAGGTAAGGATGGAAACAAATCTTCCAGATGACTGGGGAAAAGACTAGTTTAAGCTATGCTCTATAACGGCACATCATTAGTGTTCACAAGTCTTAAGCAATGTCAAGCAAGTTCCTGGGACCAAAAGTGAATAAAATATAGGAATTTTTCATTTTGATTTTTGTTACATAAAAAATAATTTGGTCTAAGATTCTTGACAGAATGGTGGTGATTTCATTAAAAATACATATCATAGCCTAGGAATGTCTAGATCAGTGTAACAACCAAGACTGAAGTTTTCAAAGAGAAAACATTGCTACATTAGGTTATTTTCTTTTGAATCTTTTTGGTACATAAGTAAATTTGTGTTTATATCTAGCAAGAGCATATGCATATATACAAATAAAAATTCTATGCATTTTCCTAGACTTTAACTATTTCTAATGTTTTTAACTTTTATCTTTAGCTACTGTTGAGGCAGAATGTAGTGACATCAAAGCTACCTTTTCCATTTCTATGACACTATAATATCCCTTATTATTTGAAGAGATATGACATGCAGTTTTCTGATTATTTCTGTATTTTTTAACATTGCGAAATGTTGATTTGAGTAAATCAGTCCTCTAAGAGGGAGAAATCAGTGGGTGTCATGACTCAACAACCAATTCAGAATAGAACAGCAGAATAAAGAGTTGAACTAAGAAGATGGAGTTCATCATTCAGGGTCCCAAGTGCCTATTTTCTCAGCTCCGCCAAAATGTAGTAGGAGCCAGAAATTTCCAAGGTCCATCAAGTTTTATAGAAATATAGCTGAGTATGATATTGCATAATGTTAGGATCCTATTAGAATATAAACTTTGTGTCTCATATGAGTTTTAAATCCCTACTGTGTAAAGATAATTTTGATACTCCTACTCAATTTAATCAGTATTTACTCAGTTCATTGTGATTTAATGGGTATCAGTGATTGTTTTAGTAAATTAAGCAGAATAGGTTTAAGGTTGAATTAGTTATCTTAATGCTATTAGAATGAGAGTTACAATTAATTTGTCATGTATTGATGATTATATTAGTTGCACTGAATTTATCAGATAGAGTCATAGTGTATTAGTTTGGCCTATTACAAAGATTTATTAATACAACCCCCTACTTCTAAGTGTACTCTTCTTGAAATAATTCCTTTAAGCCTCTGCAACACTCCTTCACTCCTACAAATTTCTACCATCACTCTGAAGTGACCTTTGCTTTGGTACCACAACTTCCTTGGTCCCCTTAGGATACTGTTGGTCAAATATGAATGTTTGGTGCCCTGCAGAAGGGCCAAGATCTTTCTTGGAGGCCTTGAGATGTTGTACATAGGGTCTTATGATTTTTGGAAAGCCCCTAAGATGACCTGAAATTGATGGCTTGTAGTTAATTGCCTATAGCTGATGACCTATGAAAAGTTTGTTGACAAAGTGGTTGTGATTGATGGCCATTGTTCTTGGCTAATCATGGGAATTCCTTTACTTCTGAAGGTTAGATAATCTTAGGAGATTCCACATTTCTAAAGGAAATTTCAAAGAACTAGGGGACCTCCCAGCAATTTTTCAGGGTCTATAAGATCCCTCAGTCCTATTGCATCAGGTTCCTTGACCATGAGAAAAGTCTTGGATGCAATTGTTTAGGGACCACCAGTCCCCGTAATAAATTCATTTAATATGCTCAGAGTTCTATCTCAGTGACATTTGTTACAAAATGGAATTTTGTGGTCCATATTTCCTATGTAACAGTGCCATGAAGATGTCTAACACTGGAAAATTTACTTGTGCTAATTTTGGCCTTAAAATTAACATCAAGAAAACACAGGTGTTCCATCAGCCACCCACCATCCATATGTGGAATAATCAGAGCAAATAGAAAAGTTTTGAATGCTATGGATAAAATCACTAATCTTGGTAGCGTACTTTCCCTGGATGTACACACTGATAATGAGGCTGAAGCATTCATTGTCAGAGGTAGCTGGAGGCTCCAAAAGAAAGTAGAGGAAAGAAGAGGTATTAGACTGACTACCAAACTGAAGGTCTACAAAGCCATTGTGCTGACTTCATTGTTGTATGCCTATTAAACCTGGACAGCATACCAGCACCATGCCAAGGAACTGAATTGCTCCCATTGGAATTGTCTTAGGAAGATTCTGAAGGTCATCTGGCAGGTCCTTTCTCTACCTAAACTGCCAAGCATTCAAATTCTTCTTCGGAGAGGGCAACTCTGATGGATCAGTCACATTGTTTGAATGCAAAATATATCCTTACCAAAAAGAACTCCCATAGAGTAAGTGTTCACATGGTCATCAGAAGAAAAAAAAAACAGGAGGATACTCTCAAAGTCTCTCTTAAAATTTTTGGAATTGATTTCATGACATAGGAGACACCGTCCACTCAGCATGGCATGCCCGCATCAGAGAAGGTGCTGTGCTCCATGAGCAAAGCAGAATTAAAACAGTTCAAAGGAAACACAAGATACACAAATTCAGAGAATCCACCCCAAATGCTCACACAGACTATTTTTGCCTGATGTATAATGGGGCATTCCAAGCTCATTTTGGTCTGATCAGCCACAGTTGGACATACCAAAACTTGATGCTAGCATAGTGATGTCATTTTGGTCCTCTTTGAGCATGAAGGACAACAACCAATGAACCCAGCATTGGAGTCACTGTCATGAAGGATTTGATGAACATCACTGAATCTGAATTTCAAATTCAACACTTTATTTACCACCTCTCTGCTTTTGTATTGGCTATCCTCCCTTGCATGGGTATACTTTCTCCTCATCACTATCTCTCGGTATTTCTTTCAAGACACTTCAAGCATCATATTACACATAAAATCTTTTCTAATTCTTCCATCCAATAGATCTTCTCTGATTTCCCTTGCAGGGAAAAATTCTTATTCCTGATTTATATATAATTTGGATGTATTCATATGGATTCATGTTGTCTTCCCCATTAAACTGTAAGTTCCTTGAGAGAGGGACTTTAAAAAAATTCCCTTCTCTAGCCATAACCACAATCTCAAAACATATTAGGCACTTAGTAAGTGCTTGTTGATTAACTGATTCAGTCTACAAGATCCTTCTTCAGTATTTATATTCCCAAATTTGTGTCCTGGCATCAAAGAAGGATTAGGCACAATAGCCATCAGAATACAATATTCCCTCAGAAATATGAGCATGTCTTCTGAAAATCCTAATTCTTGTCTTCCCCAGAAATAATCCAATCCATGGCTACACATAATGCAAGGAATACAGGAGCAAAAACAAGACTACAAACTCCAGAATACTCACAAGTGAGCCAACACAAGCTTCTTGGAGGCCTTCCCATTCTGTTGCTTTCATAGAAAACTTTATATCTTGCATTAATATTTGTAAGGTAAATTTTACAATGGGAACACCAGTACCAATGTCTATTGACAAGTCCCAGCTGAGCTCCTCTTCCCTTGAATACATTGTAAATATTAAGATTCTGATTTTCATATCTTGTGCCAGTCCCTCTCAAACTTTCTCACTAATTATTGTGGAGGAGCCCACCAATACAAGTAAATGGTAAGTTCTTTATATGTATCAATTGAATTGAATAACCTAAAGATTGGGTGAGGGGGAAAAAGCATCTATTCTCTGAACTATGGGACCTGAATTAAAGAGAAGAACAAAAGAAAAGGAAAAGAACTACACTCTTCCCCTGAAGTTAAACTGATGTGATCCTTTTGTATATACATTCCCCCAAATTTTCTCTTTAAGGGTTCCAGACAACTGATTGTTAATAATAATTTCAGGGGGTAGAGCCAAGACAGTGGAGTAATGGCACAGACTTTCTAGAGTGCTGTCCCTAAGTCCAGCCAAATATCTATAAAAAAATGACTGTAAACAAATTCTGGAGTTGCAAAACCCACAAAATGATGCAGCGAATCAAATCTCCAGCCCAAGACAGCCTGGAAGGTTGCCAAGAAGTGCCTATTTTACCACAGTGGGGGCAGTCTAGCATGGGCCATGCTGGCACAAACAGGACCTGAGTAGGCCTTAGAGGGACTGAATCTCAGACACTCGTAGTGGTTTCCAAACTTCACTACCCTAAAACACTGAGGACAAATTGGAAGGTCAGTGGAAAATGCCTGTGGGACCAGCATGGGAGAGTAGAGTGGTCTAGCTGTAGCAGTGGAGTAGAAAGGGGGCAGAGGAACCTACAGCAGTCACAGCAGCAGCAGTGACTTTTTCTGGAGCTCTTGGCCCACAGAAAATGGAGGAACTGAGTGATTAAAAAACATCTGCCACCCCCACTAGAAGCAGAAATCTACCTTGACAAAGTACTCATAAGTCAAGTAAATGCCTGGGAAAATGAGCAAAAACTAGAAAAATAATCAGACTATAGAATCCTACTTTGGTGACAAGGAAGACCAAAACATGTGAACAGAAGACAACAAAGTCAAAGTTCCTCCATCCAAAGTCTCTGAGAAAAATATGAATTGGTCTTAGGCCATGGAAGAGCTCAAAAAGGATTTTGAAAACCAAGAGAAGCAGAGCAAAAATTGGGAAGAGAAATGAGAGTGATATGAGAACTTATGAAAAATGAATCAACTACTAGTTAAAGGAGACCCTCAAAAATGCTGAAGAAAATAAAACTGTAAAAAATACAATAATGTAAATGACAAAAGAGATTCAAAAAGCCAATAAAGAAAATAATAGCCTAAAAGTTGAATTGGGCAGATGGAAAAGGAGGTCCAAAAGCTCACTGAAGAACATAAATATTTATAGATTAAAATGGAGCACATGGAAGCCAATGACTATGAAAAATCAAGAAATTATAAAACAAAACCAAAGGAATAAAAAAAATAGCAGACAATATGAAATATCACATTGGGAAAATAACTGACCTGGAAAATAGATCCAGAAAAGACAATTTAAAACTTATGGAGCTGCCTGAAAGCTATGATTAAAAAAGAGCCTAGATATCATCTTTCAAGAAATTATCAAAAAAATCTGCCCTGATATTTTAGAACCAGGTGGTCAAAAAAATATTAAAAGAATCTACCAATCACCTCCTGAAAGTAATCTCAAAAGGAAAACTCCTAGGAATATTGTAGCCACATTCCAAGTTCCCAAGTCAAGGAGAAAATATCACAAGCAGTCAGAAAGAAACAATTTGAGTATTGTAGAAATATAATCAAGATAACAGATCTAGCAGCTTCCACATTAAAGGACTGCAGGGCTTGGAACATGATATTCCCTAAGTCAAAGAAACTAGGATTAAAACCAAGAATCATCTACCCATCAAAAGCAAGCATAATCATTCAGAGGAAGAAATGGAAATTCAATGACATAGAGGATTTTCAAGCATTCTTGATGAAAAGACCAGAGCTGAATAGTAAATTTGACTTTCAAACACAAGAATCAAGAGAAGCATGAAAAGGTAAAGAGGAAAGAGAAATCATAAGGGACTTATTAAAGCTAAACTATTTACATTCTTATATGGAAAGATAATATTTGTAATTCTTGAGACTTTTCTCAGTATTTTGATAGGTGGAGGGATTGTATCCATATAGACCGAGGGCACAGGGTGAGTTGAATAGGAAGGGAAGATATCTAAAAAAATAAAATTGAAGAATATATTGGGAGGAGAAAGGGAGAAATAAAATTGGGCAAATTATCTCTCACATAAGGGGCAAGAAAAAGCTTTTTCAGTGGAAGGGAAGAGGTAGGTAAGAGGGAAAATGCAAACCTTACTCTCATCACATTTGGCTTAAGGAGAGAATAACATGAATACTCAATTTACTATGAAAATCTATCTTACACTACAGGAAAGTAGGGAAGAAGGGGAAAAGTGTGGAAGGGATGATAGAAGAAGGAAGGGCAAATGGGAGGGAGGTAATTAGAAGTAACCACTTTTGTGGAGGGATAGGGTCAAAAGAGATAATAGAATAAATGGGGTACAGGATAGGATGGAGGGAAATAAAGTTAATCTTCCTCAACATGACTTTACGGAAGTCTTTTGCATAACTACATATGTATAGCATATATTAAATCGCTTGCCTTTTCAGTAGAGATGGGTGGGGAAAGAGGAAGGGAGACAAGTTAGAACTCAAAGTTTTAAAAATGAATGTTAAAAATTGTTTTTACATGCAAGTGGGAAATAAAATATTTAGGCAATGGTGCATAGAAATCTATCTTGCCCTGCAAGAAAATAGAGGGGATAGGTATAAGAGAAGGGAGGGGTGTGATAGAAGGGAGGGCAGATTGTGGGAAAGGTTAATCAGAATGCACACTTGGGGTGGTCAGAAGGGAGAAATGGGGAGAAAATTTGGAACTCAAAATCTTGTGGAAATGAATGTTGAAAACTAAAAATAAATAAATTTTAAAAAATAATTTCAAAATTCAGAAACAGATGTGAAGAATGCAAATTTCAATATATACATTAGTCACTTTATTTGCTGAATCTGCTCAAAGAATATCAGCCTAGCATATGAATTTAGGTTTCAAAAAGTTAGATGTAAAAGTTGCTATGAAAGCAAAACGGGTAGGAGATATAATACCATACAAAAATGTTTATAGAATAGTTTTGCATAATCTTGTGTTAAATTAACATTTGTCCTTCTCTCCAGGCATAGTCAAAATGCCAAGTCTAACTGTGATTGCCCAGGGAAGTTCTTAAAAACTCATGTTGCTGCAGCATTAAATAAATAATTTATTGCTAAAATACAATGGACAAAATTTCTCACTATGATATGGGAGGCAGCAGCAAGTATAACTACAACAAAATATTCCAAAGAAAAAGAAAAGCAAGAAAGCAAAATGACTGTCTTATGGGGCTTTACAAACAGCTGAGGAAGTAAGGAAAGTAAAATGTAAAGGGAAAAAATAAACATATAACCAACTTAATGCAAAATTCCATAAAATTGCAAGTAGAGATAAAAAGAATAAAAGAAAACCATAGAAAAGGAAGACAAGAGATGCCCTAAAAAATAGAACTATCACAGAAACATTTAATGCAAAAATGGTCATGATAAAAAACAAAAAATGGTAAGGATTTAACAGAAGTAGAGGAGATTAAGAAAGGTTTTCAAGAATAGAGAGAAGTATACTAGAAAGATCTTAACATCACTGATTACCCTGATGGTGTATTTACTTATCTAAAGTCAGATATCCCAGAGAAGTCAAGAGGACCTTAGGAAACATTGATAGCATTAAGATTAGTGGAAGTGATGGACTTGAGGCTGAACTATTTAAAATCTTGAAAGATTATGCTGTTAAAGTGTTATATTTAATATGCCAGCAAATTTGGAAAACACAACAGCGGCCCCTGGACTGGAAAAGTTAAATTTACGTCCCAGTTCTAAAGAAGAAAAATGCCAAGAAATGTTCATATTATTGAACAAATGCACTCATTTCACAAACCAACAAGGTATTCTTAAGATTATGCAAGCTAGGCTTCAGCAATATGTAAACCAAGAATTACCAGAAGAACAGGCTAGTTTTTGAAGAGGTGGAAGAAGCAGAGATCAAATTGCCAACATTTTCTGCAGTATGAAGAAAGCAAGGGTGTTCCAGGAAAAAAAAAATCTTCTGCTTTGTTGACTACACTAAAGTTTTTGATTGTGTGGATCATAAAAAAAATGTGGCATCTCCTCAAAGAGATGGAGTACCAAATCATCTTACTTGCCTCCCGAGGAACCTGTGTGTGAATAAAGAAGCAGCAGAAGTAAACAAGGAACAACTGATTGATTTAAAATAGGAAAAGGAGTATTACAAAGTGGCTCTATTTATTTAATTTATATGCAGAGTACATCATGCAAAATACCAGGAAGGATGAATGTAAAGACAGAATTAAGATTACCAAGAGATATATCAACTATCTCAAATATATATAGATGATACCACTCTGATGGCAGAATGTGAAGAGGGATTAAGATACCTCTTGATGATGTTGAAAGAAGAGAGTGTTAAAGTGTAAAAAAGTTGACCGTAAGATTACCATAAAAATAAACAAACAAAACAAAAAAGCAAATACATAAATGAACCTAAGATCTTGGCAACTGGCTCCATCGCTTCCTGGCAAACAGAGGGAGAACAAATGGAAGCAGTGTCAGATTTTATATTCTTGGGCTCAAAGATCATCGCAGATGGTGACTGGAGCCATGAAATTGAAAGATGTTTGTTTCCTGGCAGAGAAGCTATGGCCAATCTGAACAGAATATTAAAAAGCAGTGGCACCATCATGCCAACAAAGGTCTATGTAGTCAAAGCTATGGTTTTTCCAGCAGAAATGTATAGCTGTGAGAACTGGAACATAAGGAAAGTTGAGTACTGCACAATTGACACTTTTGAATGGCGGTGCTTGAAAAGATTTTCAAAAGTACCTTGGGTGGCAAGAAGGTCAAGTCAGTAAAAAATTAACTGGAAGATCATATACTAAAACTGAAGCTTAAATATTTTGGCCACGTAATGAGAAGACAGGGCTTATTGGAAAAGACCTGGACAGTGGAAAAGAATGAAGAGAAAAGGAGAAAGGGATAACAGAGGATAAGATGGACAGATATCATAATGGAAGCAATGAACATGAGCTTGGATTGACTTTGTGAGATACTAGGGGATAGAAAGGCCTAGTGTTCTACAGTTGATGGGGTCATGAAGAGTCAGAGATAACTGAATGAATGAAAAACAACAACTTTTAGATGGAAAGGGACTTAAAAAAACTGACAGACTTTTTTAAGTCATAGACTGACTGATTGATCCATGACAGCATGAAAAATTTCTTTGTAGGTTTCTTTCAGCATATTCTTCTACTTTGAATAGCACCTTCTAAACCCATGGAATAATTGAAAATGTTTGATAACTATAGAGGATAATTTAACACATATGAACACTTTTTAATGAACTTCAGAGATCATATCGATTAATTCCTTACTTCAGTGGTTCCAAACATGACTAGAGTGGATCCTGCTTAAATTATCTTAGTATGCCACAAATTAACATTATCCTTTATTGTATTTTTAGTATTTTGTAAAACTTCCTGATTAGATTTTAACTTGATTGTGTTAATTGGGTATTTTGTTATATACTGTAGGTGATAATTTGATAGTTCCTCACTTAACCATTTTTTCTTGTTTACTTCTTGTGGTAGAATTAAATATGCTGAAAACAAAAACAGGACTTGGGGTTCCCCTGCCAGCCTAGGATGGTTGGATCAGTTGTTAATAATAGGCATTACTTAAGGTATGAGTTGGACTAAATTGTGTCTGAGTCCTGTGCTAATTCTAAAATTCTATGATGATGTATTTCTAAGTCTGTATAATATTCAATCATATATATCAAGTATAATATTCAATCAATATATCAAGTATAATATTTGATAAATATTTAGATATCATGCAGTCAGAACTTGTAAAACTGATTCTTATATTTAGATAAGTTATTAAAAAAATGCTCTTTTGAATAAGACACACCACTTCTTTACTCCTAACATTTTCTCTGACTGTCCCCTACATGTGGAATGCTCTCCCTCCTCCACTCTGACTGCTGACTTTCCTGGCTTCCTTTAATTCCCAACTAATATTAGACCTTCTATATGAAGCTTTCAGCATCCCCTCCAAATTGTAGAGACTTCTCTCTCTGTTATTTCCTATTTATCGTGTATGTTCCTTGCTTTGTATGCATTTATTTACTAGTTATCTACCCCCATTAGATTTTAAGCTCCTTGAGGGCAGGGACTATCTTTTTGCCTCTTTTTGTATCTTCAGTGATTGGCACATATTAGACTCTTAAAAAATGTTTCTTGATTGCTCAACATAAGTCAACTGGACATTGTATTAGAGAAGAACCTTCAAGAATTGTTCTCATAATTCCATGAATGTGGGACTTAGATAAGCTTAATTACAAAGATAAACATCTAGAAAGACCTTGAAGGTCACAAAATTCAACTCCTTCATTTTACAGATGAGGAAACAGATCCAAAGAGGTTACATGACTTGTTCAATATCACACATCTAGCAAATATCAGAGTCAGTACTTTGACATTTACTAGCTATGTGATATCAAACAATTTGTTTTCTGTTTTAATTCTAAATTTTAATTTTAAATCCATCACTGATTTCACTGTGCCAGGCTACCTTTCTGAAAGGCTGAGACAAAGGCTTTATATTTTATCTTTAAAAGCAGAACAAACAAAACACAGGAAAGTGAGTGCAAAAAAGTCCCATTTTCTCTGTGGAACTAAACAGAAGTACAATATTTTACCCACAATGTGAGCTTTTTTATCAAATTTATTCTATATCATATTTTTGCAGAATGTTAATGGCTTTTAGCTTTCCATGAAGGACATGATAATTTGTCATGATGTTAGAGTGAAGAAACTAATGAGCTTAGGTTTCTGTGCTGTGACATCTCTTTTTTCCCTTCTTTTACTACTGACATTTGCAAATAGTATCCCCTCAGGGAAAAAAAAAGAATAATCAAGTGCTTTTTTTTTGTTACAAAATCTTGTACTGGGTTGAATGGGTTTTAAAAAAAATGTTTTAGGTTAAATAAAAATTGTTGCCTGTGATTGATTCTACCATGCAATGACATCACAAATTTTGAAATGTTAAATTTAATTAAAAAAATTAAAATATATTTAAATTTTAGTTTAACTGTGATACTAAACTAAATTTGGCAACATTAAGTTAACTCGAAGAACTGTTCCCAACATGGAAAATAAAAGACTGAACATCTGTCCTAATGGAAAGGTAAAATCTTGTAAAAATAAGTGTTATCATAAGAGATCTCAAATTATCATGATTTGATTCTTGTTCTCTAATTTTCATTATTTTGCATATTTTTTAGCTAAAGAATCAAAATATCTGATAATAGTAGAATGAAATCTTTTTTACATTCATATACAATTCTCATAAACTGTATTATTTGGTATTACCCATAAGATTCATAAATGTGGCTCTGTCTAGACACTCTGTGAAGAATCATTTTCATTCCAGTGGAAACTCTCAGCTGCATTTGGTTGTGGTTGGCTTTTGCAGCAGCAGAGTCAAGGAAATCCTATTTGTCCTACTGACATATGAATAGGGTGGAAACATCTAAATACAATTCCAGTGAAGTAATTGGGGTTACAAACACTTCAGTACTGAATACATAAAGATGACATATAGTTGGTTTTTTTTTATCTGATTGCTATCCTTTTCATTGTATTGTTCCAGATGGAGAGAGGGGCTCTCAAGTGAATTTCCTTTTTTCCTTTGATCTAGACCTTTGATTTCAATGGGGTAGACAATCCCCAATGAGTAAATCACCTGTAATAATGAAGATCTGAAACTTAGACTTAAAATTGGTTTCCTTGTATGCTTAGATACTAAATTATTTAACTTAGAGTGACAAAGCTAATACAATAAATCACAAGTGGGAACTGAACTGAGGTCTTCTTTATTCTGACACTAGTTCTCAATCCTCTGTGTACCACTGTCTTTCCTCCAAATAATACATGTAAAAAAAATCAAAATACCAAAAATAAACATCAAAATAGCAACTTTAATTTTACCATAGAAAGAATTCCCTAGATCAATGCAAAAAGAAATTGTTCACATCTTAGTGGGTAGCCTTTATTGTTTGCCATAGCAAAAAAAAATGTTCAGTGGTGGAGCCAAGATGGCAGAGTAGAAGGATGGAGATGCTCTAGTTCTCCCCTGAATAGCCCATAAAAGTACCTGTAGAAATGACTCTAAACAAATTCTAGAGCAGCAGAAGCCACAAAACAACAGAGTGAAAGAGATTTCCAGTTGAAGACAGCCTGGAAGGCCAACAGGAAAGGTGTATCTCAGTGGATTCAGAGTGGAGCACAGCCCAGCCTTGGCTACACAGCACAGACAGGACTGGAGCAGGCTTCAGGTCTTAGAATCATGAACAGCAGCTGAAGTTCCTAGATTTCTCAACCCATAAATGCCAAAGAGAGCTTCAAAGATTAGTAGGAAAACTCTTTCACCTGGGTGACAGGGTTCTGCAGTCTAGCCCTAACCCTGGCCCCCGGGCAGCATAGCATCCTCTTTTGGAGCCTTCAACCTAAAGATCATGGGAAAATTGAGCAGTTGATCTGAATCTCAGTCCAGAGTGGTGGTCCTGGGGTGAGGAGGAGCACTGATGTGGTAGAGCTGGTGGAGGGTCTGCAGAGCAAAGCGTACTCGCAGATCCTGAGCAGAAAAGAGGGTTTATGGTTGCTCCTAGGCCAGAGCACAGGCTAAGAAAGAAGTAAACACCTCTCCCTTGATTGTGCCACTTTGGAGGAACTGAGAACTTACAGATCCATAGTTTATATCCTTCACTTGACAAAGGACTCAAAAGTCAAGTAACTGACTAGGTAAATGCCTCCAAAAAGGGGAAAAAAAAAATAGACTAAAGAAGGTTACTTTCTTGGTGAACAGGTATTTTCTTCCATTCTTTTGGATGAGGAATAACAAAGCATACCATTGGGGGAAGATATAAAAGTCAAGGTTTCTACATCCAAAACCTCCAAAATAAATGTTCAGTAGTCTCAGGCCATGGAAGAACTCAAAAATGATTTTGAAAATCAAGAAAGAGAGGTGGAGGAAAAATTGAGAAGAGAAATGAGAGTGATATGAAAAAATCATAAAGAGTGAGTCAACAACTTGCTAAATGCTGAAGAAAATAACACCTTTAAAAATAGACTAACCCAAATGGCAAAAGATGTACAAAAAGCCAGTGAAGAGAAGAGTACTTTATAATGCAGAATTGATCAAATGGAAAAGGAGATTCAATAGCTCACTAAAGAAAATAGTTGTTTAGAATGGAGAAGATGGACGTTAATGACACTATGAGAAACCAAGAAATTATAAAAAAAAAAAATGAAAAAAATAGAAGACAATGTGAAATATATCATTGCCAGAGGTCAAAGGAGATAGAATTATAACCAAGATCACCTACCCAGCAAAACTGAGCATAATACTTCAGGGGAAAAAACAGATTTTCAATGACAGAGAACTTCCAAGCATTCTTGTTGAAAAGACCAGAGCTGAATAGAAAATCTGACATTCAAATACAAGAATCAAGAGAAGCATGAATAGGTAAACAAGAAAGAGAAATCATAAGGGACTTAGTAAAGCTGATCTATTTACATTCCTACACGGAAAGATGTTATTTGTAACTCATGAGACCTTTTTCAGTATTAAGTTAGTTAGAGGGAATATATATATGTAGGTATGTATGGGTATATATGCATGTATATATTATATATGGGTGGGTATGTACATTTATATGGGTGTATGTATGTATGTATATATATGGATATATATGTATGTGTGTGCATATATGTACATATATATATACATACATATACATATACCCATACACATATGTACACAGAGGGCACAGGGTGAGCTGAGTTTGTAGGAAGAATACCTAAAAAAATAAAATTTACTGTTGAATGGAATGTACTAGGAGTAAGAGAAAGGGAGAGGTAGAATGTAGCAAATCATGTCACAGGAATAAAGGGCTTTTATAATGGAAGGGAAGAGGGGGGAGACGAAAGGAAATAAGTGAGCTTTACTCTCATGAGATTTGGCTTAAGGAGGGAATAACACACTCAACTGGATACGGAAATTTGTTTTATCCTGCAGGAAGGCAAGGGGCAAGGGGATAGGAGAGGGAATATCATAGAAGGGACAGCAAATTGGGGAAAGGGATAATCAGAAGCAAACATTATTGTGGGAGAACAGGTCAGGGGAGAGAACAGAATAAAAGATGGGCAGGATAGGACAGAGGAAATGTGATTAGTCTTTTACAACAAAACTATTATGGAAGTGCTTCGCATTGTTACATATATGACCTATACTGAATTGCTTGTTTTCTCAAAGAAGTTGGGTGGGGAGAGAGGGAGAAATATGGAACTCAAAGCTTTAAGAATGAATGCTAAAAATTATTTTAGCATGCAAGTGGAAATTAAACTATACAGGCAATGGAGTATAGAAATTTATTTTGCCATACAGGAAAATAGAGGGGAAAGGGGATAGAATAAGGGTGGCCAATAGAGGGGAGGACAGATTGGAGGAAGGGGTGGATGGGGTATGTGCTGTCCTGGGATAGGGAGTGGGGACAGACAAGGAAAAATTTTGAATTCAAATTCTTGTGGGAGTGAATATTAAGAACTGAAAAATAAATAAATTGCATATTTTTAAAAATGCTGACAATATTAATAAAATGTCTAATTACCCAGAAGAAAAAGAAAAAATATCCATCAGTTGGCAAATAATCTTCAAACATCATATTTTTAATTTAGGGTATTTCTTGAGAGTAATCCATTTCATTGAAGAGTAAGCTATTAACATTCTATATGAAGGATCTCAGGTTAGGGACTGTCAAAAATACAAGGATAAAAAATATTATTAAAAAAATATTTCCTTTGTCTTAAAAACATTAACTGAAATCCCTTAGAATAAGTATTCTTAATTTTTGAATTGTTAAAAAGAATTCCAGTTCCAGGAATCACTCTCTGATAAGAGAGGCAAATGATTTTCCATTAGCACCACCAAAAATCCACTAATGGAACAACAAAATAACAAAAAGGAAAAAAAAGTTAATAAAACAACGACAACAACTGATGCAACAATAATGGCCTATTATTCACTAAAAACTTTCACGCTAAGGAACTCAAAGGGAAGTCCCATTCTCCAGATACTAGTCCATTGCTCAACTTTATAAACTTTATCTTTAATTCACCAAACAACTGATCCAAGCAATTATTCAAATATTGAACAAAAATATTATTTTTCAGGCAGAGCTATTTGTGAAGATTTCAAGCATTGCTTACCATGTCATAATTCAATGTGCAGAGTTGTGTGATCTTGCCCCTTAAGGTGTTTATACAAATTCATATACTTTCAAAGTGTTCGCATTCAGCTGAATTCAAATCTCCACTCTGTGACCTTAGGCAAGACACTTAAAATCTTTAAGATTCCATTTATTTATTTGTAAAATGGTGATAAAATACTATTTGCATTACCCATCAAGTTGTTGCGAGTAAAGTGTTTAGTAAAAATCACACAAATATGGCAAGGAAAGCAGCTTGTCACTTTTAAGGCAACTTGCCACTGGGTATGATCAAGAGAGAACAATATCCCAAGCTTTTGATTGAATAGGAATAACATCCCATTCCCCAGGACAAGGCATAACATATAAAGATTTTGTATTCCTGGAGAACACAGCAGAAAAATATACATTCTGACAGGTATTTCCAAGATAGGAAGAAACTGAAAATAAAGTGTATATGTAAGTCTTTGTTCATAGTTATTTGCCAGCCTTTGCTTCTTGCTTTTGTTTGTTTTGGTTTGGTTTTTGTGTGTGGCAGCTATGAAGATTGACAATGCTACAAAAGTGTGCTAGCAATTGATCTTTATCTCATTTGGGTATAATTGTATCGTTAAACAATATCAAAACATTAATTGCTAAAGAAACACATTTTAGAGCAAAACTTAGTTATTTTCCAGGATTAATGTCTCATTCAGAGGAATATCCATAATAATGAAATTGTTCATTGAAGTGAATGAACTATAATGCAAAACAATGTCTGAACCTTTGTTACATGCGGCTCATCACTGTCTCCCAAAGAGGCAGCTTAAGCAGCACAGTGGATAGAGCACTGGGTTTGCATTTAGGAATATTTGAGTTCAAAACTGGCCTCAGACACTTACCAGTGGTAGCTCTGGGCAAGTCAGTTAACCTCACTTTCGTTAAAATAATATGTACCTCTGA
Organism: Bettongia penicillata ogilbyi; assembly: GCA_023548195.1. Lineage (NCBI taxonomy): Eukaryota > Metazoa > Chordata > Mammalia > Diprotodontia > Potoroidae > Bettongia > Bettongia penicillata. The sequence continues at coordinate 403,103 of JAJHZJ010000868.1, forward strand.
GTTTGTTGTGAATATCAAATGAGATACAGGCAGGGCTTAGCTCAGTGCTGGCACAGAGTAAGCACTCAATAAATGCTTCTTTCATTCTTCTCTTGTTCATTTTTCCCACCTTCCACTCCCAATTTATGGTTCACAAAGCATATTACATGAGAAGAGAATGAGATAATAAGCTGAGTATCCTTGGAAGAATAATCTAGCCTGGAACATTTAATCCAGGAAATATATATAAAATGCACTAATTGGATTCCTTGTTTTAAAAAAGGAAATACATAAGTAGAAATTACTTCCATCATGCACATTAGTATACATTATGTATGAAGTTAGAGCTCTTACCACCTGGTACAAAAATAATTGTATTTAGCTTTGCATATAATAGCACAAATTTGTGTAACATTTGCTGGCATATAGCTGCCTAGCCTGACTATATCTTCACATACTATGTTTCATGTAATCTTTTTTTACACATACACACACATGTACTCATACATGTGTGTGTATCCATAGGTATAACTATGTACTTGTTGGCAGCTAGATGGTACAATGGATAGAGCGCTGGACCTGGAGTCAAGAAGACGCATCTTCCTGAGTTCAAATCTGACCTCAGATACCTACTAACTGAGTGGCCCTGGGCAAGTCACTTTAACTTGTTTGCTTCAGTTTCCTCATTTGTAAAATGAGCTGGAGAAGAAAGAAGCAGTAAACTACTCTAGTATCTTTGCTAAGAGTATCTCAAATTGTCTCACAAAGAGTCAGACATGAATGAAAAATAACTGAGCAACAAAACACATTTGCATGTTCATATATATGAAGACATTTATTCATACATGTATATGTACATATATAATGTGGTGCTAATTCACATGTTTGGAACTGGAACCTGTCTGAAAGGAATTAACTAAGATTTAGAAGTTCTAGCTTACTACTAGTAGTATATAAAATGGAAAGACAGCTGGATAGGGGCTCATCATAGCTCGGTTAAAATCTTGGCTTTGCTATTTGCTACCTATGTAATTTAAGGCGTCTGAAATTTCTAGGAGCCTAATCCCTTATATCTAAAATGAAAATGCTGGAACATATGAACTCTTAGGTCCTTCCAAGCTCCAAATTAATGATATTATGAACCTTAGTGGAGAGAGAAGAAAGCATAAGTGAAAGATGAGGCATTTTCAATTTAATTAAATTTATTGCTTTGTGCAAAGAGGAATCCAGTTCAGACATCAGATCAAGCTGGGAAAATAAGCAAAAATCAAACCAAAGCTGGCATCTGTAAATGAAGTATTTTTTTCTACTAAATTTCATTAGTTGAACATTTTGGGAAGATGTTTCTCAAGACATCTGTTATGTTGGAGACAAGGAAAAGGGAGTGGGCAAAAAGAAATAGTTCCTTATAAACACTATCATAGCATCATCACTTTGCATACTCAAAGAGGATGAAAAATAGGAAAAAAGAAGAAGGGGAAGAAGAAGGGGAAGAAGAAGAAGAAGAAGAAGAAGAAGAAGAAGAAGAAGAAGAAGAAGAAGAAGAAGAAGAAGAAGAAGAAGAAGAAGAGGAAGAAGAAGAAAGAAGAGGAAGAAGAAAGAAGAAGAAAAGAAGAAGAAGAAGAGGAAGGAGAGGAAGAAGAAGAGGAGGAAGAAGAAGAAGAAGAAGAAGAAGAAGAAGAAGAAGGAGAAGAAGAACAAGAAGAAGAGGAAGAAGAAGGAAGAGGAAGAAGAAGAAGAAGAAGAAGAAGAAGAAGAAGAAGAGGAAGAAGAAGAAGAGGAAGAAGAAGAAGAGGAAGAAGAAGAAGAAGAAGAAGAAGAAGAAGAGGAAGAAGAAGAAGAAGAAAAACAAGTTGGAGAAGGAGAAGAGGAAGAAGGAGGAGGAGGAGGAGGGGAAGAAGTAGTAGGAGAAGAAGGAGGAGAGTAATGCATTTATATAGCACTTGAAGATTTATGAATTGATTTGCAAACATTATGTCATTTTACCCTCCCAACCCTGGGAGTTCATTGCTCTTATTACCTCAATTTACAGATGAGGGTACTAGGGCAAACAGGTCAAATGACTTGTCAGAGATTACAGAACTAGAAAATGTCTGAGAGCCAATTTAAACTCAGGTCTTCCTGAACCATTTTGTCACCAAATAAGTGAGTCAGGTCAAGTCAGTCAATTTCTATATGACTCAAGCATATGTCCAAAGAGGTAATTTATGCACTAAATCATAGATATGTTGCAGTCAGGTGTGATAGTGAGACACCCAGCAAAAGGCTCCCATATTACTGGAATAACATATGTTTTGCATTTGTATGGATATTTATATACTGTTTCACAGATTCTAAAATGCACGTATCACCATCTTTATTTTTACATTAAAGTTTTTTTTTAAATGTATTTAGCTTTTACCTTAAAACTATTTCAAATCTTCTCCATTCCATGAGAGAGCTCTTGTAACAAAATAAAATCATTGGGCAAAACTAACATTACAATGACCTTCCTTGAAATTGTATAATAACTTTCATATCTATAGCATGCCACCTATTTCTACATTTTATTTTTTTAAATGAACACATCTATTTTCTCTCCCTTCTGTTTTCTATAACATTAAAAAAAGAGAGAATGGAAAAACAAATTCGTGTAACAGATATGTATAATCAGAAAAATAAATTACTTCAATTGCTGAATGTATATACAGATATATGCATTTATTTATTTATATATACATTTATTCATGCATACATATACATACATATATATGTCTATATTTCATATACATGTATATGAGCATATTATATATAATTTCAGTATATGTTGTTACAGCTTAGGATATTCATTTATTTTAAGGAATAAGAACATTGTAAGTCAGCCTGTTTTGAAAATCAAGTGTCTGAATATTGGATATCTGCTCAAAAAAAAATCATATTTCTCTGAGAATTTGCATTAAACTCTTTAGAGTTAGAACCATCACTCCTATAAAAGTAATTCCTTTATTTCAGATAAAGTCGGAAATGTTGTCAAGTGATATGAAGAAACAAGTGAGATTTCTAAGAGGGTATTGATTCTGTCCTGAGATCACTTGGTACTTAGGAGTGTATAGCTTAGCAGACAATAGGTTGTCTATGGCCCAACTCTCCTGTTGGTTGTGAATAGGGATCTTATATAGTGTGTCCAAAAGTCTCAGTTCTGTTTTAAGATTAAGATTTTCAGGATATCTTGTATGAACAAGCTTGCCTGAAGCTCATTGTCATATGTCATGTGCCTGCTCTTATGAGGAAGAAAATATAGCAACATATTAATAAATATAAAAATATTACATGAAAGCAATAGAATAAAATTGTTATTTCACAAAACTACTAAGCTTCATACATATATGGTATTCATACATGGTAGTCCTGGGGTTTGAGCCCAGATAATGTGCCCCCTAGTCTAATTCTCTTTCCAGTGTTTCACAGTGGTTCCTCTCAAATATAATAGAAGTCAACTGGCTTATGCCAAAAACTCCCTACCCCATCATTGGATTATAGCATTTAGAGCAGGAAGGGACCTTACAGACCAATAGGTATAAACTATTTGTTTCATAGATGAAGAAGCTAAAACCCAGAGAGACTGAGGAATCTTTCCAAAGTCCATCCCCAAAAGAATAAGTTACAGGTGGGATTTGAACCTGGGTGCTTTAACCTAATAAACTGTGGTCTTCTGCTACACCATGCTAGCCAAATAATTTAACTTTACAAGTGAAGAAAGTCTAAGAGGCAAAGTGCCCAAGGTCATTCCAAAAGTCAGCCTCTTGTTTTTCTGTTGAAGAGATCCACAGGTCCTCCTCCCTCTTCTAGAGCAATTAAGGGCTGTTTATCTTCTTCAGCCTCTTTTCAGCACTCTTCTGTTCCCCAAACCAAGCTCAAAACTCTTTAGCAACTGAGGAAGCAGCTGTTTCCATTCGTGTGTTTGCCAAATGGATTTGCCATAAAAGATTCATCACATATGCTGCTCTCATAGGACTAGATTTGTTGAAGTGATTTTGGTTTGATTGGGTATCTCACAGTTAAATACAGGTGGTAGGACCATAGCTAGGGAATACCATGCCTCAAAACAATCACCCCAGGACCCATGATTCCAAGTATTTTCTTAAATTTGGAGAAGAATTAGATTCTTTCTCTTGAGGTTACAGAACTTCTCCACTGTCTCTCATCTCCATTCCTCTTCTATAAAGCTTGCTTACACTTACGCTAACAAATAAAACTTTACTCAAATTTCTCCACTGATCAGGATACTCAGCTCTATCCCTAATCACAAACTGTGTAACACTGGACAGGTGCTCTAGTCTTTAAAGTCTCCATTTCCTCACAAAGGGATTTAGCTCTTGTGTCCCTTCTATAGCAATTCTTGTACTGAGTTATTATAATTCCACAACACTGCACTAGTGAATTTCACAAACCAAATTATACTATGGCAAGGAGAAAAATGAAGTGATGTATTGGGGTCTGGCAAACACTCAGAGAAGTTGCTGCTTAGGATATCCATTTATTTTAAGGAACAAGAACATTGTAGGTCAGTCTATTTTGAAAATCAAGTGTCTGAATGTTAGATATCTGCTCAAAAATTCACATTTACCCAAGAGAATTTGCATTAAATTCTTTAGGATTAGAACTGTCACTCCTATGTAAGTAATTCCTTTATTTCAGATAATGTCAGAAATATTGTCAAGTGATATGAAGACACAAGTGAGATTTCTAAAAGGGTATTGATTCTGTCCTAAGACCACTTAATACTTGGGAGTGTACAGTTTAGTAGGCAATAGGTCTTCTGTGGCCCAACTCTCCTCTTGGTTGTGAATGGCAATATTATATAGTGTGTCCAAAAGTCTCAGTGCTGTTCTAAGACTAAGATTTTCAGGACATCTTGTATGAACAAGCTACCCTAGAACTCATTGTCATATGCAATGTATCTGCTCTTATGAGGAAAAAATATAGCACAATCCTAATAAATATAAAAATATTACATGAAAGCAATAGAATGTATTGTCATTTCACAAAACTACCAAGCTTCATACAATATTTTTCACCATCTATTTTGTACAGATATTTACAAATAGAATAGGGCTTGAGATGTGTTAAGTATGAGAAAAAAAACTCTCACCTCTTTCCTGAACTATTACAATAGCCACCCAACTAATCTCCTTGCATTAGTGATCTCTCCTTCCCAATCTACCTTCCATGCAGCTGCCAAAATGATGTTCATAAATTATAGGTCTAACGCTGTCCCATCCTTCCACAGTAAACTCCCAAAAGTTCTCCATTGCATCTGGAAACGTGAATAAACGCCTCTGATGCATTTAGAACTCTATAGAACCTGGCTGCAGCCTATCTCTCCAGGCTTATTATACAGTGTTGCCCTTCATATGATCTTCAGTTCTGCAGACCTGGCCTCTTTTCTATTCTTGACACATGATGTTCCATCTACCACAACTGTGACTTTACAAAGTTGTCTCCTATTTCCTCTTGGAAAATACTCTCACCAAGCCAACTAAGAATCTATTTTTTCCCCCAAAAACCTGCTTTAATGCCTCTTCCTGCATGGTCTTGACTGATCCTTGGAGTTGCTATTAACTCCCACAACAACATAATATTGTATTTATTAATATAAATTTTCTATGTAAGTGTAAATGTTCATTGTTATTTCTCCTACTTGATTAGGGAATACCTTTGGTTTTGTTCTATACCCTCAGTAGCTAGCACAGTGTCAAGAATAAAATAGGTACTTAAATGTTGATTGAGTGATTAAATTCTTAAATTTAAAGGGATATCACAAGTTAGGTATTTCAACAATTACCAAAACTTTGAAACATTATGCTAAGTCATTACTCCATTTCCATTTTAAAGTCCTCAGCAATATGGAGCAAATTACCTCTTTAGACATATCCATTCGATTACTTAGATACCTTTAATTATTTAGAAGCCATTTTATATTGGCATAAAAAATGCATCCCTTTTAACTAGGAACCATAGATCCTAGATGTCTCCTTCAGAGTCATGTAGAATAAATTTAATCTCTTCCATGAGTCGTTCCTGAGAATATTTGGTCATTTATTTTACAAGAAAAAGTAGGTACCTCTGTTGAGTAGTCTAACATTCTTTTACAGTATTTTTAATGCCAAGATTTGTTCCAGGCCACCAGGTATAAATTATACAGTCAGAACTTTCAAATGAACAATTTTTGGAAGTGCTGCATTAAAAAAAAGCATCCAAGTAAACTTGATAACTGACTTCTGAAATAACTATGCTATCTTTGTTTATGAGCAAATAACTCAGGTTGATGACCTATGATTGGCTTGATTTCCTCAGGCAATTTTCTCTTGGCAAAGATCCTTAAAACACAGTTTAAGAAGCAGGCTAATCTGGAATCTTGCCTAGATAATTAGGTGATTTGATCAGCTTGAAAACTTAGGTCAGGGAAGCACTGCACCATCAGAGCATTCATAAGAGAGTACATCATAATCCCAGAGAGACTTTAGATAGCCAGCATTCTGTGGCATCATAATTATACATTTCTCTATTAGATTTACAGCTAAGGTAGATATCAGTAAAAGAGTTCAGTGCATATTGTCATTGAAAGGACATTCTCAGAAATGTTTGCATTTCATTTAGAGTATAAAATTCTAAAATTCCAGTCACAGATCTAGAGAAGTTGTCAGATTTTCAAGAGGCACATAGGTTAATAAGTGCATGGTCTTCAGTTGTAGACACATTGATTTGCAGTAGTGAATGCTTTAGTAAGAAGAAGGATGCACAATCACTTGTTGTATTGTAGCCACAAAATCTAAAAAAAAACTGGATGGAATCTTAGAAACCTGGAACTCATGGAAGCATGGACTCAGAGACAATTAGAGTTTGAAGGAACCTTAGAAGTCATGTGATCAAATACCCACCTAAATTATAAATCAACCACAAAACATTAAATTATTGTAAACTGAAGAAATTGACCTTGAAATCAGCTCCTATATCTACATTTTGATTTTTTAAATAAAGTCTATTTTTTCTCTCTCCTGATTTCTTTACAATTAAAGAGAAAATAATAACGAATTTCCAAGAAAAACATTGCTGTAACCCTTAAACTCATATATTGATATGTTTAATAAAGGTTTTTATGCATTTTGCTTAACATTGGGGAAAGATCCTTAGCCTCAATTTTGCAGACAGTTTATATTTTTAGTTGTTCCTTTATTTCTGAGAGAAAAAGACAATCATGTGAGGTGGATTCTTATCTTGCATCAATGCTCCAATATACCTGTATTTTCATCAATGTGAGAATTTCCTCCAACTCTGCATATCAAACCCTCTTCACATCTGTCCATTTCATGCGGCTTTCATCCACATTCTCTCATAAGTTGGCCACAGGGGATCTAAGCAATATTTTTAGTTTTCTCCTACTGATCTTTTGATGTCATAAAGTTACTGATTAAGCATTTGGAGGCTATGCACTGATTATCCCTCATTCTCACTGCATGCCCTACCCATCTTATTTTTCAGTCATACATTTATTTGATAACATCCCTTATTCTACTTCTCCTTTGCAAGTATGAATTTAAAATATACTGATGCCTGTTCATAACTGCTAACTGCTACTTCAACTTACCTAATACTCAACTTCAGATCTTCAGACAATATAATATTTTATATATGGTTCTTTAAAGATTACAATGAAGATGCAAATTTTCACTAAAAGAAATCATCATAAGTTTCAGATGTCATAGAGTTAATAATTACAGTGATGTGAATATTATTCCATTATTCAGTCATTAATTATTTGATGATCTATAAAGTACCATACTTCTAAAAAGAAGCATTGAATAATATTATGTGACCCAGTTCCTCCAGATCTCTATCAATATAGAGAATGATGTGGCATGGAATGGCCATTAATGGGAATCAAAAACAAGTGACTTCATGAGTTATTCAGTTACCAGGATAGAAATAATCAAGCTCAATCCATCATTCTGAGGAGAAGGTAGAATTGAGAAGGAAAGAGAAAACTTGATCATCATGCCAATGTTTAGTAAATAAATAGACATATATTAGGGGAGATTATGATCACAGTATAAACAGTTCTGAAATGTTCCTTTTTTCACATTTCCGTGAGAGGCTGGCAGACAAAAAAAAGTCTTTGGAATATAGGTTGACATATCTCAACAGACTTGCTGTCAAATCGACTTGAAAAACATGGAAACATAAAATTTTAGAATTAGGTGGAGGGGACCTGAGAGATCACCTAGTTCAACCCATACCCAAAAGTACCTCAAATAAAATATAGCTCAGAAAAACAACAAAGAGGTAAAACCTAGTACTCTTGGAGGGAGTCCATTTCCCTTTTAGAAAACTTTACTTGTCAGAACCTTTTCTCTTAAATCAGGTCCAAATTTACCTCTGTATCATTCAGCCAGTGTTCCTAGATACATTCTATAAAGTCTGAGAGATAAAGGCCAACCCACACCTCCTTCCTGTCATGTCACAACCTTTCAAATATTGATAGATATCATCTCCATCTCATCTTAGATTTCTCTTCTCCAAGCTAAACATTCCTACTTACTGCAACCATATTCTCTAGCAAAAATATCTATTTATAGATGAAAGGATTCATGTATTGAATGAGTTTAACTATGTGATACTTAAGTTTCCTTTCAACTTTGACATCCAGTAATTCTGATTCAAATCCAATCTGGTACTGCAGACTCCCAGGTTTTACTTGAAACCATAGACATACTGAAGAAAAAGAATAGTTCTGGAATGACTAGCAGACATAATGGAGAGAACATTGGACTTGAAATTAGGAAGACCCATCTTCATGAGTACAAATCTAGCCTCAGATATTAACTAGCTGTGTGACCCTGGGTAAATCATTACCCTTGTTTGCCTCAGTTCCTCATCTGTAAAATAAACTGGAGAAGGACATGGCAATCCACTCCAGTACATTTGCCAAGAAAACCCCAAATGAGGTCATGAAGAGTTGCATACTACTGAAGTGATTCAGGAACAACAAACAGCAGCAGCAGCAGCAGTAGTAGCAAAATAATAATTCTAGGGTCTATTTCAAAAGCAAACTTGCCAGAGGAAGAAAAAGTTTCATGAGTTTATGAAGACGGCTTTCCATAACATTGCTCTAGCATTCTGGTTTACCTGATGCCATTTACTAGGAAGCTGATCATAGGATGAATTTTTCACAACTGTCAAGACTAATCAAGAGCTGGATAGTCACTTAAATAAACTCAATCATAAGGCTATTTTATCAGAAAAAAAGATTTCTGATATGATTTCTATTTCCTTCTAAAAGAAGATAATAATGGTAGGGAAGAGCCTTTGATGGAAAGTCATTTTTTATGGTAGCCTCCATCTAGGATCTCACAAGTAGTAATTGATGAAGCCACAGATTCTCTTTATGAACATTGCTAGTGGAGTCCTGTGTTCCTTTCTAGATATGTTTGAAAGCTCTGACATAGTAATTTCCCCATATCACAAAAGTAAATGCATGGTCCAACCTTGTTCAGATGAGAGATCTCACTCTCTGATGATGTAAAAGGTTTCTTCTAATAAATGGAATGGTTCAACACAGAAAGTAAATGAAAATAACATATTTGGAGAATTTAACTTAAGTTCATGCATGTAAGCAGCAGTTAAAGCTCAAAATGTGACAAGGAGAATTAAAATATTTTTAATGCATTGTTGGCTTTTAGCGACATTAAAAAAAGATTGTACAATTATTTTTAGGGAGAAATCACTTCTACCATCCTGAACATGGACTGAAAGAAAACCAGCTTTTGATCTTGCAGAGGTGAGAAATTAGAACAAAACAAAAACAAAAAATCTGAAAGAGGAAAAAAAGTCCTCCTTTTATCATCTTGATCTCTTTTCTAACGAAACACCACTGAGAGAGATTAAAAGAAAGGTCACCTTTTATTTAGAAGGGGAAAATTTATGCTGACAATTGATGGCCTGTGTCATTTACAAAGTGAACTCAAATCTGGTACCATCAACATCTAGAAATAGCTTCTGTCTTACAATAGACTGATAACAAACAGAGAGATAGCAGAGGACACTTAACTGATGGTTTATCTCTGATTTATACAAAGACTTACCCTTGACACTATTCATTTTATATAGACACTTTAAAAACCTTAATTGAAACAAAGAAGTGATTCATCAATTGAATGGGGGAAAAGACAAAACCAAGCACTGCAGTGTCTCTAAATATTCTTTAGAAAAAGTAACTGTACCTAGTCATCTCAGGGGTTATAATTCCTGAATGAATTTTATATGTTACCCATATTTCTGACACACATAGGTTATAAAAGAATATGATTGAGTATAGAGGTGGTAGTATAATAGGTAAACTTTTGATCATGGAGATCAAGAAGGTATGGCTTTACATTCTACCACTTGACTCTAGTTTTGAGACTTAAGGAAAGTTGTTTACACTTTATATGCTGAAGCAACTGAGTCATGAATTGGAGGAGGAAGTTAACACATCTGTTTTCCCTCTATTAAAATCATACATCCTTCCCTTTCTGGCTTACAACTACAAACAGTTTGTTTCTGTACCATCTATGATAATTAAAACCTCTATGGGCAGGCAGAGTCAAGATGGTGGAGTAAAAGCAGGGACTTCCCTGAGTTCTCCCCCAAAGCCTTCAAATACCTGTAAAAATGACCCCAAACAAATTCTAGAACTACAGAACCCACAAAATGACAGAGTGAAACAAATCCCCTTCCCAAGACAGCATGAAAAGTCAACAGGAAGAGTCTTTAACATTGGGCAGAGAGTGGAGCACAGTGTAACATGGGGATGAGGACAGATGGGCTGGAACAGGCCTTAGGGGATTGAATCATTGACAGCTGTGGCAGTTTCCATACTTCCCAATACACAAACACCAAAAAAAGTCAGTCAGAAAACTGTGGGACCTGGGTGAAAGAAGAGTGTATCTTCTAGCTAGGTCTGCCCCAGCCCCAGCATGGTTGGGGATTGGGGGAGAAGGGTTGGTGGCGGTAGCAGCAGCAGAGGTTACTTCAGAGGTCTACAACCAAAGACTGTGGTGGATTGAGGGGCTGAAACAAAATCCTTGAAAGCTAGGACAGTACACACACCCCCACCCCCAATGGAAGCAGAGTCCTACCTTGACAAAGAGTTAGAAAGTTAAGTGTTTGACTAGGAAAAAGATGAGTAAACATAGTAAAAAACTTCAGACTATAAAACTTTATGTTGGTGATGAGGAAGATCAGGGCATACAACCAGAAGAGGACAACAGAGTCAAAGCTCCTCATCAGAGGCCCAAGAGGAATATGAGTTAATCACAGGCCATGGAGGAACTCAAAAAGAGTTTGGAATGTCACATAAGAGAAGTAGAGAAAAAAATTGGGAAGAGAAATGAGAGTGGTGCAAAAAAGTCATGAAAATCAAGTCAATATCTTGCTAAAGGAGACCCCAAAAATACTGAAGAAAATAACACCTTAAAAAATAGACTAACCCAAATGGCACAAGAATTCCAAAAAGTCAATGAGAAGAAGAATGTCTGAAAAAGAAAAATTGGGGGTGGAGCCAAGATGGTAGAGTAGAAGCAGAGACCTGCTAGAGCTCTCCCTCCAAACCCCTCAAAAAATCTGTTACAAAGGACTCTAAAACAATTCTAGAGTAACAGAAGTTACAAAATGATGGACTGAAGCAAATTTTCCATCCAAGACAAGAGAGATCTATTACAAGAGGTTCAGAGTGAAATGCAGTTTGGTGGGTACTGTGCTGGAGCTGATGGAGTTGGAGCAGATCTTAGGGGACTGAATTGCTGGTGAACGCTGTGGTTTCTAGACTTCTCAATCCACAAATACCAAAGACAGCTTCAAAGGTCAGTGGCAAGAGTCTCTCACCTGGCTGAGAAAGGAGCATGGTCTCACCACAGTCTCATTTCTAGCCCCTGAGTGGTAGCAGCCACTGCTGAAGCTGTAGCTGCTTCTGGAGCACTTCCCTTAAAATGAGCTCAAAAGTCAACTAATTGACTGGTGAAGAGACATCACTGGTGATAAGGAAGATCAAAACATACAACCAGAAGAAAACAATACCAATGCTCCTGCATCCAAGGCCTCCAAGAAAAATGTGAATTGGCCTTAGGCCATGGAAGAGTTCAGAAAGGATTTTGAAAATCAACTAAGAGAAATAGAGGAAAAATTGGGAAGAGAAATGAGAGTGATGCAAGAAAATCATTAAAAATGAATCAACAGCTTGCTAAAGGAAACACACATACACACATATACACACACATGCGCGCACAAAACAAAACTGAAGGGAAAAAAAGAAACCTTTAAAATTAGACTAACTCAAATGGCAAAAGAGGTTCAAAAAGTCAATCAGAAGAATTCCTTAAAAAAATAGAATGGGCCAAATGGAAAAAGAGGTCCAAAAGCTCAATGAAGAAAATAATTCCTTCAAAATTATAATGGAACAAATGGAAGCTAATGACTTTATGAGAAGTCAAGAAATTATAAAATGGAACCAACAGAATGATAAAAATAGAAGATGACATGAAGTACCTCATTGGAAAAACGAACAATAAGGAAAATCGATCCAGGACAGACAATTTTAAAAATATTGGACTACCTGAAAGCCATGACATAAAAAAGAGTCTAGATATCATCTTTCAAAAAATTATCAAGGAAAATTGTCCTGATATTCCAGAACTAGAGGGTAAAATAGAAATGGAAAGAATCCACTGGTTACCTCCTGAAAGAGATCCCAAAAGAAAAATTCCTAGGAACATTGTAGCCAAATTCCAGATTTCTCAGGAAAAGGAGAAAATATTACAAGCTTCCAGAAAGAAACAATTCAAGTTTTGTGAAAACTCAATCAGGATAACACAGGATTTAGCATCTCTACACTAAGGGATCAAAGTTCTTGAAATATGATATTCCAGAGGTTAAAGGAGATAGAATTAAAACCAAAAATTCCCTAGCAAGCAAAATTGTGTATCATATTTCATGAGGGGAAATTGAATTTCAATGAAAAAGACCTCTTTCAAGCATTCTTGTTTAAAAGAACAGAGCTGAATAGAAAATTTGATTTTCAAATATAAGAATCAAGAGAAGCATGAAAAGGTAACCAGGAAACAGAAACCATAAGGAACTTATTGAAGTTGAACTGTTTACATGCCTACATGGAATGATGATATTTGTAACTCATGAGACCCTTTTTGGTATTAGGATAGTTGGAGGGAATATATGAATATATCTATCTATTTATCTATCTATGTGTATGTGTATATGTGTGTGCATGTATGTGTGCATGTGTATATATGTATAGAGACACAGAGAGAGAGAGACAGACAGAGAGAGAGACAGACAGAGAGAGAGACAGAGAGAGATTCTTGCTTATGAGTTAGAGTGGGAGGAAATGTTTTCATCAAATGCAAATCAAATACATTCTCAATTACATGGAATAAGATACTGACAAGACTTAGACACAGCACCCTGAACAATAATTTGGGAGAAAAACAAATACATAAATGAGACTGAGCCATACCACATGGAAATAAAACAGTTAATACTTCCAAAGAACCAAAGGTATTAGTACTGTGATCCCAGTGGCATTAGTGAACAATAAACATTGAGGAACAGTTAACATGCCAGTAATATCTGCAAATTTCCATCATCCTATCAGTAGACAACAATTTGTTACATCGAGTATGTCACAGCTAGTCAAATTTCTCTAAAACATGCAGTTTCTGAGTTAGCAAAGGAGCTAAGTTTTCTTCAACAATGCCCAGAAAGAGATACAGTTGACGCAAGCTGATCATATTCTGATTTGTATTCATTTTTTTTTTTAGTTTGTCTATTCAATCATTAGCTAGGTGGTACAGTGGATGGAGTACCAGGCTTGAAGTTGGGAAGAATCATCTTCTGAATTCAAATCTGGTCTCAGAGGCTTATTAGCTGTATGACTCTGGACAAGTCACTTAATCTCATTTGCCTAAATTTCCTTAGAATGAAATGGTAAACCACTCTCTAGTATCTTTGTTAAAAAAAAACCCCAAAGGGGTGATTAAGAGTCAGATACAACTGAAATAACATTTTAACAACAAATTCTATCATTTTTTTGCCTGATTTGCTTATTCTTTATTCAACACTTTTGAATGACATTTCACAGATTCAACTACAAATAACTAAATTCCCAACTGTGTCTGCAAGCTAACAAGCTGGAATGAAATGAGACTTTGAAACAGAGTCAGAAATTTCAGCTACTAAGCTAACTTCACTAGCCTAAGTTGCTGCCCTGGTCAACTTAATCAACTTTGGTCAGTTTCTTATCTCCTTTCTACCCTCTCAGATAGCCACATACTAGCAGGTGTACCTCTCCCTAGCAGTTCCCCATCCTAGCAGTTCCTGTTTTCACAGTAACTCACCAAATGGATACAGAGGAGAGAGTGGAGAGAACCCTGGATTTTAAATTAGGAAATTTGGGATTCAAATCCCTTCCCCCAAAAGCTTTCACTTTCTAGCTACTTGTGCTAGGACAAGTCTCTTAGCTTTCAGTTTCCTTAAGACATAAGGAAGTTAACAGCTAAATTATGTGTACATGAGATTGAGAAAAATGTGGTGTTTTAGATAAAAATAGGACCTAGGGATGATTAGGAGAATCCATCGAGATAAGATGATAAAGCCTTCAGTAAAGCTTAAAGGGCTATGTAAGCATTAGTTCTCCTTACCATTATCACTCTATTGCCTGAAGCCATAACCTCTCTCTTAACCAGCATCTCCAAATTGAGGATGAGGAAGGAGAGAGGGAACTGGAGGAATGGGACAAGGGGCAATAGTCAAAGTAAGGTAATGACCACTGTCAACATGGTGACAGTGTTAGAGAAGGGAAGGATCCATGTGTGAGAGATCTTACAAAAGCAATTTGTATGATTATATATTTGTTGAGGGTGACAACTCAGTTATGTGCATATGAGATTGGGAAGGTGGTACTTTGAGAAGTAAAGAAGATGTGTCAAAAACAAGAGGTAGTTTGGGGGAAAATAAATTCACCTTTAGATACATCAAGTTTAAAATGTCTAAAGGAGATTTGAGAGATCCAATAGATCTTAGACTAGGGTTAGAAGAGAGGTTAGGGCTGAGTAAAGAGATCTGTGAATCTTTGGCATAGAAATGATAAGTAATAATAGTACTAAGTAATATTTACATAGTGCTTACTATGTGCCAGGCACCGTGCTAAATGCTCACAACACTGGCAGGTAGATGCTATTATGGTCCCCACTTTGCAGTTGAGGAAAAAGAGTAAGTGAATACTGAATGTTAAAATTGAATTTTAAGATAATATCTGAAAATAATGTTTTCAAATGCATATAGGAAAACCAATTATCTTAAAATACATTTATGAAAATACATTTAAAAGAAACCAGTTCATAAGTTCATGGCTACAAAGCAAGCTTTGATTTATGGGAAGGATTGTTTCAGAGAAACTGTATTAATTCCACAGTGAAGATTCTCTGGTAGCACCTTGCACACTAAGTGTTTTGAGTTGTTTCATCTTTCTGCCTCAAGTGGATCCTCACTCCAGTCTGGTCAGCTGACAAATTTTTCTTCCTTAAGAACAAGTCTTACCATATCACCTTCCTCCATCAATAAACTCAGTGGTCCCCTGTCACCTGCAAGATCAAATATTAAGTCATGGCTTTTAGACTACTTCAAAACTTGGACCCTTTCTGCTTTTCCAGTCTTCTTATGCCTTACTGCCCTCTGCTAGCATCGTGATCTTGTGACACAGGTCTCCAGTGCCTTCTTCTGCTGTAAAGAACTACAGAGGACCTCCACAAAATTCCTGCCCCAATACCATACCAAAGTGAGAAATGATCCTGTTCTCAAAGTCTATGATTTTTGTTGGTTTTTAGTTTTTCAGGCATGTTCAAGTCTTCATGACACCATTTGAGGTTTTCTTGGCAAAGACACTGGAATGGTTTGCCATTCCCTTCTCCAACTCATTTCACAGATGTGGAAACTGAGGTAAAGCACAAATTCTGCCGATTTCCTCCAGTTCAAAAGATTTCATATGGAGGTGAAGGGGTGGGGCTGGGGGGAGACAATGGGACAGTGAGGGCTCAGTTCAAAGTTCTCTCATTCTTTGGCTGTGGCTGCCAGCCCATGGGGAGATAGTTCATTGGGGAACTCGTCTGAGCAACCAGGCAGTTGTGGTTCCAGCTTATTATTTTTACTGTCTAATCTATATCTTTCAGTCTTTTCCATAAGAATAATGTAAGGTACTTGATCAAAAACTTGTATCATTTTTGTTGCTATTATCCCCATTTTACACATGAGGAAATAGACACTGAAAGAAGTTAAATGACTTGCCCAGGATTACAATGTACTCAGGTTTCAACATGAGCCTGTCTCCTTCCTCAAGATCTAATACTCTATCCACTTGGCTGCCTCTCATATAATTCACATCTTCATCTTCTTCATAGGAATAATTTGAGATATTAGATCAAACATTTTCCTAAAATCTAGTCAGTCTATATCAAAATCATTCCATTATTTATTAGTTTAGTAATCATGTCAATTTAAAAAGATGAGATTAATCTAAAATGACTTGTTCTTGATGAAACCATTATTATCCCCATTTTATGCATAAAGAAGCATAGCAAACCACTAACAAAATAAGGGCAAGACATAAATATCTGTAACTGCATACAATACAAACCAATATAAGTTTGGCATGTATTTGCATAAAATACAAACCAACATAAAACTGAGATGATCAACAGATGAATCGAACAGGAAACATTCTCGTATTTCAACATAAAACAATGAATATTCATAGAGCATTTAATGTGTCATTTTGTTGAATACTGAGAGTTAAGAACAAGTTTAAAGGAGGTGAATTTTGTCCCATTTTGAGGATATCTCGCCAGACAATTAGAGCTATCTAAATATTGAAACGATGAGATTTCTCTATCAGTGGAAGATTTCCAAGGATAGTGGAGGTTGTCTTAGAGGACCCTAGGATCATTTCTAAATCTGTATTGCTATGAAAATCACACACACACACATAAACACACAGACATACATATATATATATATATATATATACCCACAATACATATATGTCTGTGTATATATATGTATACATTTGTGAGTGTGTATGTTTGTGTGTCTAGATATGGATATTAGATGCAGTTTAATGGTGCTTGTGGTCAGGGTCCTCTGGATCTCTGGTGCTAAGAGAATTCCTAGGGATTCGAATGCTCCTTAAGCATTTTTGGGGGGATCACATTTCTTCCTTCTTTTCTAAACTTACAAATTCCTTGGTCATAGACAAAAGAAGTAAAAAAATATATATACAGAAGTCCTCAGAAATACAGATCGCAATTTTGTTGGTGTCATTCTCAAAGGAAAGGCAACTGCCTCAACACATGAAAATATACCCACTGAGGAAAGTACTTAGAGCCTCAGGATGATTTGCAAATTGCACCAGCCTTTCTCGAGCTTCATATAGTCTTTGCAAAATGGTAAAAATATAAGAAATCTTTCTTTCTAAAAGATATACAACCCTCCCCCATCATTCTACTGTCCTTCAATGCACTGGCTACAGTAGCCCTGAGTAAAAATGATCTTGTTCTCAGTTCTCAGAATACAGTAGAGGTCTCTTATAGTATCACTCATCTTTCATAGGTATTTTCACCTGCACCCTGGACTATCTCCTACTATATGTTTCCTTTCCCTCACATAAATAATATCTGCCATCCAAAAGCTTAGCTGAAAAGGCAGGGTAAATCAAGGAAGTAAATGATGGAGAAATGTGAGGTGATGGCAGTACAAATTTGGCTTAGAGCAAACATTATCAAAATGCTGTCAAGAGTTATTTAAAACTATTAAGCCTTACATTTGTTTATATTTAAGTATGTTGTCCTTCGCACATACATCCCAAGGGCACATACATCAGAACATCAGCCCAATCCTTTAGCCATAGTAGATACTCAGGTAATTCTTCCATTTGATCCATGAGGCACATTTCCCCTGAGTTTTGTTTTTCTCCACATCAAAACCCACAAAGCATGCCTACAGAACAAAAGGAACTGGAAAGAATGATGAAGTCTGATAAAAATGTCCAAACCATCTGGGATGCTCTCTGAGCACAGATAGAAGTGGGAGAAGAGAAAAAATGCAGTAAAGGAGCCATTAGCAGTATTTATAACCTTTATGAAAACAAGGGTGCCAATGATGGGTCGAAATGAGGCTCCTGCAGCTCTTTGTTGTAATGCATGATAGCTTTCCTTTCTTAGGAACCTATATGCTTTCAAACTGAGATGAGGGAATGTACCAGCTTAATAGGTCATGTAACTCCAGTGATGATATGAGGTTTATGCCATAATACCAATAATCATCATTTTCTCACCTTAGATTTGATGCCACCTGGGAAACCAGCGATACTTAAAATGCATCTGAAACTTTCTAGCACTGACATCCTAGGCCTAAATTGCCTAAACTGGACATTTTACAACAGTGTATGTGGATGATGATTATAGCACTAATAGCACTTTGAGACAGAGTCCAAATGTTGTACAAACTCTCCGAGGAATTCTGCAGCCCAACTCTATGCATGCACATAAGACCTGCTAGAGTCATGAGGGAGGCTTTCTAGGTTGTACTGACCAAGCATGAATAGGCATGCTTTGGAGAGAATCTTTTAAAAAGATATTGACATTATTTTTATTATTAACAGCACATTTTTTGGACTCTCTGCCTTTCCAGAGGTCAAAAAGAAAAATCTCAATATTCAGTAAGCTGATGGTTGCTGATAAATGCTTATAGTACAACTGATAAGGTCAGGTCTCAAAGGAAATAATCTTCACTATCATATGAAGTATTCTTTATTTCTCCTGATATTTAACTTCTCTTATGTTGTGTATACTTCTGTTTAGAGTAAGTTAGCTTATAAAACAAATAAAAAAATAAGTTAAAAGAGGGTTTTATGACTACTTATCCTAAGTCAAATTATTTATATTCAAAAGCTTTTATACCATCACAGATAAACTGAGTTTCCCTCCCCCATGCCCCTTGCCATTATTCTTAGGAACTAAGGGCCTCAAACCAAAGAATGGTGACTATTTTTGAGCATAGGTCAATCTATTAATATCATTCCCATTGAGTTCCTTAAATTGGAATGGTGGAAGGCAAAGAGCACCAAATTCAGAGACCTGTGTTTGAATTCTGGCTCCGCTTTTTTAGCTGTGTTAGCCCAAGTGGACAGATTTTTTTTCTGTCTAATGATTTCAGCTTCCTAATCTATAGTTTAATAGCATTTATTAAACATCTATTATGCTAGACCTTATGATATACGTGCATATCTTAGATTAATTTTTTGGTAAAAGGGATGGGAAGGTGCATTTAGTAAGGAGGAGCCTTGGGGTTTGGAAGTCAGCCTCCAGTCAATATGAGAGAGGACTTTACAATACTGTGTATTGATTAATGAAATTGTTCCTACAGTGACCTAAGGGTGGGTGGTGTGATATTTTCTGCTAGGTTCATATCTTTTCTTAATGAGGCATTGGTTCTCAGGGGATGTGATGTCCTCTGGCTCTAAAAAGTGTATAAAGACTCTGAGGTGCTCGATTTTACTTTGGGGCTTACTGACTAGAAGTGTTTGGCCAAAAGAGGACTCTGGAAAACTGGTAAGGAGCCGCTCCCCTCCTTGCCACATATTCCCTCTCTGGTAAAGATATATGCAGGGTAATGGTCAGACATTTTGGAAGCATGTCTGTTGAATTTTAATTTCTCTATATTTTCTCTGAAATTTTTATTTTGATTTTCTCTGGTACTTGTGCTTGATTAAAGTGATTGTAAACCCCTCAAAGATTGCCTTTCCTTTTATGAATGCAGATCTAAGAACCTGTGATAGCAGGCATCCCTGTGTATGTTGGGGTACTTACTGATACAATTAGATGATATTTTTGCTTAAGGATGTTGCTATGAATGTTATGTTTTACTTTACTAAACAATGTTTAGTTTATTGCTAAATAAAGAGTTCATTATACTATGGGATTAAAACCTTAAAAATATTCATGGCAGTAGTCTTCAGGTGTGCTGTCATGATTGGCATTACAATGCCAAAGAGAATTTTGGTTTTATAAATGTAACATCTGTATAGCAAAAAGGGCAGAGTGCTGGGCCTGGAGTCAAGCAGATGAGTTCATTTTCTGCTTGAACACTTACAATCTCTCTCTATTTCAGTTTCTTCATTTCTAAAATGGAGATAATAATTACACCTCCTTCCCAGGGTTGTTGTGAGGTTAATTTGTAATAATACTTGTAAAGTATTTTACAATCTTAAAGTACTATACACATGCTAGTTATTTTTTGTTATAATCGTTGTTGATACTATTTTTAATGCCCCTTCTTGAATACTCTTAAACTGTCGTAGAGGATCGTTGCTACCTTGGGCTCAAATGGAACCCTGTGCTCTCCTAACACTATGGTTCATGAGTCTCCCTAAGTGTGTTTCCTATTACAATCAGCTAGTAGACTCATTTAGCTCTTACAAGATATCATCATAAGAAGAAAACAGTTTTATAAATATTTTAATAAAGATGGAGTACATTCTACCACAAATATACACAACAGCCAGAAGAAAACTCAGTTTGAGAAAATAGTGGTAGTGAGGCATGGATGTGGCATTTACATGTAGTGAAGAAGCTCACAACTCCTGGAAATCTTTTCTCCCTTTGTAGAGTGGACATGCAACTCCCTCTGAGTACAGTTATCTATTCTGGATGGATTCTTAGCAGGATGCCCAGGGTCTACCTTTCTATGCAACATTTCTCTGTTGTCAGTTATTATTTCTCAATGCTCCTTCCTCTCTCAGGTGAATTCTCCTCCCCCTCACCTGGATCTACACAAAGAGAACTTGACCTTCCTCAGTCACTAGGGCTATGGCTAATTTGTTTCCTCAGCCAATGAAGTTGGTCTTCTTAATTCACTCAAGGGAACTATTACCACCTCACACAGAGATCACAGGGAATTATCACTTTGTTAACACATTTAACACTTCATTACCTCTATTATTACATCAATTGAGGTGACAGGAGATCAGATCACCCTTTAAATCAGAGATTATAGGGAGTCACTTATAGATAAGATTAGAACTCCTCCCAACCATGCAGACTCACTCTCTGCCCTAACTCAGCCAAATCAGTTGAGACACAGGAGCTATATAAAGAAGGATTTGTTTGTTTTTTTGTCTTGCTTTCTAAGAATCTATAGAGACTATTCACATTTAAAATAACACTGTTATAGAACAGTCACATTCTGCGATGTTGTAAAAGTTGCTTCCTTGGCCCTAGAGGAAAGCCCTAGTATCAACAGGTGAAAGTTACAGAAAAACAGTGTGAGAAAAACAAAATAAAACAAAAAAATCTTTCTGAAAATTAGAATTGTCCAAATTGGGATGGACTCCCACATGAGTGAGTTCTCATTCATTAGAAGCTTTCATGAAGAGGAAGGATTTCTACTTACTTGGGATGATAGAGAGGATTCTTCTGTCAGGTAAGGGTTAATGAGTTGAGGTCCCTTCCAACACTATCTATGGTCCTAGAATCCTAGAATGTATTATTCATAAATGGACATGATTCTTAAACTGAAGTCAGTTCCATTTTACTCTACATTGTGAACCATTTTTTTGAGTATTTTATTTTTTCCAATTACTTGGAAAGATAGTTTCAACATTCACTTTTATAACATTTTGAGTTCCAATTTTTTCCTCCCTTCTCTCCCCACTTCCCCACGATGGGAAACAATCTGATATAGGTTATACATGAAAAAAATCATATTAAATACATTTACACATTTGTCATATTGTGAAAGAAGAATCAAAATAAAAGGGAAAAATGAGAGAGAGGGAGAGAGACAGACAGAGACAGAGACACAGAGACACAGGGACACAGAGACGGAATGAGACAGAGAGAAAGAGAAATAGTACCCTTTGATTTGCTTTCAGACTCCCTAGTTCTTTCTCTGCATGTAGATTGCATTTTTCCATCATCATGAATTTTTTGGGCTTGTCTTAGATCATTGTATTGCTAGAAGAGCTAAGTCTTTCAAAGCTGGTCATCGCACAATGTTGCTGTTACTGTGTACATTGTTCTGGTTTAGCTAACTTCATTCAACATCAGTTCATGTAAGTCTTTCCAGGATTTTGTGAAATTGGCCTGCTTAACATTTCTTATAGCACAATAGTATTCCATTATATTCATATACCACAACTTGTTTAATCATTCCCCAATTGATGGACATTCCCTCAATTTCCAATCCTTTGATACCACAAATAGATCTACAATAGATACTTTTGTACATGTGGGTCCTTTTCCCATTTTTGTGATCACTTTGAGATACAGACCTAGAAATGGCATTGCTGGATTAAAGGGTATGCATAGTTTTATAATCCTCTAGGCATAGTTCCAAATTGTTCTCCAGAGCAATTGGATCAGTTCACAACTCCTCCCACAATGCATTAGTGTTCCAATTTTCCCACATCTTAAAATGTATTATTTTCCTTTTTTTGTCATATTAGCCAATCAGATAGATGTGATGTTGTTTTAATTTGCATTTCTCTAATTAATAGTAATTTAGAGCATTTTTTCATATAACTATAGATAACTAATTTTTTCATCTGAAAACTGCCTGCTCATATCCTTTGACCTCTTATCAATTGGGGAATGACTTGTATTCTTATAAATCTAACTCAGTTCTCTATGTATTTTAGAAATGAGGCTTTTATCAGGAAAAAAATGGGTGTAAAATATTTCCCAGTTTTATTCTTTCCTGCTAATCTTGGTTCCATTGACTTTGTGCAAAAAACTTTTAAATTTAAAGTAATCAAAAGTATCCATTTTGCATTTCATAATCCATGTCTCTGTCTCCTGCTCAGTCATAAATTCTTCCATTCCCAATAGAAATGACAGGCAAACTATTCCTTGCTCTCCCAATATGCTTATGGTATCACTTTTTAATCCAAATCATGTATTCATACTGATGTTATCTTAGTATATAATGTAAGATGTCAGTCTATGCCTGGTTTCTGCCATACTATTTTCCAGATTTTCCAACAGTTTTTTTGTCAAATAGTGAGCTCTTATCATGGTATATCACTAATTATTAGAGGGACCTTCAAGAGAGTGAAGTAGCTTAGGTCAACAGTCATTATTTGAGGTAATCACAATCCCCCAGCTAATATCACCAGGGCAGTGTAGAAAGTGTGCAGCATGATTTCTTCACAGGGAAACTTCTATTTTCATCACTAAAACAGTATCAAGCTTCTTATTAATAACAAATTCATAACACTAGCTATCAGAAACAAAGATATTTATATCATTAGAGCATTCCAGCTATAAGAAATTGACTAGCATTCTAGAGCATTCTGAGAGAAACTGGAAGCTTACCAATTCAATTGAATATACATGTATTAATCATTCTCCTTGTACTTAAGATAAAAACAAAAATTGAAAAAGCAACTCGTTTTATTCCATATAGATTCATTCATTTTATCTTGAAAAATTTATATATTCAAAGAAATAGCATGACTTATAGTACAGTTATATACATTTGAAAATTATTAAACAAGTGACCAGCCATCAAAGTAGTGATTAATCAATATCAAGTTAGAAGAGTGTCTCTGGTGGATTGACATATGGCTTGTCTCTCACTCTGTGACATTCAAGATTTTAATCATTCCTTGTATGAAACCAGAGAAAATGCACTTATCTCATTTTTAGATAACATAGAACTTGTAGTGATGATATATTGGGATTCAAAAAACCATCTATACGGTCTGAAACCATCATCTAAATCTAGTAAGATGAAAGTGAATAGGAATAAATTTGAAATGCAACATTTATATTAAAATAAAACCATCTATACAAGATGGAAGAGGAATATTTAAACAACCACACCAATGGTAAAAACCTAATGGTTTTTAGTGAACTACAAATTTGAGTTTCTACTTACATCTCATTCATAAACTATTACCTTTTGTTATTTGGTTTTCAAATCTTACTTATGTCACTGCTGATCTCCAGTCCCATACTGACAATTCTCTCCACTAAGATCATGGAATCTTCAACTGTAAGGAAACACAGGTGCCAGCTAATCTAATCCCATGCACAATTCAGGCCTCCCCATATTGTGTAACCGCAGGTCAAAATGCTACTATAGTCTTTTGTTGTATTAATAGAAGCAAAGTATTGTATAAAGAGGGAGGTAACTGTTTGATAGTATTCTGCCCTGATCAAACAATCACTGGAGAAATTGTGTTTATTTTTGGGTACACTGCAAGGCTAGTGACAACCTGCAACTCATGTAAAAGTGGTCAATCAAGGCAGAGAAGGATTTTTGAAATTATAATGAGGTAACTAGGAATAACTGGGTCAGGATATTAGGATATTTGAATAGCTGCCACATAGAAGAAGCCAGTTTATTTTGTATTTTTCAAGGCAGCAGAGCTTGGATAAACAGGTAAAATAGATTTCACATTATAAGGGAAAAACACTGAATGCAAGTATCAGTCAGCAAAACAACTCAAAGGCAAGTAAACATTGTCAAGTTACCTTCATTATCAAACACTACATTAGATACTGAAGCTATAAACATATACAAAGAAATGATACAATCTCTGCCCTCCAGGAGCTTATATTCTATCAGGGGAAATGGTATGTGAGCATGTGTGTGCATGTGTATGTGTGTGTTTGTGTGTGTACATACATACAGACAAACATACATATATGTTTGCGTATAAATATAATATATGCAAAATGAATATGAGGTTTTTTTCCTTATTTTTCAAGAAAGCTTAGTGGTAATTGGGGTGGTTTCCTACATAAATGGAGCTGAATGCTTCAATAGGTGCTGAGCTCTCAGACACATGAGTTAATACAAGAAGACGCTAGAAAAACATCTATCTTATATCACTACTTTACATGTGGTCATCATTTTCAGAGGGGAGACTTGTACTCTGAAAGTGACCATATTAGTAGACCCCTATATTTTATTCTAATTGAAGACTCTAGGATCCCAGGTAAGATATGTAGGAGAGAATTGTAAAGGTTGTCCTGAAGCTTAGGAGAGAGGTCAGGAAGGTTTGTAAGTTATGTCCTGAGAAGCAACAGATGAAACCAAGACTGTGGATAAGCCGTCCAAAGGAGGGAACATAAGAGGAGAAGGAAGGTGGGAACAGGGTAGAAAACAGAATCCTTGGAAATGAGGAGTGGGAAGAGGAAAATAAGCCACTGAAAAGATTGAGAAATTTCTTACGATGGCAAAGGGGGAAAAATGAGAATTAAAAGTAACAGAAGTCCAAGACTAGGAACATGTCAATGAAAATGATATAGTCACTAGTATCAAATGCAGCATAATGGACAAGGTAGACAGAGGCTGAGAAAGCAGCCTTCGATTTGGCAATTAAGAAGCCATTAGAGCCTTTAAGAAGTCATTTTCAGTTGTCTGGTTAGGACACAAGTCAGGATAATGTAAATTGAGAAAAGAATGAGAATGATAAAAGCTGGAGTTAGGGTTAGGCAAAATAGAAAGTTACTTGATGTACATCACCCAGGGGATCATAATAAACATTTATTAATATTTTTATTAAAATATTTATTTTTAGTGTTATTAAAATTCCATTTTATTGTGAACTTAACAAATATTACACAATGGCTGCTTTTATATACAAAGGATAATTTCTGAAACAATAAACTAAAATTAAAATAGACACAAAAATTGTTTTGGTTGTTCAATTGTTTCAGGAACATCTGTGTCTTCTTAACCCCATTTAGGTTTTCTTGGCAAAGATAGTGGAGTGGTTTGACATTTCTTTCTTCAGCTCATTTTACTGATGAAGAAACTGAGGCAAAAAGGGTTATGTGATTTTCCCAAGGTCACATAGCTAGTAAGTGTTTGAGGCCAGATTTAAACTTCCTGACTCCATGCCCAGTGCACCATCTACTTGTCCCCCATAAAAACCCACCTAGCTGATCTAAAAATGTATTTGTGCATGTATACATAAGATTATAGAAGTATGTGCATATATGCATGTGTTTATGTACGTACTTATATATTTACACAGAAGAGAAAGAAAGATTTCTAAAATTATGGGTAGGACAAGAATTCCTAGCTAAACAAAGGGTAGATATGATCAAAGCAGATAAAATGAACCATGTCAGAGAAATAAAATCTGAAAACGTTTGAAAAAACAACAAAGTAAATAATCACAATTGAAAGGGAAAAACAATCGGCCAAAAAAAAAAAACCAAAAAAACTTTGCAGCAAATTTCTCTAATATGTAAGAAACTGATACAAATATATAATAACAAGTTCCATTCCCCAATAAATAACTGCCCTGAGTACATGGACAGAAAATCCTTATATGATGAAACACAAACGATCAGCATCCGAATAAAAAAGCATGCTCCAAATCAATAACATTGACAGAAACACAAAATAACATTTCTTACAAATGTCATTCGAATGCCAGAAAATTCCATTTTCCGTGGCATATAGGTATTTACTTTGTGATCTTATCTTGTATGTTAAATGATGGTTTTTATCTCTTGTAGACAGAAGCATTCAGAGTATATATTTAAAAAACTATGCCTATATTAATACTGTTTTGCTTCAAATCTAGCAATAAGGAAAGGGAGACAGCATTGCAGATTAATCCTTTGAGATGTTTTGTTATATGGTTAAGGAAAGATATGATGCTACCTTGACAGTATCATGTAGCTAAAAAAAATAGTGGGTCTCCCATGAGTACACAGAGAATAGGAAAGACCTCAGGATTTTTGTGGGTAGAATGAAACCAATGGAGAGTGAAATTAGAGACTGAAGAGGGAGAGGATATAGTCAGTGGAACTGCCTTATATCAGGGGTTCTTATGCTGGATAGCACTGAGAATCTGAAAAAGATTGTGGATCCCTTCTAAGAATAATGATGTTATTAATAGTCAAAGAAAATGCTAAATTTAAGTCAGAGTTTAATGAAAATATAAATGTGGTTTTTTTCTCATTGAAATGATTGGAAATACCTGGAATCTATTTCTGGACCCCTTAAGAGTTTGTGTCCTTCAGGGTTAAGGACCCTTGTCATGACAGAATTAGTAATAGATGTGATTAAGTTCGCAAATAGAGATTTTAGGGTAAAAAGACAAGGGGTCCATGAAAAGAGGTGAGCATGACATGCAAGTTGGTTTGTGATGGATTTCAAGGAACTTGAGGACATCAACTTTCTCCATAAAGCAATTTTATCTCAACTCTTTCTTGCCCTAGAAATATTTCTGTAACAGATACCTATGATAACTGTTTGGTCCAACACTCTTATTTCTGAAAATGGGGCTAGACTTACCTCAGCTAAGTTTAAGAAATTTATAATTTGAACTGTCATCCACCAGATGATGATGATGAAAAGTAGTAGTAGTATTGGGTGATGGTAGTGGTGGTAGCAGTAGAAGTAGTATAAGAGGAAGAGGAGGAGGAAGAAGTAAAAGAAGAAGCACAATGACAGGAGGAAGAGGAGGAGGAAGAACAAGAAGAAAAAAATAAAAAGAACAAGAAAGAAGAGAAGAATAAGAGGTGAATATTACACTTTGTAAAATGCTTCACTCCAGTTATCTCATTTGATTAGCACCCTTGAGCTGAAAGGATGATATCGATGGATTACCAAGAGTTCTTTGAACTGGACTGATGTGCAGAGTTTGAACCACAGGACTTAGACTCCTTTCACTATTATTTTCACGTGTCTTTCTTTTCATCAAGAAGATTCAGTATTGCTCAATTATTTATTTAGAGTCACAAAAACAGAAAATTTTAAGCAAAATCTGAGCCTATGCTTTTTGACTCCAAGTGTAGCATTTCTTCCACTATAAGATTCTATCTTACTATGCCAGTTAATACATAAATATCTATATAATCATTAGGAAGAGGGCTAACAAGGACCATCAGGAAATGTGTCCTGTAGTGGGTGGCACCAGAACTGGGCATTAAAGGAATCTAATGATTCTAAGAAGAAGAGATGAGAAAGGAATCCATTCTTAAAACCCCTGTACAAAGTCACAGAGACAGATAGAGTTCCAAGTTTAGGGAATACCAAGTGAGCCAGCTTGGCTGAAACATAGAATGTATGCAAGTCAGTAACGTGAAATTATACTGGAAAGGTAAGCAGGCTGGTACCAAATTGAGAAAAGCACTAGATAGGATATCAGGATAAGGATTTTAAAAGGCATCATTTCTACAGTGAATATAGCATTGATCTCTTCCTCTTTTCTTTCCTTTTTACTCTATGTCCTGAGCAAGTTCCAGGGCACTAAAGTGAATAAAGAAAAAAAAATATTCTCTAGCCAAACTAATGGATCATTTCTATAACCAAAAGAAAAATAATGAGATTGCCCTGTAAAATGATTCATTCATTCAGTTACTTCAAGCAAAATGTACTAAACATCTACTATATGCAGAGAACTATGCTGGTTGCTGACATGGAAGGGGGGGAATGAGAGTTGAGATGCAAAATTTAGATAAGACATTGACCCTGATTTCATTTTAGTATAAGAAAGTGATAATATATCAATCAACACAAATATGAATATACAACCTTTCTGCTTAAAAGACAGTATTAGCTCTATGGGGGAGGGATTTATGTAAATATGTTTGTGGTTACCATGTGAAAATACAATAATATTGTGACAATATAATATAAAAACAAAGTTATTTTGGCTTCTTTTATTTTGCTATTGAAGTACCATACTTGAATACTACTGGTCTTATAATATTTCTGCAATAATAAAGGTCAATGATGTAGAAAGTTTTCTCATTCCTTTCTTGTTCGTACAACAATTTACTGCCTGTGTCATGATGTAATATCTGCTCAAAGGCTGCAGTACAATAAAAATTTTTCTCATGTAAGTATTCTTGAAAATGTTAATTGATCCAACTGACTAATGATGTGATTCCTTAGATGTAGGGTGGAAGATGACAGTTTCCATATTATTTCCTTGGTTTCTTGGTGAGTTTTGCTTCTGACTCCCTTAATCTAACTTCCTCCCCCTCCCCTTTCTCCTCTACTTCCCTGTTTGGTAAAGTGAATTTTAACTCAACTGCACATATAAATGTGAAGATGTGTGTATGTATGTATATGAATGCATGCATATATACATACATATATATATGCATATACATATTATATATATATATATATATATATATATATATATATATATATATATATATATATATATATATACACACACCAGTTCAGATGAGAGTGAGGGTGAAGTGTTGCCTCTTCCCCCAGCCATTATTCCTTCCACTGTCAAAACTCTTCCTTGAAAGCCTCTTATGTGAGATAATTTTCCCCATTTATCTAATCCCTTTACTTTTCTCCCAGTACATTTCTCTTTTTCATTCTTCCATTATTCTTTTGAGAATATCCCAATATAATACAGACACATGCTCCATGTAAGTAGACTCCTTCTAACTTCCTAATGATAATATTCTAAAGGATAGATAGATAGAGGTAAATATAGATAGATATATAAATTCATATATATATAGTATAATTTATATAGATAAATAGATATCTATATAAATATTAAAACATGCACTGTACACACATACTTACATATCCATATCCATACCCATACACATATATTTCAGGTAGTCTAATAATTCCTAAATTATCTCTTTTTCCAGGTCATTTTTTTTTCTGATGAGATAGTTCCCATTTTCTTCTCTGTTTTTAAGATTTTTGCATTGTTTTATTGTTTTTTGATACCTCATGTAATCATTAGCTTCTACTTGATCAATTCTAATTTTAGGGAGTTATTTTCTTTGTTAAGGTTTTGCATTTCTACAACATTCAACCAATTCTGTTGTTTAAACATTATTTTTTTCAGGGTTCTTTTTTTGGTACCTCTTTTGCCATTTGACTAATTCCGATTTTAAGGACTTATTTTCTTTAGTATTTTGTGCTTTTTTAAAAAAATAAAGCTGTTAATTCTGGTTTCATCATTTTCTTGCATAGTTCTCACTTCTTTTCCTAATTTTTCCTCTACCAAAGAAGCCTAGCTCTTTTCTCTCTCTTTCTTTAGCTCTTCCGGGAATCCTTGTGGACTTGTGCTTAGTATGCATTTTTCTTTAAGGCTTTATATGTAGATATTTTCATGCCATTGTCTTCATAGTTCATGAATTGAACTTTGCTGTCACCATAAAATATTTTTATGATGTAGTTCTTTGTTATTATTTAATCATTTTTCCAACCATTTTACCAAACTTTAGGCTTTATGTTAAATTTGTACTGTCATTACCTCTGTAGGCGTAACTGACCTGAGCTTCTGTAGCTTAATCTTAGGGACCTATAGGTTTTTGGTGTTTCCAAGGGAAGAGTATAATCCAGGACATATCTGGTCACTGCCCTTATGGTCTGCCCTCTAGTCCTTACCAATAATGGGCCCTACTTTTTGGAACTACAACTGCTCTGTCCATTTTGAAACTGCTACTTACAACTGGCTAATAGGTTACAGAACTCTGAAATTCCACCCAGTCTTTTGCCCAGTGACAGCACAGGGTTTCTTTGTAACTCCCTTCTGACCAGATGTTCAGGCTTCTTAGTATTCCTTTGGGTTGGGAATAACTGGTGCCCCTGCTCCTGCTGCAGCTCCTATCTCTAAGATCCACAACCAGCGATGCATTACCATCCAGTCCCTGTGTAATTGTCCACAGACATCTCTTTCTGTCTTCCTTGGCTGCCTGGGGCAGGAAAAAGAAAAAGTTCCATTGTGACTCTTTATTGGATTTTCTTCTTATAATTCAGTTTGGCATTTTCTGTTGTTATTTTAAATTTATTTATTTATATAAGATTCGGAGTTTTATATTTTCTTTCTCTCTTTCCCCTCTCCCCTCCATGACACAGTGTGCAATGTAATATGAGCCATGCATGTACAATCATAATAAACTTATTACCACATTAGTCATATTGTAAAAAAAAAGAATTAGAACCACAGGGAAAACAATGAGAAAGGAAAAAAAAAGTGAAAACAATATGCTTCAATTAGCATTCTTTCTCTAGATGCGGATCGCATTTTCTGTTATGAATCTTTTTGGAATTTTCTTAGATCATCGCATTGCTAACAAGAGATAAATCTATTGAAGTTGGTCATAACACAATGTTGCTATTACTCTGTGTATAATGGTTTTCTGGTTCTGCTCACTTCACTGAGCATCAATTCATACATTGTCTTTCTAGGTTTTTCTGAAGTTGGCCTGCTCATCATTTCTTATAGAACAATAGTATTCCATTACATTCATATACAACACTTTGTTCACCCAGTCCCCAATTGCTGGGCATCCTCTGAATTTCCAAATCTTTGCCACCACAAAAAGAGCTGCTATAAGTATTTTTTGTACATGTGGATCCTTTTCCCATTTTTATGTTCCCTTTGAGATACAGAGCTAAAAGTGAATGCAAGGATAAGCACAGTTTTATATCCCTTTGGGCATAGTTCCAAATTGCTCTCCAGAATGATTGGATTAATTTTCTGTGGTCATTTTAGGAGAAGTTTTGGGGCAAGTTTGGCAACTGTGATTCTTCAGTCTGCCATCTTGACTCTGTCCCCATCTTCACAGGCATTAAACCAGGAGGGAGATGAAGAAGCTTGTATAGTGGGACTCATGCCAATGGAAAAGTCCAATGACTTTTTCCAAGGTAAATAGATATTGACAAAGCTGTATTGCTCCAAGAATCACAGAATCTCGTAGCTGGAGTACCATCTTGCTCAATTCAACTGCAACTCAACATCTGCTCCATAACATCTCTGACAATTAATTATCTAGGCTTTGTTTGAAGATGTCTGATGAAGTGAAACTACTGTATCTCTATCCCAATTCACACCCTGTCTTTCTGGCCTCTTTAAATATTGTCTGTCTTTTTTTCCTTCCTTGTTTCACTTACATTCACAAACTGAAGTTAAAACCAAAGATAAGGAAACTAAATCCAATACATTCTTTTCTGATCTAATCATGTACAATTTTAATTAAAAAAATCTGCTTTCAATTCCTTCCCTTTAGTTTCAGGCCAGCGCTACTTACCTTACAACATTTTGCTTCCTTAAATAAATGCTTCTATCTCCAAGTGCTTAAGATGCCATCTCTTAGAAATACTGTATAAATCATGCAGAATTAAGTCTGATGGCTCTCTGCAAACTTATGGAAAATCAATGTGAGATTCATTAAAGCACAGTATACAAGGTAATTATAGTTTATTTTCCAAAGTATTTTGGGTAATAGGAAACTTTTCAATAATCTTTGCTGTACTTAAAATAATAATGATATTAATTAGTTTCCTTCCTTGCATTTTATAAATCATTTCTTTTTCCCACTCCATGGGAAAAAGACATGATGAATTCAAAATGCAATCAATGGAAGAAACTATAGAAAAGGATCATCTTCTTCCCTTGATGTATTTCAATTAATTCCATATTTTTACCCATATCTTTTTGTCAGCAAGAGAAAGGTATATAATGGCATTTTTTAGCTAAGAAATTCACTATTTTGAAAGGTCAGAACTTATTAATCTAATATTAACAACAGTAGCTTCACAATATTAAATGTCAGAATTTTGTGTCACTGTGGTAAGGGTAGGCATCAAGAATAGCCCACAGCTATGCTTGAAAATGCTAAATACCTGCATAAAAATCTGCGCCATTGGCAAGATATCAAGATGGAAAGTCTTTAATTCTGAATCAGAGGATTTACATCTTGTCTCTTCCACTTAGTACTTATGTGACCTTTGGTAAATCCTTTAACCTTTCTGATCCTCAATTTCTCCATCTGTAGAATGAGGAGGCTGACTTTTCTATGACTTCTTTTTAGCTTTCACTCTATGATCCTGTGCTTGTAATTGTAGCTAAAACAGACTCATAAATGGTCCAAATCCATGTGCATCAATGATGCAGGCTAGACATAATCTTTTTCTAGGTATAGAAACCACTTTTGGGTATAAATTGATTCATCAGCTTCTTTGTGTTAATAATTCTTAATATCTAAACGATGTATAGAGGAAGAAAAAAAGTAAAGCATCAGAATCTTTCCCTTGACTTGAAGCACTTACTTTAAGTGGATTCTGTAGTTAAAGTTGGTTTGACTATCTACCTCCATATCCCCCAAAGATTGATGAATCATGCTCAGACTTGCATTGTGCCAGAAACAATCAAGAGCACTTATAAAACTATAAATATCAGATGAAATATGTAATAAAAGGTGAGAGCTTGGCTAAAATGGGGTCATCCACAAAATAAGTGCACAAAGCATTCATAGTATCATTGGATTTGCAGCTAACCATAGAGATTCCCTCACTCTTCTTTAGATGAAAGATTTCAAGCTGATTGAAGTTTCTCTTATTTATCCTCCCAAAAAACCCAAAGTAAATAATTATATATGTAATTATCCCTAGTATTTACAAAAGAAGAAATTTTTTAAATTATGAAATTAAGCAATTTCATGAATAAAACTGAAACAATCCTAATAACAAAGTGGTAAACTAATTTAGTTTGATTAACAAAAGATGGATATGATAGGGTGCTTGGGTCCATGTGCTTGGTCCCCAATTCTAAAATCACATTTCTCTTTAAAAATCACATTTCTCTCTAACCTCAAAGCACTATCTCAGGCAGCCCCCCTCTAGCTCAAGGACAGCCTGCCCCAGCAGGAACCATTATCTCCCTTCCTACCACAGTAGCCAGCTGCACCTATAGAATTTATCACTTAGAGCCAGACACATTCTGACTGAATTGACTGTGCACTGGGTCATAACGACATTTACTACTCACTGACCAATTGTATATATATATATATATATCCTATATTTAGATGTATGTGTACTCCCTTTCCATTAAACTTGTCCAACAAGGCATTGATAAGAGAAGCCTGATTTCCTGGTCAGCCCTGACCATTGGTTGATTTAGTGATATCTCAGGCCTAAAACCACACCTCCATGTAGCCTGCCTTGGGCTATTTCCTGATGAATTTTGCGTAAAATACCTGTATAATAGATACCAAAAGTGCATGTTCCTTTAAGAACTGACCACTCCTTAACCACTCCCTAATCGTACCTCAAAACATCTAGTTAGAATATTTGGCACACATCTTACTACAGAATAATCTATATAAACTTTATCTATAACTCCTTTATATTGCAGTTTCCTTAAGAACTCTTGCCCACTGAAAGGTATAATAATAAATGGGTTTGCTTAGTTGATTTAAGATTGCTTGAGTCCAGTGAATTCTTTCCAGACTAGGTTGCCAGGGATCTCTAGTGGTTCCTACACCTTTCCTGACCCTCATCAGATATAGTGTTAGGTTGATCTATGCTGATGTGGCATAACGACCACAGTACTATCTAGAGTGGGAAAAACCTGGGCTGAAATCCCACCTTGGACACTTGCTAGCTTGGAGATCCTCAGAAAGTTATTTAAGTTCTTTCAGCTTAAATCAATTTTCTAGAATATATTTACTAAATGGTAGAGTAAGATCTGTGCTGATAGATAAGAGTTGTGGGAAAGCATAGATACTTCCTCTTATCTGTTATGTTCAAGTTACATATCTCCAACTGGTTATTGGAGGCAGGAAGATGGATTAAGTGATAGAGCTTTGGCCTGGAATCAGGAAGACCTGAGTTCAAATCCAGCCTCAGACACTCACAGCTGTGTGACTCTGAGCAAATCACTTCACCTCTGTTTGCCTTCATCTACTGGAGAAGAAAATGGCAAACCACTCCAATATCATTGCCAAGAAAACACCTTGTACAGAATTGGTGTGTTATGGTCTACAGTATCAAGAAGACTCAATGACTGAAGAACACCAATGTTCTATTGACATTTAAAATGGAAGGTCTCATGAACATTTCAAATTCAAAATTATGAAAGTAGAATTACATTTCCCCAAAACTCTCATTCCTCTTTTGATCTTTGCTATTTCTATCAAAAATTCCATCAACTTTCTAAACCCTTATATTCTAAACTTCAGTGCCTTTCCCATCGACTCATTCTCATTTACCCCTCCTATCCAATCACTTGCTAAATCTTATAGTTTCTACCCCTGCAACATTGCTCATATTCATCATCTTTTTTCTATTTATGTGGCCAAAATTTGCCATGTAGAGAACAGGATCATTTTCATTTTTGTTTTTGATTACCACAAACTAAAACAGTGCCTGGAACAGAATAGAAGGGGTGCTTTTAAAATGGCTGTTGATTCAATCAATGAAGTATTTAATAAATATAAGTAAGTACAAGAATTGGAGCAATCTCTATTTGCAAGTATTTTATATTCTAGTGGGAGAGGTAAAAGTATGCACACACACATACTATATACATTGTATATATACTTATAGCAAAATGTAGTTAATAAATGGGTTATTGTGATGGTAATTTAAATGCCAAGATCTTTCCCATTCATTAATAGGTCCATGTGACCTGCCTCTGACACATGGAAGTCTGAGTCACATGAGGCTGAGTCACATGGAGCCTGTGGTGGGAGGAGTTTGCTGAATGGGTGGAATAGGAAGAGGTGGAGCCAGAGCAGAACTGAGGTGAAATTGAACAGAGTCTAGTCAGAGCAAAGAAGAATGCAGGCCGCTGGCTAGTGTGATTTGTTTAAGGGAGCCTGCTTGTGATTTATTTAATGAAACTGGTTTGTAGGAAGCCTAGCAGTGGGAAGGCTTGGGGATGGTCTTATCCTCTGCATTGTTATTGTGTATAGATTTTTGGTACTATGATGGATTTGGCTTTCTGGTGTCTGAATAAATGTTTTGGTTCTGTCTTCCATGTGGAAAGTCTGTTGTATTTCACAATTCAGAATTGTATTGGGATATTCATGGTCTGTGAATATCACATTGGCACTACAAGTATATATAATGTATATATACATATATGCTACACATACATATTTATACATATATACATACATATGTGTGTATGTGGGTGTTAAGTAAAAGATAATTTGAGAGAAAGGCCATGGACAGTTGGGGAGACCAGGGAAAGCCTTCATTTAGAATGTATTTCTTGAGGTAAATCTTAATAAGTATAGGGACTCTATGAGGTGGATGTAAGAAGGGACAGTATTCCAGGCATGGGTTTAGCTAGTGCAAGAACATGAAGATGGAAACTGGAAATGAAGTGATGTATATGAGGAAAAGATAGAAGACTGATTTGTCTGCAGAACAGAGTAAGGGAATAAGAGTAATAACCAATGAAATTAGAAAGATAGATTGGGACCAAGCTGTGTAAAACACTAAAAGCTAAATTGAGGAATTTATGTTCTGTCATAGAAGCAATGGGAAATATCTTGAGTTGTTCTAGTAGAGGAGTCACATATTCATATCTGTGTTTAAGAAAATTACTTTGAGAACTATTCCTTTCATAGAAAAACCCCAAGAAGACCTGACCATGTAAAGTAGTGATATATACTTTCTGAAATGCTTTAGCTATAATTTAAAAAGCCAGCAAATAAACATTTTAAGTTATCAGTCTGTGCTAGAACATGTCCTTCACTGTTGGGAATCCAAAGAAAGGCAAAAAAACTAAAACCAAAACCAGTGTTTATTCTCAAGGAGCTCACAGTCTCTTTGAAGAGAAAATATGAAAATAACTGTGCACAAATAAAATATATACATGACAAATTCTTCCTCCAATTGTGGTCTTAAGTATCCCTCTGCTCCTCCCCACCCAACCCCCACTGCAGTTTTATTACCTAGAGGTTAGATTGTAACACTAAGATATAAAGGATTCATACAAGATAGTAGAGCTAGCATCATGTTGTAGTGGATAAAGAGCCTATCTGAATGAAGAAAGGGAGAGTTACAGCCGGCCTAGGACCCATGCTAACTATACAACTTCTCAAAGGTCTTAGCAAGTTTCTAACACTTGTAGGAATATATATATATATATACACACACACATACACACACACATATATATATATACATATGTTATGTTATGTATGTATGTATGTATGTGTATATATATATATATATATATATATATATATATATATATATATATATGAGTTGCTACAAGGAGTTTCCTCATCAGAAAATTCCTTATGAAAAGGAAATTGCAGATCCTTTCTTCATCCCCTATTCTTACACTAAGATGCAAATTGCTGCTAGATGATTAATTTTTCTAAATCTTCCAAGTAAATTTTTATTCAAAAGGAGTAACTCCTTAACTGAATGGATCTTTAGTAATGGAAATATACTTTTGAGGGGAGAGTAAACAATCCAAATTATCTCTTACAAATCACAACATATTTCACCTACATGGTAATATTCTCCTGCATCTGAACAAAAAAAAAAAAAAACATACAGCTTTGTGTGGCACAAATCAATCCTATCAGGAGTTAAATTTAATGCATTCATTAGAACAGATGAAATAAATTTGCCATTATAAGCAGTGAACTTTCAGGAGAAAGACAAATACTATAAAAGCATGTGAGCAGATCAATCCTCATAAATATTTTCCTTCACGGTACTTTAGTGTACTCTTCAAACAATATCTCCCAGGATAAGTCATGTTTGCTGCAGGTAAACAGGCTTTACAGTGGTAATATATCTGTCATATTTGACTCAGTGCTGCCAGGAAGCCCCTGTGGAAAAGATAATGAAAGACTGCAATTTTCCATTTGCACAAAATCTAAAATTATGAACTATGTGAATACTACTGAAAAACGTGATTAACCCTGGCTTTTGTAATGCTATGGTTCGACTACTATAATTTATTGTTGGATGACTTAGAAATCTACTAATGTGCCTTCAATCTTGGAATGCTTATCTTGTGAGTTGCCAGAAGGAAAACAAAACTAGAGTTTCCTAACATTACTTGTCAGTTTACTAAGGAGGTCATGTTGAGATATTTACATGCATTTTTTCTACATTTACCTTATGTCCTACACCACTAGTTCTTCTACCTACTTCAGAATCACAGAATAACAAAGACAGAAAGGTCCTTAAAGGCTACTTTGTTCATCCCGCACAGGTTTCTGTCTTTACAATATCCCCAGCCAGTGGTCATATGGGTTTTGATCAATAGAAATTCAAGAATTTTGTGATCTAGGAATATTCTAATTCCTTCCAACAAAGCACATTTCACATTATATCCTTACCTTACATCCATATTGGGGTCTAAGAATAAAATCTTTCTGACATTCCAGGACTATGTATTTTCAATTGTATCTGTACCTCCAACTGCTTTAATGAATTTAATACATTTGCTTCTATATTAAAGTCATGATATTTATAGATTGCCTCCTCTCATTCATTATGACTTCTTGTGAGTAGAGATCATATTTTATTTATCTTTATTCCACGTAATGTCTTATCTTCAATAGGTACTGAATAGATTTTAGATGTTGAATAAATAGCAGTCCAAGAGTGTTAGAAAGAAGAACTCTGGCTTAGGAGTCTATACTTCTATTCCAGTCCCATTTCTGCCACTTATATGATGTTTGACCTTGGCCAAATGGCTTCCCTACCTTCTGGATCACACCATCTGCATCTAAAAGATTAAGCAGTCACCTGGATTATTTCTTAGTATAGGCCCTTCCTATCTCTAAAATTCTATGACTCTATGAATGATGCCCATTCAATGTGATATTTTAAAATGTCTCCACACAATTTGGGGAATATATCTATTTAAGAAGGAGGGTTTTTTTTTAATTTCTCTTGCTACAGATTAAATAATTAGCCTGATTAAGATCAGATTGAAAGTTCTCCATGACTGCAGAAATCTAAAGTTACAGGAGGGCTTTTATAAAAGCAGACTAAAATTATAGTCAAATTTAAGCAAGGCAAAAATTAATAACTCCAGAGACTTCACTGGAAGTAATTACATCTCTGACAATTAGAATTGTCCAAAAATGGAATTAATTGCCTCAGGGAGTAATGAGTTCTCTGTCACTGAAAGTCTTCTAGTAGAAGCCTGATGACCATATATCAAGAAATTTATAGAGGGGATTGCTATTTTTTGTAGAGTTTGAGATAGATAACCTCTGAGACCTCTTTTAACGCTATGAGTAACAAATGGAACTGTTGCCTGGCACTATAACCACAAAAAAGTTGCTCCAGTCTATTAAGTGAACCCTTGTTATACATCCTTAGTTCTAGATGGTGTCCTTTTTATATGGGTATTTAACAACCACTTGAAAACTTCTAGTATTGAGGAATCCCCTTTCTCACCTTAAGGCAGCCCATTTCATTTGGGTACAATTCTAGTTGTTAACGATAAAAATACTAGTTTTTATATAGTGTTTTAAAAATTGCAAAATATTTAATAAGTATTATCTCTTTTCTCTCCTGGAAAGAACCCTGAGAGGAAGGTGTTATCATTATCCCAATTTGTCATACGAGGAAACTGAGGCAGGCAGAAATTATGTGACTTAGAGTCATAGAGCTGGTAACTGTATGAAGATGGATTTGAATCCTGGTCTCCTGACTTCAAGTCGATCACTCTATTCACTATTCCATCTTCATTCTTTCATGTTTTGTTCAGAAGTTCTTCCTAATGTATTCTAGTATCCCTTTCAAGTTCTACCTTTTCATACGGAATAATCTGTTGCTGAGTTGTCTGCTTTGTTCTTATTTCTATGGCAAACATTTATTCTGACTCAGAATTCTGAGATACGATCATTTTAATATTTTAAGCTATAACATATTTGAATAATAGATATAAGAAATTCTTTATAATTATGAAATAATAGTTCATTTTATTATATTCAGAAAATGATAATGTGTTTACTATTTGCTAAGGCTGGGTTAGGAGTTTACTCATAGAAAGGTGAAAGCAGGGGACCTGCTATCACAGGTTCTTAGATCTGCATTCATAAAAGGAAAGGCAACTTTCAAGGGGTTAATAATTACTTTAATCAAGTACAGGTATCAGAAAAAATCAAAGTAAAAATTTCAGAGAAATCAGAAAACAATAGAAAACGCTTCTAAACTGCCTGACCACTGACATACATACATTTTTACTAGAGAGGGAAGCAACAACAAAAAAACTGAGGTGGCTGCTTTGGGGCTTCCCAGAGTGTCATCTGGCACACAGACCTTCTTCCAAAAATTAAGCCCCCAAAGTAAAACCTCACCCTCAGAGTATTTATACACTTTTTAGAGAAAGAGGGCATAACCCTCTGACCCAGTGCCTCCTACAAAACAATTCCCCTAATCAAGTTTCCCACAATGGGCAGGCCCATCAATAGGTGGGAAAGATCCTCCCCAATCACATTACTCAATCAGAGATACTTTTAGTGAAACAAAAACAGCAAGAGAGAGAGAGACAGAGACAGACAGAGAGAGGGAGAGGAGAGAGAGACAGAGAGAGGAGAGACAGAGACAGAGACAGAGAGAGAG
Organism: Bettongia penicillata ogilbyi; assembly: GCA_023548195.1. Classification (NCBI taxonomy): domain Eukaryota; kingdom Metazoa; phylum Chordata; class Mammalia; order Diprotodontia; family Potoroidae; genus Bettongia; species Bettongia penicillata. Next base: position 443,528 of record JAJHZJ010000868.1, read on the forward strand.
AGAGAGAGAGAGAGAGAGAGAGAGGAGAGGAGAGAGAGAGAGAGAGAGGAGAGAGAGAGAGAGAGAGAGGAGAGAGAGGGAGAGGGAGAGAGAGAGAGAGAGAGAGAGAGAGAGAGAGAGAGAGAGAGAGAGAGAGAGAGAGGGAAGAGAGAGAGAGAGAGAGAGAGGGAGAGAGAGAGAGAGAGAGGGAGGGAGGGAGGGAGAGAGAGAAACAGAGAGATAGAGAGAGACAGAGACAAACAGAGAGACAGACAGGGAGAGGAGAGAGAGAGAAAGGAAAGAGAGACAGAGAGAGAGGAGAGAGAGACAGAGAGACAGAGAGACAGAGAGGAGGGACAGAGAGAGAGACACAGAGACACAAAGAGGAGAGAGAGAGGGAGAAAGAGAGAGAGAGAGAGAGAGGGAGGGAGGGAGAGAGAGAGACAGACAAGGAGAGGAGAGAGAGAGAAAGGAGAGAGAGACAGAGAGAGAGGAGAGAGGAGAGAGAGACAAAGAGACAGAGAGACAGAGACACAGAGAGAAGGAGAGAGGGGGGGGGGGGGGGGAGATTGGCAGACAGACATCCTGGGAGGTAAGATTTATGTTTATTACCCATTTAGAGTTGAAGAAACTAAGGTAGCAGAGATTAAGTATCTCGCCCAAGGTCACAGAGCTGTGAATTCTGTGGCCAGATTAGAACTCAGCTGTTCCTGACTAGAGGTCCACTGCTCACTTAACTGTCTATGAAAGGAAGGCTTGGAAATAGAGAGTCAGAGACAGAGAGGTACAGATTTCAGAACTGTATCACCTAAGCTTAAAGCTAGAAGTGATTATGATAATTGCTAATTAGAAATAAGTTGAGCTTGGCAGAATAGTTTGGAAAAAGAGAATCAGAAAAATTACTTAGCAGAGAGATTATTTGGCTGACATGTCATGCTCAATGAGGTATTCATCAATCATACAATAGTATAACTCATGGAATATATTTAACAGACAAACTACAGTCATTAATGAACTTTTAGGGACAGTTCCTATGACAGAAAAAGGACAGCAAAATATGCAGTTCAAGACTTTTGACCAAACCTAAGAACATATTTTTTCCACACTCATGTCTCAATGGCAGGTGCTATAAAAATGTATCTATTCTGCCCCATAGACACTGAGTGTGCTGTCAGAAGACAATGACCCAAGTTCAGGCGTGAATGCAATGCATTTGTTGTTACTGCATCTGTTTAATACATGAGTGTCTCAGATATTAACATTTGTTTTGCTTTATTTCTAAGCAAAAAAAAAAATGTATCATTGTGAGAGGCTGGATGATGCAAATGGGAAAAAAATCAGTTGGAGCTCAAAGGCTAAAACGGTTTGTAGGGTAGATATTTAATGTCATTTCTTGGTAGAGATCCTTTCTCTGGGAAACTAGAACTGCCATTGTGAGAAAAGGTTAGAGGGACCGAGCCAGCCCTAAGAGTAAACAGGCGTCCATTTGATTGTATGAGAGATTTGAGGTAGCAATGCCCATTTGTCACCTGGATGTTACACTTATATTAAGTTGAAAAGCTAAAATCTCTATTACTATAATAGAGGTTCTTAATTTATTTAATCTCATATATTACTTGGAAGATCTCATAAAGCCTGCAGACCCCTGTTCACAACAATGTTTTAGTAAATAGAAGTAATAGTACTACTAATATTAATAATAGCAAACATTTATATAGCATTTATTATGAGCCAGGTATTTTTCTAAGCACTTTACAAATATCTGCTCATTTGATCCTCACAACTCTAAGAGGTAGGTGCTATTATTATATCCATTTCATAAATGAGGAAATAGAGGTTAAGAGGTTAACTTAGTATCACGCAGCTATAGTAGGTGTCTGAGACTTGTTCTAAACTCAAGTGATTTGCCACAAATTCTTTATCCAGTGCCCCACTTAAATGCCAATTGTATTCCTTGATTCCAAAGGAAATCAATTATATTGAAATACAGTTTATCTCTCTCTCTCTCTCTCTCTCTCTCTCCTCTCTCTCTCTCTCTCTCCCTCTCTCTCTCTCTCCTCTCTCTCTCTCTCTCCCCCCACAAAATTCATAGCGCTCATATTAGGAAACTTTGCCTACAGTTTGCACCCACTGGCCCTTAATTTGTAATCTGGAATGGCACCAAAAAAAATGAACCCCTCCACCTTCAATATGTCAGGCTTTCATCTATTTAAAAATAGATGTCTTCCTTCATTTCATTTTTCACCATAATTATCCCTAATTCTTCCAACTATTTCTTTCTTATCTTTTTAACTTTAAGGATTTTTTTGCCTCCTACTCACATACTAATTTGTCAATCATCATCTTACGATGTGAATCCTCAACTGAATACAGCATTCCTAATGTTGACTACCAGTAGAGCACAATGGGAATATTTCCACTCGATCTGTAAACTATACTTTTATTAATGTTGTCTAAAATTGTGTTCTAACAGTTATTGTGTGTCATGCCAGCTATCCCGGATCTTGTATCCATACAATTGATAATGTTAAAAATGATAAATATTTTCCATTTAGTTCAGTCACATTCCATCTTATTTATGTGACTCCAAATTTCAAGTCTCTCAAGATCTTTTTGGATGCTGATTCTGTCATCCAATACATTACTTATCCCTGCCAGCTGTAAGCATAGCTTTAAATCTTTTTCTGTTATTAAAAAAAAAGAGAGAGAGAAACAGGACAGGGACAAATGCACAGTTCTGGGGAATGACCTGAGAAGTCTTCTTCCAAGTTAATACTGATTAATTATTCAATACTTTTTGGGGAGTTGTACAAACAGCTAATACCTCTCTAATGTTATCAAACAGTTTCCATTTGTTTGTATTTCCCATAAAAGTCCTGTGTGATATCTTCTTGAAATCCAAATATATTACATTAATTGACTTTCCTTAATCAATTAATAACCCTACAACTGAAATAGAATAGGTTAGTGAATATGTTTAGTGCTTTAGTGGAGCGTTTGTTTATGATGACTTTCCCTTTCTAAGACTATATTAAACAATTGGTTGAATGCACTACATCTTTTTAACTGTAGAAATCAGGAACACAGCTTCCACATGTAGGGCCACTTCTATTCCAGATTAATTTATCAATCCTATCAATTGTCAGGAAAAGTACGGGCAGCCTAGGTCACTGCTTCAGTTTCTCATCCTGCTCTGGCTTCGTACACTATCCTAATTAACTAAGATTTTTCTTATTCCTTCTTAATTCACTTCTGTGTCAGTTCCAGTAATGGTTGTCACATCTCTTTCACTATGCCTTGGCTCCCTAACTGTTACCCCAGCTCCTCAAAGGTTAAAGTCTTGAGCATTCCAGAAGCATTCTCATTCTTTTTAAGCTCTAAGATACTACCTATTAATTCTAGACTTGCTGCCATCTCTATTGGATGCTGTCTTCTTTGACCTCTATTTATTGCCTGTTTTGAGTTTCCTTTGAAGATCTGCTATGTTTTCCAGATATGTATTCTGTCAGGTAGTTACAGCCATTCTTCCCTGACACTGATTGCTTCCTTGACAGTCTATTTAGAACTCTTTCTGTTGTTAAACAAGCTCCATCTTTGTGGGAGCCACCCCCAGTCATTGCCAGTTCTCTGTCAACTCAGTTCCAGTTAAGGTGGTCACTTCCTCAGGATTTAAAATTTTGAATTGTCTAAGAATCCATAAACACTCCATTTAGAATGCTTTCCACTTTTAAAAATAGCAATTAATAGAAATAAAAAAATCATTATTTTTCTTTTTTCATGATTTTCTTCCTTCCCTCTCCTCTTTCTTCCATTTTTGTTTTTTGATGTTATTCTTGATAGCACTAACATCCTTCTTATCAATTGGGAATTATCCTAAACTTGTCTCTCTCTCTCTCTGTGCTTTTTATATATCTCCATTTTTAAGTATTATCACTTTTGTCTCCCAAAGAACCCTAACACTTGTACCTTTCTATGTATATATACATATGTATGTATGTATGTATGTGTGTATAGACTCTTTCCATGGCTTCCTATGCGTCTAAGTTAACATACATATTCTTGAATGTACCTGGAACTCAACATTTCATGTCTCACTTTTGTGAATTTGTACCTCCAAAGCCCATGCTTGTAACACATGCTCACCCCCATTCACATCCATATCGAAGAATTCTTATCTTCCTTAAAGGTTAAATTAAGATATGATCACCATGGTGAGGCCTTCCCTGTTTCTAACAGTTATTATTTCTTACAAATCTTAATATATGCTGATGTGCATATTATGTATACTCTGTGTATACATGCACATACACACACACACACACACAAGTTGTGTCTCTCCAATAGAATGTAGACATCACGAGCGCAGGACTATTTCATTTTTTTGTTTTCAGATTTCCCAGTGCCAGGACAATGCTCTTCACATTCGAGGCCCTTAACATATATTTATTTAAATTGAATAATCCAGGTTTGAAATGGCCTGGGATGGAGAGGTCCTTCCCTCCTTCTTTCCCTTGAATGCAATTAATCTTCATCTACCACGCACTCAAAGAAATACTAAAGAGATTCCACATGGTGCAATATTTTCTGGATTAATGTAAATTAAATTACAAGTATGAAAACTTATCTTCTTCTCCAAAGAAGGACTAAGGTGCTTTTGCTCCATTTTTATCTCACTATGGAATATCTGTATATGTCTATATCTATATATTTCTGAGTCAGGAAAACCTAAGTTCAATAGCTGTTTCTGATGCACATTGGTTGTGTGACTGTGGACAAGTCTCAGTGCCCCATATAACTCTCCAAGGCTATAAATTGTAAGGCATTTATTGACCTCCATTGGTAGAAGAGGGTCTTCACCAAGAGTTCCCTAGTCAGATTATTTTCTATATAAAGAAAACTATTTCAATTAACCTGCTGTGATTTTAATACCTATAAAATAATAATTTCCATATCCAATTGATTCCCTCAAAATAATTACCCTCTACATTTCACTAAACCTTACATTTTATCCAAAAAAAAAACCCAATTCACTAAAAAGCTTCCAGAAGAAGAAAAACAGAATATTTTGTGAGAAAAAAAGTTTAACAACTTGTGAAATAACATACTGGGAATCTCATGTTGCTGTATTTTGTCTCCTAATCAATGCTGAAACAACATCAACCGTTGATATTGAGATGATAAAGCATCTTTTCTCCAGGTAGATCTGAAGTACCCCTAATTTCTACAGTTCACTTACCTTTGACCTGCAAAATTTCAATAGACTAAGTATCATGAAGAGTTACATTGATAACTAAATGGAATTCATTGTGTTTAGAATCTCTTAAATGATTCATAAATGTGGTGAGATATGGAGGGATGCAATGATTTTAATGCCTTTGCAATATATGAATCATCATGCCTAAATAGCCATCATTTGATTCTTATTAGCTATGAAAAACAATGTACATAAGATACACAAGTCATATTCCAATGCCTCATCATGAAGTGGAGATCACTCAAAATTATACAAAACTCTTGAAAATTTGCTTCTATCGCAAAGATTGGGGATATGGTTCTAGGAACAGAATATGTTTGCTTTCCAAGGACATGATAGGTAAGCATAAAGAGGCTCATCACCATTTAGAAAAGAATTTGTTAGTCATGGTAAATGATAAAATAAATAAAAATAATACAAAATGTCCCTCAGTCCCATGGACTGTCTTCTATTTTAGTAGTGACAGTCATAGAATGTTAGAACAGGGAGCAAAAGGGATGAAGAGTCAAATGTTTTCATATTGTGACAAAGTTTCTTAATCCAGTATTCAGGCTATGTTAGTTTATAGACACTGTAAACTTGCATGAGAAAATATATTTTTTTCTTTATTTGCATTAACCTTTAACAAGAATTTAACATTTTATTCAATTTTCAATGTAGGTAACAATATATTGTTATATTATTTTCGATATGGTGCATAGTCATCAGAAACTTCCAAAGATATCCAGGCCATATACTAGGTAAAATATATGAGGGTACATAAATTGTTCTTCATTTTCAAAGAGGATCATGACATCAGAGAAATGATGACATGACTTGCAGTTGACTTTGATTCAAGTGAGGGAGGGCTGTGCAGGTCACCAGCCTCACTTTCTCCTCCTGAGCCAACTGAGTCCAGTGGCCAGATATTGATCAGGATGTCTGGAGATGGCCAGGATGCCATGGGAGACGCTGACCCTTTTAGGCTAAGTCCTTTTCAATTTCTCACTTTGAGTGAGGTAATGCCCATTCAGTGAAGGAGCATCTTTAAGTAGTGAGTCAAGGGATGGCCCCTTTAATTATAGAAAAGCAGGGGATAATCAAACTGGGAGGGGAAGACCCTGAGGATTGCTGCTCCAAAGCAAAACAGTTACCACTGGTATTCGCTGTAAGGCAGGAGGGCCCAAAATAGAGCCACTAAGTGGAGTTTGGGCAGGGACCCATTTTTGTACTATCTATGTGCTTCAGAGTAAAATGGGTTTAAGGTTTTGTGAAAGAAGAAAGAAAAGAGGAAGGAAGGAAGGAAGGAAGGAAGGAAAGGAAGGAAGGAAGGAAGGAAGGAAGGAAGGAAGGAAGGAAGGAAGGAAGGAAGGAAGGAAGGAAGGAAGGAAGGAAGGAAGGAAGGAAGGAAGAAAGGAAGCTGGAAAATTCAAGTTAAATGGGCAGCTTTCTGGCTGGATTTACTTTCCTTTGGAGAGGAGAAATAGAGGGAGAGGGAGATAAATACCAATTTACTGGCAGTACTCTTAATGTGAGATCTTGTGCAAAGGAAAATTAGTGAACATGATATTGGATGAACTAAATAGTAACAATCTTCACTTTCCCTATATATGTAATATAAATACAAAAGCTAAATTGAGTTAAATGGAAGAATGCTTTACAGATTTTTCCTGGAGCAAAAAATAGAGTAATTGGTAGAGTTGGCTTTTATTATTCTATAAAAGGCAACAACCAGAAACATTTCATAAAATATTTGATCATCTAATATTTTAGAACTCTATGTGTATGTATACAACTATAATATACATGCACTATGTATCGATATCTATATTTCACCCCAAAAGACCATCATGAACTTTTCTATGCTACCATCTGCAGCAGAAAGTCTGAACATAGATAAATTCTTTAAAGTTGATATCATTCTCTACATTAAGTCAACATATACTTTTATTCTTAGTGATTTGAGTGCAAAGGCAAGCATAGAGTATGAGAGTAAAAATGATAATTTCAGCCATATATTTTAAAAGAAAGAAATAAGAAAGGTTAAAGGACTATTATATTGAAATTCAGATATGAAATTTAGACAGTTCATTCCCAAATGTTAGGAGTACTTTATTTTTTTTTCTAATTATGAAAACTTTCTTACTGAAAAAGAAAAAAAATGAGTCCTGTAGTATGCATAGTCTAATAAATTCCTGCACTAATCATATTAAAAATTACATTTCAATTTTCACCCTAAATCCATCAAAACATACAAGGAAAGGGTTCTCTTGAACTGTGGTTGGCTATTGAATTTATTAGAATTCTTAAGACTTTAAAGTTGTTTATCTTTAGAATGTTTTTATTATATACTGTGTTCTATAAGTTCCGATCATTTCACTCACTATGCATTAGGATGTAAACATTTCTACAGGTTTTTCTGACATCCTCTTTATTGTTACTTATATCACAATAGTATTACCTTTCATTCTGCAATTGATAACTCTCCTTAGTTTCTAAGTCTATGCTACCATGAAATAAAAAAAAAAATACTATTAATATCTTTGTACATATGCATCCTTTGGGTATTTCTTTTATCTTTTGTGTAGAGATGTAGTATTAATATTGCTGAGCAAAGGTGTATGCACAGTTTCAGGCTAAAGTTCCAAATTGTTTTCCGGAATGTCTGGATCAATACACAACTCTACCAATAGTTCCTTAACATACCTTTTTTCCCACAATTCTCATAATACTTTGTATTTTCTTTTGTATGTGTCAGAATTGATATTTAATTGATGTGAGGCAGAACTTGGGGATTGCTTTAATTTTGTGTCTTATTTTTATTTTTTTAGATGTAGATTATGATATCTTGGTTTCTTCCTCTAGAAAATGCCTCTTCCATATCTTTGAAGTACTTCTTAATTGGGAAATAGCTCTCATTCCTTTAAATCTGAATAAGCTAAATAATATATATGTGTAAACTGAGGTTTTTTTTCCAAAGAAACTTGATGCAAATATTTCTAAATACGTGCTCCCCTTCAAAATTTAGCTACATTTGTTTTGTTTGTGCAAAGTATTTAAATTTCAATAAACAAAATTCTCCATTTTATTTATTTATTTTTTTTTAAATATCCTTTATTTGGTCATGAACTCTTCTCCCATATAAAGGTCTGACAGGGCATTTATTTCCTTGTTCCTCTGATTTATTAATGATGTCACTTTATATCTTGAAAAAAGATATAAATTTTGATATCACTTTTTAATTTGGAGTTTTTCTTGGTATGTGGTATGAAACGTTAGTACATACCTAGTTTCTGACAGACTATTTTCCAGTTTTCCTTGAAATCTAGGCTACTTACTTCATGTATATTGTACATATTAATATTAGTAATTATATTTATGTACATGTATTAATAATCTTAATAATACTTATAACCTAAATCTAAACTGTTCTAATGATTACTGCTTGGTACATAAATACTTTCTGAGAATTGTTTATAGTTATGGTATAAAGTTACCAGATAGAAACAATAGGTGAAATCCCATCATACTGATTAACTGACCTGTGACATTCAGCACCTCAGCAGTCTGAATAGCCTCTCTGTTCTCATTGGATGGATGGAGGGCAAAGGTTCAGAACTCCCCAAGTAACTCTTCATTTTCCATCAGTAGCACTGTTTGGACTTGATGGGTGACTAATCCCTGTTGAGCTCCACCAGCTTCAGTTTCTTTTTGTGTGTTGTCTTCCCTTCGTTATATTGTAAGTTTCTTAAAGCAAGGACTATTTTTCTTTTTTATTATTTGTATCTCCAGTGTTTAGCACAATGCCTGACACACTGCATTGTTCAGTTATTCAGTCCAACTCTTTGTGACTTCATGGACCATAGCATGTCAAGACCTTCTCTCCTCTATTATCTCTTGTAGTCTGTTCAAGTTTATGTTTGTTATTTCCATGATACTATCTCCCCATCTCATCCTCTGCTGTCCTCTTCTTCTTTTGCCTCTACTATTTCCCAACAACAGGCTCTTTTCCAATGAGTACTGCCTTCTCATTATGTGACCAAAGTATTTTAGCTTGTTTCAATATTTAACCTTCCAGTGAATAGTCTGAATTATCTTCTTTAACTAGTGACTAATTTGATCTTTTTGCTGTCCAAGAGACTCTCAAAAGTCTTTTCTAGCACCACAATTCTCAAGTGTTGATTGTGTGTTGCTCAGTTCTCCTAATAGTCCAACTCTCTTAATTATATATTGTTACTGGGAAAAAAACGCTTTGATTATGTCGACCTTTGTTGGCAAAATGATGCCTCTGCTTTTTAATAATTTGCCCAGATTTGGCATAGCTTTCTTCCCAAAAAGCAAGAATTCTTCACTCTCATGGCTGCAGTTAACATCTGCAGTGATCTTTGAGGTCAAGAATATGAAATCCGAGGCTGCTTTCCTTTGTTCTCCCTCTCTTTGCCAAGAAGTGATGGGATCAGTTGCCAGACTATTGTTCCATTCTAAGGCATAGGAAACTACTCATAACTTATATAGTATTTATTTCTAAATTAGCTTTGTATTCATAAGACAACCAACTCAGTAGAGAAAAGATTGAAAAAACTGAGTAAAAAGAATTAAAATAAGAGAAATATATGCTCTGTAATTAAAACAAATCTGATTTACATGGAGATGTATACAGAATATGCAAAAAGTGTTAGTTTACTCATTCCCTAGCATAATTTCCATATGAGATGCATATAACAGATGAAGTACATGCCTTTATCTGAGGTTTTTGCCACCTATTTTTTTAATTCCTGATTTCATGTGAATTACTATCTATTTCATGATGAATGTGTACAGACTTTAAAGTAACTTTAGGAGTTTGGGAGGTACAGAAGTACTGAATCTTTTTGGAGGAAGTAAATGAGGAAATATAACATTAATATTCTACCTTGTCCCCAGAACACAAATGGTGCTGTGGTTTGTGATCTTTTCTATCCTGATGCCCTGGGGAAATATATACATCTAGTTTAGATGTTGGTTAAACCTCAAATGGGGTATGTTTGGTAAAACAGTAATCAATTAAAAATGTGAAACATGTATAAAGTGATTTTGATTTAATGGTTTGTGAACCCTCTCCCAGGAATGGATTAAGAGGATCATTCTAAACCTTCTTTAGTGATACCTTAAGCAATAATTGCCAAATATTTATTAGTAAATATCACTTAATGGCACCTTAAAGATGGACTAATTGCCCAATTTTGTTACAAATAACGCTTTTTCTTTTATGACAACAAAATTTGTAGAATAAAGTAATTTCACTTGAAGTCTTACAGATAATAAGCAAATAATATAATAATAAAATATAATAACATATAATATAATAATAAAATAATAAGCAAAGAAGGTCTTCCTGGATTATTTCTTTTATTTTTACAGAATGTCCTATGTAAAATATTCAAAATTATTTTAGGATTGAAGTTTTATAATTTTATATTTAGCTTTCATAATCACAGGAATAATAACATGCTATAACTATGTATTGTAAATTTCAATTTGGAGCTTTGGGGAGTAAGCATTATTATTGTATTTACTGCAAGTACTTAATGAACAAATCTAAAAGAATATTCAGAGTGATATGTTAAGCTACCTGTGGTTTCACAACACATTTTTTTTTTTTGCTGTTGTTGAAAGAGGTTTATTGGACAAAACATGTTGTGAAACAGTAAGGTTATAAGTGTATATTTCTTATATCCAAAATGAATCGTAAAAGAAAAAAAAAGACAGTGAGTTTTGGCAGAATAAAGTAAAACTGGTTTCATTAACACTTATTTCTGTACTGTTAAATCTCTTAGGAGGCCTAATATTTAAAATTCTAAACAATAACAGCAAACAAACCAACCTTGCTGCTATACTATCTAAACAATTATAAATAAGTTTCTTCTTGGGCCCTTCCCATTAGACTGAAAGGTGAAGATAATATTAAGCTTCCATTGTACTCATGTTTACCACAAACAAACAGACAAATGTGATTTCATAGAGTACACACTGCTTTAAAGATTCTTTTCTAGCAATATGTCTGCTAAACATATGTTAGAAATGTATGTGATTCCTTGGAAATAGCTGTAACGGAGTCTAGCACATGACTAGTTCATTAAAATGGAGGCATACTTATGGGAAATGTCAGGAACCTGGTTATAATAAGAGAGGAGGATTTATGGATGGCTCCAACTTAGGTGATCTGTGTTTGTGTCAAAAAACCCCATTAAAGATATAATAAAGATATTTCTGTTGTTCCACTGATAGTAAGTTATTAGCATCAGATGAGTTGTGAAAAGATGGCATAATCTTCTCAGTGGTATTTGTGATGATCATGGTCAATGTACAAGGCAGGACCCAAACTGAAGAGGGATTATCTAAAGATCAGAACTTCTTAAATTTTTGGATTTATTTCATGGACCCCTTTGTCATGAAGAATAACCTATGGGGTTCTTTTGAGAGTCATACTTTTTGCCTATATTTATAATTGTAGGAAATTTTAAAGTTAATTTAGATGCTAATTAAAATGAAGATTGAATTTCTTTCTCATCCAATCTGACAGATGCCTTTTGAAAATAATGTATGTACACATGTGTATATATATGTGTGTGCATGTACATGTATACACACATATATAAGCACGTATAAATATATAAGTATAAACATATGTATGATGACCAACTTTTCCATGTATTGATTAATTTTACTGAACAGTTTCTTCTTTTCCTTTGTTATATAGGATTTTTTTGGGGAAGGAGAAGAGAAAAGATATATTTGGAAATGTGGGTCATGTAAAAACAAAAGAAAAATCTTAATAGAAGATATATTTAAAAATAAAAATTTAGTTTATGAAGACCTAAACTTTGAAATATTTCTTTTAGCTACAAGTTACTGTAAAATAAAGCTGGATTATAGACAAAGAGAAGTTTTAAAATTCTTGAGGGTGGAGGTAGGAAAGTGGGGAAAATGGTTAAGGAATTATAGGCACTTGAATCTATAAAAGGGAAAACAGGATTTTCCTAATCTAGAATCCTTGTAGATAGAAACAATATCCATCTGTCTGAAGCTGAATTCTATCATAGGTAAAACGAAGGAATTAGCTTAAATACTTTCTTTGACTTCTTTTTGGTTCTAAATACTATGAACAATGTGTTCTTACAATATTCTCTTGTACATTCCAGTACTGTTTTTTGATTTGGTGGGAACAGGTTTGGAAAAAGAGGTAGTTAGCTGGTCACTCCTTTCCATCTAGGGCTTATGAAAAATAATCTATAACATAACTAACATCTCCCCTGCTCAGAAGATACTTGTTTTGATAAAAATACCAAATATAATGAATGTTAATACATGGACTAGAAATATTGAACTATGATTTTGCACTGTGGCTTTCAAAAGAGGTAAGCAAATGATCATGAGTAGTATCCAAGGAATATTTTTTTCCTCATTTTTTTCCCTCAAAGTCAAGAATAATTTTGTGAAAGTTGAAGGTATTTTAGCTGAAAAGACAGAAAACATTTAGGGAAAATAAAAATTTACATTCACATAGCATAATTAATGTTACAGTACACTTTGGCTCTCAGAAACCTGGTAGAGTAACAGTGTTTGGAATTAATATTCTGTCTTCTCTTTATGAAGCACTGTTTTCAGTCACAATATTCTTGGCCTTTAGGGAGTAAGCAATAAGCAATGAGCAGATTAGGCTTTTATTAAACAAAAATGGTGCCGTTCAGCTGAATAAGCGCCCAATTTATAGTTAGTAATGAGGACAAATCCTGAGGACAAATTAGAAATAAACTGTTGTTACACTGAAACTCTATCTGTGCCAATGACAAAAAATCCCTTTAAAAATTCCCAGGGAGTGCCACCTTGGACCAGACCAGTGATGACCTCCGTCCCACTGTCCAGGTCTAAGAGATACCTCAGAGCGTACTGTACCGTGTCATTTTGTGGAAGTATGTCACACAGTTATATATTTATTTTTAACTAGGCTTTTGTTTATCATTTCTATTTATCCTAGAGACAAACGAGTATTTCCATAGTATCATGTTAGCACGTATTAGAGAGCCTTATCATCAAATATCTAAACATCCACTAGTGCTTTGTGCTGTACTAAGCACTGTAATCAGTCAATGAGCATTTATTTAGCGCTTACTATGAACCAAGGATACAAAGAAAGGTAAAAGAACAAGTTTTTGTTTTCAAAGAGCTCACATTTAATGGAAGAGACAATATGCAAAAATAATGTTTATGTACCACATATATATATAATATAAATGGCAGGTAACCCTATGAGTAGGGCAAGTCAACAAAAACTCATGATATAAAACATCTATGTGTTTTAGATAGTAATTTAAAAATACAAGATTGACTTCTGCTAAGTCATGAGTAAGAAATAAAATCCATGGAAAGAGTGTCACTGACCCCAGCACACATGGACAACAAGTCATGACTATTCATGAAGGAAGCACTTCACTCCAAAGCTATCATGAGGGTTTTGCCTTATCCCTTTACCTCACATTCTTATATTTGTAGGACAAGTAGCTTTCTTTCTTTATCTTTGTCTCAAACTTCCTACCCCTTATCATTTTATGGCTATCCCATGACTGGTCTACTGTTATATGAATAGTTAGTCTTCAGGAAATAGTTACATGAGTAATCTCCTTCCCTGATGTGTCCTAGTTATTTATACATTATGCCACAAATTCTATAGACAGAGTAAGAGAGGAAGGAATATGTCTTAATTCCTTGAAATCTTGAACCTGTTACCAAGTGTATGTTATTCTGGAGGGCCCCCATTTCTTTTTTCTTAGACTTAAGAACAGTTTCTCTTTTTCATTTTCATGTTTACCCTTTCCTGTGCCTTTGACAGAGGTAAGTCGTCATACACCTAACTACAACTAGACTTGATCCCTTCATAAAGAATAAGGCAAAATGGTGTATATATTTGACAACACCACATAAAACAAATCATTCACACCTTTTTTTTGCATCCAAATATTGTTTATTTGCTGACACCACCATTTCAGATGCTGAGAAATCCTTGGCCCATCCCTAGATCATAATTCCATCTGTTCTTAGCATTCAAACACCACGCAAACATCAAATTTTCCCTGCCCACACTTATTCTTCCCATTTCACTAAAAAGTGTGAATGAGTTAGGAACATAAATGAGAGAAACACTATTTAAATTAATATAATTGTTCTTAAATTGCATGATAAAATGCTTCAGGTCTGTCTTCATTTTGGATTGGCAAGCCTGTGACCTTACAGCCATGGGACCTCTCTTTGGGACTAGGTTTAGTATATTATCAGTAACTTTTGGCAATACAATATGAATGTTGAGAAATGTCCCAGTGGCTTCATATAAATATTACTGACTTTCTTTTTTGCTTGCATTTGTATCCCCAGTGTTTAGCACTGAGGGTCTAGTACCTAGTGAGAACTGAATAAAAGCTTTTTGTCTGATTACCTGGCAAACTGTACACGTTAGTCTTGGAATTAGAAAATACCAGGGAGGTCAGATGGTACTGACATTGGGATATTGGCTTTGCCATTCAGAATAATTGACATTTATTCTTCCTTGCTACAGATCAAATGGAGAGATTTAGTAACATGGCCAAGAAATTTCCTATGAACTCCCGGGAATCTCAGATGGCAACATGCCAATGTTTGTAGGCAGAAGAGGAAGACTGAGCCTAAATTTGAAGGTACATATGAAGACTTCATGAGGACATAGCATAGACAAAGCTTTTTTTGGAAGGGAGAGATCACAGTGTTGTGCCAAGAGCATTTTTTATGATGCCACCAGGTAACCATCTCTCTAAGTGCTTCATTCACTTTATAGAAGAAATGGTTATAACGTTATACATATATATATATATATATATATATAAATTATACATGCACGCACACATGATTAGTTAGTTAATATGTAAGTATTAGCGTGGCTAGGGTAAGATGGAGTAGTGAAGATGTGGGTTTTCACCCATGTAAGACATTCCTGGTGCTACCAGTGAAGATTGGTATCTACCTTGTGATTCATAGTCTTAGATGGCACGTCTTTGGAGTTTCATTTTCATCTTTTTTTTTTATTACTCCTGCTTAGGGACATGTAAAAATCAATTGATTTGCTTAGTCATCCAATCAGAATTGTGTTTCATTCATTTATTTCTTCATCTATCTACACATTCATTTATTCATTAATTCAATGAATCTTGATAAGGACTAACTGAAAAAGTTCTGGTAGACATAATAAGAAAAAAGTCTATCCTTTCTAAGAAGTTTGTACATATTATACATATGTATATAGGTCAGTGCAGTTATTTCAGTTACATAGGACACTTTGTGACCCCATTTAAGATTTTCTTCACAAAGATAATGAAGTAGTTTACCTTTTCCTTCTCCAGCTCATTTTACAGATGTGGAAATGGAGGCAAGAAGGGTTAAGTAACATGCCAAGGATCACACAGATGGCAAGTGTTTGAAGCCAGATTTGATCTCAGGAAGATGAGTCTTTCTTACTCTAGACCAAACACTTTATTCACTACATCATCTAGCTGCCCTATTACTGGAGAATACAATGTGCATAAAGGTAAGTATTTTAATCTGAAGAGGGAGGGAATACTAAAAAATCAGGAGAGCAGAAATAGTTCCTAATAAGAGGAAAGACTTGACTTTAGCTTTGAAGGTAAATTTATATCCTGACACTTGTATTCAATTGTATTCAAAAAGGAGTCATTTCATCTACTTGGGCATTGTCCACCAAACATCAAACTAAAAGAACAGTAAAGGGAGAGAGACATGTCTGACCCAGGATCATCTCATTCCAAACTCCCTTGAGTCTAAGACATGAAGAATCCGAACAATCAGAGTCACTACTGATTTTTCTTATTTTCAGATATCAGGTATTTAATTTCACTTAAGAAAGAGATAGTTAATGGCATTTAAAAACTCAGTCACATTGCATATATCTTGTAGATTTAGAATTGGAAGGGACCTTATAAGCTTTGAGTCTAACTACCTCATTTAAAAAAAAGAGGAAACTGAGGCACAGAGGTTTAAGTGACCTTCCCAGGAGCACACAGATAGTAAAAACCACAGGTATGATTTGAACTCAGGTCTCCCTGACACCCACTCCAGTTTTTCATACACAAAAAAGCAACCTACCCACCTTTAATAAAGCTGAACACACATAATATAAGCTCAAATTGTTTTTGGCTCTTTTAAAGACATCTTTGTGTTATTTTATTCTCAGCAAATATTGACAGGAGGAATGAAGAAAAATCCACAATCTGAAATGAAAGCATAGCCTATAAGTTAATTTCCTGAGGTGTCCTGGGGGTGATGAGATGATAGTGGCACATGTAAGCTAAACAATTTACTGCTATGTGATGAAAAGGAAGAAATCATTAGTATTTCATATGTCATCTGACTGAAGAAAATTGTATCAGAAGTTATTTTCCCCATTTATTTCAGTGTTAGATATTTTTTTTTACAGATACAATCGCTTATATATTGAAACTATAATTGTTTAATTTTTAATGATTGGCAGGGAAGATAATAATGGATAACTGTAAAAACAATTTGTTTAGATGTCATTTTATTAACTGTAGTGTATAATATATATATATATTTATAAAATACTTGTCTTTTATGAAATTGCTTGAACATTGTTAGAATGCTGCCTATTTAATGATCATTGTCAATATTCTAGTTCTCAAGTTACATCCAATTTCCTTCAAGGTATTTGGAATAGTAAATATTTCCTAAGAAAGAAGGTTGTATAATAACTGGACTCTCACCTTCTCCACAGTAGATAAAATAATAGGCTCCTAGGAAGTATATTCTAATGAGTTATATCAGTGAATTGAAGTGGTAACCTTATTTTATCAAGTGATTGGATTTGCTTGATTCAAAACAGACCTATTCTTAGAAAAGAACACAATCAGTTGCAATGATAACTTTTATGCAAAAAAGTAAGCAGAAGCCATTTTACTAGGCTTCCATTGATAAAAAGTTGACTTGTTCTTTGAAAAAGGTAAGAGACTCCTCCTTGATCCTCAGATATGACACAGAAGTTATGTGGTCTTTCTCTAGAATTTTGAAGAGCAGACAAGGAGCTACTATAGAATGACTGGATTAAGAAGATAGGCTCATTCATTTGGAACAAGAACGGATTTGACTTTAACTAGGTTGACTGCCTTTTTATAGAGAAGAGGAACCTAGGGTTCAGAAAAATAAAATCCATTTCCCCTGCTCACAAAGTTATAGAGAAAGAACTGGAACTCAGCTTGATTAACCCTCATTTCACTCTCATGTTCTTTTTAAAAGACATAATACCTAAACATCAGAAATACAATTGTGGGTGGGGCTTAAATATAGTTTTTATCTCTTTTCTAAAGATTTCATTTATTTTATTTGGAACTTGAGAAATAAAACAAGCATTTCCATAACAGTAGAATTTAAAATTAAATGTGATTGCATGTTAAACTGCAAATCTATTATGTACAACTTGCTATTCCTTTTAATTATATGATAAAATTAACATAATTTTTTTCTTTCCTACTCTCCACCCTAGAGATGACTACCATTAGATTCAAATATGTATATAAATGCAGTTATTCTATACATACTTCTATCAGTTCTTTCTTTTTTTCCCAAAAGTTATTAATTCATGTTTTCAGTTTTCAACAATCACTTGTATAAGTTCCAAATTTTCTTCACCTCCTTCTCACCCTCCCTTCCCAAGACAGCATGCAATCTTATAAGGGTTCTACCCATACATTACTAGTAAATGCATTTTCATATTAGTCATGTTGCACAGAAAAATTAAAACAATGGGAGAAACCATGAGAAAACCAAACAAAGTACAACACAAGAGTCTGCTTCATTCTGTATTCCAACTCCATAGTTCTTTGACTGTGCTTGGCTTTTTGTGTCATGAGTCCTTTGAAAATGTTTTAGGTCCTTGCATTGCTGTGAAGGGCTGTCTATCAAAAAAAATCCTCGAACACTGTGCCTTTTACTGTATGTAATGTTCTCCTGGTTCTGCTCACTTCACTCAGCATCAGATCATATAAGCCATTCCAGATTTCTGAAGTCCACCTGTTCATCATTTCTTATAGCACAATAGTACTCCATTACATTCATATGCCACCACTTGTTCAGCCATTCCCCAATTGATGGGCATCTCCTCGAATTTCAACTCTTGGCCACCACAAAAAGAGCTGCTATAAGTATTTTTGTCCATGAGCATCCTTTTCCCATTTTTATGATCTCTTTGGTATACAGTCCTAGAAGCAGTATTACTGGGTCAAAGAATATGCATATTTTTATTGCCCTTTGGGCATAGTTTCAAATTGCTCTCCAGAATGGCTAGACCCACTCACAGCTCCACCAACAATGAATTACATGTTCCAACTCTTTCATATCTTCTCCAACATTTATCATTTTCCTGTTTTGTCATATTAGCCAATATGATAGGTGTGATGTGGTACCTTGGTGTTGTTTTGATTTGCATCTGTCTAATCAATAATGATTTAGAGCATTTTTTCATATGAATATGGATAGCTTTAATTTTTTCCTCTGAAAACTGTCTGTTCATATCCTTTGACCATTTATCAACTGGAGAATGACTTGTATTTTGTAAATTTGACTCAGTTCTCTATATATTTTAGAAATGAGGTCTTTAACACAGAATACTAGTTGCAAAAATTCTTTCTCAGTTTTCTACTTCCCTCCTAATATCGGTTGTATTGGCTTTGTTTGTACAAAACCTTTTCAATTTAATATAATCAAAATAATTCATTTTTGCATTTCATAATGTTCTTTATCTCTTGTTTGGTCATAATTTCCTCCATTCTCCATAAATCAGTTCTTTCTCTGGATACAGATGTGCTATAAGAAATGATGAGCTCAAAGATCCTTAAAATAAAAACATGAATAGACTTTGACAAAATAATGATGAGCAAAATGACTAGAACCAAGAGAACACTGTACACAGGAACAGCAACATTGTTTTAAGGTCACGTTTGAGGGATTAAGTCATTTTGACTATTTATTATATGTATCCAAACTAAAGAGAGTTTTCTGAATACTTTAACTTCTGGAAACATGTCTTTCTAAGGGAAAAGCAGAAGAAATCTTTTATTCATGATTTTGGGATGTTTTGGGTCAGGGTAGGATTATAAAAGATGGGGTTCAGCAGAAAACAGATGCACTATCTTTCATCACTTTGGAACCTTTTGGCTCTGATGGAAATAACAATAGTGAATCTGCTTCTCTGTGTCTCTCAGTGTGTCGCTCTGTCTATCTTCGTCTTCTATCTCTGTCTTTCTGTCTTTGTGTCTGTCTCTGTCCCTGTCTCTTCATTTCTGTCTCCTTTTCTGTTTCTCTTTCACTCTCTTTGCCACTATCATTCTCACTTTTTTCATTCTTTATCTTTAATATTTTATTCATGTTATCTTTTTTAATCAACTTCATTTGAAAATAAAGAGATAGACAAATGCAAAAATTGAGGGGTTCAGATGAGCCAAAAATGAGAAAGATAAAAATTATTATAATAATTTTTATATTATATAAATAATAATTATTGTAATATAGCCTTGGTCTGATATATGAGAATGATGGAACACGAAATGTTTAAAGGAGGATAAAA
Source organism: Bettongia penicillata ogilbyi (assembly GCA_023548195.1). Lineage (NCBI taxonomy): Eukaryota > Metazoa > Chordata > Mammalia > Diprotodontia > Potoroidae > Bettongia > Bettongia penicillata. The sequence goes on from JAJHZJ010000868.1 coordinate 463,396, forward strand.
TAAGTTCTAAATAAAATAAGAGAAGCACTGCACAATATTTAACAAAATAAAAGATCATTATTTTATAATTAAGACCTGTGATAAGATTAATCATATCAATGAACACCAACCTGTCTGGTTAAGGAACAAAGTAAGCCTTCATTGAGTCTATAGAGCACAATTCTAAAAGGTGAGTATTAGGAGATAAAATGTATGGCTCTTGACTTTGAGAAGGGAGAGAGAAAACACACAGATAAAATAATTTGATAACAGTTATAAAGCAAAATATTAATATGTAAAAAAAATACAAATGAATCTCTTTTTAAGAGTTTTAACCAACAAAAATTAATTGTCCCAACAAGGAAACCAAGAGATTATACAACACAAATTGGCCATCTAAATTTGACGTACTGGACAGAGGAGACTGACTGCCAAAAGCAGCCTTAGGCTAGAGCGAAAACTCATTACTAAAATCTTACAACGGAGGAAGACTGATGATTACGAATGAATTATAAGATAAAATAAATGTAGAATAACACCAATATCTAGAAAACATGTAGTGTTATTCACCTAACTTAAGTCTTCCCAATGCCATTCAAAGAGGAAACATACAAGGAAGACTGTGAGACAATAAAAATGGGGGAAATGAAACTGTTTTGTTCCTCAGTGATGGTGAAACCAACATCTGACTAACTCTGCATTCCACAAAAATTCCTTCATTTATTTATTTGGAGTTGGCAGAAATGACCCTGAAGAGAACAAAAAGGATAAAAAAAATTTGGATGGCTCCAGACATATATGTATGTATGTATGTATCTATCTATCTATCTATGTATATATATAGATATGTATAGATATCTATCTATATAAACATATCTATCTATATCTATATCTATATATGTATATATCTATATCTATAGCTCTCTCTCTCTCTCTATATATATATATATATATAGAGAGAGAGAGAGAGAGAGAGGAAATTTGTACTGGAGATACAAATAATTATGAAGATATTGAGAGATATTTAACCAATATATCTGAAGGGAGAAAAAGTACGGAAAGCAAAGAAAAGCATTGTAGACCTAGTTAATACCCCCAAAGATGACCAAGACAACCTTAATAATTTCTGGTGTTTTTGTTCCTTCATTCATTCATGAGCAACTCTTTGTGACTCCATTTGAGCTTCACTCGGCAAAGATACTGGAATGGTTTGAATTTTTCTTTTCTAGCTCATTTTAGAGATGAGGAAACTGAAACAAATAGGGTTAAGTGATTTGCCCAGGATCACACAGCTAGTTAGTGTCAGAGGATAAATCTGAACCTAGCAAGAGGGATTTTCCTGACTCCCAAAACAACTCTCTAACTCTATGTCACCGAATACTCCACACTCCTATCTATACACACACCCACAAAAACCCCCATAAAAATAATCTATATATGACCATACACAATCTTCAATCAGAATATTAATATTCAATAATTAAGCATTCATAAATGATATTCTACAATGGAGTACTTTTTGCTACCAGTTTGTGATTATGATAAGATATAGAGAATATAAAATCCCTTTTTGTTTATTATTTGCTTATTACATAAAAATATTTGATTTAAAGGAAAAATGCCGTTTCACAAGAACTTTTATAGGAAGGTGCCTCTCATAAAAAGAAAAAGATAAATTTTGGGGGCCTGTAATGACAGAAATAACCTAAGAATGAGTATTAAGTGGAGCATAAAACAGGGAGAGGAATGTTCTTCAAAGGCATTCACCAATGTGGTCCAGGTGAAAGAGAGATTCTATACATAAAACGATTGCCTTCATATTTTCCTCTTTTAGATGGCATTTTACTGATTGCCCCAAGGCCAGGTTCTTTGTATGTAATAGTTTTTTTAATGAATGCTTGCTGGATTAAACTGATAATCATGATAACGTGGAGGGAAATGTTGAACATAATCTGACATGCAATCTAGATTTCAAAAAGTTCTGAGAAAATATATGGAACATCCTTTTTTGTTGAGTATAAATTTCTTGAAGGAACAAAGTGTATTTTATATTCTTGAATTCCTATGTTGTGTGTGAATATACACATATATATGCATGCATGGATATGTGTTTAGATGTATGTACATGCATGCTTGCATTGTGTGTTTGTATATGTATGTAGGTGGGAAGAAAATCTTGGCTTAATATTTCATTCATACACGAACTCATTGATACACTGAGATAGATGGATCACTAACTTACCTGTACCTTCTGGTCTGATCAAGTTGCTTGTGGCATGAAGCTATTTAGTAGTGTGTCTATGATCATACAATTGGAATGTAAGAAAAGAACCATCCCTGTCCTCAAGGAGCGAACATTGTACTGAGGGATATAGCATTTATACAGGTAAATAAAAATAAATTGTAGTTCATGATAGTTTATTATAAAAAAACATAAAATTTAAGAGCCTAATTATTCATGACCCTGTGTCAATTGGCCACTCTGTCTGAAGTTATTTCTTATTATCTTTTTACATGTCTCTTCCAGTCTTCCCGTAAGGTGTTATTGCTGTCTCTGGGCTTTAGAATAGTTGCATTTCATCTAATCATGCAATCAAATAGTTGGCTGAGACTTCAGAATTCTTCCTATCTCACACAAATCAAAACAGGACTGCACTTTAAAGAATCCCTGACAACTGGTCATCCAAATCCCAAGTAATAACTCTTAGTAATGGGTAATCTACTACTTCCTAGGGCAACCTATGCCACTAGGGGTGGAATTAATTGCCATAATGTTTGCCTTGGAGTTAAAAATTCCCAATTCCTTTAGTTCATATATCATACAATCCCCATCTTTTCACTAGCCTTGTTTCCCTTTTTTTGTTCCAAATAGAAGTATTTGTAATTCTCAGGCCCAATCTCTATCTACTGAAACATACTTCTTCTTGTCAAAAAAGAGAACAACAAGGGATTGTCGAGAATTAAACAGAGAAAAAGATTTCAGAAGACTGGTTGCTTTAAAAAAAATCTGGATTTCAGGCAATTAAGAATGGGGGGAAAATGCAAGCAAGCAGAGAGTAGAGTATCAAGACTTTTACTCTTTAAAGGCAGAAATGAATTAAACCATACATGGAAGCAGCAGTGAGTTCAAGACAAGTTTTGTTTCATTTCATTTTCAGCATGGGAGAGATCTGATAATGTTAAAGCAGAAGATAAGGAGCCTGTGAAGACTAGTAGTATTAAAATGTGAGGGAGTCAGTAGATCAATGAGGATAATGGTTCTGCATGAAGTTGGAAGTGATGGGCTCCAGATGAATAGCAAATCAGAAAGGAAACAGGACATTTCCTCTTTGGAAACTATATAGAAAGATAAGATAGTAGAATCAGATACTATGATTCATTGGGTGGAAATAGGGGGTATATTAAAACAACAAACCTCATGACTAAAATTCCTAAGCTACTGATTTCATGTGTTATATAGAGAATAGTTTAAAAGAAACATCACAATACTGACAATTTAGGGCTTATCCAATCAAATCCCTTTATTTTATAGACAAGGGAACTGAAGCCTCAGCAGGTGAACTGAGCCCCAGATAAATAAGGAAGTGATTATTTTAGCTGGGATTCACACTCGTAAAGAGGTGCAAAATGACAAAAGAATCAATGAAGAAAAATGGGGCCAAGAGGCAATACAAAAGGATATGTCCATATACTAGAAAGCATCGAGGGGGAGGAGCCAAGATGGTGGAGTAGAAAGATTCATATATGCTAGCTCCTAACCCACAACCCATAAATTTCCTGTAAAAAGAACTCCCCACAAATTCTGGAGCAGTGGAAGCCGCGCAGCAATGGAGTGCAGATTTCCGTTCCAGACAGCTCTGAAAAACCGGCAAAAAAAGTTCCGTCATGCACCGGACAGCAGAGCCCAGCCCTGCCTTGGCCACACGGCCCCCAGAGGAGCAGATCCAAGCAGGCTTCACGGATGGAACCTCCGGGGGCCGCGAAGGTCTCTCCACCCACAGGTGCTACAGGTCAGCGAGAGAGACTTCTGGCTGGCCGACAGGGGAGCAAGGTGTCTCCATAATTCAGGCCCCCTCAGGAGGAAGCAGCAGAGGCAGTGGTGGCCAGGAGCTCCCGGAGCAGACAGGACCTCAGATCCATTACTGGAGATCTCCACACAAACCCCCTGAGGGAACTGAGCCTGGGAGGCAGCCCTGCCCCCATCTGAGAAACTGAATTAAATATTTCCCTGAATAGCAGCCCCACCCAACGTTGAAAGCCCTGAGGCTGGGGAGCAGCATTTGAATCTCAGACCTCAAGCACTAGCTGGGTGGATCTAGAGGTGAGGCGGGGGTGGAGAGGAATCTCAGAAATCAAGTAACTGGCTGGGAAAATGCCCAGAAAAGGGAAGAAAAATAAGACCATAGAAGGTTACTTTCTTGGTGAACAGATGTTTCCTTCTTTCCTTTCTGATGAGGAAGAATAATGTTTGCCATCAGGGAAAGACACAGAAGTCAAGGCCTCTGTATCCTGAACATCCAAAATAGATATCCAATTTGCTCAGGCCATGGAAGAGCTCAAAAAGGATTTTGAAAATCAAGTTAGACGGGTGGAGGAAAAACTGGGAAGAGAAATGAGAGAGATGCAAGAAAAGCATGAAAAGCAGGTCAATACCTTGGTAAAAGAGACCCAAAAAAATGCTGAAGAAAATAACACCTTGAAAAATAGGCTCACTCAATTGGCAAAAGAGGTTCAAAAAGCCAATGAGGAGAAGAATGCTTTCAAAAGCAGAATTAGCCAAATGGAAAAAGAGGTTCAAAAGCTCACTGAAGAAAATAGTTCTCTCAAAATTAGAATGGAACAGATGGAGTCTAATGACTTTATGAGAAACCAAGAAATCACAAAGCAAAACCAAAAGAATGAAAAAATGGAAGATAATGTGAAATATCTCATGGGAAAAACAACTGACCTGGAAAATAGATCCAGGCGAGACAATTTAAAAATTAGGGTACTACCTGAAAGCCATGATCAAAAAAAGAGCCTAGACATCATCTTTCATGGAATTATCAAGGAAAACTGCCCTGATATTCTAGAACCAGAGGGCAAAATAAGTATTGAAGGAATCCATCGATCACCACCTGAAAGAGATCCAAGAAGAGGGGAAAAACTTGTCTTTCAATGAAATCAAGGACTTTCAAGCATTCTTGATGAAAAGACCAGAGCTGAAAAGAAAATATATCTTTGAAACACAAGAATGAGAACAAGCTTGAAAAAGTAAACAGCAAAGAGAAGTCATAAGGGACTTACCAAAGGTGAACTGTTTACATTCCTACATGGAAAGACAATATTTGTAACTCATAAAACTTTTCAGTATCTGGGTAGTTGGTGGGACTACACACACACATACACACACACATGTGCATGCATACACACATACACACATGCACTCACACACAGAGACAGAGAGCACAGAGTGAATTGAATAGGATGGGACCATATCTTAAAAGAAATTACGGTAAATGATGAGAGAGAAATGTAGTGGGAGGAGAGAGGGTGAAATGGAATGGGATAAATTATCTCTCATTCAAGAGGAAGCAGGAGACTTTTTAGTGGAGGGAAAAAGAGGAGAGCTGAGAAAAAAAAACCATGAAGTTTACTCTCATCACATTCGACTAAAGGAAGGAATAAAATGCACACTCACTTTGGTATGAAAACCTATCTTACAATACAGGAAAGTGGGGGTGAAGGAGATAAGCAAGGGGGGGTTGATGATGGAAGGGAGGGCAATGGGAGGAGGGAGCAACTTGAAGTAAACACTCAGGGAGGGACAGGATCAAAAGACGGAATGGAAACAATGGGGGGCAGGATAGGATGGAAGGAAATACAGTTAGTCTTACACAACACGACTGTTATCGAAGTCATTTGCAAAACTACACAGATAGGGCCTATATTGAATTGCCTGCCTTCCCAAAGGGAACAGGTGGGGAGGGAGGGATGGGGAGAATTTGGAACTTAAAGTTTTAGGAACAACTGTTTAGTATTGTTGTTGCTACTAGGAAATAAGAAATACAGTTAATGGGGAATAGAAAGTCATCTGGCCCTACAGGACAAAAGAGAAGATGGGGACAAGAGAAGGGAGTGATGATAGAAGAGAGGGCAGATTGGTGATAGGGGAAATTAGAATGCTTGGTGTATTGTGGTGGGGGAAAGGGACAAAAGGGGAGAAAATTTGGAACCCAAAATTTTGTGAAAATGAATGTAAAAATTAAATAAATTAATTTAAATTAAAAAAAAAGAAAACAACTCAGATGTAAGATTTAGCTCAAGATTAGTTATTAGCTCAGGCTCAAGTTTAAGCAGAGAGTCATAAAGATTATTAGTACTAGATTTTAGCAAGTCAAGAATTCCATTAGCTTCAGAGATATGGGGTCTAAAAGTCAATATAGTGTTGACATATTTATTTGATCACTGCAAGGTTTGAAGGGGATATTGAAGAAAGGACAAAATTAATAGTCATGAAAATGGTATGAAAATAAGAGTCTTGTAAATAAGCCAAGTTTTGTGAATTTCACTGGCAAGAAAGCATAAAAGAAGTTGTTCATTAGAGAACAACAGTAACAATACAACAAAAATTACCATAACGACAATACCAAGAAAAACTTGTTTTCTTCCCCACCAGTAGTTTTCTTTTTCTTTTCTGTCTTTTATTCCTAATCAGCATGGTATATTAGAAAAAAAAGAAACATTCGCTAGGGAGGCGTGCTATTTGGAATCTAGTTTGAGCTCTGTCATTAGCTAGTTTTAGGACCTTACAAAGTCATTTTCTGTGCCTTTATTTCACTTCCCTAATGTGTAAAACAGTAGGGTTAGTTCCAGTTTTAGCACTGTATGTTTCTACAAAAATCGGTAGTTCCTGAAAGGAAGTAGATGACCAGAAATATCTACCTCTGAGTTGCTATTCATTTTTTCCATTTGGTAGTTTCATATAAGTAGTTTTCAACTTGAATGCCTGCATTGGGAGTAATCACAGAAATCAAACTGAGAAAAAGAGCAATCAAAGTCAAAGAAAAATCTGACAGGGCAATAATTGGTAAAAACTAGAATATTCCGACGCCTTGTCTTTTTCTTGCTCTCTTTATTAAAAGAATTAAAAAGTAATGATAGTCATTTTCCCATTGAAAAAGCGCTAGCAAAAACATCAAAATAAATGCTTTCTGAATGAAATTTGAAGCTTTCATCTTATGGATGCCCTGAGAACTCTTTGCACAAGTGGTGTGGTCTTGTATATCAAGGATGGTACTTCAAAATAAATTTTGTTCAAAGAAAGAGGTATATCAAAGTAAGTGAGTAAGGAATAATGGTCTCTCCCTTCTGCAAAGCAATTATCCTTTCCAAGATAAAAAACTCTAAACACAGAAAATCTGAGTTAAATTCAAATTTTATGTTCACTTTTATTACTTACTATACTGGTAGAGTTCTGACATTTCAAAATACTGCAGGCAACTGATACTTGTGTTCGGGAAGATTATATTCATTCATCCTGGACTATTAGGACTTTATACCCTATCACCGTAAGGTAAACATTTTGAATGAGCACCATACTGAGCATTAATGGAATGGATTTGGCAATAATTCCCCTTTTCCAGATACATCTCCTTTATGACTTTCAAGGTGAAGTAATATCAGATCATAATTACAGAGAGAGACAGAGACAGAGAGAGACAGAGACAGAGAGAGAGAGAGAGAGGGAAAGAGAGAGAGAGAGAGGGAGGGAGAGAGGGAGAGAAAGAGAGGGAGGGCAGGAGGGAGGGAGGGAGGGAGGGAGGGAGAGAGAGAGAGAGAGAGAGAGAGAGAGAGAGAGAGAGAGAGAGAGAGAGAGAGAGAGATGATTATGATTTTCCATTTCATTTTGTCATCTGCCCACCAAAGTCAATTCTCTTTCATGGGACCTTTTGCTTTTAATGGCATGACATTCACTCATTCATCCAGGCTTAAAATCTAGGAATCATAACTCAGTTTTTTTCTCCTCTTAGTGGAATGTGGCACCATTTCCTTTATAAAATCTCATACACATTTATCATCCCTGTTTTTGCAACTACCCTAGTCAAACCCCTTTTCACCTTATTCCTAGATTATTGGGAGCCTGCTAAATGATCTTCAAAGCTTGATTCTTTTCTATTATACACAAGTGAGATTAACATTTCCTAAAACATCATAATTCTATGTCCTAAATAACTCTGATGCTTTAACCTGGTGAAAAAATTGTCAACAGTGACAACCTATTCCTAATGAATCTTTCTTTGTATTCTCTTTTTTCACTGTCCTATATGAAGCATTTTCTTTGGAAAACCTAATTCACTCTCTTGCCTGCTGCCACTTCTCAACCTTTACCTCTTGCTATAGCTATTGATTCACCCTCCCAATGGCGTTCCATTGGTCTAGTCTGGTAGGAAGGAAATGACTTTATTCTTTGCTCTCTGGGATCATGAGTCCTTATTTTTATCTTGGCCATTTTGTGCCCTGCAATTCCATCTTCCAAACTGGACAGCAAAAGACTTATGTCTGGGTGGAGCTAGGCCATTTAAATTCGTTCTTTCTGAGATCTGCCCCCTGTCATTTTCACCCCGGGCCATTTTGCTCTCCATACCCTTCTCCTCCCACTTGTTTTCTGTCTATTACTCTGAGAACTCTAATCAAATCAATCATTGCTTCTGTGAAGGAAATACTAATGGAATGCTTTATCATTCTTCCTACCATCTTTGTGACAGTCGAGATTACAAATCCTTCTTTTGGCCAATACTTCCCTACATATGATGGTGTCACCTCCTTTAAAATATAAGTTTGAGGGCAGCAAATATCTTATTCTTATACTTGTATACTCATCATTTAGCATAGTGTTTGGTACATAAAAACACTTAATAAATGCTTTTTGATTCATTCATTCATTTATATTCTTATCTTCATACTTTGTGCTAGATATAATATTTCCTATTGAGAAAGTGGCTCCACTTAAAGATGTGACACGAAATGGAGGATGGGATAAAAGAAAAATCCCTCCCCCCTCAACAATAACAACAAAGAATAACCCTTCCTTCTAATAGAGGGACATGGGTCAAGGTAAAGGATGGTCTCTCCATACCTGGGTTCTCCTATAGCAGGCCCTCATCTCTGTTTCCAGAGCTCATGATCTTCATGATTCCTTTGCCATCACTGAGATAGGCTGCAATCATATCCTGCTTTTTAAAGGCTCCAGATTATGGCCAGACCTTAGGTAGCAACATGTGGCTGCTCTCTAATTCCACCAAGAACATTGCTCTTTTTGAATGAGTGACAAAGGGAAAATATTTCTTTATAGATTATTTGTTCCTGTTAAACAGCCTGAGATCCTTCATTTCTGATATTATACCAACATGACTGGGGGAAATCAATTGATTAGGGTCATTCATATAAACTTTTCCCCATTCTTCCTCTCACCATAGGAACATATTCATTGCTAAACCTGTCATGACTTACATCATTATAATTGCCTTGGAAAGTTTTCAAATCAGACCCATTGCTTATGTTTACCATGTGGTTCTCAGGATAAACCCCATTTAAGGGTCTCAGAAGAAGTGAAGAAGAACACATTGGCCATAGAACAGAGAATACTCAACAATCAGATGCCAGAGAATGCATTTGGTAAAGACCTGGGCATGACAATATAGTCATGAAAGTTTGAATTGGTAGGTCTTACTCAGAGTGCCAGCTACATCCACAGAACAGTGTGATGGATACATTTTTCCCCTTAATTTGATTGTAGATAATTGTAGATATTTGACACCTTAGCCATCAAAACAGCCAAAAGTGTATCTGCCTTTCTGAACACACATAGCTTTCCTTAACTGTGCCATTCATTGGATTTGCACTTTATTATTATTAACTTTTCACTTGTGTATGTGTATCAGTGATAGTGCACTCCTCAAAGAATGATGCTAGATCAAATACAATTTTTCTATCACTTACAGAATTTTTCATAATATTCTTCCCCAATCCCTGCCCCTAAGAATCTTTTCCATTGAAGACTCATTTCAGGGGCCATTTCCTCCATGATTTTTCCAGAGGGCAGTGAGCTTTCTTTTTCCAGTTATTTTACATTGACTTATCTATGGTCATATTGTAGTCACACAGAGGAACATAAACTTATCAAAGGCAGGTGGTATTTGTTTTTGCTTCTTTGCTTCTGACTTTCTATTCCCAGCACTCTGCCTTAAGAGAAAGCATAGTATAGTGGATAGTATTGGATTTAAGAGTCAATGAGATCAGCTAACTCAATATTAAATAAATTATTTTGAATAATAGGGAAAGCAGTCCTAACAAACTCCTTTTATTAATCAAACATGGTGCTGATATGTGAACCAGGAAAGGTAAAAATTGAGAGAGAGAGAAAGAGAGAGAGAGAGAGAGAAAGAGAGAAAGAGAGAGAGAGAGAGGGAGAGAGAGAACATTAAAGGCTAATTTCACTAATGAATATTGATGTAAAAATCTTAAATAAAATATTACCTAGGAGACAGCAACAATATATGAACAAAAAACATGCATTGTGACCAAGCAAGATTTATATTAGTCATGCAGGACTAGTTCACTAGAAGAAAAAAAATCTTAAAATAATTGATTATATCAACAACAAAAGTAAAACAAAATCATATGATTATATCAAGAGACACAGAAAAAGCTTTTGACAAAATACAATACTGTAATGGCGATTTAAATGGGCAGATCTTTCCCATTCATTAATAGTCCCATGTGACCTGCCTGGGTCACATGGAAGTCTGAGTCACGTGGAGCCTGTGGTGGGAGGAGTTAGTTAAATGGGAGGAACAGGAAGAGGCGGAGCTAGAGCAGAACTGAGAGGAAGTTAGTGAAAGAGTAGTGAGAACTGAAGGCTGCAGGGAAGCCTGCCCCTGGCTGCAAGTGTGAGAAGGGCATTTTGTGTAAGGGGCCTGGTTTGTGAGAAGCCTAGCAGGGGAAAAGCTTGGGCCTGGTGTTGTCCTCTGCATGGTTATCCTATATAGATTTTTTGTTACTAGGATGGTTTTGGCTTTTGTCTGTGGAGAGTCTGCGGTATTTTCCAATTCAGAATTGCTCCAGGATATTCATGGCTGCACATTGGAGCTACAGATATTCATTCCTACTAAAACAAAACAACAAAACACTTGCAAGCATAGGTATAAATGGATTTTTTTCCTTTAAAATAATAAGAGGCACCTCAATAAAACTATCAGTAAGCCTTATCTAAAATGAATATGAGCCAGAATATTTTCCAATAAGATCAGGAGTAAAAAAACAAGAAGCCCATTATTACAAATATTATTTAATATTGTACCAGAAATTGCTAACAATAGCAATAATAGAAGAAAAAGAAATTGAAGAAATCAGAATGGTCAATGAGGTAATAAAATTACCTCTTTTTGCAGATGATATGATGGTACACTTGGAAAATCATAGAGAGTTAACTAAAAAGATAACTGAAAGAATTAATAATATTAGCAAAGTAACAGGGTATAAAACAAATCCACATAAATTTTCAGCATTTCCATATATAACCAACAAAGCATTGCAAGACAAGATATTTCATTTAAAATGACAGCAGACAATATAAAATATCTGGATGTACAGTTGCCAAAATAAACTCAGGAATTATGTGAACATAATTATAAAACATTTTTATTCATATAAAGTCAGATTTAAATAACTGGAGAAACATTAATCATTCATGGCTTGGCCATGAAAAAAATAAATGATAGTTCTTTGTAAGCTAATGTACTTATTTAGTGTCCTCACAATTAAATTACCAAAAAGACGAAAGATGTTATTGATCTAGGAGAAAAACAATAATAAAATTCATTTGGAAGAACAGAAGGTCAAGTGTATCAAAGGAATTAATGACAAAAAATGGAAAGGAAGATCTAGCAGTACCAGATTTTAAACTATATTATCAGGCTGTACTTATCAAACATATCTGATCCTGGCTAAGAAATTAAAAAAAGTAGATCAGTACAATAAAATAAATATACAATATGTAATATAAAATTTTAAGTTTTTGATATGAGAATATACTATGTGGTAAAAATAGTTGGGAAAACAGGATAGTAGTCTGGTAGAAACAAAGTATACACTAATATGTCACACCATTTATCAAAATGATGTCAAAATGCAAACATGACCTAGAAATAAAGGGAGATATTAATACATAATTAGAAGAAAAGAGAACATATCATATTTATGCGTAGGAGACCATGAAATAAATAAGAGAATTGTAAGAGGCAAAGTGGGTAAATTTTATTACAGTAAGTTAAATTTTATTTTGTATAAATTAAACCAATGTAGCCAAGATTAGAAATAAAGCAGAAAATTGGGGAAAGTGTTTTATAGACAATTTCTCCTATAAAAGCCTCATATCACAAAGATACAGATAATTTTGTGAAGTTTATAAGAATGTGAATTATTCCTGAATTGATAATGTGTCAAAAGATATGAATGGATATTTTTGAAGAAGAATTTAAAGCTACATGTAGTCATATAAAAACATTCTAATCATTATTGATTAGCTAAATGCAAATTAAAACAACTTTGAGATATTGCACATATCAGATTGGCTAAAATGATAAAAGGGGAAAATAAATGTTGTGGCAGATGAGGAAAAAGTTGAGACACTAATGCAATGTTTTTGGAACTGTGAACTGATCTCACCATTTTGAGAACAACCTAGAATTATACCCAAATAGTTCTAAAACTGTATATACCCTTTGACACAGAAATACCACCATTTTCACTGTTTTCCAAAGTGATTAGGGAAAAAGGAAAAGAACACACACACACATATGTATATGTATATATTCTAAAATATTTACAGCGGCTCTCTTTTTGGTGACAAAGAACTAGAATTTGATAGGATGCCCATCAATTTGGGAATGGCTAAATAAGCTGTGGTGTATGATTGTGATGAAATGCTACTATGCTGTAAGAAATGATGAGCAAGAAAGGATGGTTTCAGAAAAACATAGAAAGACTTGCATAAAATAATGTAAAATGAAACAAGCAGAACCAAGAGAATGTTGTTTACAGTAACAATATTGTTTGAAGAGCAACTATGAATAATTAAGCTTTTATGAGTAAGATGAACTTTCAAATCAACAACAAAGGACCTATGAAGGAAGGTACTATATACCTCTAGAGAAAGTACTCACATAAGGGAGTAGGCATTAATTATATGGCTTCATGTACAAATATGTACATACACATGTACACCCATAATATTATATATTTGTGCATATATATGTGTGTATATGTGTGTGTGTGTGTGTGTGTGTGTGTATATATATATATATAGGGAGAGAGAGAGAGAGAGAGAGAGAGAGAGAGAGAGAGAGAGAGAGAGAGAGAGAGAGAGAGAGAGAGATGAAACCTTCAGTAGGGTAGAGTTGGGAGAGAGGGAAGGAGACAGTTTAGAACTCAAAATGTAAGAAAAATAATAAAATTCTTTAAGAAGAGTTAAGGAGAGCTATGTTTGAAACTTGCTTCAAACGCTTAAGAGCAGTATGACCCTGGACAAGTCACTTAACATACCTCATTCTCATTGTCCTCATCTCTAAAATAGATAATACTAGTCCCTGTCTCATAGGAATGCTATGCAAATTCTATGAGATAATATGTGTAAATCACTTTGAAAACTTTAAAGTACTAGATAAATTTTGCTACTATTATAACTACTAGTATTGAATGTGGTACTTATCCAATAAATATTTGTTGAATTGACCTGACTCTCCTTTGAATGCATTTATTCTGTATCTTATCATACTTATTCCTATGTCTATTACTTACCACCAAAACCACCAGTCAGACAGTGAACTAGCATTTATTTAACACTTACTAGGCACCAGACACTTTGATAAACACTGGGAATATAAAAAAAAAAAAGTTAAAAAAAAACAAAACAAGCAAACAAATGAAAAAAGTCAAGGACCTCACAGACCAATAGAAGAGACAACCTACAAAGAACTATGTTAAATAAGCAAACAGAAAAACAAAGTACAGGATAAATTAGGGGTGGAGAGAGGTAGTCTCAAAAGGAAGGTATTAAGTTTTAAAACTGGAAAGCTTGCTGAATCCTTCCCCATGAGAGAAGAATATGAGACTTTAGCTGATACTCAAAGGAATCAGGAAAGCCAGGAGGCAAGGATGAGGAATAAGACAAGTCCACCTGTAGAGGACAGTCAATAAAATATTCAGAGATGGAATAGAATATGAGTTCCCTGAGAGGAATAACTATTTCCTTGTTGTTTTCATGTACTTTAGGTCTATCACAGGGCCTTGCATATCACCTAGACTAATAAATGTTTAGTTAATCAAAAATACACATCTTAATGGACACCAACACTAACTCAGAACTATGTGTTTCTGTCTGAACAAGCAGATCTTAATTGGGATTGATTGTTTCTATATTTTTCATATACCCTTTAAAGCTAGTCCAGCTTTGATCCTGAAATTCTGAGTATTTTTTGTCATTTTAATTTTTTTTATTGTGAAATTATCAATCATCAAAAGCACATACTGAGTTCATTTATTAGCCTTGCTGGTCATGCTCCCAGGTTACACCATGTACATTTTAATAATGCATATTCAAAATCTGAAGATTCTGCTAGTGAAATGAATTTCTGTCTTTCTTCAGAGATTTTTGCAACCATGTCAATGTGCAGTGATTACATGAAGCATCTTAGCTTTCAATTTGCATTTGAGGGGAAAAAGGTAGTTTGTTTTACAAAACACAAAAGTATAGAAAAGACAACATTGAAAAGGAAAGGATTCAGAATTAGAGCAAAATGAAAGTCATGAGTCCATGGGAGAATGATTTCCATGGGGCTTGTGGGAAACTCAAAATAAACCAAAAGATAGAACATTTTCAGTGGCTTCTTTCACCCTAGACACAACCAAGAGAAAGATAAAAATGGAAAGTCAAAGGGGCAAAAATCCCCTGGCAACTACTTCAAGAATTACTTAAAATTCACCAACTGGCACCTCTTTCTTCTTTACATTTTCTCTTATTTCAGTCTCTCCTTTAATGCTCAAGACAGATGAAACATGCGAAAAATTCTACATAAATTTGGCAGTCTGGGACATTTGCTCTAAAATTTTCAAGTATATCTACCATCTCTGTTGGTCACTTTATCTCTGTGGAGCTGCTTTCCTGTTTTTGGGAGACCAAGATAAGAAAAGTAAGACTTAGTTGTGCTTTCTATCCAAAGGAAAGAACGAGACACAGCTCAGCTATGAGTGAAGAGGTAATACATATCATGTTGCTTGAGACAATATAAATTAAGTAATTTGTCCAGGGTTATTAGATATTAGAAGTATGATTTAAACCAAGAGTTTTGTGATGTCAAGCCTAAAGTTCTAACCATTATGTCAACCTACCTCCACCAGTTTATTAATTCTATTAAAGAAATAATCCATTACTTTGTTCATCCATACAACAGGTATTTATAAATTCATTAATCCCTCTACTAAAATTCTACTTTGAAGAAATTGAGAATCATACAATAAGGAGGGGTTTTTATGAAGACCATCTTATACAATCTCCTACATTTATTATAATTCCCTCTGTGACTTTACGAAAGGGTAACCAACCAATTCTAGCGCGAACTATTTCAGTAAAGAAAGAGAATTTCCTTCTAGATTGGGATGTGTTAATTGGTACAAAGTCCTATTTTTATGTTGAGCTCAAATCTGTCATGTGTTATTCTGCTTCTGCTCTCTGGAACTTCATGGATTAGATTTATATTGGCTCTTTTCAATGAGAAGACTTTAACATATTTGAAGAAAGCAATTAACCAAATAGCCAATTTCTTAAAAATTATGACAACTATTAATACTTGTTTTCATTCAGTGCTATGTTTGTAAATAAACATAGGATTTTATATTTGTACTTATTAAATGTAATCATTAGTTTGAGTATCAAATCAATCCTTTGAGATATGTATTTGTATAACATACATATATACATACATGTATACATATACATGTGCACACATATATGCATATACACACATATCTACTATATGTGTTTTGATAGACACACACAAATATATATAGATCTTGTCATCAGATATGCAAACTGTATTTCCTAGATTTTTTGCTATCCAAGTGATCACAAATCAATGTCTTTCAGTATTCATCCAAATCATTGATAGTATCATGCTAACAAAGACTTCGTAATGGGTTGTTATCAATCCAAAAACAGTTTGTTTTGTCTAGTTTTGAACTAGTTTTCAGAGTGCTTACTATATTGTCCAATCCACGCATCTAGAATTTATCTACAAAGATACTATCCTTTTCCTTTTAAGAATGTCATGTAAATCAAGGAAAACATTATATTTTTTATTTGTAT
Source organism: Bettongia penicillata ogilbyi (assembly GCA_023548195.1). NCBI lineage: Eukaryota > Metazoa > Chordata > Mammalia > Diprotodontia > Potoroidae > Bettongia > Bettongia penicillata. The sequence goes on from JAJHZJ010000868.1 coordinate 479,777, forward strand.
TTCAATTACGATATGTAATTTCATTAAAAGTTAGCACCCAACATGCAGATATACTCTAGCACATAAGGACTTAGTAGATAAATCATAAGTTTGAGTCACATAAAGCATAAGAAACCTGTTTAGGGGTGTCAGTAGAGACATTTGAATTTATGACTTTCTAATTCCAAAAAGTGGTCTATTCATAATGCCAAGCTACCACTACCATTTTATTAAACCCACGATTTGTTGGAGAAATATATAGATATATTCACTGAGCCATCTGCTAAAGTCTACCTGTGATGCCTCACTGTGGATGAGATGACCCGAGATTGTTATTTTAGCAACACCTTCCTACCATTATGGTAGGATTTGATTATAGATTATAGAAACAGCATACCACTGAATGTTTATCTTGCAAAGACTCTCTTAGTGAAGTTTGGAGAAACTTGTCATCAGAATGTTGGCCAATAGAAGATGGATTTGGGGCCATAGTAATTCACAGACATTCTGCTCATATGATGTTCATAATCTATATTAGTCAAGAAGGCATCTGTAAATATATCATTATAAATCTGAGAAATTTCTAAATATTTAATAGCTACTTTTTCTGTGTATTGTAAGGTTGGGATGGTACAAGTAACTTTCCTTTTGAAGTTCCCATAAACTATATAATTTTAATATTAATAATTTGTTCAGAATTAAAAATTTTTGGTTATCAAGAGTAATGATCTGTAGTTTCTAGAAGTTATCTTCTTATCCCTTTTAAGACAGACATTTGAGAATGTCTTTGGAATCTTACCCATGTTCAATAATTCCTTAAATGTAAAAGACAACAATTGAATCACATGTGTAAGTTCTTTCAGTATCTGGGATGTGATTTACATGTGCTTTGAGACCTGAATTTATTTTTAAAAACTTGGTACCCCTCACCATAAAACACCCTGTGATTCATATTCCTTTTTAAAATTTTATTTTAGACTCAAATGCCGGAACACAAATACAGAATAGAGAAAAGAAACAAAAATATATCATAAACTTGAATACTGGAGATTAAATACAAAGTTGAAAAGAAAAAAAAGCATGTCATGTGCACAGGAGAACATGAGAGGGTTCAAATTATATAACAATATATTTTCATTTCAAGAAAGCCTGCATGATAAATAATACTTGTGTTGAAAATTGTCCATCTTTCCTTCCTTATGAGTTCTTTTGTTCTTTGCTGTGCACTTTTTAATTTTGTGCTTTTTTTCCCTCTCCCATATCCCCAAACGATTACAATTAAAGTTTGGATATGTTTCTCTATAGTTATAGATATATACATACATATATCCATACATATACAGATACTTTCCCAAAGCTATTCTACACCTGATCTTTGGTTTTTATGTTCATACATATCTATTGTTTCCCATCCCCCCCGTCTCCTCTATTTTATTTCTACCCAGTACCTTGTCTTGCTATTACTTACCTACCATCCTTCAAGGATCCCTCCCCTATCCTATTCCCATAAATTTAAACACCCTTCCAAATCCCATTTTACCTATTCCCTAGCCCTCCCTTCTAAGAATCCCTCACCCTTGTCCTCTCCCCTCTCCCTATGCCCCTACCATTTTATTTCCTCTGAATTTAGAAGATTTTTATATTCTTCTAAATCTATATGTATTGTTCCATCTTAAGCCCATTCCCAATGACAGTAGGTTACCAGAACTATCAGTCCTCCTCCCCCATCTAATTCCTCTATATCATTTCTTCCTCTTGCACCTCACTTGTATAAAAAATTACTCTTTTCAGCTATTCCTAAATGATTTTACTCTTTAAATTAATATCATAGTCAGGTTTACCCCATCTTTTTATGAGCTACCCAATTATTAATAAGTCTTAGATATAGATTTTACATTTTACATATATAAAAAGTAAACAATCTGTCTTTATGAATCCCTCATAATCAGCCTTTGGTGTAGAAATCATATTTCTCTTGGTTCTTGTATGTCGAATCTTTTATTAAGTTCAGGAATTTTTTTAAGGAAGTCTTGAAAGTCTGAGAGTTTATCAAATGTCCATATTTTTGCATTTTGAATAATACTTAACTTTGCAGGGTATATTTTTGCCCAGAGCCTCAGTTATTTCCCTCTTCAATATACTGTGTTGCAAGACTTGTGATCCTTTAATGTCTCTACTGCTAGGACTTATGTAATTCTAATTGGGGCTCCATCATATTTAAATTGTTTTAATCTTGATACTATTAATATTTTATAATTGAGCTGTGGGGTTTCAGAATTTGACCATGGTATTCCTAAGAATTTTCCTCATAGGACCTCTTTTAAGTGGCGTTCAACGGATTTTTTTTTTCCATTTCTTCATTTCCCCCTTGTTCTAATGCTTCTTAATTATTTCTTGTATTATTGTATCAAGATTCTTTTTTTGATCATAACTTTCAGTTAGTCCAATTATTTTTTTATATTTTATGTTCTTGATCTATTCTCCAAATCTTCTCTCTTATAAGATATTTCATTTTCTCTTCTATTTCTTCATTATTCATATTTTGTTTATGTCTTGATCTCTTACAATTTTACTGGCTCCACTTTGCCCATTTCTGATTTTCAAGGTGTCAATTTCTTCATTAAGTTTGTGGATCTCCTTTTCTAATTGGTTGGCCTTCCTTTCATAACCTTCTTGCTTTTCTTGGATTATTATTATTTTTTTTTAATTTTTCCTCGTTCTCTGTCATGTGATTTTTAAGGTCATTTTTAAAGATCTATAATTATTGGGAGGCAGGTGACCATTTGGAGGTTTCTTTACTTCAATATCCCCCTCTGAAGATGACCTCCTGGCCATCTCTATAACCATAATAGGTTTATAAAGTTGGATTCTTTCTCTTGTGCCTGTGCATTTTGTGTGTGTGGTAATAGCTTCATTTTTGTAAATACCTCTATTCCAGGGATATGGGAAAAGGAGCTTCAGTTCTCCCCTCTAGCTTGAAACCAAAGCCAAACTTCCAACCTCCTGGAAGTGTCCACAGACAGATACTTTCATATTCAGAGTCATAGTCAGAGTCCTTCATATTCCTTTAATCCATGTTTCTTTAATCTTTTTTTTTCAGAATAAAAAATGTTTTCTGTTATAGAAAATGGGAGGAAAAAAGGAGACACAGCTTGCTTACCAATTTCAAAACTATTCCTAATACTCTCAGTTCTGGCCATATTTTTCTATCTCAAAATTAATTAGATTAAATTTGGATATACTTTTTGTTTATTAATCTGTGTCCATATTAAACCTTCCTCCCTTCCTCTCCCAATTAAAGGTTACTTTCTTTCTGACTTTGTACTCCAGTGTCTAGCACTAGTTCTCTCTCTCTCTCTCTCTCTCTCTCTCTCTCTCTCTCTCTCTCTCTCTCTCTCTCTCTCTCTCTCTCTCTCTCTCTCTCTCTCTTTTTCTCTTCTGAAATAAATGAATATATATATGAGTATGTACTTTCTTTGAAGTTAAAAATTTTAAAATAATATACTAAAAATGTTCCAATTGCTTATATTCCAACAAACCAGTTCTTCTTTTGGAGCAGAAGGCAAAAAATAAAAAATAAAAATGAATAAGTAGGCAGAATGGACAATAATGAAACTTTCAATGTTTCATCCTTTCTGAGTCTTCTTCAGATGTTAATTTTTATTAGTATTTGGCACAAAAGTAATTCTTGAATGGTGTCATCCCTCTATGGATGTATAGTGGGTAGAGTGCTGGACCAGAAATCAAAAGACCTGAGTTCAAATCCAACCTTAGATAATTAATAGCTGTATAATGTGCATTATTAACCTTTATTTTCCTCAGTTTCCTCAAATGAAAAATGAGGTTTTTAATAGCACTTACCTTGCAGGGTGGCTATGAAGATCAATGAGATATTTTCAAAGATGAGATATTTTCAAAGTGCATAGATGTTAGGTACTTAAGTAATAATTCCTTCCTCTTAATTTTATCCTTCCTCATTTTATGATACATTCATTCTTTCATTTTTTTTTTCATCTTAGGGAAGAGGAAATAACCTCATCCAAGTTCAGTGACTTGGTTAAGATCACAGAAGATAGTAGTTATTGCTATTAGTATTTCTTTGTTTTAAGTTCCTTGAAGTAATAATAACAATGTTTGCATAACCTTTGTCACAAGGCAGTACCAGAAAAATACTTTATTAACTTTAAAGTGTTATGAAAATGGAAGCTGCTAATACCCCCTTTCGTTCAGTTGTAAAATGAGGAAAGAACTAGTCAACCTTTAAGGTCTTCTGCCTTTAACTAGGGGGATCCTATATTTCTGTATGATTATATACTGAGCACACACTGCACACATATGTGCACATCCTGATTTTACTGCCATTTAAAGATTCTTAATTGTGTTCTTCAAAAATAAAACAAAACATTGAGGCAGTTAGGTTGTAAAGTGGATAGAGTCAGGAAGACCTTAGTTCGAATTCAGCTCCAATGTCCTTTTCTCAATCCTCATTCTCTTTGAGTTCACTGTTGGTCATTGCTCCTTGATTTGGGGGCACCATGCTTTCCTGACTCTCCTATCTGACCACTTTTGTTCTGTCTCCCTTACTGAATCCTCTTTCAGATCTCGCCTTCTAACTATAGGCGCCCCACAGGGTTATTTCCTGGGCAATTTTTTTTCTTCTATTATACTATTCCACTTAGTGATTTCCTCAGTCCATGGATTTATCATCTTTAAGCTAATCATTCTAACATCTACCTATACCTGCCTCAATACCTGTCTCAACCTTTCTGATGACCACCAGTCTCCTATTTCCAATGGACTTTCAGACATCTTGAACTGGATATCTGGTAGACATGTTAAACTAAATGTTTCCAAAATTGACTTCATTCTCTTTCCCCCAAACCCTCTTTCCTCCTACCATTCCTATTATTGTATAGAACAACACACCCCTCAGAGACCCTCAGGTTCACAAGGTCGGAGTCATCATGAATTTCTTATTATGTCTCACTCTGTCCCTCCCTCCCCAATTTTCAATCTATTGCCAAGACCTGTCAGTTTCATTTTTGCAATATCTCTCAAATATTCCCCTTTCTCTCTCTAGACACTGTCCCTACTATAGTGCAGACCTCCTCACCTGACATCTGGACTATTGCCATAGATGCTGGTAAATTTGCCTGCTTTAAGTCTCTCCTCACTTTAGTTCATCCTCCATTCAGCCATTAAAGTGATTTTCTTATAAACACAAGTGGCATCTTATTGACTCCTAAATCAATACAAAATTTACTGGCATTCAAAGCACTTCATTATGTAGCCCTCTCCTGTTTCCCCTTCTTCTTACACATAGCTCTCCTTCAGAGACATGATCCAATGCCATTTGCCTCCTGACTGTTAGATGAAGAAGACACTTCCTCTCTGACACATAGCAAAAACTTAATAAATGTCTATTGACTGACTGAACTGCTAACCAGCTGTGTGACACTGAGAAATTCACTTCATCTTTGCCTGCCTCAATTTCTTCATCAGCATAATTGGGAAAATAATAATAGCATCTACCTCTTAGGATTATTGTTAGGTTAAAGTGAAACAAAATCTGTAAAGTGCTTTTCAAATTCTAAAGTACTGTGTAAATACTAACTATTATTTGTTATTATTAAGCCATCTTGAACTAATTCAATGAATTTGGGAACTCCTTTATATGAGTAGTTCCCCCTTCATTACAAATAAGAACTCTTCTATGTTTTCTCATTCTATCTATTTTTATTTATTTTCTTCTATTTATACACCATGGAGGATCGACAAGTGCAAAGTGTTTCCTTCAGATATTTCTATGTCATGAAGATAAAGATGGAACTCATAGGTCATCCATCTATTAGCCTTTACCTCTAAAACATACCTGTTCCATTTCTTTTTCTGATAATAGGTTTCCTCCATGACATCCCCTATACCATTACTGTAGCTCAGTTAATCATTGAAAACATATCAGTTAAAACACACACATAAAATACTTACTATGTGTCATTCACTATGCTGTGTTAAGGAAATAAAGAAAAAGAAAAAAGGAGATTATATTAATGAGAGATGCAATGTGTACAACATATACATGTGGCAGTCTACTTGAACCCACTAGGCATCATTTCATGCCCTTTGACCACAAGTTTTGACCACTCAAAGACTGTAATTCTGGAAGATTCACAACCTTAGAGTATGAGTGGGAGAAATTTTGGATGGAAAAATGAGTCTTTGCATAAGAAAATAGCATAGAAGTATAGAATACGTTAAATTGCATCCATCACGCTCTCTCCTTTTCTCTCTTTGACCCTCATATTTTATCTATCAGTTGCAGCTGCCCCATATACATGTAAGGAACAGAATATTAGGTCAATAGATTGACCATCTACCTCTATGTCATAATTGCATCATAGGTACTTTTCATCCATTTAGTTCTTTCCTGATCAATTAATAATAATAGATAGCTCAAAGTTATTTGATACATGTTGTCTCATTTTTTCTTGCAATAAATGTGAGATGAGTTTTAAAAGATATATTCCTTTGTGAATATTTATAATTCTGTTTGGTTAAGAGAATTCTACCTGCAGAAATGTCCTCTACCAATTCAGCAACTATTCTGAAACATTCTTAGAATCACCTGGAGCATTAAGAGATTAAGTTACTTCCTAGGTTCATACAACAATATGTGTGAGATTAGGATTTGAACTCATTTCTCTCCTGGTTGACTTTATAACACTATGTTGCTCTACCTCTTTTTTTATTTTATAGATGAGAAAAGCGAGACTGAGATAGACTAAGTGAATTGCTCATGATGCTAGAGTCAGCGGAGGTATTTGTTACCATCTATTCCTGTCCCACAAATTCAACCATATATCCACTATACCATATTGGAAGGTTAAGTCCTTTGAATAAATATATGTCTTATTACAATGTTATAATAGTCTAGGACTTGTTAAAACCAGCACAATATCATATGTACAAGAAAACATTTGGGGAACATCATTTATGGGGAATCTCATTTCCCTTATTTGAACCATGCATTAAGATGATGGTTAATACCCTTGCAATTATAATCTCCCTGCTTTATACTACTTAAAATATGTAAGAAAGATTATTGAAGATATTTCTTGTATTAGTCCAGCAACATTTAAATCTTAGTGTGCTCATGAGAAACTTTTGTTAATAGAAAGTCTTTAAGGTTGTATTTTCTTCTGTTGTATCATTTTGGGGGGAGAATAACAAAACAGTAAATTCAACTGGATTTTATATTCTATACCAATTGTGTGACTGTAAATATGTGGTCAAATGTAGTGAATAATTTGTGAAGTAGCATCTATTCCCTTATCATTCTCAGAAAAGTAGAGACCTCCAAACTCTACCCATTGCATTCTTCAGAACTTCTATATTTTATTCATATGGCCATGAAATTCAATGACAGATTAAGGACCCTAGTCCTCATTAGGAATATTGGAGGTAGTCTTTCATTTCTGTGGCTAAAAAGAAGTAATCAGCCGGTGGCCAAACTTCATCTGGCATCTTATTATTTTTCTTAGATGAATGTCTGATGAGTGAGAATCTACCAGTATCATATATTCAAATCCTTTTGACAATAATAGCACCTGCAGAGTTTTGTTCTACTGTCATAGCCTTCAAAAGTTATGGTCCTCATCGCTAGGTCTATATCCCAAACATATTCAGGAAAGGGAGAATAACTATCTGTGCAAACATATTTAGAGTAGCTCTGTCTGTTGGCTAAAGATTGGAAATCAAAAGCTGCCCATCAATTAAGGAATGATTGAACAGGCTATGGTTTTTAACAGACTATTATTGTGCTATAAGAAATGACAAGCAGAATATTTTCAGAAAAATAAATGTGAAAAAAGAACTTACATGAACTGATGCATAGTGAAGGGAACAGAATCAGGAGAACATTGTACACAGTAAATGCAATATTATTTGATGAAGAAATTTGAATGACTTAGCTATTCTCAGCAACACTACGATACAAGACAATACCAAAGGACTAAGGATGAAATATACTGTCTCCAAAGAAAGAACTGATGTTGAGTACACACTGAAGCATGTTTTTCTTTTTTAATTTCTTTTATTTTTTAAAAATTTTATTCGTCTTCTTGTACCAAATGACTAATATGGAAGTGTTTTACATAATTGCATATGTATAACTTATATCTGATTTCTTACCATCTCAAGGTGGAGGGAGGAGAGGGAAGAAAGGAGGGGTAGAATTTGGAACTTAAAACTTTATATAAAAATGCTAAAAAAATGGGAGGGAAGTTGTGAACACTAGGCATCAGAGTAGAAATTTAGTGGAGGATCTATTTCTTATTTTCTTTTATTCTTTTCATTTCTTATTGGATTAAACTGAAGTCTTCATCCTCCAAATTTATTTCTCTTGAAACTGATAATGGCTGACAGTGACTTTCTCTATAGCTGTCACATTCCTTATTCTGACTATGTCCTTCTCAAGATGAATTGCCCTTTTTCTTACTTAATGAAAGAATTTGGAAGCTGGGATGACTTTGGTTTTCATTTCAAAAAAATCTTAATTTCTGAATAAATGTTCTACTGCCTCCTTGCTTCTAGGTGTCATGTGAGGCCATGCCTACTGCTGAGCATTACAGATGCTTGAGAAACCAAAGATTCAGGGAGGTTACTAGAGCATGGAGGTCAACCTCAAATGAGGCAATAAAAGCAGAATTAGTGTTTTAACCTTCAGCTGTCCCCTCTTCCACCTCAATCATAGTAAATCAAGTCATTTAATTCTGACCCAGGTGAGATAAACGACCTGAAGTAAAATAATTCAAGCATATTTGAAGAGAAGCAAGTTAATTTCATTAATGATCTTAAAGTGGACAAAGAAAAAAACTAATGAGTTTTGGAATATGTGTTCTATAGGAATACCTCCCTATCACTACTGATATATCTAATCATAAAAAAGAGTAAAATACAACATTCTACTGAGCAGATGCTAAAAGCAACACATAAGACAAGGATGCAAATGATAACAACAAAAGAGGAGCAGCACTGACATGTAGAAAATTATAATCATTCATTAGTAGATGAAGCTTAATTGGTATTTTCTGCATGACAATTTGTAGAAATGGAATATGAGAGGTATGGAGAGCCCTCAGCAAACTTCTAATCCAACACATTGCTGAAGATAATTTCTGCAATAATATACCCAACAGGTGGTAAATCAGCTTAAGCTTGCAAACCTTCCAGGAGGAGAATTCACTATATCTCTTTGCAATCCATGTTAAAGAAAAGGGTTTGGGAGAAATCTGCTATTAATTCAATAATAAAATAAAAGGTTATTTCAGTGTGTTAAAGTATTCAAAGGACTGAAGATTCAGTGCTGGAATGGACCTTGGAGGCAATCAATCTTGTCCAACTACCTCCTTTTTTCAATGAAGGAACTGAGGCATAGTGAGGATAAGGACTTGTCCAGCTTCACACAGCTGGTAAATGTCAGAGGTGAGTTATGAGCCCGAGTCTTCCTCATTCTGAGTCAAGTGACCTATTCAGCATACCATGATGCCTGATCATAATGCCTATGCACCAATCGTAGTGTCAGTGCCACATTTGATTCAAGTTGGCAATTCCTTTGATTCAGACCTGTCCCTCTTCAAATAGAGTCAGATATTTAAAAATAAAAGGAATAATGCAAAATAGCAAAAAATTAGGACACTAATGTAAAACAAGAGTCCCAGTGTTTTAGAACCATCAAGTCCACACAGTCATTGATATATAGGGGGCAGGGGAGAAATCACTCAGTCATTTTTAAAATCACTCTGGACTAGGCTAGACATAGTATTTAGTAGATTAAATTATTTTTGGCTTGATAAATCTTAGAGACATTCAAGGGATGATGTTTATATGATGATATAATTAACATTACAATCATCTAATGTGTCTAGTGAAAACCAAAACTATTCTAGGCACATTTTAAGAAAGATGTGCAACAGAGAAGATATTACTTTGCTTGTTTCTCCAATATGGATATTTAGGTGATCATGATGTCTTATGATCATATGATCATATCTTATGATATTTCTATCATCAGAAAAGAGGGTAGGTTGTTTAGGTCATGCTCCTTTGGTATCCACGTAGCTTCAAGAAAATATAGGATGGTTTCCAAGCATGTTTTATGGACCCATTGTACAATGTTTCTATGAACACATGGTCACAGATTGCACTAGAGGAGATAGCACAGGTGAGTTGCACAATTTTTGTCATACGAGGGAAATATCCATATCGATGAAATTTTTTAAAAAATCATTTTTTATCAAAGTGTAACAGAAATCTTTCCTTTATAAATGGCTGACTTCCAAACATTTCAGGGGACTTTGGTATCCCATTACTCATATCAGTGTAATAAAATCTATGACAGGCACTATAGCACTAAAAAATTCCTTTGGATGGAATGGGGGAAGGATTGAGTAGCTGCTATCCAATGACTATTTCATCAGCAAAGGACTAAGGATGACAAGACGTATTTTCAAGTTCATAGAAGCCCTTTCCAGAATAGTAGGAGTATAGCTAACATCTGCCCACATTGATGAGATCACAAGCTTTTGTGATTTGGGGTTAAGGGCAGCAGAAGTTCTCCTAGGTTTCACAATTTGTTAAAATTAGCTACGTCCAGACAGGACTCTCACTTTTGCATCCCAAGGCTCTCCAGATAACAACTAAATGCAGACAGGTAAGGCTGCCCAAATCAGCAATTTCAGTGAATCTTTGCATGGCAAACTCAATAACATTTAAGGCTCTTCCTTTCATAAGGGTAAAAGTGAAGACTTGGAGGATTCAGGATGAGAAAATTGAAGCCCTCGCATCACTCGTACTCAAAAGAAGCCCAGTGAAAGGAAGCAGGTATAAATCTCCAGCATAAAACATGTCTGAACTACAAAATTACTCCCATGCCTTAGAGCATGGTGGTGTTTGCTGAGTCGTTATTAATAGCATCCTAGCACATTGATGATTTCATTTTACATATATTGTCTCATTTTATCTTCACAATAATTATTCCCCAGGTTTTCCTTAAAATAGATGGAAACTGAGACTGAGAAAGGAGTTAGGGCATTTTCTTCAAGACCACAAGATAAATAATGATAAAAACAAATCATGTGTATATAACATGTGAGTTTGATATGGTATCATAGATAGAGGACCCTGCATGAAATCGGAAAGTCTCAGTTCAGAATCTGCTTCTGCTGCATACAATGTCCTAGGCATATCACAATTTCTTAATAAATGCTCATTCATTCATCCATTCATCCATCCATATTCATCCACCCACCCAACCATTCATTCATACTAAATATTCAAAGCCACAGAAAAGTCACTTAACCTCTCAGTAGCCTCAGTCAAATTTCTAACTATGAACTTCAGGGAAGCCATTGTTCTACAACAGTGGATGAAATATCTACATTAAGAATTCCAAGTACTATTAAAATGATAGAGACAATTATAGCAAATTAGATAGAGATAGAAAGCTGGCTTCCAAAGCAAGGAAAATTTGGTTCAGGTCCTGCCTATGACACATCCTGGCTTTGTGTCCTTGGACAAGTCATTTATCCTTTCAGTGCTCTAGTCAATTCTCTGAGACTAAAAGTTGCAGAAAAGGTGCCTACCTGTATTGTTAGAGGAAGTTTCCTGATCTTGGAGTTTCCTATAACAGTGAAATTGCAGGCCTACTTTCCACTGATCAGCAAAGTCATGGCTCTGGACAAAATGATGACAATACATAAATGCTTAAATTCATAATATATTTTTCTTACACAGTCCTTGTGAAGTAACACATTTAGCTGTTGGCCATTTTACAGATGAAAAAATTAAGCCTCAAAGAGGTTAAATGATTGGGTTAGGATCACATATCCTATAAGTAATAGAATCTGAGTTTGAATGCAAAGCTTATTAAATTAAAAAAAAATATTGCATTGCCCCAAATCAGGGGTTCTTAACCTTTTTTTTGGTGTCATGATCCACTTTGACAGACTGGTGAAATGTACTGACCACACCTCAGAATAAAATACTTAGGATGACAAAAGAAAATAAGCATACTGAAATATTATCTACAGGTGCAAATTTACGCATACATGTTTGTATGTATATGCATACATATATATGTGAATGTACGATCTGTGTATATTTTACAAATAGTATTCTAACCACAATCTTCAGTAGTAAAGCAGATTATGTTCATTGTGTGTTATGGAAATGTAATGAAAAGTATATCAAATTTGCACGTGTGGTAGAGATAAACATTATCTCCTTTCATTAGCTTTGATACAACTAACAGTCCTCATAGACATCTAAAGAGAAGGCAAACTCTAAAATACTGGTCATTATTTGGTTCTTAACCACATCTGCTACTCAGTTTTCATCACTGGTAGCAATCTGCAGGAAGGAAGAAGCCTTATCCAAAGATTAAGAACTGCTGGTCCATTTTTTTGAGGGAAGCAGAGGGAAAAGAAGGGTTTTCATTTGTCAAAAAAGATATAAAAGTGACCCCTCCCCCAAAAGTATAAGAAATAGAAAAGAAAGGATCACCTTCACAAACTGTTTTCAAGCATCTGATCTATTTGTGTTTGATCAAGTTGGAGAAATTTGTTTTATGTTTCTTTCTAGGTGATCCCGGCTAGCCATCTAATAAATTCCAATGAAGCAGTTCAACATATAGGTTAATGAGTAGTTTTTTGACAAAAATCAGAAAAGAGGGAAGCATAGGAAATATTGGAGAAGTTGGAGATTCTTCAGCAAGCAGTCTCTCATAGGATAATTGACTGTAGCTATCATTTGCATTAGGACATTGGCAATATCCCGACAATTTCTAATCACAGCTGGGCAGGTCAGCCTCTTCCATGATGATTGGGCTATATTTTGGATGTTGTCTGAAATTCAATCCTGTGTCCATATTTTTGGATACTCTGGAGATGTTCTATCCTTTGATGGCATGCCTCCTATGGTCTTGAATGAATTACTCAATCAATCCAGGGTCAGCTATGCCTAATTTTTGTCTTCTGATACTTTTTTCTTATTACCAGAAACAGTCATTATTTAATAAATAAATTCTGGTTCATACCATCAACTGAAGGACTCTTCAAAGCAGCTGCCCAGGGATTGTATGCTCATAATAGAACATAATTACTAGAAATACCTATGGCAAGGCATAGTAGGTGTTCAATCAACATTTGAAAGTCAGTGAATGAACAAGAGCTGCATTTTTCAGGTAGATCAACTAAAGGCTCACAGGATGAAAGGATCTGCTAAATGTGAGGGGCCTCAGAGGTTATTCTTTTTAGCCTGATCTGAACAGGAATATCCTCTTTTCAGTATCACTGACAAATGGTGATATGGCTTATGCTGGAAGACTTCTGGTAAAATGGAAGCCAATACTTCTAGAAGTAGTTTGACTTTTAGCTAGACCTAATTATTAAGAAGTCTTTCTTCACAACCAGGTGAAATCTGCCTCTGTAATTCATACCCCTTGCTAAGTAGATGCTATCCCTCCCACATGATGTCCCTTTAAAAACCTAAAGACAGCAACGGGTCTTTCCTATCCTCTCTTGGCTAAGGATCCATAGGTCCTTCTAGTAATTATGGTATGAGAAGGCCACTCTTGTCAAATACTAGCCAATTTCTCAGTGTTCTTCCTTATATGTGGCATTTAAAATGAGCACAGTGCTCCAGATGTAAGCTCACTATGAATGAATGTAACAGGACTATTACCTCTCTTTTTCTTTACACAATTCTTCTACCCCACTACTAAAGCCTCTATTTGTAGCAGACCTTTCTTTTGTGGTTGTCATGTTCCACTTCAGACTTAGATTGAATTTGCATCCTAGTAAAACCCCTAATTATTTTCATTATGAACTGCTTGTTGCCTAGTTTAACTTCCCCTGTCCTATATTTCCACAGTGGATTTTTTTTTAAACATGCATTGGACTTTAGATTTATTCTGAATGAATGTAATCTTATCATATTCTGCCTATATGTATATATATGTATATATATATATATATCATGAGGCTAGAATAATAGAATAACATATACACACACATATGTGCATGTATTTCAACATTCACTTTGTCATGCAGCATGTTAGATCATCTCTAAGCATTGTGTCACCTGTACGTTGTAAAAGTATTGCATCTCTGATTTCCATTTAAGTCAATGATAAAAAAATGAAAAATTTAAGACCAAGGACTGAACACTGCAGTGCCCTGCAAAAAAATATTTCATTTTAGGCTATTAATAACCTTTCTTTTTTTGGCCTAGTATTTAACCCTATCCAAATTCACATGTATATATACATACACACACACACACACATATATATACACACACATATATACATATACACACATATATATACACATATATTCACGTACATATAGACATATAGACACATATATACACACATATACATACATATACACACACACACACACATATACACCAGTGTAACTACTGATCTGTGGTATCAAATATGTGTGTGTGTTTGTGTGCCACATTTTAGCTTTATCTGTATTCTATTTTATTTTACTTGTACTTATTTATTAAATATTCCCAATTACATTTTCATCTGGTTAAGGGCCCACTCAGGAGTTCAGTGGTAGGCAGCTGTTTAACATCTCTGTCTTAGACTATATCTGATCTACAAGGCAAAACTGAGAAAATAAGCCATTGCTCACCATAACATTTAATCATCTATACTATGCCATCTTTAAAATCAACTTCCTGCCTTAACACTTAGAGAACTTATTTCTTATTCATAGGGGAAGTATTTCTTATGGGATACAGTTCTTGATTTAAAATTAGGTTGATGTGGCTTTCTATCACACCTTGAATGCTTACATGGCCATGGGGAAAGTATTTTATATCTCTGAGTCCTAGCTTGCTTTTCTGTAAAAGAAAACATTAAAATTTGTAATCCCTACCTCCTGCAACTGTTATGATGTTCAAATGAGATCATACATAGAGAGTACTTTGTAAACCTTAATGTGCTATGCAAACATCAACTATTATTTCTCCTCTTGCTATTCTAGAAACCCATCTAGAGGAGGCTATGGAAGAAGAAAAAATTTCTATTGGTCCAAGATGATTTTATAATTGACCATTTTTCTTACTCTTTTAAACTTTTGTTATTACATGAAAATGGGGTAATATATTTGACTTTCATATCCACAACTCAAGATAATTAAGGTAACAAGTGAAACCTATATAAGCATAAGGTACATATTTATAATATTGAGTTCATAAGTATTCTGGGCTTATGGTTTCATATGCTCATATGTATGTATGAATGCATGTAGGCAGGTATATATACACACATATATGTATATATGTATTAAAATGCACATATACAATTGTACAGATACACACACACATATATATACCCCCATGTATGTACATGTGTATATACACAGATATATGCATACATATATGTGTCTATGTATGCATGGACAAACACAGGGGTATATGTGTTTGTATGACCATGGCACAGTATGATATTTAGAGGAAGGATAGCATACTGGCTAAATGTCTGGCCTTGAAATCAGGAAGACGAGATTTCAAACCTTACTATGTTATCCTGACAAATTGCTTGACTTCTCAATGTCTCAGGCAAATCTTTAAAACAGTTATAGATAGTTGACATTCTACATCTGTGCAAGGAGTTTCCACACTAGGATTTCCCCAGAAAGATAAAAATATAGGTTTGAGCTAGTTAATAATCCTGACACATTTATTTAGTTCCTTAGGGGAAGAAAACCAGCATTATTTTAGATGAAAAAATCTTCCAGGCAACAGTTGGTACCATAGTAACCATACTGTAAGTAGAATATTTGTTTCTCAGTAGGCATCATTTTACTACAAAACTTAAACATAAACAAACACAAAATTAAAAAAAAACTTCTATATTGACCTAAACCAAACTAAAGAATTGGTCTGGAAACTTTTTGAACATATCAACAAAGCTGAGGTTATTAAGACATATATTTATAAGTAGAAGGAACCTTAGATGTCATCTACTCTATGCCACATTTTACAAATGAGAAAAGTAGTCTCAGAGAAGTTAAATTAATTGTCTGAGGTCACAGAAAGAATCAACAGCATAGGGAAAATTTGAGATCAGGTCCTAGAAATCCAAATTCAGCACTTGTGGTAGGAGACATATCTTTTTCAGGGATCCTATGATCTTTTTTTTAAAAAAAAAAACATTTTAAAATTTCTTTTAACATATAGGTGTATCTCTAATAGTAATCTAATATATTAACATATTAATAGTAATGCATTAGCATTTAGTATTTAATTTATTAACATATATTAATATAATTGTTTTCCTTTATAACCCTGTATATTCTATTTTAGGCATTTCTGCACATTACATAAGAGTTAGGTTGATTTGTTTTCCTGTCCCACCTTGAATTCTGAGTCCTAGTTTCCTTTTCTGTAAAAGAGGGGGAAATTGTAGCCTTCACCAGACTGCTTCCATGGTACGCAAAAAAAAAAAAAAAAAATTAAGAAACACTTAGCTTCTCCATGCAGTCTAGTCTATTCTTTTCTCTAAAATTATGTTAAAAATTAATTGGTCTAAGTAATTAAGGCTTGGTTATTGATATTGCTTCATGGTCACCTAAACCCAGTAAGGAGGAAAGGGGGAATCCTCAGCACTGAAACACCCTGATGATTTAGAGTGCCACCATGGCAAATGTGAAGACAAAAACCTAGGGTCCAAAAGAATCAATAACGCATCTTTCATGAATATCTTTTTCATGCTATTATTAAGTAAACCTCTTTTCCTTTAAAAGTCAAATGGTCCTGCAACATCCCATTCCCCTAGACAAGCCTCAGTCAGGGCTGGCACAGGATAGGACTTCAACACCTTAGCAGGTAAATACAAATATATATATATATATATATATATATATATATATATATATACAGTAATAAAAATAAATTTTAAGAGAGTAATGCTATGTACTGGGAACATCAGGAAAGGTTTTGTGTAAGAGACTGCATCTGAGTAATACTAGTCATAATATAATAACATAATTTTATATATTCCTACTGTGTGCAGGCACTGTACTAAGTAATCTTCTGATCCTGACAAGAATGGTAGATGCTATTATTATCCCTGTTCTACAGTTAAGGAAACTGAGGCAAACAAGCTAAGTATCTTGCTCATGGTTACATACCTAGTAGATGTGATTTAAACTCAGGTCTTACTTCAAACCCTGCACTCTAGCTACTGTGCTGCCAAACACTAGCTACTGTACCATCCAACTATTTCAAAGCTGTGAAATTTTGAAAAAAAAAGTAAGACATTTCATTGTGTGGAAGGAATGCAATCCAGACTTAAGGAACCAGAAGTATGGTCACAGAGAGTGGGATGGTATGTATAGGTAACAACTAAAAATCCAGTGTCACCAGAAGAGTCTGGAGAGGAGAGTAAATGGGACAGGATTTGGAAGTCAATGGAGGCATTCCATCTCCAGGATTGCAGAGAGGGCTTTTTTTTAGTTTACCTTACAGGTATTAGGAAGTAAATGAAGTATGAGGTGGGGGAGGTGTGGATATGCAGATGGGTGTTTTAGGAATGCCAATTTTTCAACTGTGTGGCCGTTGGATTGGAGAGGGAAAAGAATGGAGGCAGGGAGACCAGTCAGGAGTTTATTGCTTGAGTGTCTGAATTAATGTCTAGGCCTTGTGAGTGAAGAGATCGACAAAATAGACATTATGCAGATAGGATCACACTTGGCATTTGGGTATGAGAGAGAGGGAGGAGTCAATGATGAAGCTCAGAGATTAGAAGGTGGTATCACCATAAAAAGAAAGAGAAAAGTTTAGAAAAGTGATAAGGTTTGGGGGGAAACTGAGAAAATGAGACATTATGTGGGAGAATGGGAAAACTCATTATTCCATAAGATTCCATCAGGCTTGGTACTCCACAGTATGCCCATCCTCTGTCCCTTTGATTGGAGGGTGTATCCATGAACCCCAAAATCTCCACATCATTGAAGTTTAGAGGGCCCATGAACCTCAACAGCTTATCCATGTTTGTTTTTTTTTTTTTTTTATGGGGGGGTGAGTCAATCTGGGTTAAAGGACTTGCCCAAGGTCATACAACTAGTCAATGTCAAGTGTCCATGGCTGGTTTTAAACCCAGATCCTTCTGACTTGAAGGCCAGTGTTCTATGTACTGTGCCACCTAGCCACCCCAATTTTATCCATTTCTGAAAGGAATTTGCACTATATGATATATATGGTTATTTTACTTTTGCATGGAAACCTCTAATGACCCACTGCCTCCTGAGGCAGCCCATTTCCTTTTAGGATTGCTCTAATTGTTAGGAAATTGGTTTTCTGTTTTGGTTTGCTTTTGCTCAAAATTTACTTAAATTTGTCTTTTTTTCCACTTTAGCCTGTTTCCCCTGCTTTTGCCCTCTGGAGCCAAAGAAACAAATCTATTTCTGCTTCCTCATAATAGCCTTTCAAATACTTGAAGACAGATAAATGTCCCTTCTGAGTCCTCCCTAAATATTCCCAATTCCTTGATTTTCTTTTATATCATGAATGCAAGGACTTTCACCACCCCAGCTGCCCTCTTCCATACGCTCACCAGCCTGTCAGTGATCTAGCAATGGAGGATGAAAAGGAAGCGTCAGAAACCACCAACAAAGAGATACAATGTTACAAAGGCCAGGGGGCTCTTCTCTCATCTATAAAGGCCTGTTTATAATATTCATCTATGACAAAGTATTGGAATGACATGACCTTGTCTAAGGACACTTGAGCAATGAAATGATGGAGAAGGATAAAAGCAATCCTAAGAAATCCAGATGCCTTCCACTTTCTCATCCATGAAGTTTTGGGTGACCTTATGCAGCAGTTTCTCTGTCCATCAAGAAGCAAGATTGTTTTAAGAACTTTCTTCTTTTGGAAACTTGTAAATGCAATCTGACAAGCTGTAGGAACAATTTCACCTCATTCAGTGAAGCAAAATCAAATGAGACCTTGCTAAAAGGACAGTGGAAAGGGAAAAAGGAAGAAAGAATGTTGGCCATGAAATCTGATAGAGAAGGAAGTAGAATGCTTCTTCAGTAATAGCAATATATATCCAATCTGTATCTACATTCATTAAATAACTCTGAGAGCATATCTTATGTTCCTTATTATTACATATAGAAAATATTTATAGAAATCATTCCCTAGATTCAAATTCACAATCTGAGCATGTCAAGAGAAGTGAATTTCTCAATGAGAACGCTTTGCCTTTATTTGTTAATGCCATTCATGAATGTGATTGTTTTCATGTTAAGTTTCTATTTCAAATAGCAGAATACTTCTGAGTAAATCCAGGCAACATGCACACACAAATTTCTACTTTTCACAAAGGAACATGGAGTAGAAGGGGGAAAATGCACATGACTGGGTCTCCAAAGACTTGGTTTCTAATTATTATGTGGCTTTACCTCAGTGACTTCTCTTGCCTTTAACTGAAGGGGTCTAGTTCTTTAGGGCTCCTCCTGGTTCTAAACACAAATTACTTCCTTCACTTATCTTATTCAATGACAAAGAAGACTTCTAAAGAGTCATTCAAGCTTCTTCAGAACAATGAAAATGCTTCCATAGGGTTCAAAGACCCTTCAGCAAGTACATCTACGCATTTCTGCTCTTGGACTCCACAATAATTGCAAATGATTCCATCAAATTTAACTAAAAATGCCTATTTTGTGTGTGGAGGAAAAGAGCGAACAAAATGGGTCTTTTTTAGTTTTACAGTTTTTCCCCATATCTAATTACCTAGACTAGGCCTGAGATTGTACTTGCAGCAGCCCAACCATACAACCTCTCAGATATGGAAATGACAAGTTTAAGCCACCTGATAGATTGATTTGAAAGTCTCCTTTTGCTGCAGAATGTCACTCCAGGACTGAGTACCATTATATGTGTGTATCCATGTGTATGTATGTATATATGTATACATACACAGACATGTATATGGGTACATGCATGTGTGTCCATGCAAGGCTACTGACATGTGCATCTGTAGCTGTCATGTGTATACACGCACGGAAACACACGTCCACATGCATATGCTCGCACACATTCATTCTTTCTCTTTTAGGGGCTTTTGTTATTTACCCGTTAACTGCCCATCAAATGATATTAATTAAACTCTATATGCTCCAGCCTTGTTGTTCAGTCATTTTCGGTTGTGTCTGACTCTTCATGACCCCATTTGGGGTTTTCTTGGAAAAGATACTGGAGTGGTTTGCTATTTCCTTTCCTAGCTCATTTTACAGATGAGGAAACTGAGGCACAGAGTTAAATGACTTGCTCAGAATCACACAGCTAGGGAGTATCTGAGGTCAGATTTGAACTCAGGAAGATGAGTTTTCCTGACTCCAGGCCTAGCACTCTATAGACTGTACCACCTAGTCTGCCTCCTGAATTTATTGACCTCTAATCAATCTGCTGAAGGTGGGAGGAATCACTTTTCATTAGGATTCTAAGCCTCATGCAGACAAAAACCATGCTCCCCTTCATTCTCTTTCTCTCTGAATGTGTGCAAGACCCTGGCAATACAAAGACAAACTGAAGCAGGCCTTGAAGGCAGCCAATGTTTGGAATCAGAAGGTATTATAGATCAAGAGCTAAAAGTGACCTAAGAGGAAACTGATTAGAAATTCTCTTTTTATTGAGGGAGAAACTGAGTCATAGAAAGGCTCAGTGGCTTGTCAGCATCACATAACTAATAAGGAATTTAAATCAATAACTTCATAACTCAAAATCCAGGAGTCTATCCTCCTGTACGATTTTGCCTTAGCTTCCCAGTCTATAAAATGAAATGGCTTAACTAGATGTTCTCAAAAGTCCCTTCCTGCTTTAACTCCATGATCCTATGAGGCTAATAAGATATACCATGCACCAAAAGATAAATATGATACAAATTCAAGAAATAAGAGGATACAGGAAAAAATTAAGTTCTCTACATAAATATAAAGGAGAGAACGCTTGCAAGTGGAACCTGTTAGGGCAAAAATCTAGAAAATGTTCACAAAGGTGGTGGTACTTGGAATAAGCCTTTATCTGAGTCTGAGAAATGTGAAAAGCAGGGATGAGCACAGGAGTACATTTTAGATCCAAGCAACTTCTTCTAAGGTCCAGTCTCTTATGGTCCTGTAATGCTTTGATGCAAATAAGATACACTTTAAAGAGAACATATAGAACATATGTAGTATGTGATACTTTGCGATCA
Source organism: Bettongia penicillata ogilbyi (assembly GCA_023548195.1). Lineage (NCBI taxonomy): Eukaryota > Metazoa > Chordata > Mammalia > Diprotodontia > Potoroidae > Bettongia > Bettongia penicillata. The sequence goes on from JAJHZJ010000868.1 coordinate 501,033, forward strand.
GAGAAATTCTCTCATTAGGGAATGGTGTTGCTGGTATCTCTTCGGAGATACTCAAACTGAAAAAAAAAACCCAAAACAGGGAAAATGAAGTGAAGGGAATCTGATGAGAATATAGAGAAGGGTATTACATGGCCCCTAAAGGAGTGTCACCTATAGTCTTCTTCACACAGGTTGAACACTTGCAGCAACCAGTCCCAAGACAGACCCTTAATCCTGATAAAAGCCCAACAGAGATGGAGATAGTCTGGGGCATGCTAGAGGCAGCTGTAAGAATAGCTAAATTTTCCTGTGATGCTTTAAGGAACATTGTGAAGGCACAAGCCCTGAATTAATTTGAGGGAGTAGATACAAGAAAAGCCAGAAAGGTTTTCAAGGTACTAGTTGGAATCTGTTACATAAGAAGGAGGAATGGCTTTTGAGAACGCAGTGAAGCTAGAAATGGCTTACTGACTAGTTCAACCTGAATGTCAATTGAACCATGAAAAACAGGCTGGAGCCAGATTTCAAAAGGCCATTAATACTAAGCTGAACTTTTTGTATTTCCTAGAGACAATAGGAAACCACTTATTTTTTTTTTTTTTTGTGCAGGTGATTGAAAACAAAAATATTGTTTGGGTTAGATTCATTTTGAAGGAAGAAAATAGCCCCCTTTTAGAAAAAAAAACACATTTCAGACACAATTCCCAAGTTTGTCCAATCTCCAAAATTCATTTAGGAGACACAGAGTAAAATGAAAACTGAAATTTGAGAAAAAATCACACACTGTGATCAGCCAAGGCATGTTGTTCTTGGAAGCTATTGTGGAATGACCCGATAGTCTTAGAAATAAATAGCAACTGATGTCGGGCTCACTTTTGGCTAAGTTTCCATTTGAAATTCCTTTCTTTTTGTCTGTAATTTGCCTTCTGGGGGGTGTCATGCGTCTCAGTGTCCCAGCTACCACAATGCGACCTGGAGAATTCACTTGATTAGACAGTCCCAGTAGGTTTACTGAAGTGGCTCAGCTTGCAAGCTGGAGCCTCAATTGGTCACAAAAATTTTATTTGAAAGGAAAGAAAATAAGAACAGTATCACCCACAATAACCAGGTACATATTTTGTAACAAGAAATACAACGTCCCAAAATTGCTAAGGCTTCTACAGCAAATATTCCCCTATATCACTTATACTACGTTCATGGGAGGAGTATCTTTATGAATCTACATATTGTCTCCCCTAATGGAAGGAAAGCTCCCTCAGGGCAGCACTGTTTCATTTCATATTATATCACAGTTCCTTGAACATTGTGTGGTCCATCATGAGAGCTTAATAAATGCTGGTTGGCTGATTAAATCTAGAATCTTCTCCTGATGGTCCCAGGAAGTCTGGTTCCACTCTAGGGATCTGTTTACTACTCTCTTTTCAAGGTCTTTAGAGTATCTTTTTCTCTGCCAGAGGAGTTGACCTATTTTACCTATTTTTCAGAACCCTCTGGATATAATAAGGGAGGGTATAGAAGCTACCCTCATGATCTACTCAGTGGTTACAGTTCTGTCAATAGCATAACAGTTCTAGAATCCAAGAGGCAGCTAGATGACACAGTGGCTCAACCTGAGGGATGAAAACCAGGATGTTCTGAGTTCAAATTAGTTGTATGATTCTGAACAATTCACTTCTCTGACTGCCTCAGTTTCCTTAACTGTAAAACAGGGATAAACTTGCTTTGCCAAGCTCTTAGAACTATGCCTGGTACATGGTATGTATTTAAATGCTTTTTTTGCTCTCTATTCCCACTGTGACAGTGGCAATAGCCTGCCAGTTGAGGGATTCTCTCCTGCTGAGGCCTACGTCTGTTTTAGCTCAGACACTTTTGGATACATGGAGATTCACCTTTAAAAGAGGTTCTTTTTTATTCCCCCTCATCCTGAGACCCACTCTAGCACAAAGCTATAGCTGAGCACTACTAGATTTACAATGCGGAAGATTAGAACTCAAAAACCACCTCAGATACATGCTAGTTCTGTGACCTTGAGGCATAGGTTCACCTGATCTTTCTCCCTTTGCTTCAGTTTCCTCATTTTTCAAGTGAATAGTGTTGGATTTAATGTTCCCAGAGTTCCCCTTTTAATTCCAAATCTATAGAAACCTTATTTCTGCTACTAAGTAGTTACGGAATTTGGACAATTCATTTGCTCTATTTTCCACATCTGTAAAATTAGAAAGCTTCAATCGATGGTCTCTACGGTTTTTTCTAGTTATGAAGAGGAAATTAGAGTAAATACTCTCCAAAGCATCTCCTAACTCTCACACTAGGTCTTTCATTACTTATTAAAGTTTGGGGAAGGTATCTACCAATTCCATAAAAAATAATTCAGAATATAAGAATCCATTATGCCTCTAAGTGAAAAATCCTTGCCACTCCCTTAATCGACAAAGAAATTGATTTTCTCAATGGCAATCAATGAATTCAGACACTGAGGCCTGCCTCTATTTCTCCACAGTCATCAGGATCTTGTAATTCATAGGTCAGGTCTATGAATGGTAAATCTATCTCAGCCTTGACACACTAGGCAATGTAAATTTTAAAATGATCACTATGGTAGTAGTGATATTTCCTACCTTGTCCTGGTCCTTTCCTAGTAGTCCTTTCTGACTAGTCCTGTCAGTGTAGCTGTGATAGAACAGTGGACCTCTATCTAGACTGTATAAAAGTCCTGAACTTTACATCCTGATTTTTTTTTCTCTTTTATAAACTGGAAAGAAAAACATGGAAAACTCTACAACCTCAAAAGAAAAAAATCATTCAAATAACCTGCAGCTTGAGAACAATACTTTCACTCTTTTGGACCATCAGGAGCTAACCAACCTAAATATAAATGAGGAAATGGTTCTAATGGTATAAATATGGTCCAGACTCTATTGATTTGGGGGCTCAGTGAGACTAGATGATCTCTAAGGTCTCCTTCAGTCTTAAATACTAATACCTGAATTTGAAATTCTTAAATAGATGAAACAGTATAAGTTTGATTCTAAATAAGTTTAACCAATGCTGCAGGCTTGCTGTCAGTTTTTATATTTGTTAACTTGGAGTTAGACAAAGAAGATACAATGCTTTCTATAGTCCTTCTCTCTCCTTATTCTAAATAGTACTTTGATCCTTTCATACTATTCAAATCCAGGAGAGAAATAAAGTCTGCTCTTTCTTCAAACTGTTCAAATGAATGACCTTACAAAGGGCACACTACACAGGCTTTTAAAAAAGAAGTGGCATACAGTAGAATTAAATAATACCTCTTGTAAGAGTAAAAGATAGTTTTAAATCTGAGACATAAGTATGGTCAAAGAAAATTCTTTGTCATCCATAGGCTAATCATCCATAGGATGGGGGATAACCGTACAATAAACACAGTACACCTAGCCTGAGCTGATAAATCTTTTCAGTGTCGTAAACATGATCTAAATCAAGATTTCTTAAGATTATGTCATGGATACTTTTTGACTTTCAGGGGAAGATCATGGATCACTTGTTGTAATTGTGTTTTTAAATAATTAAACAAACTGATAAATTTCATTTAGAGATTAATAAAACAAAGATGTGGATTTTTCTAATCCAAGTTCAATGATTAATTGAAAATTATCCATAGAGTCCAGGATTAGGACTCCTATAATCTAGCCAAATTCTGTAAATTTACAGGTGAATAAAGTGAAGCCTTTTAATTTTTTTTTATAATTTGATTCATAATATAAAGGAACACAGATAATGATAGTGTCAACAGTGATGGGGTAGTGAAGAGACTTATTTATATAGTAATTAAAGAAGGTAGTTATAGTTGTAATCATACTGGCTTCAATAGAAGAATTGGATTAAAATGCTTACTAGCTGTATGAAGTTAGGTCAATCATTTCACTACTCTACACCTGTTTTTCATCTATAAAGTAAAAGATTTGATTAGAGTATCTCTGATCATATGTAAATTATTTTGCTAAACATGTTAGTATTTGAAACACTGCCCTGTCATGAATCATGTGTATTTATCCCTAGACCACTGTGGTTCTTATTGAAAACCCTTTAAGATTCATTTTCATATTTCTTTGGGCTCCCAATCAATTTTACTGGGTATTGTTGGATCCTTGGTTAATTATTCATCCAATTTCTGCAATAGAGTAATTTCAGAAATACAAGATTCTATTAAAGAATTAAGCATTCAAATAAAATATGTAAATTTCTAATTGATCATATGCATAATTATAGTCTCATTTTTAGTTATCCTTCTATTCTTGTATCTCATTTGATGCTTTTAACAGAACAATGAAGAGGGAGGTAGTATGTGTCATAAGCTGGTCTCAGTGTCAGGAAGAACTAGGTCTAAGGGCTGCCCTTGAGATATATACAGTATGTGATTTCCGACAAGTCACGTCTCAACACCTAAAGTGTTGAGTAACTTTCTAAATAGTAACTAAAATAACTTTCTAGGAATGTAAATTAGAGTTGTAACTATGCAAGCATTGGAGGGAATTTCTCAATAGGGTTCTCTCTGCACTGAGGAAATCACAGTTTTAGATAAAATAAATACCTTCATAATATGCGGTATTTATTTTCATAATTCATATATTCATAATATAATAGTAGCTTAAATTGGAAGGGACTCCAGAGGTCACCTTGTTAGGCTCATGCCCTCAAAACCTCAAACTATCTACAGTTTCTATGAAAAATGAGAATAATGTCTAGTAACAGGGAGATCATTACCCCCTGACACATTCCATTCTACTTGGGGAAAGCTCTAATTGTAAGGAGGCTTTCTATATTTTCATATGGAATTTGCCTTTTTACAACTTTCATACATTGCTTCTGTGCTTCCCTCTGGGACCAAGAAAAACAAGTATAATCCCTCTTCTGGAATGTAGCTTTTCAAATATGTCAGGATAGTTATGATTCCCCTCACATACACACACACACACACACACACACACACACACACACACCACACCAACTCCAAATCTTTTCTGCAGATATATTCTCTCTCTATCTGTATCTCTTAAAATCTCTAATTTCCTTCCAAGTTCAAGTCAAAAGCTATCTTTTATAAAAAAAAAATCTTTCTAGATTCCTCCATTTCCTTAGTTTCCTTCCTTCTGCACCTTTATCTATTTATCTATCTGTCTATCTGTCTGTCTGTCTATCTATCTGGTTGGTCTAAATTGTGTAATGACTCCTTGTACCTGGTGTTTTCTTCCAGATTAAATATAGATTTTATTGAAGGCCATTTTGTTAAAAGCAGCCTGGCCTTACTAGTTTTGATTTTGCTAGTAAATTTTTCCCCTCCATTTCACCCTGTCTTCAAATTATAAAGCTCATGGAGAAGAGAAAAAAAGTTTAAAACTCAAAAATTTCTTTTTCCTTAAGCTAGATTTTCCATTCACCGCTAATCAAGATAATTAAAGATACTTTGGCTTGATTATTCTCTGGGGTTCCTGATATAAACTAGGAGGGAAAATTTCATGTCTGTTGATTAAGTGGTCCCTCTGCCCCCATTCAGAAGCAGGATAATATTTATTAATTCAATCAAATGGCCCTATAGTAATGCTCACAGGCAGTGAGCCTACTATTCTAGATCCATATTCAATATTAATGTTCCATTTCATACCCCTAAGCTAATTTCCTGGAAGCCAGATAGTGACTATCCAACATGTTGATGGAAAAAATTTGTCAATATACCCACGTATATACTTTAGGCTTTTTAAACCAGAGCTACAGTTGATAGGATGTTTTAAATATCTTTCTGAAAGAGTTGTTATTTGAGAATCTTTTTTTAAGTATAAAATAAGTTTATGTTTGTCCCTTGCCAAAGATATGTACCAAAAAATTCCTGATTAGATCCTGTTGATTGTGGAGAAAAGTAGGATGTTTAAAGAACCTAATGAGCAAGCTAATATTTTACTGTATTTGGTTGATTCATTCAAATATAGTAGTAGTAAAAAATAAGAAGAATTTAGCTTCATATGGTAATTTTTATGAAAACTGTCTGACAGCCATTGGAGATCTGCCTTGTAGTAAAGGCTCAAGTCTTTCCTCTGATACAATTGACTGCAAAGTCTCAGTGCCCCATGGAATTCTATAAGATGAGAATTCCCATAAAAGTTATGACTATGTTATAGATGAGTTGCTGATCCAGCATGAAATAATTGGTCTAACCTTCCCTTCCTCATGATCCAACAGAGGCCTTTATGGTTTATAAAGCATTTTTTTCACATGTTATCTCATCTGGGCATTAAAACACTTTGAGAGTTAGGTGGTAATAACTATTGCTATTCATTTAATTTTCTTATGACTGTGGAAAGTAAGACTTGGAGCATTTAAATAACTTCACCAAGTGGGGTAGTGGTGGTAGAGATCTGAATTCAAGTTTTCTTCAGTTCAAATTCTTTCCACCACACTATACTGATCCTCTGAGGAAGAAAATTACAAAAACCTCCATTGCTTTCCTCCCCCCAAAACAAAACAAAACAAAACAACAACAGCAACAAAAAAAACCAAAAACACAAACTACGCACACATTGAATGGGGAAAGTATAGTTTTTTAAAGGTATATTACAGGTCCACATGTTGCAGAAAGTGAATAAAATTGTCTTTCCACAAGGGCATTTCAATAGAGGTTTAAAACTCAGTGAAAGCTTAAATAATTTCATAGTATTGTAAAGACAATCCAAATTGAGTGTGTTAGGAATGGAAATCTCTGTAGGTCAGTGAGAATGGTCAGTGGAATCATGACTGATGGATGTTATAAACACAAAATCAAAGAGCTGCAAGAGACCTGAAAGGACATCAAATTCAATGACCTTATTTGACAGATATAGAATGAAAACTTGGGGCAGCTAGGCAGTGCAGTGGACACAGTGTTGGGCCTAGAGTTAGGGAGACTCATCGTCCTGAGTTCAAATCCAGTCTCAGACACTTCCTAGCTTTGTGACCTTCATCTTCTTCCTCATCTCTAAAATGACCTGGAGGAGGAAATAGCCAACCACTCCAGGATCTTTACCAAGAAAATCTCCAATGGGGACATGAAGAGTTGGACAGAGACTGAAAAGAGTGAGCAATAACAAAAAGGGAGACAAAGTCACAAAGTTAGTAAGTGGCAGCACTAGGACTGGAACCTGGGGGTTCTGAAGAAAGGTCTTTCCTAAGTTTTTTTTTTCTTTTCATCAGCCTGTCTTCTGATTGTGGCTGATCATGTCTCCATCTGAAGGCTACTATGGAGAGTTAGCCTTCTCTCTTGCTTTAGGCAAACAATAAGGGTGATGAAAAATATTCACTATGAACTTCTGAAGGAAGGATTGAGTATGGGACAATTTTCCATCTGACACAGAGCCTACCACAATTCACTATACATAATAGATGCTTGGTGAATGTATGTCAAATGAATTACCAAAGGTCAGTCCACTAAGAAAAAAAAAGTAATTTTCAACTTAATTCTGCTGATTATTTTCCACTATCACCACAAACAACACTATTGACTCCAAGCAAGGAAAGATTTGTAGTGTATTATAGCAGAAAGAAATCAAAGATCTCTTCTGAAACTACCTTTTCCTTTAATGATTTAGAAAATTGAGACCTAGAGAGCAGTGGCTTCCTAAAGTTACATGGTTGGGAAATTTTAGAGTCTAAATCACAGGCATTCTGACTTCAAATCCAATTTGCTTTCCTTTGTATAAGAAAAAAACTTAACAATATTGCTCTCATGTATAATCACCATGACAAAAAAAAATAGGATTATGATGGGGATATGAGTTAGTCTGGCCTCTGAGTTTTATGCAACCTTACTGTTCTGGAGGAGAAATGTATCTGGGCTAGAAAAGAATGTTGCCAATATTATGGGCAAATGTCTTAAATCAAATTTCTTTCAATATATTTAACTGTATACATCTAAGAGATTTTCAACAACTTTCTCAACAAGAAAGAAAAAAGAAAGAAAAAAAAGTTTGAACCCAAAAGTTAATGAAGGGAATATATTATTTATAGATACTAGCATGAGCGTATAAAAATTGCTGGATCAGGAGAGATTTAAATTCTAGGACAGATTCTGCCACTAATTTTCTGATCTTGGACAAGGCAATTGATCTCTCTGGATATTAGTTTACAATGCACAAGAAAAAAAAAAGACTGTTCTTCATCATTGAAAAGGAAACTGGAGTAGACTATTTCTAATATCCATTTAGTATCATTATTAGGAAAGACACAAATCCACTTCTCTACATACAATTCGATTCAACAGCCACTTAGTATATTAAGGGTATGTAAATGGTACTGAATCTATATGAAAGAAATCCATATATATATATATATATATATATATATATATATATATATATATATATATTTTGCTGATGTTTAGTTTTTGCAAGGTAGGTCACTTGTTCTTCTGAAAAGGGATTTTGTTATGCCTCAGAAATATTTTTAAATTACTTAAAAGTATTAGTAAACTTCAGTGAAATAAAAAAATGCTTACGAAGTATTTATTTTGTTCAAGAAAGTGTGCTAGACAACACAATTATATTCCAGTAATTTTGAGAGTTCGTGATGCTTTATAGCTCTGGTAAATCCTCACTTTTGAGTATAAGTGCCATTCATATTAGTTTAAAAAATGTCTAAATTAAATTTTTAAAATGCAGTTATATTATTTAATGCATAAAAGTGTAATTTTAATGTTTATGGTGACATATTTAAATGACTTGTATTAATAGAAGTCTTGCCTTTCTGTCCTTAATTGAATATAAAAATATAATTAGCATATTAACTCTTTGTAACTATTGCATTAACCATTTGTAGGCAATGGTTCAATTTCTTTCATCAAAATGAAACTAACAAAAGCTTTTGATTCCCAAAGTTGCCTCAAACTTTAACACTACAAATGCATTTATTTACATTATTAATATACTTAGCATATTGAATACATAAATTAATCTCTATCCCAGTTGTGATGAGTAAAAATGCCAAATAAGGTGGGTCTGAATTGAGTGTTTTATGTAATAATCAAATTGGCTGACACAACGTCCTAGTAGGGGTCAAGTTCTTCAGCCTTGTTTTATTATTTAGTAAATGTCAGAGCCAAGACTCACACTTAGGTGTTCTAACTTGAAGTTCAATTCTCCTTCCACTACATTTTACAATGCACAAGAGAAAAAAAGGACTTAAGAGCATCCTATAATATATATGCATTGGTGTCAACCCAAGGTACAAAATTATTTTTTTAGAGCTAGAATGGACCTCAGTGGATAGGTAGCCTGATCTCCTCATTTTATAGCTGAGGAAATTGAAAGACTATGGTCTAAGGGGCTTGTCCCAAGAATACCTAAAAGCCACTTTTGGTGAGTTATTTTGTCAAGTTAAAAATAATATAATAATATACTTCTTTGTAGAGAATAAAGGACAAATAATAAGTAGCAGAAGTGGAATTTGAGCCCAGTCTTTCAGTTTTAAATCCATTGCTTTTTCCACTGTACTACACTTTCTCCACAGTCATTGGATATTATAGGCAGGTAGTACTTCCTTATTTTTGATTGTAGGAAGAATATTTCAATATTCCATTTTCTAGCTGAGAATCAGTGTAAGACCGAGTGATGAACTTAGAACTTAAAGATTTGCGTTCTGATTCCGACACTTAAAATTTTGTTATAATTTACTTCAGGACTCCTGAAACTCACTAAGACTCATTTGCTCATTCACAGATAGCTTTCAATTTACCTCTCTGGAGGATATTCCCGCACCAGATAAATCACCAAATTATCTAAGTGGACCAAGTAGGCTGAGCAATTTGTGGGAGTTTGAGCAGTTATTAGAACTAGTGAGAAGGAAAGAGAAATTTCCTCTTAACCCAAAGCAAGAGCCTCCAGGCTAGGTGCCCTGTGATTCAGCTTTCAGTAGATTTGTTAAAAAAAACTCATTAATTACACATCATTGCAAGAAACTCATCTTGCATTCTAAGCCTATGTCATAGAGTACAGTTGCCCATTATGTGCATTATAGACATAAGAAAAAACAAAACAAAACATTGGACGTACTTGGATCCGACAAGATGGAATCGGTTTTCGGCAAAAACTGATCACAGCGGACTCCTTGGTAGCCTTCTTTGCACCTGAGGAGAAGGGGATAAATGACAAACGTACACATGGGATAGTGAAAGTTTAGCCTCATCACATCAATGAGCATGAGGAGTATTAGCACCAATTATACAAATAATTTCTACAGTAACAGCCTGTTCAGTCTTATGTACCATTGGGGAACCAGTTTATTTTGATTCCCAGAAGAGAGAATTAGAGAAGATTCCCTACATTCTGCACAAAAGCTCTGCCTTGCTTTGGAGGTTGGTCTTAGCTTAGAGAAGGTACTTTGCTGTAGCTGACTGTTTACTGTGATTTTATCTGTCAGTTGCTCCACTTACTACCTGTGACTGTGGAACACACACAGTCATTTAAACTCATGGGGACTCAGCTTCCTCTTCTTAAAAAATGAAGGGGTTGAACTAGATGGCTCCTGAAATCTCTTCCAGCTCTGAATTTGTAAATAATATAAAAACTAGACCCAGGGAAATCTAGGTCTTTTTAATGCACTACATATGCTTAGAATTTACCACTTTTTGGGGGAGGTGGTTTGTATGTGTTGCAAAAATGTTGGGTAAACGTTAGAGAAGCTAGAGTTTCTCAAAAGAGGTCTGATAAATTATTTTTTAAAATTAAAAATCGTTCCCTATTTAATCTGTAGAAGACAGTGTTGAATTTGGAGTCAAGAATAACTGAGTTCTAATCCCTCAGGTACCGTTACCTGACCACTAGATCATTATAAAATAATTTAATATTTGAGACTCAATTTCTTCATCTGTAAAATGGGGATGATAATAGCACCTGGCACCCTGATTTGTGGTGAGGATCAAATGAGATAAAGTATATAAAGCACAGTTCAAATCCTAAAGAGCTATATAGAGTCAAAGACCCAGAGCTTGGACCTCAGAATCCAGTTCTCTCCCTTTGTTTTATACATACTCAAATGGAGGCCCAGGCACGTGAAATTATTCATTTATGTGGCAGTGCACAGATACAAAATAAGGTCCCATGATTCCAAGGCTTATTAATGCTTTTTCCATTGCATTATAATTTCTGATTATTGCCTTGTTTTCAAGTGGAGCCAAATCTTGTTGTAGGACGAATGATTTCAGAATCTCTTCTTACCACATATAAAGCAAAACTCCAAGAGCAGCCTTTTAGATTTGATTTTAAGAAGGTGCATTAAGAAACTGTGATACTTTCACTCATACCATCTGAGCTCCCTGGGGAGGGGAAGACATTCATCGAACTTATCAACAGGCCAAGCGAAGGGAATTTAACCAGAAAGCTGAGCAATGGGGCATGTAGCCTGAGCCTTGCAAGTCCACTGGGAATGTGATCAGTATCAGTTCTCTCAGCTCTGGCTCCTTGGCTGCCTCTGACAAGTGCAGCACATTACATTCACCTGTCAGTGCAAGGAATAGGAGTGGAGACCCTGGAAGACTTGTCTTTGAATGATCCCTTAAAATGGAAGGTGGCATTTAATGGGTTTCTTTCTGCTTAATCTGTCCCGCTTGAGTTAAGAAGGGCTGCTCCTCCAGTGTGCTCCTGGAATAAATTTGCCCTCCTTAGAGCAGCGGAAATTAGGCCTCTGCAATAAAGACTAAGGGAAAAATCCAGGTTGTTGGAGATTTATGAAATCTGGAGAGAGCTGAAAAGGGCCATTGCATTTATAATCACATAAGTGAATTCTTTCCTTAAAATACATTTTTGTTTTCTGTGCATACGAAACTATTAGATAAGGTCTATTTCCACCTTGGCAGCTGAAAAGAATGACATCAAGGTAATTTTTCTACTTTTTTATTGTTCACCAAAAGGTAATTCTTGCAAATGAGTGGCGAGCTCTTAAACATCTTTTCAAGCATGGTACTCCAGAGAACATTTGGCATTTCTCATCACAGGTTGAGAGCCAATGTCTTTGATGTATGGATACGTAAGATACCAAATAGACTATTTCAGAAAATTTGTTTCGGCAGCCATACGTTTTCATAACCTTTTGTTATTCATTTAATGAACTCATATTAAAGGAGGTATATCTCTGCTTCTGTCAGGGGAAAAATGTGATTGGGAAACTTCTCTGTAGAAAAATACTATTCTTGTTTTCTGCTACACAAAAAATGATGTCAACAATGCTGTTTGTTAGCTTAGATTTATAGAGAACCATTAACAGAGCATTTTAAATTTCAACTTGTATCCATTGTGAAGTTAATGCCCTGTATGTTCAGCATTGATTTATTTTGCTTTCTGTAGGATTCTTGATTTCAGCAAATAGGGGTCTTAAAGCAGGCACTACTTTGGTTTAAGTATTTTTGTTTGTTCTGATTTTTTAATGTTAACTGTGAAATGGTTTCCCAAAAATGTAGGAGCTTTTAAATGGAAGCTCTTTGTTTTATTTCATACTTAAATCAAAATGTGTAGTTATCATGTCTCCCACCTCTTTTCTGGGAAAATGAAAGCTCTAATGCATTCTTAGGCATCAAACTGATTTTTAATGGACACCACATTAAACCAAGGGTACCTACACTGAATATGCTCAGTTAAGGTGACTGTTCACAGACTGACTTTATTTCTGAATATGAGATTACAACTGATGGAAGACAATAAAAAATGTTCATGTTGGGGGATTAAACTCTCTGTTAAGTAAACTTCCATGCTTCCAGCTGAGGAGCCAACACCATTATCCTTGATATGAGAGCAGGTAAGAGTGCTAATTTATCCTGTGTCTTTAAAAATTGGAATTAATGTTTTCCTTTAAGAATAACATGTATTAGATTCACTCGTTCAGACACATCCAAATAGGTGACTGAATGCTGCCAAAAGACAGTGCAAATGAGAGGACTGGAGTTTATAGCAATATTAAAGAGAGTAAGCAAAAGAGAAAATCTTAAATTGTACTTGGTTGGATGAAACAATGCATCAAGACTGAGTTTCTGACAGTATGATGGGGGATTTTTGTGAAGTGAACTTTGAAAAATGAACTTACATATTTCCCGTTTGTTTTTACTCTTTTTCCTGGATACTAAAAGCATGAATATTTGAAACAATGAGGATTTGTGGGACAGCCAGGTCTTTTATTTTCTTTAGGCATCATTATATATTTATCTTAATTTGATGATAAGTAGAGTTAGAAGGGACTTTAAGGGTCAACTAGTTCAATCTATACATGAAAAGGAATCCCACCCCCCATTTAACATTTACTCTTTTTTCTGGACTCAAGTATCAACTACCTGTTAGGCATCTCCACCTAAATGTTCCTTTGTTATTCCAAACTCATTGTGGCAAAACGGAGGAGGAATTTTCTGCTTCCCTAAACCTACCCCTCTTGCTAACTACTCTATTTCTGTGAAGGTCATTACCCTTATGATACCCAATCAGTTTTCAAACCTTAGAGGAATCTTCAATTCTTCACTATATTCATTGGCATCTAAGTGTATACTGGACTTGGACGCGGGAAGATCATGATCCAAATACTGCCTCAGACATTTAGAACTATGAGCCCTAATCTAAATCACCTAATCCCTCAGCCTGAGTTTCCTTGTCTATAACATGTGGATCATAGTTACCAACACTCCCTCAGTCACTCCCCCAAAATTGGTATGAGAATCAAATGAGATGGCATATGCGAATAATTTTGCAGATCTTAAAGCTCTATAAAAATGATAGCTCTTATATTTGAAGGGAGGCTAGGTGGCACAGCAGATAGAGTGCTGAGTCTGAAATTCGGAGGACTCTTCCTTAATTTAAAACTAGACTCAGACACTTACTAGCTCTGTGACTCTAAGCAAGTCACTTAACTCTTTTTGCCTCAATTTCCTCATTTGTAAAATGAGCTGGAGAAGGAAATGACAAACTTCTCCAGTATCTTTGCCAAGAAAACCCCAAATAGCATTACAAAAAGTCAGACATGACTATTTCTCCAACTCTTCAATCCATTCCATTTTCTCCTCTCGTAAGCCACTTCCTTAGTTCAGATATCACCATTTCTAATTTGGACCTCTGCACCGATTTCTTTTTTGATCCTCCCTGCTTTTAATTTCTCCCTTCTTCAAGCTAGCCTCCATAGAGCTATTGCCCTAATGCACATAAAGGATAGATTTCACTAGGATACTTTCTTACCAAGAAAATTTTAAGAGCTTCTCTTTGCTTTTAGGATATAATACATCCTTTTATGCCTGGTATTTAAAGGCTTCTGTAATTTGGTTCTTGACTTCCTTTGCCAACTTAGTCCTTGTTTAGTTTCTTAACATACCCTGGCCTACTAGTTCTGCTCCATTTCCATGCTTTTACACAAGCTGTCCTCATGCCCCCAAAACCCTCCAATAGTGTTGTTGTATCCACATGTCTCCCCCATTAGACTATAAGAGTTCCACAACACTGGCTTCCACACTTTTCATGACTGTTGGAAGAAATTGTGCTTACCCACCCACTCTTCACATGCTTGTGGGAGACATCTTCCTAACTATCTGACAGGCTTGAGACTTGTCAGTTACACTCAACCTGGTTTAACCCATCTGCCAAGACAGTTTACCAGGATGGGACTTCTGCTCATCCTACAGATCCTTGGAGCCACAGGGGAGAGAAAAAATTTCACTCCTATGTTGTCTTAAACCATCAACTTTTATGTTAACAGTCAAATGCACAGCAGAGACAACCTACACACCTAAAATTTATCAGAGGAAGCCCTTGAACTCAGATCTTCCTGGCTGTGAGAGCATCTCTCCTTTGCAAAAGTACTGTGACTCTTGACATTTAATAAGTACTTAATATTATGCTAAATATTGTAAATAGCAGTACTTACATATGTTTTTTAAGGACTTTTAAGGGTTCAATTAGGTAGCACAATAGATAGAGGATAAGACATAGGACTTCCTCCATGCAGGATACTTCTTTCCTGCCAATGCTCCCCTTTACCTCTGTCACCACTATACTTATATACTAATTTATTTCATTTAGTACTTCCTGACATTGATGATTATCTGCAATTTTACATTTGGTAAAAAGTGTGACTGCTTATGTACTTCCAATATACTTAATCCCCTCTGGAATCCTACTGGAGGCTTTAAAAAAAATAATTGAATTGCCTTTCAACTTTTTAATCTTTAACAATATATGCTGTCTGGATTATAGAAACATTGTGTGAATGGCATTTAAAGTCAAGTAAAATTCACTTCTCACAGTTTGCATGGATTTTCATTCTACTGGTCAGACAACAAGTTTTTTTTCCCCCAATAACTTTAACTACTGGTTCACAGAAACTAAAATGAGAATCTATTGTGCAATTGAATAATGCATTGACCAAAAACTAGTAACTTTCCTTTTAAATGTCATTTTGTACTTTTTCTATTACTCCAATTACCCAAGTCACTAAAGTTTAATAATTCACTGGAGTTTAAGAATAGAGTGTACTGTTCTTAATTAGTGCTATTTAAAAGTTTATAGGTTTTCTTTTTTTCTAGAAAAAAGTTATTGAGTCATCAATATTTAGGTAGCAGCATAACATTTTATAGGCACATTGGTACATGTAGCACAACTTTTGTTACTAGACAAATAAACACAGACAAAATTTTGTTCCAGATGTTATTTTTATGATCTAGAAAATGAAATGACATTTTAGTGCAGTGGATGGAATACCCCTGGATGGACCTAGGAGTCAAAGGAGCCATGTTAGCATCTTTAGCTCTAGAAGTAATGGCCTCATGAACCTTGACTTCTCTGAGATTTAGTTTCTTCTTTTCTAAATATGTTTACATCAGATAATTTCCAAGGTTTCCTCTAGTTCTAATTTTTTTTCTCTTATTCTATGTCTCTAAGAAACTATGTTTCTAATTAGCAACTAACTATAAATTCTCTCTTTCCTTCTATTTCTGTCTGTCTGTCTGTCTCTCTCTGTCTTTCTCTCAATTTATCTTTCTGTGCATGGAAAACAGGCTAAAGTGAAGAGTTAGCATCTGATAATCTCATATTTACAGCTGGCACCTTATAGACATCGTAGACACATGTAAATTTCCTAGGGAAAAAGGAGAGTAACTTCTAATGAAACAAATGAAAACATGGCATTAGCTTCTGCTCTGTTCTTAGGAATGTAGTGGATGATGTGTGTGACTTCACAAAGATCTGAAAGCACATAGCTCCTTTGCACTCTACATCTAATAAGTTTGTCTGACTCTTGAAGCCGAAGGTTACTTTTAATCATTACAACTGTTATTTTCCACTTATAACTTAAAGTAAGCTAAGTCATGATCATTTTTCCTGTGATACATAGTAATATTTATTAGTTTGTTAACCATAAGGATCTCTCTCTTGCAACTCTCCACTTAACTCAGCAATGTTGAATTTTAGTGAATTTCATGGCACATTGAGTGATGAAGGTAGTTAGTTGCCCATTGTGACCGGCATTCAGTTTGGATTCAAGGTGGGAACTGAATCCAGGTTTTTCTGACTGTTACTAAAACTTTTTATACACTTTGTCATGTTGCCTCTTTTTTAAATAATATTTTACTTAAATAAAATGCTATGCATGAAATTATATATGAACTTGTTCCTTAAAGAAACTAATTTCTAGTACACCATAAAAACAATAGTAGGCATTTACATAACTATAATTTGGAAAGCAATTTTTATACGTTCTCTCATTTTAGTCTTCCAACAATTGTGTGTACTGCAAGCATTATGATCATTCCCATTCTATGGATAATAAAAATAATTTATTTTCCCTTCATTTCTTGTTTACTAGGAAGAAACAAAGGATACTTTACGTTTGCCCTCATTATGAATCTAAACAAACTCCTTGCTTACCTGACAACAGTTCTATCAGGTGTACTGCTAGCATAGTGTTTGGCTTATACCGGTTACTTAATAAATGTTAAAATGATGAGGTTAAAATGCAGAAGAATTCTTGAGAAGATAGAAAAAAGGGCTACATTTAGGATTTCCATAGGGTTTCCAAGAACCAAACACTTTGGAGCCAAAGCCAAATGAGTTGGTGTTCTCTCCTTTCAGTTGTAAAGAACCATGCTGAACCCATTTCCGCCTACTCCTATTGTGCCCTTTTTGTCCATGTCATGGTAAATTCTCCAGAGAAGCAAGAGTGCTCAGGTCTATCCTTTACATTTCATGCCATTCCATATATACCCATGAGTATGATTTTCTCTTCATACATGACATATCCATCTGCCCTTTCTGTTCATATTCCTCTCAAAAATAAGTTTGTAGTTTTCCACTGGCAATGCGGTGCCCTCTATTCTCGTCTACTTTCCATCATCAGAGTCAAAGATACATGAACTGTTGAATTAGGTCTATGGGTTATCCAACCAATGGCCTATCTCAGTCTGGACAATTGATGTTGTTGACCTAGTTGGTATTTCTTGTGTTAATATACCACATTTTATTTTAATAATTATTATTTCATTTAGGTTCCTGGAATATTGATAGAATTTGATGCAAATAGTTCAATGTAATTTGCAAATAAGACCATCTACAGGATTGTTTTGTGTTTTTTTTTACCATCTATAAGGAATATCTCTTCCATTTATTTTCCATTCGATCTTCATTTATTTATTTCCTTCATTCATTTTCCATGACAAAAACAAAGCACTTGGAAGCAAAGTTATCCTTGCTTTATGCCTTTTTTGATAAGAATAACCATTGCCTTATATCATCTGATAAGAGTATGTTCTCTCTATTGTTATATCTTTCAAAGTATGTTATGTAATTTTAATATACACATGAGAAACATTTGGTTGGAGGCAAGTTTTTAATGTGTCACTTAAAAAAATAATATTGGTGACTTTAAAAGGGTCACCAAATTGTCTTTTTTATAATTACTGAATAACTTGCACAATAAGGTTTTCTATTCTCTATACCTTTTCATCAGTTGTGTAACTTGTAGTCTGCTAATTGCTGGAGTTTGTGTATTCTTTTTAAAATTTTCATCAATCATACCGTAGATCATTCTCATAAATATCTTATATAAATTGAAAAGAAGCCATTTGTTTCGTTGGTCATTGATAACTTCTCAAACACTTTTTAGTACGGCCTATAATCATTCCTTCCTTCTTACAGATATCCTGACAATCAGTCATTTGATGCCATCAAGATTGTGGTCCTTCCAGAACAGATCTATTCTCTGTAAAATTGGCTTAGTTTTATCTCTTCTTACTGTAATTTTTTTTTCTCTTCCAGTAACATTGATACTTTTTTTCCCCCAAATAACCTCTCTACTATTATTGAAAGAAGGAAAAGGATCACGTGTTATAGATAGCTAAAAGAGACAATTCATATTTTTCTAGCTATTGTTCCTTCCAATTCTTCTGTGCAGGATATATCCATGTTTCCAAAGTTCCATTAAATACCAAAACCCAGTGATACTGTTTTTCCTCATCCTCAAAGTAATATGGAGTAAGTTAAAACATATAAAACCCACCAAATCACTTCTAATTTGAGTGATATTATGCCAACATGACTGGATTTTTCATATCATTTCACAGAAAGGAAGATTTTTTTATTCTGATTTCATATCATTTCATCTTATATGTGAAACATCAGACCTTATTTCTGAAAGATAATGATTGCATCAGTGGTATGTGTTTCTTCCCACCTTGATGATCCACCTTGGGATCATCTAAGAAAAATGTTTTCCTTTTATGTTATTCAGGTATGAGTCTCATTAGATTTACACAATTCTCACCAATTTTCAGGTACATAGTTAATTCTTTATAACCAAATACCACCATAAAGTTGACTAACATGTCACTTGGCCAATCATTCATTTATGGCATAATTCTTTTAGAATGTATTGTCCCTTGTTAGATCATTTTGGATAATTTGTGTTTCTGGGAAACCAATTAACATTAGGAAGAGAATGCCTTTACTTTTTTTCCAGTTCTACTATGGAATTTTATCACTAGTTTGTACAGATGTTTGCTTCATCCTCCTGAGTGACTGTTACGCATGGGGCTCCTAAGCTTATGAACTGTATCTTCCTTACTTGTGCTGACACTTAGATACACAAATAGCAGATCACAGCAGCCTTAACCTTTAGATCCTAAGAGTGTGCCTCATGAGAACTATTTTATTGTACTAACATTCTTCCTACACACAAACACACACACGAACACACACACACACACACACACACACACACACATACAGACCTGAAGCAATATGGCTATAACATTTATTAGTCCATTGCACATTGTAATTTCAGAAACCAATCTCAAAATTAACAAAGTCAATGTAGATAGTAAGTAGAAAAAAAAGGAAAAAAAAAAACACGTATTAAGCATCTGTTATATACCAGACATTGTGCCAAGCATTTTTCCAAATATTATCTTGTTTGATTCTCACAATAGCCCTGGGTAAAGGGGCAATTATCATGATATTCTAGAGTTGATGAAATTGAGGAAGTTAGAGGTTATATGATTTGCTCAAGGTCATATAGCTGGCAACTATATGAAGTTATATATGAACAAAAATCTTCCTGAATTAAGAGGAAGTAGTATATCCACTCTGTCACCAACTGACTCTAGATTACTACATAATCTTATTCCTGTGTAGAAAGTAGAATCAGGAAATAGAAAAAAAAAAACATTATTTTTAGAACATGAAAAAATATATCCTTTGGGGTGCAGAGTCAAGATGATGAAGTAGAAGGAAGAACCTGCCTGAGCTTTTCCCTCAAACCACTCAAAATACCTATAAAAATGACTCAAAACAAATTCTAGAGCAGTAGAAGCAAAAAAATGACAGTGAGATTTCTAGCTGCAGTGATGGCTGCTTCTGTAACTCTTGGCCTACAGATTGTGGGGGAATCAAGTAACTGATCTGGGTCACAGTCCTGGGTGGTGGTCCTCAGGTGAGGAATGCTGGGGTGGCAGAGCTGGTGGCAGCTGTGGAGAGAGAATCCTACTTGTTCCAGGGTAGAAAAGAATGCTTGTGGTTGCTCACAGACCACAGTGCAGGTCAGGAGAGCAGTGAACACATCTTTGATCATGCCACTTTGTAGGAACTGAGAATTTAGTGGTCCCTAGAGATGTCAACTGCACAAAACTCCTGAATCTTGGGGAATACACTACAATTGGCTGGGAAAATGACCAAAAAGGAGAAATAGAGTACTATAGAAGGTTACTTTCTTGGTGAAAATGTATTTTCTTATGGTGAGGAAGATCAAAACATACAACCAGAGGAAGATAGCAAGGTCAAGGCTCCTACATCTAAAGCCTCCAAAAAATATGAAATGGTCTCAGGTCATGAAATATCTCAAAAAGGATTTTGAAAATTAGGAGAAACAGAGTAAAGACTGGGAAGAGAAATGAGAGCAATGTAAGAAAATCATGAAAAAAGAGTCAAAAGCTTGCTGAAGGGGACCCAAAAAATACTGAAGAAAATAACACCTATAAATTAGACTCACCCAAATGGTAAAAGAGGTCCAAAAAGCCAATGAGGAAAAGAATGCTTTATGAAGCAAAATTGCCAAATGGAAAACGAGGTACAAAAGCTCACTGAAGAAAATAAATCCTTACAAATTAGAATGAAACAAACAGAAGCTACTGACTTTATGAAATTATAAAATAAAGAAATTATGAAACAAAACCAAACAAGTGAAAAAATAGAAGACAATGTGAAATATCTCATTGGAAAAAAAAGCACAAAAACAACTGATCTGGAAAATATATCCAGGAGAGATAATTTAAAAATAATTGATCTACCTGAAAACCATGATCAAAAAAGAGCCTAGACATCATCATTCAAGAAATTATCCCAGAAAACTACCTTGATATTCTAGAATCCAAGGGTAAAACAGAAATGGAAAGAATCCACCCATCACCTCCTGAAAGAGAAAAATGCCTAGGAGCATTGTGGTCAAATTCTCAAGTTCCCAGGTCAGGAACAAAATATTACATGCAGCTAGAAAGAAATAATTCAGGTATTGTGGAAACACAATCAGAATAATACAAGATTTAGCAGCTTCTACGCAAAGGCATCAGAGGACTTGGAATATAATATTCCACAGATCAAAGGAGGTAGGATTAAAACCAAGAATCACCTTATCCAGGAAAATTGAGTGTAATACTTCAGGGGGGAAAATGGAATTTCAATTAAACAGAAGACTTCCAAGCATTCATGTTGAAAAGACTATGGCTGAATAGAAAATGTGACTTTCAAATGCAAGAATCAAGAGAAATACGGAAAGGTAAACAGGAAAGGGATATTATAAGTGACTCATTAAAGTTGAACTGTTTATATTCCTACCTGGAAAGAAGATATTTGTAACTCATGAGACCTTACTAAGTTAAGGCAGTTAGAGGGGATGTGGTTTATCTCTAGCAACATGACTATTACGGAAGTGTTTTCCATGGCTATACATGTATGACCTATATCAAACTGTTCGCTTTCTCAATGAGAGTAGATGGGGAGGAAGGAAGGGAGAGAATGTGGAACTCAAAACTTTAGAAATGAACATTCAAAAATGTTTTTGAATGCAAATGGAAAATAAGATATATAGGCAATGGGGTATAGAAAAGTATCTTGCTCTACAGAAAAATAGAGGGGAGGGGTACAGGAGAATGGAGGTGATTGGAGGGAGGGCAGATTGGGGAAAGGGTTGGTTGGGTTTCATATTGTCCTGGGATGGGGGGAGGGGAGACCTGCAAAAAAACTTTGGAATTCAAAATCCTGTGGAAGTGAATGTTGAAAACTGAAAACAAATTATATTAATAGATAAGTCATAATAAAAAGATGGAGATGTATTTTATTATACTCTTCTCTCAGGAATGAAGTCAATACTATATCCATGTATAAAGAAGAAATCTAAAGTCTTAGGGATGGAAACTGTGTGTATATAAAGTAAAATGGGCATTTCTTGATTTAAAATTGCTCTAGGCTTTATAGTTTACACTCAATTCAATATTTTGATATGTCTGCTTTTGTTTTCTTAACCTAGTGAAAAAGAGTAAAAGCATCCAAAAAAAATTTCTTTCAGTGACAAGCAAAGGAGCATGGCTACTGCTCAACTTTATGTAGAAATGGGCAGAAAGAATTTGATGGAGATTATATTTTTCAAAATATTTGTTCAAAATAAAAGAACAATTGTTCAAATATTGGATGAGAGAAGGAGAGAGGATAGGAAGATCTGAATACCACTGTGGACAAATGAAAAGGAAAGATGAATGGTGAATATGAAAAAAAGCAATAATTTCCCCAGATTATTAATTGGTCCCCTCTAGTAATTTATTAACCCTATTTTTTTCAAATCACTAAACTTAACTGTCACCTATTTGTCCCAACATGTCTCTAAATCATTATGCTACAGGTTACACTTCAGCATCTAACTCAGTTCCTAGAATACAGCAGGCATTTAATAAATATTTGCTTGTTTGCTTGATTAATAACATGTTGCTTAGCTCTAAAATGAAGGAAAACTCACGTTTCTTTTAAGGGCAGGGGATTCAAAGAGTCTGTATTATCCTTTAAAAAGGAACAACTAAAATTGAACATCTTTCAGAAGTCTATTTTCTATTCCAAATTATTGTTTCTCTATTTTCTATTAACGAAATACCAGCTAATTTTCTGTTGGTCATAGGAAGTACTCTTAGTAATAGTTTTAATGACAGGATTTCTCTGAAAGTTATCCAGCTAATGGTTATAATATAACTTAATTGTCTCAGAATCATTCAAATACTGTGGCATTATAGCAGATGTTAGTATGATTCAAGTTTTCTCCACTGGGAACTTATAAGTTATTCCAAGATCTAGAAAGCAGTAAATACAGAAAACAATTATGCCACTGCTTTAAAGATTGGTAAAAAAAAATACATAGGGTAGACATTCAATTAAGTGATTTTATAAAAAGAAGCACTATTTAATAACTATGTAAGGTTTTAAGATTAAGCAACAAATGGTAAAATTATATGGAAAATAGATCTTTTGTAACCCTCTTTGTAATATCTATATTTCCTAAACCAAATATATTATTTCATGGCTATTTAAATCACTTATTAACCTTTAACTTCTACAAATGAAATCTGAAATTAAAATGGTTGTTTTCACTGCTCTTCATGTGACTTTCATTAGCCAACTTCACGTGTACATAAAATCCCATAATTTTGTGGTATTGTTGGTTTTAATGCCATTTACTCAAGAATGCTCAGCTATTTTTGAATCAAAATTTCCCCACCATCTAGCAAAGTGACTGTCACATAAGGATGTGATGGAGAATTAATTGTTAATTGACCGAAAGAAAGATTATATGTGTGTGTATGTGTATGCATGTGTATGCATATATACTTGTATGTATATGAATATATACATACATACATGGCATATTGTGTATATATGTGGATTATGTATATAATATATATGTATAATGTATATATAGCTGCATACACATATACATATATGCATTGCATGTGTGTGCCATATGACTGTAAACCATATAAATTCCATTCAACAAATCACTGAGAATGAGGTTCAACAAAATAGCAATGGGAAGGCATAGAGCAGGCATGATCAGGTTGCAATTCTTAAAAATACGGAATGTTAGAGAAGAGAAAGCATAAAGGCTGTCACCAGAAAAAAAATATGATTGATGATACAGTCATATAGCAGTAATGACGAATAACTGATGGACAAGACTCATGATGATCAAGATGTTGAATATAATTCAGTCAAATGATGCCTAATCAGACCACGGGCAGCATTGAAAGGCAAAGTTTCTACAAAAGGTTATTGTCCATTCGGCTTTATTCTTTCCTGTAAAGACACCATTTGCATTAGTGTGCTCACTTCTGGATGTCACATTTTAGAGAGTCATTAATAAATTACAATACACCTAAAGGAAGGTGCCAAAGTTTACATAGAGCTGGGTGATAAGAAAAGAATATAAGGAATTCTAGAGGTTTATTCTTAAGAAAATGTAAGAAGGATCATGATCACCATCTTCAGATATGTTGTTGACTTCTGTTGATACAGAAGAAAACTTCAGAAAAATGAGAGATATTCAAAAAATGAATGAACTGCCTTAGAAGGTAGCATCATTAGAGAGGTCTTCGATCCTTGGCTGGGTAATCATTTTAGGAGTTTTGCTGAGGGAACTTGTTTAGGAATGAGTTCAACCAGGCAATCTTGGAGGTGCCCTCCAACATATGTGAGTTGGTAATCTCTCCCCAAAATAAATTTGGAATGGAAACCAAGTGATTACGTGAATTTCTTCCTCAGAAAACAATTACACAATTAGAAATAACATTTTGAAGTATCCATTTTATATATACTTTAACATATGAATAGTAAAGAAAGCAATCATTTCGGGTGCGGTTTGAGTATACAAAATAAACTCACCAACAATGAGTCATTTAATAGGCCTTTACAGCTGTAAATACATTGATTATAAATGTGTATGTGTGTGTATACGCAAACACACACACATCTATCCATACATACATGTGGTACTAGAAATGGCTCATTCAATTTATATAGGTCATTCATTGATGAGGCAAAGGTCATGACTGTATATTTGTATATATGCATAGATCTTTTAGAAATCCATATATGCACATATGTATATATGCATATGTATATGTGTAAATCTATAGTTAATTGTGTAATCTTTATAACTATAAGTACATACTTAAATAGTAAAGGGTACATATTTAAGGATACCTTTATAAGATACTATAAAGGATTTATAGATTAATGCAAAATTATTAATGCAAAATAATATGCATTATTTTGACCTTTTCCTAGGCAATGTCCATATAGAATGAGTGCACCATTTCCAGTACCTAATATACAGTTGCCCATTGATATTAAATAATTCCCAGTGAAAGATGAACCTTAGAATGGGTAAATTACCTTTCTTTTTTCTAGAGGTGATTTCTATACCATGTTCAAGTACTTTGCTACTAAACCTCTAACGAAAGTTGGAAAAAAAATACTGTACAAGGAGTCAAAGTATAAGTCCTAATTATGTCACATACTGGTAGTGGGAGAAGCAAGCTGTTCTTTCTAAATTAAATTCACTTCTGCTAACTTTAAAAGGAGTGGATCATTTGCTCTATTTTATTAGGATGAATATGAAATGAGTAATGCACTGAACCTGTTAAGTCATTGCTTTTCTAAGGTTATATCAAATAAAATGAGAAGCATCTTGGCATAACAGATAGATAGTTGACCTTATAGATTTAGAGACCTGGGTTCAAGCTTTTCTTTGCTAGATATTGGTTATATGGTCCTGAATCAATCACTTGGGATGAAGATGTTTTAGTTCTGAGTTGCATCATTAACTTCCTCTTCAAATTTGGATGAGAGTTTAATGCTCTAAATCTCGGTTTCCTCCTCTGTTAGATTGAGGGGATTGGGCTAAATGACTAACGTTGTTTCCAACTTTTTGTACCGTTGGATATTTTTTAGTAGATATATGGAGTTTGGAGGTGGTCTATTTGAGTAGCTTGCTTCTGTGTGGAACTGGACCTGAGAATGCCTGGGAAGGCTTCCAATTCTGAATCTTAAGTGCTTTGGTATTTAGGAAATCAAGATTTTTGTCTAGATTGCTGACTTCCCTTTCAGATTATTTCCAATTTGTTGGGTGTATAAGTGTGTGTACACAATACATATATATATACATATATATGCATACATATATACATAATGATGTGTGTGTATCATTTGCATTTGATTGTTTTTATGTGACAGGCTATTTTTACGGGACAAAGGGACTGTTTTTTCTCTCTTTTCATCCCCAGTGCTTAGGGCTGTAACTGGTACATAATTGATAGTTAATAAATGCTTATCAACTTCACTACTGGTCAAATGAAGATGATAATAGCACCTACCTCACTGGGTTGTGATAATAAAATGAGATTATAGATAGTTCTTTGGCAAAACTTAGCCATTGTATAAATAACAGATATTCTAAGGAACTCCTCTGTGAGTAAACTTCCTCTACCAGTGCCTAACATAATGAGAGCAACTGTCCGAGTCAAGGAAATATGGATTGAAGTCTGGTATCTGACACATGCTGACTGCAGGTGCCCTGATCAAGACACTTAACCTCATGAATTTAAGGATATGGAAAAATAAAATAGAACTACAAAATAAATAAAGTGTACCTTCTTGGCCATGTCCTTTGGGAACTTCAGGTATGGCAATATGACCTAGTGGAGGAGGACAAATTAAAACTATTTTCATGTTTGACTCTGTTTCTCCCAAACTCTAGCATAGTGCCTTGCACAGTGTTTTTTTTATTTTTACTTATTTTGGCTTGTTTTTCCATTCTTTGCTTCCTTATTTTTTTCCTTGGGAAGTCAAGATTTTTTTATTTCTTTGTAGTGAACTCTTGAATTAGAAACTTCAATCTTTGGAATCATACACTCTTTAAGAATAAAATTTAGATAGTAGGTGCTCATCTGCAGGGTTAAATGAAGGCTCTTCATGGGAGTTAGTTCTTTATAATAATGAAGTCAAAGGGTGAATCCATCGCCTTCCCACCAAAATTTAAAAAAAAAAATCAATTTATTTCTCTCCTCTGAGAACTTAGAAATAGGAAAGAACTACTTTTCTGCTTCTACATGGAAATCTGGGAAGCAATGAGATTACCCAGACCCACAATCAGCAGATTAACTGTATCCTAGGAATATAATCAATAGTATCGTTATAATTTTCACTTAATTGAACACCTGCTTTAACCTAATGTCCTAGTTGAAATGCCTGGAAAAATATGGATTTTGTATTATTTGGGGCTGATTAAGCCAGGACAATGCATTCTCCCTAGAAATGTTTCCTAAATCTTTTTAAGAAAATTGTGACTCACTAGGTGTACTTTGAGGAGTATACTGTAAGACAATTTGATAGTTGAGGCTTTTTTTAAAAAATGAATTTCTTTTCATGTTTTATTCATTAGATTTCTATAGACAACATTGACTATGTGTTATAGTGGGATAAACAATAACTCTGGAGTTAGACGATCAGTGTTCAAATCACAACTCTAAAACGCCCTGTATAATCCTTAGGCAAACTATCTGTGTGTGAATTTCCTCATTGGCAAAATGGAATGGTTGAACTAGATACACTTTGTGATATCTTGCAGCTATAGTGTTAAACCCTATTATTTTCATTTTTGCATTTAAAGATAGATGTAATAGACATTCATACACACATATACATATACACACGATTATTTATGTATATTTGTGTATACATACACATATATGCACATTTATATGTGTGTATACACATACACATACATATGTATATATATTTGCTGATGCTGTTCAGTTGTTTTCCAGTTGTGTGCAACTTTTCTGACACTATTTGGGGTTTTCTTGGCAAAGTGGCTTGCCATTTTCTTCTCCAGGTTGTTTTGCACACAAGGAAACTCAGGTAAATGGGGTTGTTGCTTGCCCAGCACTTGTCACATGGCTAGTAAGTGCCTGAGGCTGGATTTGAACTCAGGTCTTTCTGACTCCTGGCCCAGCACTCCATCCATTGTATCACCTAGCTGCTACACACACACACACACACACCACAAACATGTGCACATATACATTTAAACACATATATGCGTGTATGTATATCTGTGTATAATTTTGTGTGTGTATGTGTATGTATGTGAAGGATTCCAGTATGTTACCAACTATAACAAGTGGAGGATATATGTAAGTATTACAGAGCTGTCATGACCCCCACATTTATATATGTATATGTCTATACATATAAACACATGTATATGCATGTGTACATATGTTTATGTGCATATATACATATGTATGTGCTCATCAGGATTATAATGACATCCAGATTTGATCTTTAAGTTTTGTGAGGATTCTTTCCTTTCTAGAATGTATGGCCCTATGAAAGGAAAAATGCAAGTATCATCCCAGGGTCCTAGGTAAATCAACATTTCTTCATATCACATACTATGGATGATCTCCATAAATACGGAAGTGCAGAGCTTGAGGAGATAAAGCCAATATGATAAGAAAATCTAAGAACTAAACCTTCTTTAAAAGGTACTACTGTGATTGACAGTATAAAGGAAATAGAGAGCTCATTAGTAAAGCAACTAGTAAAGTCACTGGCAGAATGCCTTAACAGAAAATGATAATAATTATTGTCTTCTTAAAAAAAATAAGTGGCAATGCACATACACACATACACACACACACACACACAGTGTCATTGGCAAATCAGTTCCCAGGTATCAGTGAGCAAGCTGAGAAAAAAACGTCCTGCAGCTTTTCAATTTAATTAAGCAGAAAAGTCAAAGGAGATTTTTATAGTTCACATACCTGGATCAAAAAAGTGTTCCACATGAAACATGATTTTTTTAAATGCCCCTTTAAAACCTTGTAGTTGTAGAAATTCCCATTCAATAGAAAAATCTTCCTTTTTAAATTTTATTCTTTCCCCTTTTCCCCTCAGGATACTGTACAATCAGCTAACTAGGGTGCTGGGTTCCAGCCAGCTAAAGAAACTGGCCAGCTTTGATCAGAATTCACAACAATGTTTCTCCCTTGTGTGATAAATGATTTACTGCCGAGGATAAATTAATATAATCTTTCATTATGTATGACATTCATCAGCTATGAGGAAGCTTTTGACTAAATGGAAAGTGATTTCGCATTAAAAGCCTCCTAAAACTCAGGCAAAGATGAAAGTGAAATCTTTTTTTAAGTAGAATGAATGAGGGAAAAAAAACCAAAGGATGCAGGCTTAATTTTATATACAATCAAAGACGAACATGTTTCAAGAGCTCATTATAGAATACATTGAAAGTTCCTTTAGGGATCATATTGGACCAAGGCTCTAACCAATTGAAATGAAACTGTTCATAAATTACCATGGTTGCCTGACCTGTTATTGTATTTGTATAGGGATGTCCATTGAAGTGTTCATGATATGCTTCAATAATGGACCAGTAAGCACAACCAGTAATTTTAGTTCTAAAGAAGACACAAGGGCAACTAGGTATGCAGTGGATACAGCACTGGGCCTGGAGTAAGAAAGACCTGAGTTCAAGTCTGTCCTCAGACATTTATTGGATGTGTGATCCTGGGCAGGTCACTCAGCCTGTTGCCTCAGTTTCCTCATTTGTAAAGTGATCTGGAGAAGGAAATGGCAAATCATTCCAGAAATGCAAAGAAAACTCAAAATTAGGCCAAAACACGTTGAAACAGCTAAATAATAATTAAAATGACACAAAATAGTTTCCTTATAGGCTTGTCCCCAAACATAGTACATTTTGGCACTAGCGCTTCCAAGGATCTGTGATGGAAACGATATTGAAAACTGTTCACTCTGACCTATCCTTTGCAAGCCTTACTCTAAACCTTTCCAAACATCTCTCCTTGACATATTGAGGAACTTCCTCTTCATCTCTTGGCATTAAATGTATATCAATACAGCAAAACTTGGAGCACCTAGTTGGCATAATGGATAGGGTGGCAGGCCCGGAGTCAGGAAGTCTCATTTTCCTGAGTTCAATTCTGGCTTCAGATAATTATTGGCTCTGTGGCCCTAGGCAAGTCACTTACCCCTATTTGCCTCAGTTTTCTCATCTGCAAAGTGATATGGAGATGAAAATGACAAACTACTCCATTACCTTTGCCAAGGAAACTCCAAAAGGGGTCACAAAGAGTTGGACCCAACTGAAACGATTGAAGTACAAAAACAGTAAAGTATTGACATTAAAGAAAGTGAGAAAAGTGAGTTCACTAAAAATACATATAGGATCCCTTTCTGGAAGGAATCTCTGAGGTCCCCTAGTGCTCTCCCCTTCCCTAATTTTCACAGTAGAAAATTGAGGTCTAGAAAAGGGAACTGACTTCCACAAGGTCAAATGGGTCAGGGTTTGAAACTTACTACTTTGACTATGTATTCAATTTCCTTTCTACTACACCTGCTTCTCCAAAAACTTGTAGTAGCCTCGGAATCTATATGAAAATAGCAACCAAATATTGCTTGATACTTGAATAAAATAGTAACATCCTTCCTTCTCATAACAACAGAATCACAGGAAAAGATATGAGACAATTATAATGCAGAAACTGTTAAGCAGAGTAAGATCTATGCTGAAATATATTACTGTATGATAATTTTATATGGTGTGTTTTTGTTTTGTTTTGTTTCATTTTGAAAAGTGTCTATATCATAGAAATATATGAAAAAGCAATGTTACCACTAGATGTAAGAGACATATACGTAAATAGCCTGTCTCCATGACACTGCCATATGGATCAGTTGCATAATCTTTAATTACAAGCAAAATGAAATGCTACTTGAGGGTATATGCAGGTAGCAGGGCAACAAGAACAAAATAGTGCAATTAAATAAATGAAGGCAGCGAAGTCCAGAGAGATTCAAAGAATACATGTTGAACAAGTTGAAATAGAAAATTCAGGAGGTATGATTAAACTGGAATGAATTGGAAGAGTAGCTATCATAAATCAGACAGAAAAAGCAGAAAAATATGTGTTCCTCTATCTGAACCTCCAAGCACCTTTTTGACGTAAGTGGTGGCAGTTATGGTGAGGTGATTCCCACTCAGAAAGGAAGAAAATGAGAGGAAAATATTATGTGATTGGCATAAGGTCCTGAATTTGGATTCAAGAACTCCAAATAAGCTGTTCAATTTTTTATACTATAAAATTTGCAAATGTCCTTTTACAAATTTTATGTTATTTGCATTATTTGAAGATATCTTTGGCTTTTATATAACTTACATTTTTCTTTTTTTTGAATAGTATTTTTTGCAATCACACATAAATATACTTTTCAACATTTATTTTTATAAGATTTTGAGTTGCATTTTTTTTTCTCCTTCCCTCCCTCCTATCCCTCCTTCCCATGAGAGCAAACAATCTAATATGGATACATGTAAACATATTTCCCTATTAGCCATGTTGTCAAAGAAGAAAGAGAACAAAAGGGAAAAAGCCACAAAAAAGTGAAAATAGTATGCTTCAATTTGCATTCAGATTCCATAGTTCCTTCTCTGGATCAGGATAGCTTTTCCATCATGTATCCTTTGGAATTGTTTTAGATTATTGTGTTGCTGAAAAGGGCTAGGTCAATCATAGTTGATCATTGCACAATGTTGCAGTTACTGTATACAATGTTCTGTATTTTCAATGTATCTTTCCTTTTATATTTTCAAGAAAACAGTCCTTTATTTAAAAACAGTCAAAAATATTCATCAAAACTAACCACTGTATCAACCAAGCCTGAACTTATACTTAACATTCCACACCAAAAGAAGGGAAGGAAGTGCATCACAAAATCTTCTGAATTACCAAAGGAATACCAAATTATGCTCTTGCTGGCTTCAGTATTTCATTGTATTATTCTCTAAACATTGTATATGAACATTGTATATGTTCTCTAAACACTGTTTATCAATTCATCTTCTAGTTTTCTATTAAGCAGAACAGCTCTTTCAACACATATGTGAGATAATAAAGAACCAGAATAATGATGAAATGTGTCCTGATCACATACCAAGAGACTAAGAAATTTCACTTTTTTCTAGTATCTCTCTAAGTGACTCCTCCTCCTCCTCATCTAGCTTTAAGAAAAGTAAGTAACCCTTTAGGGGACCACTTCTGTGCTACCATGTTAAAATCTTTGGAATCCAGATAAATTCTAGGAGCTATTAAACTATTTTTTATGGCTCAAAAGTGTTATTTTTATCAGAATTATCCTGAACCATACAATTTCATCTGTGAAAAATCACTAATCCATATTGAAATATAATACTTCCTACAACATTGCCCAAATGTAATCATCCAGTTTCTGCTTGCAAAAGTCATGTATACTTTATTTTGAAGCACACAGCAACTGTATTTAGTAGACAGTAAAACAAAGATTATATCTCTTTTTACATAAGCAGAACTGGGGCTTGAAATGGTCAAGCAATTTGCTCAAGGTCAGATTTAGCTGAAGAGTGACTGTCCTCTCTCTACAATCTGCTTTCTTTACATGACATAATGCCCCTTCTAAAAGCTAATGAAGGCTTTGAAACATGAAACCAACAGTTTTGTTATTCTTTATGCTTGCAACAAATGAAAAACTTTTATGTAAATGTTTCTTGGTGATTTATTATCACGCTCTGACTAAAAAAAAGTCAGCCTACAACTATAATTTTAATAACTTACTCAAACTCTCCAAGGCTATAACATCATTAGTCAATTTTATAATTAGTATTTTCAAATTTTGTTTGCAGAAGCAAATAAGCCCTAGCTTTTGATAATTATCTCAAATATGTGGAAGCAACAGAAGATGGTGTCATTACAGCATGGTCAGATTTTGATTATTCTTTCAGAGGGAGAGGAACAAGAGACAAAAAATAACTAATAGGAAACAATAAAATCACTTATAGCTGGCTGGAGCAAACCACATTGACAACCCCATACCCAAAGTTGTCTTATGTATCTAGTCCAGATTCTATCTGGTCTTATTCCTAGGAAACATGGAGAATTGGTAAGATTCAAGCCCTTATTTTACCATTTTTAAGTAGATGATCTTAGTCAACTCATTTAATCTGTCAGGGCTCCAAGTTTCCTACCTCTAAAAAGAATTACTTAGATTAATTGATCTCTAAGATCTTTTCCTGTTATATCTTTGATTCCATACAGTTAGCCTCTGATTTTGTGAGAAACCTCTCTCACCTGGGTGAGAAGGGAATATGGTCCAGCTCAGCCCCAGGCCAAACTCCAGCCCCAGAGAGGTAGTAGCCACTGTAGCAGCAGGCACTTCTGTAGCTCTCAGCCTATTGGTGGTGGGGGAATCCAGCTGCTGATTTGGGTCTCAGTCCTGAGTGGTGGTCCTGGGATGAGGGGGAGCACTGGCATGGCAGATCTGGTGGTGCTGTAGAAAGGGAATCCTACTCTTGGTTCCAGGGCAAAAAAGAGTCCTTATGATTGCTCACAGACCAGACGGAGTAAACAGGAGAGGAATAAATGCCTCTCCCTTGATTATGCCATTTTGGAGGAATTGATAAGTTACAGGTCTCTAGAGATATCTCACAGAACAGCTAGGGGCAGCTAGGTGGTGCATTGGACAAAGCACCAGTGCAGTAGTCGGGAGAACCTGAGTTCAAATCTCTCCTTTGACACGTACTAGTTGTGTGACCTTGGGCAAGTCATTTAACCCTAATTGCCTCATCCTGGGTCATCTCTAGTCATCCTAATGAATATCTAGTCACTGGATTTGGATGACTCTGGAGGAGAAGTGAGGCTGGTGACCTGCATAGCCCTCCCTCCCTCAAAACAAAGTCAAGTCTAATTGCATGGTCTTCTTTGGTAATGAAGGACAAAAACACACACACACACACAAAACAGCTGCACAAAATCTCTGAACCCTGGGATAGTATATCCTCCACTTGACAGAGAGCTCAAAAATCAAGTAATTTGCTGGGAAAATTCCCAAAAAGGGGAAAAATAAGACTATAGAAGGTAGTCTTGGTGAAAAGTATTTTCTTCCATCCTTTGGATGAAGGAGATCAAAGCATAGTACCAGAGGAAGACAGCAAGGTCAATGCTCCTACACCCAAAGCCTCCAAAAAATATGGTCTCAGGCCATGGAAGAGGTCAAAAGGGATTGGAAATCAAATAATAGAGGTAGAGGAAAAATTGAGAAGAGAAATGAGAGTGATTCAAGAAAATCATAAAAAAAAACAACACATCAACAGCTTGCTAAAGAAGACCCTCAAAATACTGAAGAAAATAACACCATTAAAAATAGACTAACCCAAATGGCAAAAGAGGTCAAAAAAGCCAATGAGGAAAAGAATACCTTAAGAAGCAGAATTGGCCAAATGGAAAAAGAGGTCCAAAAGATCAGTGAAGAAAATAGTTCTTTAAAAATTAAAATGGAGCAGATGTAAGGTAACAACTTTATCAGAAATCAAGAAATTATAAAATAAAACCAAAAGAATGAAAATAAATAGAAGAAAATGTGTAACACCTTACTGGAAAAAAAATGACCTGGAAAATAGATCCAAGAGAAGTAATTTAAAAATTACTGGTATACTTGAAAACCATGATAAAAAAAAATAAAATCTAGGCATCATCTTCCAAGAAATTACCAAGGAAAACTGCCCTGATATTTTAGAAGCAGAGGGTAAAATAGAAATGGAAAGAATCCACCAATTACCTCCTGAAAGACACCCCAAATAGAAAACTCCCAGAAATATTGTAGCCAAATTCCAGAGTTCACAGGTCAAGGAGAAAATACTATAAACAGCCAAAAAGAAACAATTCAAGTATTGTGGAAATACGTTCAGGATAACACAGGATTTAGCAGTTTCTACACTAAGGCATCAGAGGACTTGGAATATGATATTCCACAGGTCAAAGGAGGTAAGATTAAAACAAAGAATCACTACCCAGCAAAACCGAGTATTTTACTTCAGGGTGAAAAAAATAATTTCAATGAAATAGTGGCCTTCAAATCATTTTTGTTGAAAAGACCGAAGTGGAATAGAGTGACTTTCAAATACAAGAATCAAGAGAAACATGAAAAGGTAAACAGGAAAGAGAAGTCATAAGGAACTCATTAAAGTTGAACTGTTTACATTCCTACATGGAAAGATGATATTTCTAACTCATGAGACCTTTTTCAGTACCAGGGTAATTAGAGGGAATAAATAAATACAGTCATATGGACACATGTGTGTATGTGTTTATATATATATATACTCATATACACATATATACACACATATATGTGTGT
Source organism: Bettongia penicillata ogilbyi (assembly GCA_023548195.1). Lineage (NCBI taxonomy): Eukaryota > Metazoa > Chordata > Mammalia > Diprotodontia > Potoroidae > Bettongia > Bettongia penicillata. Next base: position 535,829 of record JAJHZJ010000868.1, read on the forward strand.
GTTGTGTATGGGCATGCATGCATATGTTATATATGTGTAGGTATATGTGTGTCTGTATGTATACATATGTGCATGTATGTATACATATATGCATCTATACATAGACAGAGGGCACAGGGTGAGTTGAATATGAAGGCAGAATACCTAAAAAATAAAATTTACTGTTGAGTGGAATGTATTCCAAGTAAGAGAAAGGGAGAGATAGAATGTAGCAAACCATCTCAAGTAAAAGAGGTAAGAAATAGCTTTTGGAATAGAAGGAGAGGAGGAGATAAAAGGGAATAAGTGAGCCTTACTCTCATGGGATTTGGCTTAAAGGGGGACTAACACACTCAATTGGGTATGGAAATCTATTTTACCCTGAAAGATGGCAGGAGGTAAGGGATAGGAGAGGGAAGATAAGAGAAGGGATAGCAAATTACGGAAAGGGATAATCAGAACAAACACTATTGTGGGGGGAAAGGTCAAGGGAGAGAATGGAATAAATGGAGGGCAGGACAGGACAAAGAGAAATGTGATTAGTCTTTCACAACATAACAGTTATGGGAGTGTTTTGCATGGCTATACATGTATTACCTATATCAAATTGCTTGCTTTCTCAATGATGATGGGGAGGGAGGGAGGGAGGAGAGGAGAGAATATAGAACTCAAAACTTTTAAAATGAATGTTAAAAGTTGTTTTTGCATGCAACTGGAAACAAAAGATGTACAGTCAACTGGGGTATACGAATCTATTTTGCTCTATAGGAAAATAAAGGGGAAGGAGATGGAAGAAGGGACAGTGATAGAAGACAGGACAGATGGGGGGAAAAGGTGGATGGGTTACATGCTGTCATGGGGCAGGAGTGAGGAGAGATGGGGAGAAAATTTGGAATTCAAATTCTTGTGGAAGTGAATGTTGGAAACTGAAAAATAAATAAATAATGTATTAAAAAGAGAAAGTCATTTTTCCATCATCATATTTCCTCTAACACTTTATTCAGATGTGTAAATGTTATTATCTCCATTTTATAAGGGGGTATTGATGCTCTTATTTTTTCTCTGCCTTCAAATTGTGATGAAATATATAGGTCCCTGAATTTCAAGTCCAGCACTTTCCCCACCATATCAAGCTGTCTTTCAAGTGTAATTGAATTACAGGTACCTAATTAAGGAGAGAAACTGATTACTAGTTTTTACTAAGGTATGAGTTAAAAGATGACAGCTAAAATGGCAGCAAGGAAATGTTCTTACTTAATAGCAAGAAATAAATGAAAGCCCTTACTGAGTTATTCTTGTTTAAAATAAAAAAACTTTCTTAAAAAGGATGACTTACAGAATAAAGCCAATAATCCAAAACACCATAGCCCAAATTTTTAGCAAAGTTATCCTACTTAGTTTGGTAGTTAGTTGGAGTTTAGAAGATAGTTACTTCGTAATGTTAATTTCAGAGTGATTCCATCATTTGGATCCATTAGGTAGATAGGCATCAATTTCTCAACTGCCTGTGCAAAGTGTTATCTAACCAAGATAATTGCATAGACTCATAGCTATGCCTCGAATGAATCACAAGTGATATTTTTAAGGAATGTTCATTTTTAAAATCATACTGAAAAATATGCTAGAAGGTTAAAATTTTAATGAAGAAGGATTCAGGCCACTTCTGATATGTTCCGAGAATATGAAGTCAGGGTATTTAGTCTTACACATTTCCTTTAAGCAAGATGTTATATTATCTGTGATTTTATTATATTCTTTTACTGAACCAGTGTGTGTCAGTCATAATTTTTGAAGACAGATTATCCTGAGTGAGTAATTCTACAGTATCATTTGTTTGTGTAACAGTCAAATCCAGGATCAATTTCATAGTGGTCTTCACATAAGATAATTTAAATAGGTTATCTGTGTCAGAAATTATATTTGTTTGAAGACCCCATAAAACAATCAACCAAAGAATAGCAAATAAATATAGCATACAGCCATGAAGAAAATATCCCAAAGCTTTTTAATTAATCTTCATTTACACATTCTAATCAATTCTTGTTTCAAACACTTAAGGCAATAATTAGCTTTAGTAATTGGTCCTAGTAATATAGTCTCCATGACTATAAGATACTAAAATTAAGAAAAAAGAACCTATGTACTGTATGGATACTTATCTTACCAATGAAATTTTCATTATGTTATAATATTTGTCCATTCAATTACTTCTAACATTGACCATTTAACAAAAACCTTAATATATGTTTTGTTTCTATCAGTTTCATAGAAAAAAAATGATTAGAGAAAAAACATCATTATATAGGGCTTTTTTGTAGTTTATATTCTATCTCCTTTGTCAAGTTTTCCCTGGCCATTCTTGGTGATCTTGTAAAAAATATATATTATCTATATAATTTGTTTGGCAGGTATTCTTGCATGGCTTAATAAGGTCTGCACAACTGTTTTCTTGAGCTCTTTAAAAATCATTTACAGAAATCGAATTACTGATATCTTGTTACACCAACCAGATGATCATCAGATAATGAGATCACAGCTCCAGAGTCAAAAGGCAATTTAGAGTTAATGTAATCTAACTCTTTCAAGTTGCAGGTGAGCAAACTGAGGGCCAGAAAGGTAAAGTGGTAACAAATTCAATAACGACCAAAGTAGCATTTGAACCTAGAACCTCTGGTTCCAAAGGCAGTGGGCTTTCCACTACATTATACTGCTTTTTTAATAATCTTCTTGAGGACTAAGACTATGGCCTTATATAAACTGTCTTGAAAACCTACAGATCTCATTAGAGTTTTAAGCTAAGGTCAGTTGGACACCTTGTATTTCTTTATATCCCATTACTCCATCTCAAACCCCACACAATCAGCTAGTACAGTACCTTGTATATAGATGTTCGATAAACTTATTTTTATATGACTTGCTACATAATGACCAAAAGCTATACTGAAATTGAGGAATAGCTGATGGACAGCTCACATGCTTCACTGGTTGCCATGCAATGGCAAGAAAGCCCATAGACAGCCTCCAACATGGTCAGTGAAAGGCAGGTGGCAGATTTATGGGAAGAAAGGGATGACATTCAAGTAAAGAAAGAGCTCAAGAATGCTTTGTGATTCACATGATTGCAAAGAACATCAAACATCCATAGTATAACAGATCCTTCAGTATTCTGGGGCATTTGGCCCATCTATTTTAGAAAGAGGGTCAATTTGATTTTTTAATAGTTAAAAGAATGTTGTTAGTGTGTTTGTAGAGGAAGCACTGACTTCTTAGTGAAGATGAATGTGTAAGATTACATCCTGCCATAAATATACTTTCAACTGAGTCCATATGGAGGGAATATAAAATGCAAAGAAAGATAGAAATTTTTATCAGCAGACAGTAAGTTGGAACATTGGGAAGGAAACAACAAACTTCAATTACACTTAAAGGTTAGCAAATTTGTTAAGAATTTTAGATTTTCCCCATTAAATAACTATTCTTTTTTATCCTAAATGTCTACTCCTAAATTCAACTCCTAAATGTCTACTGACAATAGAAATCAGTCTTATTTATTTTTTAAATTTGTTTCGCGATATTCTGATTGCTTATAAGAAACTGATCTGTTAATTAGGGTAAAGTCCATTTAATTTTCATGGAGAATTTATAAATAGTCATTGTTAAGCTGACAAGGATTAAAGGTCATTTCAAGTCAAATAAATATTTGATGCAAATCAGTAGAGAAAACAATTCTCACAGGAGGAGTAAAATTGCTTTGGGGCATATTATAAGAATATTAAATATATCTCAGAAATTCAGTGTAGTATGGGGATCCCTGTTCCTCAGCATGTACTCCCTGGTTTGTCTCTTTAAGTTCCATCTTTCATTCATTTCCTAGCCCTGCTTCTGATTCTCTGAACTTTGCTAACATACCTCAGCTATTTTTCCTGCCTTTATTTCCCTCAATATATATAGCCATGTCAAACTGGTGTAACTGTGACTCTATGTACTCCTCTTTCATTAATGAATTCCTTTCAGGACTCTATTTTAGGGAAAGGCCCAGGAACATCATCTTACATTCCTCACCTGCCCTGCTTCCATCTCTCTTGATCTCACCCCAGTGCCTCCAAACACTCTTTCCTGCTCCTCTTTCCATTTTATCCTCTGACATTATCTTCTTCACTTGAGGGAAGGTGCTGTCTTTCTTATTTTTTAGGTTTTTATTCCTAATCCTTAGCACAGAGTCTGGCACATTTTAAAAGCTTAGTAAAGGCTTATTAATTGAATGAAAATTCATCCAGTTTGCACCAAGCATACAAAACAGTATACCATCTTTACAAATTTAAAGTGGATTTGTACTTCATGGTAAAATTCCATCAAAGTTGAAATAATCTCACTTTTTGCTCTTTATTGAGATATATCATTCTAAATCAAGGTAACAAACATTCTATCAAAATAAAAATTCAGGTATTTCTTTTTCTTTTCTTTCCCTCCTTTCTGTTTTATTTAGTTTTTGCTATTTCTTTGCAAGAATTGCTCTAGGTAAAATTCTTAAGTAGTCAGGTTTAATCTGCAGCATTCTAAAATAGATGACTGCTTTGAGGACTTGTCAAATCTACTACATACCTATATGTAGGATCAGTTCTGCATTTGTGTCAATCGTTCAAGTGGGGTTCCCAGGGAGCAGAGTTGGGTTGGCTTTACTTCTCATTTTTAAAAAGAATCTGGCAGAAGGACTACAAAATGAAATCTCCAAATTTGGAAATGATATTAAGCTCTTCTGGATAGTTGCCAAGACAACAAGGATAAATTGCAATAGGTTCCTATAGGGTTGTGTGAGTGGGCAGAAATATATCAGATGAGCATCTCCCAGCAAGGTCATTTAGGAGAAAATAATGCAAATTAGAATTAGAAGAAAATAAGCACTAGGATATTGATGCTGACCCAGGAAAGGGAATCATACATCATTTTAGAGCTTTTTTTTTTTTTCAAAATACAATCCCAATAAACCAATTAAAAGAGGTGTAGGGAAGGATATTGGAATAAAACAGGAATCATTACTCCCTCTTAGTACAAACACATAGTGTACTTTCCTTTGGAATTCCATGTAAAGGATCTGATTGCCAAATCTCAACACAATGTAGCTAGTGAATGTACAAATAGGAAAATCTAAAGGGACCAAAGAGACGGTATAACTTTTGCATGGAAATTATGTAAAATAGATAAAAATAGCCTGGAAAAATAAATATTTAAATAAGATCAAATTTAATTTAATAACTCAAGAAGGGGATGAATAGGGAGGAAATTCTGAGTGCTAGAACTAGGGTATTGTTTTGGAAGAAAAACTATACTGTAAATGCAATTGGGAGTTGAACAGGGCATGTTGAAAACATCCCTTTTAAATTCTAAAGGACATCTTGCATCTCAGTTCTTTGAAGTTATAAGGATGACAGAATCTGAGATTGGGCCACAAATGGTTGAGCACTGAAGCCCTCTTGTAATTTTGAGATTATGAAATATGCTCTTTTGGCCATTGATCAGGAAGAGAAGGAAAATTAGTTGATATTTTTAAAAAATAAGATAAGTTCAAAGTGTGTACTGATTTAGACACAAAGGGTGACATACTAAGTGAATTACAGAAACATGGACAATTTTACCTGGGAAGAATTTATGACCAAACAATAATACAGAGTATCATGAGATATAAAGGAATAATTTTGATTACATTGAATTAAAGAAGTATTTTCACAAATAAAAGCAATGCTTCCAAAATTAGAAGCAAAGCAGGAAACTGAGGGAAAAAACACACCAAATTTCTCTGTAAAAGGCTTCATTTCTCAAATATAGAGAGAACTGAGTCAAATTTATAAAATAATAGCCATTCCACAATTGGTAAATAGTCAAAAGATGTGAAAAGATAGATTTTAGAAGAAGTTTTCAGAAGTTACATATAATTACATAAAAAAAAGTTCTACTTCATTATTGATCAGAAAAATTGCAAAAAAAAAAAAAACAAAAACAAAAACCTCTGAGGTACACTCTCACTCCTGTCAGATTACTTAATGTGACAGAAAATAAAAATGACAAATGTTGGAGCAGATTTTGGAAAATTGGGACAAGAATGAAGCATGTGTAGAATTCTGACTTGTTCCACCCATTTTGGAGAGCAATTGGGAACTGTGTCCAAAGGTCTATAAAGCCATGCATGCCCCTTGATTCAACAAAATTACTGCTAGTTCTTTATTCCAAAGAGATAAAAGAAAAAAAAATCGCTATGAGTACAAAAAACATTGATGGTACTTCTTTTTGTGGTGGCAAAGAATTGGAAATTGAGGGAACGCCCGTTAATTGGGGAATGTCTGAAGAAGCTGTGGCAGATTATTGTGATGGAATACTACTGTGCTATAAGCAGGATGGATTTACAAAAAAACTTGGGAAGATTTAGATGAACTGATGAAAAGTGAAGTAAGTAGAACCAGAACAGGAAAAAAATGCTATTCACCTTCAGATAAAGGACTGTTGGAATCCAAATGCAGATCAAGGTGAGACATAGTTTTTAAACTTTATTTTTCTTGTGCTTTTTGTCAATTTTTGTGAAACATAATTTTTAACATTAAAAAAAAATTTGAGTTACAAATTCTATCTTTTCCTTTCTGCTCCCTATACCATACTTGAAAAGGCAAACACTTTGATATAGATTACAAACATGCCATCATGAAAAACATATTTGGGAGGAGAAAGACTAACACAGAATTTGTAATTCAAATTTTTTAATGTTAAAAATTATGTGTAATTGAGAAAAGAAACTAAAACAGGACTATTATCTTTTCTGTCAGTCAACTGCAATCTAAGGGTCCAGAATCCCTATACCTTTAAAAATTCACTTGATCTCCAAATCTAGAAACATTCATACATACATATGCATATATATATAGATAGATAGATACATATACATACATAGATATATACATTCTGACATATGCATTTAAATTAAATTTTAAAAGTATAAAGGAGTAAAAGAAGTGTGGACTCTTCAGAACCTCTGGGGTTTTTTTCACCACTAACTAATTGCATTGGTCAGTCACTATTCACCACAGTCTCATATGCATAATGAGGAGTTAGGAGCTGATGACCTATGCAGCCGTCTTTAGATGTGGCCAGTTCTGTGACCAACTTCAGATCTGTACATTTGAGGGAAAGTAGTTTCCCTACTAAATACTTCATTGATCATCCCTTACTTAGTCTTCTGTACAATTATGAGCAAACATTTAAAAAATTATATTAGCAATTAGTATTGCAGAGTACTAATTCACAGAGGGTATGAACCAGCATGACAAAGTATCTTAAAAAAATGCTCTGTGAAGACAGATGAAAAGAAATGGAGATAGCTATACTAGGAAAGGAAATACTTCAGGTGGGGGCCATTGATACTTCATTTAAATACTTGAAATATTATCAAATGAAAGAGGGAACATTTTGCGTGCATGTTAATATATACAGCAGAACTAGGATCTGTGAACATGGTAATTACAAGAATTTCAGTTATTCAAATTTTCAAATTGAATACACTTAAGAACATTTTCAAAATCAGAACTGTCCAACAAAGAAAATGGTTAACTCTTAAAGTACATTGTGTCTATGCCACAGAAAGTATTCAAGCAGAGACTGCATGACCATATGTTTGGGTTGCTGTAGAAAATATTTCTACATTTGGAAAAAGATTAGACTACATAACTTCTGAAGTTCCTTCCAAATCTAATAAATAGATGTGTCTACCTCCCCAATACACTGAGGTTGACAAAATGAAAAAAAAAGAAAAAGAAAAATCCTGGTCTCCCACTACATGTGCGCTCTCTCTCTCTCTCTCTCTCTCTCTCTCTCTCTCTCTCTCTCTCTCTCTCTCTCTCTCTCTCTCTCTCTCTCTCTCATACACACACACACACACACACACACACTCTTAAACAAACAAACATATGCTGGATATACTTTAATAAAAAACAACAAAAACATCTTTTGGTACTACTGACAGAGAAGAACTTCTGAGCATATCATTTCTATGACCAAAGCATGATACTTCTTATGATCTAAGAAGCTGGAGCACTTATACAACTTGTTTATCCCATCTGCCTCAAAAATGATACATAAATCATGCTTCTGATCAATTGCATTATGGCAGTACACATTACTCTAATGATTCATTCTCATTATAAACTTAGATTCTATATGCCAGGAATCTTAATTAAATCACCCACAGATTTCTGGACATCATCAGATACAAAGATAGTTGAACTTTCTTGCCAGATTTCTGAAAATTATTCCATTTTCATTTGTATTCCAACTCAGCCTTGAAGAGTTAACAGAAGTTGTCTTCTAGTATATAATTATTCTGAAATCTAAACTTCTTATATACTTGTTAAGCTTTTAACCTGTTTTCAGAAAAGTTGGAAGGAATGAACCATATTCCTTGTGTTATAATGTTCTTTCTGATATTCAGGGTAGTATAGTGGCTGACAAGCTAGCCTTAGAAGATTCACATTCAGATTCAGCCTCTGACACATATTGGTTGTGTTACTGCAGGGGGAAGAAAAGGAACAGAAACGAAAAAGCAAAAGTAATACAAAAATTAAAAAAAAATTGTTAGATGCAATATTCCACACTTGCAGACATCCATCTCTGCAAAGAAGGGAATACGAGTGAGTTAACTTGAATGAGAGATATTTAAGGCAAGTATTTTCACAGATGACTGCTATCACTTAGTTTTTAAAGAACTTTTTAATTTTGTATAAGCCAATTAAGTATTTTATCTCTTGTATTTGTCTCTATGCTTTGTTTTCTTTAATATCACTTTATTTTTCTCAATTACATATAATTTTTAAACATTTTCTAAAAAATGAAGTTCCAAATTGTCTCTCTCCCTATCCTAGGCAAGCAATTTGACATACATTATACATGTGAAGTTGTGCAAACATATTTCTATATTAATCATGTTGGGAAAGAAAACAGAGGCTAAAAATAAAAATAAAAACATGGCAACAACAAGAAGAAAAATAAAGTTAACAAAATATATGCTTCAATTTGCATTGATTCCATCAAGCTTTCCTGAAGAAAAGACCAGAGCTGAACAGAAAATTCAGTCTTAAAATATGACTCAAAAGAAATAAAAAAATAAACAGGAAAATAAATGTTCCTCATTAAGGTTAAACTGTTTGCATTCTATACAAGAATATGTCACTTGTAACTCTTGAGAACTGTGTCTTTATCTGGACAGTTAGAAGGAGTATACACAGAGGGTTTGGGTATGAGTTAACTTTGATGTGATACTTTAAAAAATGTTAAGGGGGTGAGAAAAAGGATTGTACTGGGAGAAGATGAAAGGGAGAGCCAAAATAGGGTAAATTATATCACATGAAGAGTGCAAAAGACCTATTCCAGTATAGGGAAGGAAGGGAGGGGTGAGCATTGTTTGGACCTTATTCTCATTGTATTTGACTCAAAGAAAGAATAGCACATACAATGAGCTGTGTATAGAAATTTACCTTACCCTAGAGGGCAATAGGAGGGGAAGGGGGAAGAAAAAAGAAAGGGAAGGCTGATTGAAGGGAAGGCAGAAGTAGGAAGGGAAAGGGGAATGAAAAGGAGGGTGCTGATTGAAGAGAGGGCAGATTGAAGGAGGTGGCAGTTCAGAGCAAAACATTGTTGAGGAAGGATATGGTAAAAGGGGAGAGAAAATATAAACAAGGGGAAAATCAGATGGAGGGAAATACTGTGAATGTGGATGTTACCCATAAAATGCAAGTGGATAGTACAGTGGTTTTAAAAATCAGAATCTTACAATATGTTGCTTACAAGAAAGAGATACATACTGAGTAAAGCTAAAAGGCTAAAACAGAATATATTATGCTTCAATTGAAGTAAAAAAAAAAATCAGGAGTAGTAATCCTGGTCTCAGATAATGCAAAAACAAAAATAGATCTAATTAACCAAAAGCTCACTGAACAAAATGATTCATTGAGAGAATTGAATTCAGGGAAATGAATGATTATGAGATAAACCAAGCAGTGAGTAAATAAAATGAAAAGTTTGAAAAAAATAAAAGATAATATGAAACATCTCATAGGAAAAACAACTGACCTGGAAAGTAGATCCAGGAGAAACAATTTAAAATTTATGGGACTACCTGAAAGCCATGATCAAAAAAAGAGCCTAGATCTCTTTCATGAAATTATCAAGGAAAGCTGCCCTGATATTCTAGAACCAAAGGGCAAAATAACTATTGAAAGAATCCACCGATCACCTCCTGAAAGAGATCTAAAGAGAGAAACTCCTGGGAATATTGTGGCCAAATTTCAGAGTTCCCAGATCAAGGAGAAAATATGGCAAGCAGCTACAAAGAAACAATTTGAATATTGTGGAAATATAATCAGGATAACACAAGATCTGGCAGCTTCAACATTAAGGGATCGAAGGACTTGGAATGGGATATTTCAGATGTCAAAGGAACTGGGATTGAAACCAATAATCACTTACCAAGTAAATCTGAGTATAATACTTCAAGGGCATAAATGGTCATTCAATGATAAAAAGGACTTTCAATCATTCATATTGAGGAAAAGAACAGATTTGTATAGAAAATTTGACTTTATAATATAAAAATCAAGAGAAGCATGAAAAGGTAAACAGGAAAGAAAAATCATAAACGACTCTCTAGGGCTGAACTGTTTACTATATGGAAAAAAATATTTATAAGTCTTGAATCTTTTCTCAGTATTTGAGTAGATGGAGACATTGCACATATACACACACACATTCACATATATAAACAAAGAGTACAGGGTGTGTTGAATCAGAAGAGATGATATCCACACAAAATAAAATAAAATGAAATGAAATAAAAATTAAGGGGTGAGGGAGGAAAATAATGCGAAGAGAAAGGGAGAAATGTAATGGGCAGGCTATAACTCATAAAAGAGATAAGAAAAATCTTTTTAAGGGAGGAAAAAAGGGAGAAGGGGAGAGGGGAAAAATGAAGCTACTCTCTCCACATGTGGCTGAAGGAGGGAATAACATACTCACTAAATTTGATATGAAAATTTATATCACACCACAGGAAAGTAGGAGAGGAGGCAACAAGTAGGGTGAGGTGAATGATAGAAGGGAGGGCAAATGGGAGAAGGGAGTTACTAGAAAAAAACACTTTTGAGAAGGGACAAGATCAATTGTGGGGGGAAAAATAAGAGGGGATAGAGTAGGGCAGAGGGCAATATAATTAGTATTACACAACATGACTATTATGGAAGTTTTTTGCAAAATGACACATATTTAGTCTGTATTGAATTGCTTGCCTTATCAGTGGAGTTGGGGAGGGAGGGGAGAGGGAGAGAAGTTGGAATTCAAAGTATTAGCAACAAATGTTGAGAATTTTATTGCATATAATCGAGAAATAAGAAATACAAGGAATGGGGTATAGAAGTTTATCTTGCCCTACAAGAAAAGAGAGAAGATGGGGATAAGGGAAGGTGGGATGTGATAGAAGGGAGGGTACATTGGGGGAAGGAGTAATCAGAATGCAAGGTATTAGGTAGTGGGGGGAGGGGAGTGATAGGGAGAAAAATTGGACATGTTACAAAGTGAGGTAAAAGCAATTAGTATTAAAACAACTGACTGAATTAATTACTGAGAATAAATCAATGACATCTTAAATTTTAGTCTAAATTTACTAGAGGAAGGTAACCTCAGATAAAATTTGGCATTGATGGAAAAGTTAAGGTTGTAATGGTAAATTTGATTTTATGATTGCTACCTAATGAGGAACTAGAACATGTATAGAAAGGCATGTAAGTCACTTAAGGCTTGCCTAAAAGTTTCTTAGCCAAAGTGAAATTAAAATCGTATTTGAAACTTGTTTATTGGAACTTGCCAGTTTTAGATATTAAGTGACTGTTCTTCTGAGTCTAAGGTATAGGTAGCAAGAAAAGTGGTCTGAGCTTCCAATCCATGATGCCAGGAAAGCCAGTGAGATGCTAGTATGAATTTCAAAAGGTGATCTCATGGGAAGGATAGAGAGTGATTGTTCAGCCTGGGTTGAGGTAGGATTTTCCTGATTCAATTGCCCCACTGACACCTGGCAGACTTCAAGCCTGACTGAATGCAAGTAGATGATCTAATCCTGCCTGGAAGTTACTGTATCCCTGCAACGTCCCTACTCTTGGTAGCAATTTCTTATAGTCAAAAGATTTGTAAGTTTAATACCAGATCTATTAAATTACAGATTATTGGTAGGGGAACATCTGAGGTTAAGTCTAAATTTAAATTAGGCATAGGACTTTAGACCAATAACAGTAAGTAGGGTCCTTTAATTCTTAGGAATGCTGTGGAGACAATTAGGTCAAGAGCTTGTGGAGTAAGTTAAATATTATTTGTGTCTCAGTTGGTTAATGTTTAAAAAAAAATTCTTTTGTGGCCCATATTGTAAATGCTTTAAAAAGAACTATCACCTGACCGAAAGTTTGAATTGTTTTATCTGTTATAAACTGTGTTAAAAATGAAAAATAAAATAAAAAATGTTTTAGCACAAACAAAGCTAATACAACCAAGATTAGAGGGAAAGTAGAAAGCTGGAAAGCAATTTTTACAGGTATGGTCTCTGATAAAGTTCTCATTTTTAAAATAGATAGAGAACTGAGTGAAATATTTGAGAATACAAGTCAATCCCCAATGGAGAAATAATCAAAGGATATGAGCAGTCAGTTTTCAGATGAAGAAATTAAATCTATAATCATATAAAAAAGTTCTAAATTGCTATTGGCTAGAGAAATGTAAGTTGAAAGATTTCTGAAATGACATCACACATATCTGATTGGCTAATATGATAAAAAAGAAAAACAATATATTTTGGAGAAAATGTGTGAAAATTGGAACATAAATGAATTGTTGGAGTTGTGAAATGATTTACCCATTCTGGATAGCAATTTGAAACTGTTCAAATGACAACCAAGCTCTGCATGTCTTTGATCCACAATACCACTACTAGGTCTGTATCCCAAAGAGATCTTTTAAAAAGGGAAAATGGTCTACATGTGCAAAAATATTTGTAGTAGCTCTCTTTGCGGTGGCTAAGAATTGATTGGGGAATGGGTAAATAAGTTGGCACATATGAATATAAAGGAATACAATTGTCCTATAAGAAATGAGTGGGTGGATTTCACAAAAATCTGGAAAGAATTACATGAACTGATGCTGAGTGAAATGAGCAGAGCCAGGATGACACTGTACGCAGTACAATGTGCAATGTAAGTACACAGCAACATTGTGCAATGATCTACCATGAATGACTTTACTACTTAGCCTCAGCAGTACAATAATACATGACAATTCCAAAAGAATCATGATGGGAAATGCTAATCACACCCAGAGGAAAAAAAATATGGAAGCTGAATGCATATTGAAGTATACTATTCTCAGTCTTTTTCTTTCTCATGGTTTTATCCTTTTATTTTGATTCTTCTTTAACAACACAATTAATTTAGAAGTATGGTTAACTTAATTTTACATTTATGACCTATAGTAGTTATCTTACTATCTTGAGAATTTGGTAGGGAAGGGAGGGAGGGAAAAAACTTGGAACTCAAAATCTTTAAAAAAATGTATATTGAAAACTATCTTTACCTCTAATTGGGAAAGAAATACTTGGAGATTGGAGATTAAAAATAAAAGAAACCCAATTTCTGCCAGACTGCTTTGCAGTTCTAGTGTTCTTAAAATATTTCATTTGAAGTGTTTCAATGGGTACTGAACTCTTTTGTTAATATTAGAGAAATAAAATTACTTCTAATTATTTTTCAGTAATGATTGATATAAGAAAAGGCAAAAATTTAGGTGATGACTTTCGACAAAAACTTTTCTGTTATTTGGGTACAGAATAAGCATTAACATTTAGTAAGAATAGCTAAAGAAGTATATAGCTAATTTAGATATATGGAACTTTTTGAGAAATGTTTTAAGGTTATGAAAGCTGCAAAAACAAATTTTTAAATAAACAAATTAGAATGAAAATGTCAAATCATAAAATGTTGAATGATCTTCAAAAATAATGAAACATTTAAATAGTGTTCACACTGAAATAGTATTAGTAATAATCATGTTTCAGTGAGAGCAAAAAGAGGTCTTGTACCATTAATAAAATTTAAAAATGTAATTTTATCATTTTTATTTTTGCATAAACTTTATGGTTTACATAATTATTATTAAAGTAGCATATGTAAATAATGTATAAATAATCAAATATATTCTCCATTGAAAAGTTTGAAGACTACAGATCTATCTTAATCTTCCTATTTTACCAATTAAGAAATTTGAGAGAATACTTAAATAGCTTAATAAAAGGCATAAAGGAATCTGTCATTAGATTTTATATTTAACAAATATTAGCCTTAGAGTTTATAGTTATTTCTGGAGGTAATCTGTGAGTTATTTTAATTCATGTTATGTTTTCTATATTCATAAATTCTGGGAACTTTTCTTCTACTATTTTTGGCTTGATAGTTTTCAGGTTTTTTGATTCATATTATTCTAAGAAGCTTAAGTAAGATTCATAAATTTTGTCTATGCATTCAAACTTTAGAGCAATAGTTTTGCTTGCATAAAGATTATATTTTTTTATATCCCTGTCTTTTCAATCTATTCTTCCAGATTATCCTTCACTTCAATATATTTGTATTCATAATCTCCTTTTCTTCCTTTAGCTTTTTTTTGGGGGGGGGGGAGATTTGCCAAATTCAAGTCTTTCTTTTCTGCTAATAAAGCCTACAACTAAGACATTGTGATCTGCAATTTGTCCTCTTCTCACTTTTCTTCTCAAGATACTGGTTTCTTCAGCATTCTGTTGTGCATATATACTCTCTTGGGAATCCTCAGGGTTGTGAATTTTTATAGGTACTAGTTCAACTATTTGTTTCAGTGCCTCTTTAGAGAGGTTTATAATCTTTTCAATCTTTTGATTTTCATCTTCTAGTTTTTCTCTGTTGATTTATTTGCTTGTGCTTTCAGTTTTTAATTGTAATTTTTCCATCTTGAAATCACTGGTACTTTCAGCCTTTTCTCCTACCACTCCATTAGTGGCTCCTCTTCCTTTAGGCATTCGATCATCGACTCCCTCATGTCTATAAACCCCTTAGTCTCTTTCTACATTGTGAAATTTACTTTTTATTCACTATTTGGGTTCCCAGGTCAAGAAGATTTGAGGTGGAAAATTTGGCTTTGTGTGAATTCTCATTCTTTCCTTGAAGCAATAGTGTAACCATTCTAGAATTTATATTATAACCGATAGTATAACTCTCCCCTATTTTTTTTTCAGACCCAGGAGTCCTGCTGTGTTGACTTAGAATCAATCCCTTTTACATATCTTGTGGCGGGCAGGATTAATGTTTAATTTTCAGATTCTTTATATTGCTTTAGCACAAAAATCACCACAGACAGAGGGTAGCATACAACTTTTCTCATTCCTCTGGTCACAAACATGAAGCAATGCTCCTTTCCTACTTCAACAGGTTTCTGCAGGGTAAGACAGGTTTGAATACACTGGCAGATACTCTGCAGGAAGAGGAAAATTCATGAGTGGATCGCCAAGCCCAATCATCTGGGTCAGTTTCTGTGTCAAGGCTAATGTAAAAGTTGGTGGAGGAGAGGCATTATGGATTAGTGTATTGTTTTATTTTTTCCCCACACTTATTCATGAAGTTGGCATGGAATCTATCTATATGTTCTTGTTATGTGAATTCAACTGTAATTACTCTACTATTGGTGTACAATTTCATTTCTATTTTGTTTTCTTTTAAATTTCAGAGGGAATGGGGAGTAGAGATAGTATTTAGTAATCCATCTTACCAGTTAATTTTCCCATAACTCTCAGTAAAATTTTGAATCCATCTTCTTTTGATTCTAAATATAGTGCTGTGTCCACTATGAATGTCTTCTAAGTATTCTAGAACATTGAAATCTTAGCTATGTAAAATAATTTTTCAAATATCTGTAGTCATTAATTAGTTCCTGGAAATAAATAGAAATAAGTGAGATCTTCAGAGTTCAAGACCTAAAAAGTAAATTTTTTTTTCCTTCACAAATAAATTCACAATTTTCCCCCTTACATGTATTATATTCATGTGGGTAATCCTTGTGATGTCAGGAGAACTCAAGGAAGGACCTCAGTATATTGGTTGAAAAAATATCATCAACTACTGAAAGACATGGGTCAGCATCAGAGAATTTAGGAAGTCATAGATGCATTGAAAGCTATAGGATGCATGGAATACTGACATAAATTGGGTCATAGATTCATGAGAATGTGGGGAATACTATTATAATTTTTCTACTTTATAGGCTATCCTGGAGTCCTCCTGGTACTTGTGTCATATTTCAGTTAAAGAGGCTTCATGTTATGGAGGACAGAATCCTGGACTTCAAGTCAGGAAGAACTGAATTTGAATTCCCTAGATCAATTCACTGCCCTTTTCAGAACCTCTGTTTCCTCGTCTGCAAAATGAAGTGTGTGAACTTGATGGCATATAAGGTATCTATTTTCCTTTTCGAGATCTATGATGGTCAAAAAAATAAACCATGTTACAGGAAAGTTCAAAGAGTAAACACAAAGGGGAAAAAAGTAGAGACAAAGACTAAATAATTTGGCTGCATATATCTTACCAAGAAATTATATGACCAAACAGATGGTTTATTTAAAAAAAAAAGAAAGTGTTCTCAAGTGTGTCTGACATTATACTAATTAGATGATCAGACAGTATCTACCTAAAATGATTCCTTTATAATACCAACGTTTATAGAACATCATGTTTGCATTCACTTTGCAAAAGTCTCCGTCAAAATCTAGGTGCATTTTTTCCATCATATTGAATTACTTTATTCTTAAAATAAATAACTGTGCCCTCTCCATGGCTCTCATTATCAAAGATGTCCTCCCCTAGAGGGAAACTTGGAAATTTTGACTCATCATAATAATGCATTAATATTCTTGGCAATCATTTAGCTTAGTACAGGTATTTTCAAAACTTCCCCATTACACTATTTTCAAAGTCCTTAGTCCTCTAGAGTGGCAAGATATTTGAGATTTCTAAGCTGATTTGATCAGGCAGAAAATGTCAATATATTTCTCAGTCAATAGAGCACAGATGAATTAATCCTACATTGAGGGATCTAACTTTAGGTTTTCCTCCAGCTGGCTTTGCACTTAGGACTACTGTCAAGAGCTGAATATGTCCCTACTATGACAACTTCCATGCTGAGTCTCTGCAAGTAAAGGGATCACTACCACCTGAATGATACTTATCTTGTTGATTTTATTCTTAGAAGACTGACATTTTTCACAATAGCTCTCAGATAGTGAAAATTGATATTTGGTTTAAGGTTTATTATTTAACTATTGAAGAATTTCAAAAATATACGTTAAAACACACATATATGTGTGTTATATGTTATATGTATTCTATGTACAGCTATTTATATATAAAACTTATGTATAAATATGTATACACATATGCATCTATAAATGTGTATACACACATATGTATGTATGTGTATATGTGTGTGTTATGATCATGGCTCTCAATAAAGTATTGGCTTATTGAGTGTATTCATCTTTCACAGTCCTGTAGAATTTTTTTCTTTTTAAATTAATTGGTCAGTGTCCCCAGGGAGTTCAGTAGAAGAAATGAGGCTAGACTGAAATTTTTGGTTTATTTAAATGGTAGGCAATTATTTTTTTACAAGGGCTCATTTTTTCTAACAATAGACAAGGAAATTAATCTTTCCAGTTCACGCATACTTGTGTTCTTAATCCTGTTCCCCTCAAACTTTGATCAAAGAGAATCAAGAAAATAAATAAAATGTTACATTCATCCTATCCTGTGTCTAGTTTCTATTAGTTTTAGTACTCCCTCACACTGTACCAATTACTAGTAGCACATCATTCAGCACCTTCTGTCTCAGAAGGTCTTGTCACAAGACTCACAATAGCACATGTAGTTTGACCCGTGTATCACTCATTTGTTTCCGGACATATTTTGACTCAGCTAATGTTACTTAGTACATGAGTCAAAGAGGAATTTGATCCAATTCTCTTAGCAAAAAATAAGGTTAAGGAAATATCAGTAATTAGGTGTCATATCAATCAAAATAAATGTAGATCCAGTCACCGTACTCATGAAATGACCTAGGAAGTAAAGAGATATGTAAGAAAAAATGTAGGACACCACTTAAAAAATTTCTTAAGGAGCCCAGGCAAGAGAAGTAATGGTTTCTCCTAGTTAGAAAGTTAATAGTTTTTGATTAATTTGACTGGTCACATTGTCAAATGGATTTTTGTTGCCAGCCTTCTTCCTTTTATAAAAAAGTACACACATATTTCAACTATATCCTACTTTTTTTGCTATGCTGTCATAGTTACCTGAAATTGCACATTGATCCAAAAAAGCGGAAATGGATGTTCCAAAGAATATGGGCCAGTTATGGAAAGCTAATTACTAATGACTTTTGGAATTCATGTCCATCACATCCTCCCTTTAAAAATGTGTTTGTTGGTTTTTCCCCATTATCTTTTCTCCACTGTAACTCTTTACATATATTTATACAATGAAGCTCATCTGACAAAATATGGTTTCTGGAAGTAAGAATTTACTTCATTCCATCAGTACCTGAAGATTTGGGACCATGGGAAATACAGTAATTTTGCTTGTCAATGGAGATTCTTTTCACTTATACCTGTCAGCTCTGATGCTGAAAAGATAATCTACATTGCTTAAATATTTCTTATAGAAGAAAGAAGCTTCATAAATGAATATGGAAATTCTACACCACTGAAATGGTCCTGACTTTTCAGTGGGGTATAAAAAGCTTTGACTATCATTTCTTAATATCTGTCTGTGGTGTAGAAGGTTCTCTTCCTGTTGAATTTCAATATTTTTTTCTTAGTTGTCTGAACTTTCTTCTATCTTTATTCTACCTCAAAGACTTGTTGAGTCATTTCAGTTTTTTCCAATTCTTCATGATCCCATTTGGGCTATTCTTGGAAAAGATATCAGATTACTTCCTCCAGCTCATTTTACAGATGAGAAAACTGAGGCAAACAGAGTTAAGCAAATGGTCCAAAGTCATACAGCTAGTAAGTATCTGAGGTTGGATTTGAACTCAGGAAGATGGGTGTTCCTAATTCCAAGCCCACTGCTAATTCCACTGTACCAGGTACCTGTCATACCTTGTAGACTTACTACCAGTCTAAAGTACTGAGTTTATTTCAGTTCTAGATCACTATGAAAGCCCAATTATTCCTGTACTAGCTCACAAAAGCACTAATAACTTTCTCACTAAGCAAAGATAATAACATCTTGATTCTTCGTAGTCTCCTTTAATATCCTCTGTCTTTCTAAACAAAGTCTATTAGTATTATCTTTGTTTCCTATATTTCACTATCAATTTCACCATATGTACTGGCCCCATTTGCTTCCTCTTTGCGTACATAGAGTTCAAGCTGGACCTCAAATAATGGAGAGAATGTTAACAGGCAGAGGTGGTCTGACAAAGGTTGTAAGATAGAATTCCTAAGTTAGGAAACATAATGAAGAAAAGGGTAGAAGTCAAAAAGTATTATCTAATCAAGAGATGCAGGTTAGTTCAATTTCTCTCCTTATGAGACAGACTATGGAAGATAAGGCTGTAAAAGTATTAAAGGTCATTAAATGTTGGACTGAAGAGGCAAGGCTTTATTTAGTAAGCAATAAGGGACTACTAGAAGATTTTGAGCAGCTTAGTGATGTAATTTGACTTATAAATTAGGAAGATTAATTTGCCAGTGATGTGTCAGATAGATAGAAGGGAAAGTAGAAATGGAAACATTTAGTAAGTCAC
The DNA here is from genome assembly GCA_023548195.1 of Bettongia penicillata ogilbyi. Lineage (NCBI taxonomy): Eukaryota > Metazoa > Chordata > Mammalia > Diprotodontia > Potoroidae > Bettongia > Bettongia penicillata. The sequence continues at coordinate 555,692 of JAJHZJ010000868.1, forward strand.
TTTACTAGTTTGAGCCTTGAAATACCTTTGGAGATATCAATATTTTGTTTGTTTTCCATTAAAAATTGATTCTAATCTGAGAGAACTTGGCAATCAATTATATTTATAGTAGAAGAGAGAAGAAGGATTCAGTCATTACTTTAAAGCAGAAGAAAAATTAAGATTAATATAAATTGACTTAAAAGTATAGTTGTAGAATAGCAAAGTTGAAAGGACATCTAGTTTAATCTCTACTCAAAGCAAGAATCTCGTATATAAACAACTGAAAAAGAAGTACATTGAGCCTCTACTTGATGGGTACTACTTGATGACCTCAGAATGAGCTCTCGATATGAATTCATTACCCAAAGCAGAGCTAAGTTTTGATTACTATTAAAAATTTTCCCCTTCTTATTGAGCTGAAATCTACATCTCTATAATTTCCATATATTGGTTCTTGTTCTGCTCCCTGAAATCAAACTGCATGACTTAAACTAACCTGTGTTTCATAAGCAGTGATTTCAAATTTATGAATACAGTTATCATATAACCGTTGCCTTCCTGAAATTTAAATATGACTAGAATTTTCATTTTATTATGTCACACCATACCTTTGATTTTTCTCATTCTCCAGTTTGTCAATTTACCTTCTAAAATGTGGTGATCAAGAGAAACAATCTTCTAGATATGATCTTACATTTTCTCTTCTCTGAGCCTGGTATGATATTTAAGGCAGGCATAGGAATCATTAGCTCTTTGACAGTCAAATTCCACTCTATTCAGCTTAGAAACCCCTTATAACTTTTTCTACATTTTTTTCCTATCCAAGTCTCCCTCATCGTGTACTTTTATAGTAAATTGTTATATATCCTATCATATTATATTATAATCTCTATAAAATTATAGATTCAATATTGCTATATTCCACCTAAGATAATATCTATAAATCAAGAAAATAGTGCTATTGTTGCTGTATTCATAATTCTAAGTGATTTTTTCCAGCCATACACAGGTTTTTACATTTATTTGATTAACCTTATATGATGTACTTGAACTTTCGGATAACATGACCTATAAAGAGGCAGAATTTAGGAGCTGGAGCTCAAAAATGAGGTCAGAGCTTAAAATGTAGATTTAAGATTCATCTACACAAATATAAAAGTTGAATCCCTGAAAACAAATAATAACATGGGAAATTCTAAGTAGTGAATGGGACAATGGGCAAAAATTAAGGAATTACTATGTTAAATAAAGACATTTAAGCAATTTATAGATGCACTATGGCAAGTGACTTAGAATGTCTCATGTTTGTTCTCTTGGAACTTATCTATTTAATAATGCAACACCAACCAAAAGTCAAATACTCCTCCCTGTCATCCATCACTGCATCATGTTTCAGACCTCACTCCGAAAACTAAACTGGTTTTGGCAGATGAGCTAAATCAGGCTGAGAATAAGCAACATGACTCAAATCTGTCAGTGAATTAGTGAGGAGTCTATCCCAAGCATGTGAAGACTTTCCCCAGGATAATGGGCAGATGAGAACAATTTGTTCCAGGGTCTATGAAGGTGCCTGAAGCTGACAATGCAGAACACTTAGTTTAGTCAGTCATAGCAGCACCGAGGTCACCACTGCATTCTGTGCCATTACCAGTTGTCTAGACTTCTGATGATCAACAATCACTTTCTGGATTGGACAGTAGACAAGTAAATTCTGGACTTAGAACACTGGACTGTTTGCCCCAATTATTCTTTAAAAAAATCTCCACATATGATGGGGTCCCTACCAGCAGCCCATTCCCTAAAATTATTGGTGCAGATGTGCCAATCAACAAGTAAAAGAGAGATTAGGTAAACACACATAGAAGAAATATTTAAGAAGCAACATAAAAGTGTATGAGATCAAATTTCAGATGACTGAAGTAGAGTAAATCCTCATACTATGTGCCCAAGAAAAGAGATTAATATGAGTTAGAATGAAAATAAAAGGATCACCTTCCTCCTGGGCTTACAGAGAAATAGCTATTTTTACAGGATCTCCAATAACAGAGCAGTGACAATTTTCCTCAAACCACTGAATAAGTTCTGTTCTGTAGTTGAGGGAAGCATCTAATTTCAAGGTCATATTCTCCCAAATAGCTGAATTTCACTTTCTATGAAAGGAAAATCCTAAAGATCAAGGTCAGAGTATTTTTGAAGACTAATTTATCTATTGCTTTTCCCTTTCGCAGAGCAAGGGATTTGTCTCTCTCTGTCTTTCTGTCTCTTTCTCTCTGTCTGCTTCCATTTCTGTCTGTCTGTGTGTCTGTCTATCACACACACACACACACACACACACACACACACACACTCCTCCCCAACTAATTGTTCCCTCTTCTCTATTTCTGTTTGTCTCTCTTTCTGGTTGTGTTGTATTAGTTGATAGAATGGTAATAGAGATTTTCAATAGGGTGAAGCTTAAATAAAGTTGGAAATGGTATTGGCTTTCATGTCATAAATCAAATCTCTCCAATCATTGTTCTTTTTCTGCAAAAGAACTAGAAGAGAGACAGGGAGTATTTCCATTTTTTAATGAAAATAGATTTTGTTTTAAAATTAATTTCTCTTTCTATTTCTGGTAGCTGGAGAGGGAAAATTTGGGTGGTTATATTTGCACGTTTCTCTATTTGGTCACAGTTCCATTTTCACAAAATTCATTATTTCGCTTTTGTAGCCAACAATGGTATAGGTATGAAAATATACTTTCTCTCTAAAAGAAATGGGAGAAGATCAATGGAGTGAGCTTACAGCTGTTTGTGGTATTTCCAGAGACAGGCATGACTTTTTAAAGAGGGAGTGTGACTCCAGGGACTTCTCTGACATCTGCTTCTTGTCCCCATTGCATTTTTGTGGTAGACTCCTGCCAATGACTCTATGAGATACTAAACATCACTTGAGGCAAACATCAGGGGAGATATAAGGTCTTATCTAAGAGTGAGAAAGTAGAGGATGTATTCAATATAAGTGATGCAATACCAGGTAACTTACTATTTTTCTCTCCCTCAACAGTGACTAGTAGATTTTGGCAATATTGCCAATATCCTTCACAGCTTTTCTAAGATATTATCTTAATAGTTTATGGTTATTTCAAAGAGGTAAAAAACAAATATAGGCTGAAATAATTAAAAGAACTTTGATTTAATGACTTTTGTCTTTAAAGTAGGACTGGGTTTATTTGAAATAATCTACATATAATATATTGTAATAAAATATTTTCATATAAAATAATAAAATTATCTCCTGCCCCATTGCCATATGGATTTATCTCATTGATTCATAAGGCTTAGAGCCAAAAGAGGTTCAATAGACTATTCAGTCCAATCTTCTAATTTTCCAAAGGACTCCCAGTCCCCAAGGGGTCAAGTGACTTGATTAGGATCACCTATGTGGTAAGCATAAGAGATAGGATTTGAAACAATAGGATTTGAAACAATAGGCTGTCTTTCAGGCAAAGAAAGATCTTCCCACAATGCCATACTGCTTTTGTGTGTGTCCTGTAAGTGCTGGGGAATACAAAGAAAGGTATCAAAAAGCACCTGTTGTTAAGGAAATTTAAGGTTTGCAAAAACAACAAAAACCAACACAAACACACACATGCAATTTTAGTCTCAAAGTATCTATGAAAGCTATTTTACGTTCACTATGTCCATTTTACTCATAATGAAACTGAGGGTGAGAGAGATTAATGCACTATTCTAGGTCACACAACCAGCAAATACCTAAGATAGGTTTTGAGGGCATTTCCTCCTAACTCTTAGGCAAGACTCTAATTAATACTTAATTCAATTTTGCATCCCAGTAACATAATTCACTAACCTTTATTGAGACTAAAAATCTGTGACATATCAAGTTAAAACAAATCATTTCTTTTCACTGTTTAAAAAGTATATAAAATTGATGGAACACAGTGTCAGACTCTATGGATATATAGAAGCAATACGACAAAGTAGAAATAGTACTGGATGTTGAGCTAGACGAATTTTGACTGTGCCACTTTCTCATGGAAGCCATTTTAATTACCTGAATCTCAATGACTTTTTCAGTAAAACGAAGACATTGGACTATAAAGTATCTTATGTGCTTTGCAACCCTAAAATTCTGTGATTCCATCAAAAGAAAAAAAAGACAGCCTATACCTTCAGAAGTAATCTATTGGGAAGGAAAGGTTCACAGAAAATATCCTTCAAGATACAAAATGATAAATATGATGCATCTGAAAAGTGTTTGATGTACTAAGAACTACGGTAATACTTTGAGGACAATCTATATATATATAGAAAAGAGATCAAATCTCTGTCATAAGATAGCTGACAAGATAGGACAAACAGATCAGGATGTGAAGTGCAGGTGAGCTGGTTCACAGGGAATAGGGAATTATTTTAAAAAGCAAGGTTATGAGATAAGATAATTCCAGGCATAGGGGAATGCATGTTGAAAATGACATAGGCAGGAAAGGCTACTTTGACAAAATGACAATGTGAAGAATATAATAAATCATAATAAACATAATAATAAAACATGAAAAATAATGAAAATTGGAGAAACATGATTATAATACCAATTTATTATCTTAATGCATGTATTCTATATGCATACTTTATATACATATATGTACGTATACATATATGCATATACACATAGCTATTAAACTAGCTAAAATTAAGTTACAGATGACTTGTAGATTGGTATAGTTGGAAGAAGTCTTTGTACTAGGATTCTGTAACTTTCAGTGAAATGACAGAAACTATTGTCAAGAAAATCTCTAATGAGACAGCCCAACATATAGTGTTAAATTTAGAGTCAGGAAGACTTGAGTTCAAATCTAGCCTCGCACAGTAACTAGCTGAGTAACTGATCAGATCTTAATCTCTCCCATATTCAATTTCTTCATTTGTGAGATGGGGATGATAGCACCTTCATCCCTGGTTTCTTATGAAAAGAAAATGACTTAATAATAGCTAAAATTTTTTGTATACCTTAAAGAACCACATATCATTGTTATTACCATTACTCATAATAGCTATAATAAAATAGGTATTGACAATATTACAATAAAATCACATAGTAATAACATTGTATTTAAATAAAATAGCATAATAACTATAATTAAATTAACAGTAATTATTAATAATAATTGAAAATTCTCCCTTCTGATGACCATCCACAGCTTATTACAGAATGTATATATAGTCTTAGAGAGCTACACTGAGACACTGAGTAAGAATATAGTATCCTAGAGTGCTGGCTTTGGTGTAAATAGTACCTGAGTTCACATTCTGCCTCTAGTGTACATTAGCTGTATGACCCTGGGCATATCATTTAATTTCTAAGTATACTGCGGCACCTTTCTAAGACTGTTAGATCAATTACACTGGGAGAGGTAATTTCCTCACCAGGGAACTCCTTATATGGATAATATATCGGGCTCAGTGTGTATTGTCTGATTCACACACTTATTTGAAAGGGCAAATAAAATAGAGACCAGAAGGGAATATAAAAAGTAATAAATAATTTACTCTTATTTTTAATTTATTAAAGATTACTTTTATAGTTCACTTTCATTTTAACTATCACTGAAATCACATTGATTTACTTTGGATGTATTCTGTATGTATATATGTGTGTATGTATGTATATATATATATGTATACATGCACACACACAGATATATATATATACATGCATCCTTTCTTCCAGTTGACTCCAAGTTCTTCAAGCACACAGGAAACTTAATTGTTATTATTGTATCCCTGGTGGCTAATACAGGGAGAGGGACTGGATTTTTTATTTTCCTGATATAGAGGATTTATAGATTAGAAACATGTCTCTATTAATGTAAATTGGTAGCTTCTCTATAAATTATAGAGTAAAGAACTTGCCAAGGTCACTGAGAGTGTAAATGACTTGTCCAAAGTCACACAGCCATGATATGCTCAAGGTGAGAGTTGGTCCAAGGAATTCCTGCAACCACGGCCAGCTTTCTATTCACTCATGCAATGTGGGTTAAAGTAAATTCCATATGAGTTTTGCTTTAGTTTCTATATATACATATATATGTATATATGTTTGTGTGTGTGTGTGTGTGTATACATCCACCCTAGTAACAGAAAGGATTATTTGGATGGTCTTTCTAAGTTTTTAAAATTTCTTTAGCTAAAAAATATCTTTCTCATTTTCCTATGTATTAATACATTACAAACTCAAAACAAGATTGCCACGTCAGCAAAGTAGGCCTGATAAAACAACCAAGATTGACAGCCATCAAGATGATTCATTACATGTTTTCTAATAATGGTCACAGATCAGGTGCTGACTCCACCAAAGGAGTGGAAGCTATTTGAAAGTAAAGTCATTAGGAAATGCCATTTTTCTTTATGAAATGTAATATTCTCAAGTGAGATCAATGAAGTTATCACTTTTCAGATTACATAAAGTTACTACACTGCATGATTACATACAGATGGTCAGAAAAAAACAATTTTAGGGATAAAAAAGGACATTTTAAGAAGGGAGGGAGAAATAGAAAATAATGATCATGTTTGGGGAAAAATTAGGGTAAATAGTATGTGGGGAAGAGCATGAAACATTAAAATTGAGATGCATTTCTTCATTTTAAAAATGGGAGAGTGCAACACTCACAAGTATAATTCTCCGTCTTTCCCTGTTTATAGTTATGTAATACTATGACTACAAAATATTTAGGTGAGTATTATGTTAGTTCTTACAAAATGTTTTTAAAGAATATATTTGCTAGTTTAAATCTAGTTATGCAGCAAAACGGAGTTCAAAAGTTTGCCATAATTCTGTTAATATGAAGGACAAAAGAGGAAAATTGAAAGTGAGAGGGAGAAAAACATGAAAGGAAGGAGCTTAAACAGATGATAATGTGCAAGCTCAAGCAGGCAACACAATGATTATGGGAAATTAAGGTGCACATAGGTCACACAGTGCATAGAGGGCCACATCTGGAGTTAGGAATACCAAAGTTCAAATATGACCTCAGATACTTGCTAACTGTGTGATGCTGGGCAAGTCACTTAATCCTTTTTTATTCAGTTTCCACATTTGTAAAATGAGCTAAAAAACAAAATGACAAACTATTGCAGTATCTATGCCCATAAAGGAGTTAGAAAGAGTCAGATATAACAGAAATAATCAAGAACATGTGAACAGAATGAAGTGTTCCCAAATGATGCCATCTTCATATAAATGTATATGTGTATATATGTGTCCTTATGTACACATGCTTATATACGTATATACATATACATATGCATATATCCGCATGTGCATGTATATATACACATATACATGCATGTATATATATGTATATACACACATATATATCTATGTATAGAATGAAGGCTATATGGAAGATTGTGTATTCAAGCTACTGCCTTTATTCTCATCTGTTCAGGGTACAATTTTTTCATCTATGAGTATATAGACTGTGCAAAGCTTTGTGAACCTATGAGATGTTCCATTCTGAGTTCCATGGTGAGTGAGGGATAAAGTTTTCTTACGTAAGATAGAGAGAAAGCAGAAAACAAAAAACTAATGAATGTAAAGGTATAGGTCCAACATCTTATTAATAAGCACATTTTGAGCATGTTCTTTGAGACAAGTCTATGTATAACATGGAAAAGATAAGACAATTCTTGCTCTCAGACAGTTTGTAGGTTCAAAATTGTATTGGGGAGATAAGACAAAACAGTTACAAGATTTCGCTGAGTAGAGAAGACAACATAATCTTGTGAAGTTAAAAGTCTAGCATACAGCAAACCCAAGAAAAAGATAACAAAAAACCCCTTTGAATCTTAAACATTTTGTAAATAGATGATAATCTCATTTTGGGATTTCTCTATATTATCTTTGGTTTTTAAAGGGGCTTCTTTGCTTTGGATAGAAAGATATACAGACATCTATTTGTACTTAGTTATATACATATGTGTATATGTATCTGTATGTAAGTGTGTGTATATCTATATCTATATCTATATATATATATATATACATATACTTACACTGGGGCTATCCTACCGAATAACTGAAGTATTTTCTTGTCTACAATTAATGTCAGGTATAATATGTATATAAGAAACCAAATCATGGAAATGAAGAAAATACTGTACAAGGCAAAGTCATTAGCACATACAACCATAGCCAAGTGTGCTGAATAGATTTGAAGGGAAAAAATGAGCAAAAAAAAACCCCCAAAAAACCAGTGATCGTAAGTTTAATTTCCTGTTTTGTTATTCTTAATGGAAGATTCAAAGAGAAGGACATCTTATTATTGGACCTCCATTTTTCCCCTCACTTTAGTTCAGTTCAGTGCTTTTGTTTTGGGAATACGTCTGTGGCCTGATATTACTATGTAAAACAGTGAAATGTTGGACAATGACCCATAGATATAACAGACTTTGTGGGCAAAAAATTAAGGCAATCAAGGTAATTACTCTCAACTACAGCATAGAAGAGTCACTCTTAGTCTCTCTCTCTCTCTCTCTCTCTCTCTCTCCCTCTCTCTCTCTCTTTCTCCCTCCCTCCCTTCCTCTCAATTTTATGTTGTAAGATAAAGAACCTTATATTCCATAACTGACATTGACAGAAAAGTATAATGATTCTTCATTGGTTTTCAAATAATAAAAATTTTTGTCTGACTTTGTCTATAATTTGGATCTACCTTAGCATATTCAACATTCTTTGCAAGAAAGTACCCAAATTAGTCAGACTTTTAATTCCAATGCATAGCCTACACACACACATACACACACACACACACACACGAAATTCATATTCATGTCACAGTATACTATTCCCCATACTGGGGGTACCCCTTTTATATGTAGACAATTTTACTGATTGACATGGCAAAATACAGACCTTAGAGAAATGCTGAGAAAGAAATAGCTCAGAGGAAAAAAAGTCACTTATTCAGAGTAATGAAGGCTTAAGTGTATTGTCTCTCAGCATTTTATTTGCATATTATTAACATGAGGACTTTGAAGTTAATTACTGGGAAACACTAATCCTTAGAAATTTTTGTGACTATGGAAGAAATTCATATGATCTAATTTTGACATATGTATTAGAAATACAGATATTGATTTCTCACTATGAGATTGAAGTAAGCCATTTCATTGAAAAGAACTTGTTCTGGATTAAGAGAATAGCTTAGAGCACACTGGGAGCCCAGACCCTGAAAAGACCCAAGCAGAGAATAGAAATCATCATAAGAAGATCATTGGGGAAGGTCTCAGGTCAGACCTGAAAGCCTGCACTGACACCAAATGCTTAGTAAAACTGAGCAGAGGTCCTGACCTGTAATCTACTGCCTAAGAGCCCAGCAAAGGTAGATGAGTGGTAAAAGCTATGTAGAATCTAGGTTTAGGGTTTCTGCCTTTGCTGAAAGGGCAGTAGCCCAAAAGACAAGCAAACTGGTGAAGCATTCCAAAGCACCTTCACAGAGAAGCACCTTCACAGAAGAAGCAGAAAGGACCAGAAAGAAAACGTTCAAGGGGAAAAGCATGCAAAGAACTGGACCTTACGCTTTGAATTTCTATACAAACTATTTCTTAGAAAGCACAGGACGCTGAAGTCTATAGTCCACAGATGATATTTGCCTTAGGTACCATGTTCCGTGAATGTGTGTCGCTAAGTTAGGGTTCTTCAAGGTTTTTTTTCTTCACCCATAAACAACATGTTTATTGCTAGGCAAATGTGTTTTCTGTTAAGAGGTAGAATTTTATGTATGTAGAATGTATGTTATTCTTTCACCTGTTTGCTAAATGTTTCTGACTAATTTTTAATATTTTATGGAATAACAGTGATTGATTTGTTGAATGAGAAGGCTGTGCTAGATAGAGAGTCAGTAGATACAGATTAGAGTGGCAGGAAAGTAGCAGAAAGATGAACACAGACAGAGACACACAGAGACAGAGAGAGAGGTCTACACTTGTATTATACTTTAAGTAAATATCCAACTCACCTTATTTCTATCTAGCAACATCTAACCAAATACTGCCTTCATTTTTTCTGTCCTGATCCCACCCACTCCCTGAGATAGAAGTGATCAGTCCATGGAACTTCATTGAGCTTTTTTTGTGGTTCCTTATGTTTCCTTTCTATTTTTGGTTTGTTTCTTTTGAGGCCTGTTGTACATGTATTATCCATCCTATTGGTTACAAGTACTTTAAGGCAGATAACATGTCTTCTCACCTTGTACCTTTGCCCATTATTCATGCAGATATGCACTTGTATTCATGAATTTATGATTTCCTTGTTTTATGTGATTTTCAGGGAAATGAAACAAAACAAAAAAAACCTTTTTCTTCCAGTAAGGCAGATCACTAACTTGCCTTGGAGAGCTATATGAGACAAGCAGAGTTATATAGTGTGGAACAGAGTCAGGTATTGAATCTCTGACTTTTAAGCTGACCCTCTATACATTGAGTAGCATTTCCTCTTGTCAAATATGAGTATGTTAATACATGTTTGCTGAGTTAATGTTTAATTAAAGAATTCCCATCTCTCTACCTTTTGTTATGTTAGACTTCCCAACTCCACCCCAACCATTTCTTAACAGACAGATTATATACATTATTAAGACCTGATTAGCAACTTTCCTCTTCTGTAAAACTGTCCCAGAATATTCTGATCTCTATTGTTTTCTGAATTCTATTACTACCCTCAGCATCACTTACTATCATTTAATGTTTGATTATTTGGTGTTTTTAACTTACAAAAAACTTCAAAAGATTCCTTAATTGAATTGGTTTGAGTACTCCCCTTATGAACACCGATCATAATTCCTTCATGCCTTGGCTGATGGTCATCATGAGTTTCTATTGCCAAAACATCAATTATTTGTTAACTAAACTTCTGGGTCACGTTCTTCACGGCCAGGGATTGTTTTTCCTTTTTTTAACTCTCTGGTGCTTAGCACAGTGAAAGACAAATAGTAAGTACTTATATATATGAAAAAGAATCTTTAATTCTATAGTCGAAATATTTCCAATTTCTTAGGACATGCCATAGCTTCTACCCTTCTAGAATATTATTTAAGCTGTCAATGTTATTTCAACATCTGAACAGAATTTAATATTGTTTTGTTACAGAATCATATAATTGGTTTTTTTGTCATCTTCTTCATGTCCATTTTGTCCCTGTGTTCATCATGCCCTTTGCCCCACGTGCATTGGCACATGAACCATGTGTCACTATGATCACATGACACTGCTCTAGATGTATGAAAGGAATTTCACATATTATCAGTGATCAATTATCTAGTTTTCCTTTTGCTATCAAATTTCAAAAGTTGACAGGAATGTAGTTATCTTAACATCCTTAGAAAATTGCCCACCGTTGCCACAATCAGTGCTCTGGAATAGTGTTTTTCACAGGTAGAAACATATTAAAAATCTGCAGAATTCCCTCACTGGGAGCAGTGAGGATCATTGGTCCATTAATAAGATTCACAGTCTATTTATAATTGATATGAGAGTAAGTGAAAATTTCTCACATGGGGCAGCGAGGTGGTTCAGTGGATAGTGTTGGGCCTGGAGTCAGGGAAACTCATGTGGCCTCAGACACTTCTAAGCTGTGTTAACCTGGGCAAGTCACTTAACTCTGTTTGCCTCAGTTTTCTTATCTGTTAAAAGAGCTGGAGAAGAAAATGGGAAACCTCTCCACCATCTTTGCCAAGAAAATCCCAAACGTTATCATGAAAAGCCAGACATACCTGGAAATGACTGAACAAAATTTCTCCCTCATCTTTATCCAGGACAATTAAAATCTGATATGTCCTTGAAACTCACATCTCAACTGTTCCCAGCAACAAATGCCTTCCCCTCTCAGCATGCCTTCCATCTACTATCTATATCCATCTATATCTATAGATTTCTCCACATCTATCTATCTATCTAATTATCATCTATCTATCTATCTATCTATCTATCTATCTATCTATCTATCTATCTATCTATCTAGGTGTTTATGCCTATACTTGGTTGTTCATACACTGTCTCTCCTATTAAAATGTAAAGTCACCCAGGGTAAGTAATGTGCTTTTATTTCTTTGTATTTTTTTTTTTATTTTTCATCCCTCGTGCTTTGCACAGTGAGTAAACAATTGTTGACTTGAAGCAAAATGAGACTTACATCCAAATTTTCAAAAGACATTTGGGACCCACTGACTAATTCTTATCTAGAGAAATCACAGATTGTGAAATAATTACAAGTAGTGACATCACGAACTGGGAATTTTCATTTAGAAGTATATAACATGATTGTCTACATAGAAAAATAAAAGATACTGACAATCAAAATGTCTGTCAGGGTGGTATTACCAAAAGGCTCCTTCTAGAGTCAAGGTTAACATCTGACAAGCTTCAGGAAGGTTATTAATAATAATATTCTCAGAAAACTGAAAGTATCAAATGGGGCTATTTGTATTGATTTGTCCGAGGTGGTTGATTGAGAGTTGATCATGGTTTACTTACTAAGATGAAATGTTTGGGGCTTGTCAGCAGGTATGTTAAATGGAAGACACACACTTTTCCCACAACAGGGAGCATCGTGTTCATTGGCAAATAAACAGGAGTATGCCTTAAGTCTCTGGAGAATTCAGGGGGTACATCTTATGTTGCTTTACCCATTACTTATTTATATGTTCATTCTCACCACCACCACCAATAACCATATATAAAGACTTCTCACTCTTGGGGTCCTAATGTTTATTATCTTTCTGTAAACTAAAGCACTTGGTATACTGATAGGAGTTCAGCATTTTGTTCTGCAAAGACAGGCAAATATACTAGTTTGAAATAGAAAAAAAGCAAAGTCAATCAGTAGGACATGATGCCATTTTGGTGATAAAGTAAAAGAGCACTTTGAAGCTAGATACTATTTGGAACAATTTGATGGGCTTCTTATAGCATTTCACAATATTTCATTTGTCATTAAGCAAACACATTGGACTGAGTTTCTTACAAGCTGAGACATGTTTGTCAGGAACAAAAAGACTCAAGTCAATTAATCCTGCTGAGAATAGAGCCCAATTAATAAAAACAGTCTCAATATGACAATCATATAGACAGCAAGCCAAACTCAGACTAATGAGGTATATAAAAAAATGATATGGCATTTGGAAGTAACCATGTGCATATTCAACATCTCAGCTTTTTTTTAAGCCAGGTGTGCAATCTTAATTTGAATCCTCAAGGCCACATTTTTCCTATTATCATATTGGAAGGAGAAATCTACTTTGTTTATTATTCTATTAAATTAATGTTGCTTTCTCCCACCATAACACTCAGCCTGCTTCCCCTCCTCCATTTTCATGCGCAATGGTCATGCATCAAGGCCAATGGCATATCCTACCTCACAAGAAGGCAGGCTGTTAGATGGAAGCAAGTTGTTGCCCTTTGCTGGCTTTCTTCTCTTGTAATTGACTTTCCATGATTAATTCATCCCATAAGGCACTTATGTAGCATATCTGTTACATCATTACCTCATTATTTGTTCTTAATTACAGCTCAGATGATGAAAGAACAAAATAAAAGTTGTACAGTTACTTATTACGGTAAGGGTAGGAACTACATCCTTTCGTCATAAAGGGAAGCCATACCATTTTGTGATCTTACCCCCTTGTCATCTTACTATCTTTTGTTCATTTTACCCAGCTCTCATTTTTTCATTTTCACTAATTTGATATCTAATTAAGAATATCATCATGTGACAAATGAAAAGGGAAAAAAGATGACAACAAAATGAAAATTGTCTGGCAAAAGTGATAAATGGACAATATTAGTCATATACACTTTGCCTTTAGGAAGAGGTGTTAGGCAATACTTGTGGGTCAGGTGTAACTATGTGAACATGAGACATTTCTTAGCATAACCTTCTTCCCCAAGCTGAATTAGGGATTTCATGAAGGAAAGGGGAATGAGACCCAAAGAAGTCCAAACTCAAGAAAAGGCTGACCTAAAATCATTTCAGGAAATGACTATCAATTTTCAGAACCCAGGAATGCTTAATGACAGTATCTGTTCTCTAAGATTTTCTTAAATTTACCTCCTATATATCTTCTGTGCATATTGCTATGTTGTTTTTTTTTTACTTTTTGCATGTCTCCCTCAGGACAATGTGAGCTCTTTGAGGTCAGGGACCAAATTTCTTTTTTTTTTGAGGGGTATCTGATCACTTGGCATAGTGCCAAGCACATGATAAGTGCTTAATGAATGCTTGATGACAGATGAATGACGTTGCAAATTTAAAGTCCTAACATTTCACTCTCCACTTTGCACATCAAAGTAGAGATTTTCTTTTACCATATATAACAGGTAACTGTCTTTTCCTTTGACCTTTTTCAAATGTCCAAACTCTTAGGTGCAATCTATTATATTTTGAAAGGACTTTGAGAATGAAAATTATCTTATCTGAACTTTACATTATAGAGCAGTTGACCCTCCAGAAATTATATAAGCATTATTCTTAAGAGAATATAATTATTGATCACTGCAGATCGTGCAAAGAAATGACAGAAACTGTACAGCACAATTAATCTAACTGGAGTATATAGTCATCACCAGGGAAGTTATTTAAAAAATACCAGCTGCCAGATACCTAGGAAGACATGACATGGTGGCTAGAATTATACATTTAAAGCTTGCTATATTTCATAAGTGAATAGACAACAAAACCCCCATACTTAAAGTGCAGAGTGCAAAACATCATTGTAAATTCAACAAGTAAACTGTTGCAGGCATGGAGCATTATGCTTTCCATAAGCACCTCTACATGGTATTAATCTATAAAAATTGAAGAACTATATTTTAATCAATACCAGCATACTGTCTCTAAGCATGTAGAATGAAATATGTATATGTGTGTTTGTGCGTGTGTGTGTATGGAGAGAGAGAGAGAGAGAGAGACAGACAGACAGACACTATAAAGAAAGTAAAACTCAGTGGGAATAGAATGAGTTTCATAGAATCCCTATGGTCCTTTTTGGCATTGGAGTTGACCCAAAGAGCATTATAGTGACCCTACAGAAGATAAGCTTACATCTCAATACTCTTACCCAATTTCAGAAAAGGAGTTATTTCATACACCAGCACAGAAGTCTTGAGGACTTTAATTATAAAAGAATAATGGCAAAATAGTGATACATCCAATCATTATTTCTATCTTAACTTCATCAAAAAGTTGAGAACAATGATGTTATTATTAATAATAAAATAACAAGTTATAACAAAAGCTATAGTTTTAGTCTTAAGCTTTCTAATGACATCAAAGTGATTCTGGTTCTTGAAAGTTATTTCAGTGTTATGTAACCTTGGGCAGATCATGTGGAACTAGGAACGCTTTTGGCATGTGCTTAGTTCAGAGTCTATGAATGGCATTTCAATAGTGGCCTTGCTAAGTTCTGAGGAGCTCATTACTACGTTGACATCAGGATGATAAATGTTAAGTCATAGCAATTCATCAAGACCATCTTCTGAGAGTTAGAAGGGTTACAATCTGTTTTGAGGCAGAGAATAGCCTATACCCCATCCTTATCAATTAGGTATGCTATAATGGAATCGTAGATTTGGAGTCAGAAGGCTTGGGATTGAATATTGCCTGTATAATGTATTGTCTGTTTGCTCTTGGGAAATCAATCAAACAAACAATTACTTGTTCATCCTTCATTGTTAAAGAAGACCAGTGACATCACAGGGTGATAAATTGTCATGTCTGTGAATTGAATTTAAGTAAGGCAGAGTTGTACATTCTGCAATCTCACTCTCTTTTTCAGTCATCAAAATCCAATGGCAAGAAAAAAGTCAAGATCATTGGTGAGGGACAAGGATGCAGTGAGGGACAAAGGGACAATGACTTTGGCATCTTCCATGTCTGATCAAGCTTTCAGCACTCCACAGTGCCTGCTTCAGCTTTTTTTTCCTGTCCTTGGGGAGAAGAATGTTCTCATCTGTCCATTCTAGCAGAAGATATTTCACATTTGGGGTAGACATCCCCCTAAGTCACTGACAGATTTGAGAACTATTGGTTATTGTCAACCTGGTTTAGCCTGGCTGCTGGAGTAGTTTTACCAGGGTATTGTTGCTGCATGTGCTTCTTGGAGTCCTAGGTGAGAGTTGCATGACAGGTGGACACCAAAAGTTGTTGGGCAACCCTGAAAATGGCTTAGCAATCTCTCATGCCAGAAATACTAGTCCTCCTTGAATATCCCATATATCCCTAAACAACAAGCATTTATTAAATGCCTATTTGCCATGAACTAGTCTCAGCAACCTAGAGACATCATGACAGAATCGAATGTTTCTATTCTCAAGGAGCTTACATTCTAATGGAGGAAGCAAAATCCAACATGTAGATATGAATTAGACAAAGAGAGATCAAATATAATGCAATCTTGGAGGAAAAGTCATTAGGATCTGTGTGGATTGGAGGATGGGGAAAGTCTTATATAAAAGATGAATCTTGAGCTAAGACTCAAGGTAAGAAAGCAGGACAAATCGCTGACCTCAAATCTTTTTTCTTAAATTTTATTTGTTTACTTTTTAACATTATTTTCTTTTTAAATTGAGTTCTGATTTTCCCCTTGCTTCCTTCACCTGCCCCATCC
Organism: Bettongia penicillata ogilbyi; assembly: GCA_023548195.1. Classification (NCBI taxonomy): domain Eukaryota; kingdom Metazoa; phylum Chordata; class Mammalia; order Diprotodontia; family Potoroidae; genus Bettongia; species Bettongia penicillata. The sequence goes on from JAJHZJ010000868.1 coordinate 572,340, forward strand.
ACTGAGAAAGTGAGCAAAATGCTATCAATTATATGTGAAATCATGAATAACTTTAGCCAATACTCACCTCAATCTTAACCTCAATTTCCTTATCTACAGACTGAGAGGGTTGGAATTAATGGTCTCCTAAGTTACTTTCTAGCTAAAAATTCACTTATTCATCTGTGATCCTCAATCTACTAATGAGATGATTCTAGGTTCTCAGGGAAAATGCTAATGGAATACTTATTCTCACAGATTCTTCTAAGCTGTAAAAATCTTCCATTGAAGTCATGGTGACACATCATATGCAATCGTCAACCTTGGCTCAACATAACTAAATTAAAAAAAAAAGTTAATCTAAAAATTAAAATAGCTACTGGGTTTTGTCACTTTTTGTTAGTGAAGGATTTATTTACAAATGAAGTGAAGAACTAACACAACTCAATTATTAGATGAGACATATGCCCACTTCATATGTTCACTACATGAGAATGGGGAAGGAATTATGATGATGATTTTATGGAAGATCATAGCAATAAATAAAAACAACAAATGACATTCATGTTGTTTTTTTTAGACCTGCAAAATATTTTAAATGAATTATCTCATTTGATTCTCATTAATATTATTATTCCCATTTTACAGATGAGGAAACAGAAGGATTATAGAGCTATTACTTTTCTGACATGGCACTGATTTCCAAGCCTTTCTAACTACAAGTCCAACATTGTCAGTTACCCAGGAAGACATTCTAAAGAAAGTACAATGAAAAGAAAGATTGAATATAATGATGTTTTTCAGATATTCATATTGACAGAATACATTGTAATAATGATATCAGTCTCTTGGAAAATAGACTTTCTCACCAATCTACTAAATGGGAATGACATTGGACTAATCAAACAAACTGATAAAATTAAGTGGAGGAAAAATATGCACTTTCCAAGAGAGTAGATATGCTACTTGGAGAGATAATGCCTTTTGAATAAATAGGAGAGAGAGAGAGAGAGAGAGAGAGAGAGAGAGAGAGAGAGGACATTGCGATGAGATGAGATAGACAGTCACATTGTTGGACATACATTTTAATTATCTGCTGATGACTGATAATGAGCTGGGCTCCAAACTGAAAAACAGGTGATCAGGTTTTATTACATTTTAGAAAGTACATGCTTTCAATATTCCTCTCTGGTGAAAAATCTCATCTCTTGAACATCAGTGGTCTCCCAGTGATGTTTTATTATTGTGAATAGTAGAACAAGAATTGCTCAGATGAATCTATAAAAAAAATAACTGTAATTCAAAGTAAAATGGAATGGTACACAATGGCTATAAGCAGAAAGAATCATCCTACCAATGGAAACAACTTACAGAAAATTATATAAACATTAACAAAGACAAGTTTAAACAAACTAGGAAGTAGATAACTCCTAGAAGAATCCCAGGATTTGTCTAAGATTCAGTTCAAGCAGTGCCCCTTCCAGGCTTTTCTCACCTCTTCTACAACTCCAGTGCCTGGTGATTTCTGCTTTCAAGTGACTTTCCATCTCATCTGTATTTAATGTGCATCTTCATCTGTAAGGATTTATATGATCTCTCACAGTATAGTAAGCTCCTTGAGGGAAGAATGAGTTTTGTTTTTTATTTTGTAACCCCAGCATATTTTAGCACTTGGAAGTAGTCTAATAATTGCAAGTTGATTGACTCATTGATGGAGGTGGATCCTCCAAAATGGATTTATGGAAAGATCTTGGCAAGAGATATTTTGATGAGAAAGAAGTATCCAGAATTTTCTGATTGAATATGGGTGTGATGGGGAAGGTAATAGGGGGTGTGTCTCTATATCAAACAACATGTACAGTGAAATATCAAACCATATAATCCTTTGCCACTTCTCATGATACTTTCCTCAAAATAACCCATATAAATATATTAATTTTACAAATGAGGAAACTAAGACTGAGAAGGGTTATTTTTTTTTATCAATTCATTAAAGACCTCTTAACAACTGGAGCTGCTCCAAAGTAGAATGGACCATCACAGAATGGAAGAAGCTCTTTACAGAATGGTCTTAGGGGTAAATGGGTAGCCAACATTCAAGAACAACATAGACAAGATTTCATGTTTCAGATACGAGATACACTATGTAACATCTGGTATTCCTGCTAACTATAAGAGGCTATTATTCTCTGGCCAAGATTACTATGTCCTGAATGGTAGAAGAGACTTCTAAGGACTTCAGAAAATGGAAATTACAAAAATAAATTAACATTTCCCTTTTACTCAGGTGGTACAAATAAGCTCAATTTTTAAAGACCTTTAAAGGATATTATTTCTATTGAAATGCATGGGGCAGGGGAAGCAAACAGAGTCAATAATTTGCCTTGTAATTAATTACTTTGCAGAATTCCAGTCTAAACTTAAATTTCTATTGTTGCTGTTGTTATGATTCTTAGTTTTGTAAATCAGCAAAGAAGATGAAAACATATGGCAAACTATTCACATCTAAAGTTAGGATGGAACCATTTCCAGAAAAAAACTAGAAATGTGAAATTTGTCTAATACAACACATTGGAGCATTCTAATTTGTTTGCTTAATGGAAGATAATGATTACATTGTCCACTATCCCTGAGGGAATGGAATGCTTTTGCCATTCTTTTTTTAATATCCATAGCTTTCCTTATTAAAATGTATTCATGTATTTAAATATAATGGGATTACTGGTCTAGGGCAGGCAGATACCATTTTACTGCTTCACAAAATTTCCAACTTAGTATTTAAAACAATGAACACAAGGAAATTTGTTTCTAAAGATATAGATTCAATTTGATGCCATACAGACATTGAATCTCAAGGTTTTGCCCTTAAAGTACACATTTTCAGCAATATCCACATGGCACTACATAGTTCCCCACCACTCCCATAATAATATTATTATTACTATGGACAAAGGAGAATAAAGACAAAAATAAGTTTGATAGTGATTAATGTAAGAAATGTTCAACAAAACAGATATTTAACTCCTTTTTCCTTCCATTATAGCTTCAAGTTAAAAAACATTTTTCTTAACTTAGCATGATTTAAATATTCCAATAACAATTTCAAAGGATAGTAGATAAACATACTTTGGTTTTCATTGATAAACTGGAGATCAAATCAATGGCACTTAAGGTCTTTGAAGGTGAATGCAATTTTGTCCCATCAAATAAGCTTTTCATTGTGAGCACCCAAGTTATACTTATTTAAAATTATAGAATCATAGATTTAGACCTGAAGAGATTTTAAATATCACATAATATAACCTTCTAGTTTTATAGATGAGTAATTAAGTTTAGGAAAAAAAAGGATGTCAAAGGTAACACATAGAGTAAATGTCAGAGGGAGGATTTAAATTAAGGTCAAATGCATTGATATTTTCACTGCACCAAGTAATTCCTTCAGATCTGCTTGTTTAATCATATCCATTTATTGAATCCCTACTATCACATCATAAATATGCATATATACACATATATGTGCATATACATATATGTATGCATATATATATATAAAGAGAGTGTGTGTGTGTATGTGTGTGTGTGTGTGTGTGTGTGTGTGTGTATGTAGCAAAGGTATTGGTGAATTAGAGAAAATTCAATGGAGTGAGAACTAAATGATGAAGTACTTCAGTGTCATTCCATATGAAGTTTTATTGTTAAGAAACAAGGGATACTTTGCCTGGATAAGAGAATCATTATCTGTGTGTATGTGGTGGGGCAAGGAATTCTGGAAGATATTAAACTAGTCTCTAGGCATCAATCAAATTAGGATATCCTGTGATTATGTGTTTCAATATGAATACATTCTGTGTGAACACATTATACTCCTCCATGACCAATGCTTCTGTTTCCAACACACCAAAATAACTAGTTTCTAGATTACAGAATGCACATAAATCATTATCACTCTGTCTTATCTCTATCTTAAATGAAAGAGAAGTACTCCATGTAGTATAAACCATGTAAAGATTACAGACTTGCAAGGGGGTGGCTTCCTATTAAATAATGGATGTGTGAAGAGTAAAGATGCTAATGGAATCTGGTGTCCCTAACTGAATTTTCCCCTCCACACTAAATCTGTCATTACATACATTTATCTCTGAACGTCATCCTTTAAGCTTTAAACAGTAGACCCACTGAGTCACTATTAGGCAAGAATCAGAGACAAAGCATAAAGAAAAAGCACACTGAAAATTCTTTGAGGAAGGAATCTCCTAACTTATCCTGTCCTTTGTCACTTTCCTCTCATGGATCTCTCCAGACTGGGGAATGTGGATACTACATTCCTATCTTAGATTCTTATAGCTGTCTCCAAGATCTAATGACACAGATCTAACTTCTTTGCATAGGCAGCGTAAGATTGAGAGAAGCTCCTTCCTTGCTCTGTAGCACCAGCAGCCTAGATATGCAGCAAAGAACAAGGAGTGTATGCAGAAAGAGGTAAATACTTCTGTTGCTACCATTGGTGAGATTTGTGAGGTTAACATAATCTATGCCTCTAAAATTATAATCATAATTGCCAACTACATTCAGATATTCTAAAATGTATTCTAGAAAAGTAAAGGGAAAGCTTAATTTATATATTTTGATATATATATATATATGTGTGTGTGTGTGTGTGTGTGTGTGTGTGTGTGTGTGTGTGTGTGTGTAGATACAGATGCATTTGATATTTTACATATAGAATTCCAATTGACATTAGTAAAATTCTCATTTGGACCCATTTTAAGAAGAAAGCATTCAGTAGACTCTAATATTAACTACTGGAAAATGAAGTGTAATTATTTAAATCTTTGTGTAAGTATAAAAAAAGATATGGAGCATATTAAGAATGAGATTTACTCATATTTAAGATAATAGTTTTCCATGTGGGAGTGTTTCTCTGTAAATATTTTTAACCAAAACAAGGAATCATATTAAAAGCAAACAGAAAATGCATTTGATATAACAGAATTCATCGATACAAAAGAATGCCTATTTCCTGAGTCTCATATCAACAGCATACTTAGCAAGGAGCTATCCACCATCAGTTTAAAGATTTACCTATAGATACAGTAAGTTCAGCATCTACTGAGACAACATACTTAATTTTGATTCAATCTAACTTAGAGAATGTCTTTGTTTCCCTTATATGATTCATTTATTCATTTGTCTTTTAATTTATTAATTTATTTTGACCAAGTAAAAGAGGCCATTTTTTGGCCTCATTTCTTACCTACCTTTAATCACTGAATGAATGCTATTAATTATAAAAGAAAAAAAAAGAGATGCTATTACTCTCACAGCTTTGAATAACAAATAGGATATTGAGAATAAACTATTTTGTAGCCTGAAAAAGGTAACTACAGATCAATTATTGTGTAAATTAAAGTTTGAGAGAATTGTCTGGGATACTAGTTAAAGGCATTTATTTATTTATTTTGGTTTGGCTTGGTTTTTTTTTTTTATGGAGTCACGTAGATAATATATTTCCTTATCAGATCCCTTCATCAATGAAATCATAGAACTTCCTAAAAAGTGTTAAAAAATAAAGCTTTTATTTGTGTGCTTTTAGTGAAGTCAATATCTCTTGTCCTCAGATTCTGCCTTTGTAAAATACATTAGATTAGGATGACCTCAAAATTTCTTGTTGCTCTAAATAAAGTTGTTGCTTTTGTCGATGTAAACTGAAACTCAAAACTTAATTAGATAAAACTCTTATCATTGGTAGAAATGGTTAACACTATTTTCCATGGCTTTGTGAGGAATAGAAGAGTGGAGCTTGAAAGACACAAAAGGGTTGTCTTCTTGCTTTGTTGAAAGAGAAAACATCCAGAAATGTTACAGATTGGAAGTACATGCTGAATCAGAATTGTGGAAATTTTTATGCACCAAGGTCTGCTGTACTATCATGATGCATGCCTTAAAAAGAGATTTAGACAGGGATCAGAAATAGAGAAAATATTTATTGCAATAACAAACAATTAAGTTATAAGCAAAAATATAAAGCAGGAGTTTTGAGAAATGTGAAGTAAAGTAAATGGATTTCATTTTTCATGTACTTTTAAAGAGGATCTCAGCTTGAAAGTTCCTTTTGAAAATATAATTTAAAAAAAGGAAAAAAAAACAATAATAATATATGTAGTGGTAAATATCTGCTTCAGAAGAAGTTCTCTAAAGCACATACAAATCCAGAAACAAAAACAGTTTGGAATGGTATAAAAGGAAGTTAAAAAAAATAAGATTGTAAAATATATCAGATCAAGAACCTGGTGAGCACAAACAGCACACAAATTGGAGCAATCACAGATTTCTAAGAAAACAAAAAAGGCTCTGATCAAAGCCCAGCCTGCCCTACTCCTGAATGACATGGGGAGCAGAGAGTGCATTAACACCTCATAAAAGCAGCTCCACATCTACAAAAGAAACAATTTTCAAAAAGGAAATAAAAATGCAGGGAACAGATCCCAGAAACAACAAAGGAGATAAGACAGAATTATTTTTCTATTCACGGTTGGACAAGGGAGGTTTTTGTAGGTAATTTGAAGCATGCTCTCCCCTCAAAACTTACGCGCTGGGGTCCTCAATAAGGTTTGAAAGCAATGACATTGGCAATGACTCTAGAAATAATAGAAACCAGGTAAATTGCATGATAAAGCAGTTCAATTACATGTGACATTTTCTACAGAGAAGAAAGTTTTAGGTGCAACTTCCACCCTTCAAATGTGAAAAAGGGGGACAGAATCTGTTATTGCGGTGAGTAACAGATGCCAATATTGAAAAGGTAAAGATCTACACATAAATTAGTTTTTTTCCTTTTTTCCTTGTTTACTCAGAGATCAGCCAAGCAAATGTTAGCTTCTTGATACTCCTATCAATAGCAGTCTCTGACTTCTTAATGATGCTTCTCTATCTTTTTGAAATCTTCCCATGATGACAAATTCTCAGAATACCAAATTGTTTATAGAAAGCTAACTAATAAAATGAACTCCAGGATTGCTCTTGTCTTGGGCTGCAGTTTTTCTATATACAAAACATCCATGCTGGCTAGCTGTGCTCCTACTTAGTTTTTTGGTGGTATGAAGTAGATGAAATGTTCCATCTTGAAACAAAGAGAAACTGGGCACCATCTGAAAGGTCTTGACAATATCCACTTAGCAATAAATCTCTATCCTTATCATTTTGCACACTTATCAGAAAAGAGGCCAGCTGATGTAGCCAGAGTGATTGCCAAGCTCTCATCTATGACTCAAATAAACAAAGAACAGACTGTAAGAATCACTCCTTTCACAGAATCACAAAATCTTTGAAAGAGATGTTTGTCTAGTCAAAAACATACTTGAACAGAAAGTCCCTGAATAAATATATTGACAAATGATCACTCAGTCTCTGCTTGAGGACCTACAGTGAAAGGAACTCATTAGTTTCCAATAAACCTATTCCTGTTTTGGATAATATTATGAGGAAAGGGGCAGCAAGGTAGTGTAGTAGAGAGAGCGCAGACTCTGGAGTTAAAAGGACTCAGTTTCTTGGGTTCAAATCTGGCATCACACATTTCCTAGCTATGTGACCCTGGGCAAGTCACTCAACCCTGTTTGCCTCAGTTTTCTCATCTGTAAAATGAGAGGGAGAAGAAAATGGCAAACCCCTCCAGTGTCTTTGCCAGCAAACTCCAAATGGGGTCTTAAAGAGTCATACATAACCGAAAAATCACATGATAAATTAATTAGAAAATCTGTTTTTTCCCCTTATATCAAATCCATATTAGACTTATGCAGCATCTACTGATTTCCCAGAGGTATGTTGACTCCTCTCAGAGCCAGAAGAAGATTAATTTCACTTTTATATTATACTCTATGTAATACTTAAAAACATATATTGTGTCCCCAGTCCCAAAGCCTTCTAATAATCAAAGTAGATAACACTAAATTCTTTAGTTGATGATCATATGACACGATCTCTAGTTCAGTCATCATTCTGTTTTCCTTCTTCTACACATAGTCTTACAGATTTAGAGCCTAAAGGGACACCTGGTCCTACTCCCTCATTTACATATAAGGAAACAGAATTATTATCTAATGAATTTGCCCATGGTCACTCAGATAAAAAGAAGCACAGTCAGAATTCAAACCCAGGTCCTTTGACTCCAAAGCCATCTTTCCATTCTACTAGTCTGCCTTTCCAAGACTGTTGATGTCATTCCTGAAATTTCATGCCAGTACTCCAGATTTGATCTGATCAGGGAAAAATACAGCAGAACTGTCACCTTCCTTCCTCATTTGTTCATTGTATATCATAAAATACAGTCTCAGGTTACTGTGGTCCTTTTTGGTCATCATGTCACATTTTTGACTCAGATCAATTCAAAATAGATTTAAGATCATGGAGAAGGCTTAAAAATTACCGGTTCAATTTCATTCAAATATAAAGAGAATGTCCAGGAGGAGAAATTGCTTGGAGCTAGAAAAGGAAAAGAAATATTCCGAGGTCACTGGAGACACATGTTCATTCAAAGAAGAGAGTGCTAAATAAATGCTTGTTAAATGAATTAATAAATATGTGGAAAATATTTGAAGTTAGTTCCATGTAATATATAATAAAAGTTGAGATGGGAGAGGGCAAACTGTGAGAAATGCTTGATGGTCAAGATAAAAATGTTGATCATTTTCACTTTGACATTTAGAGTTTTATCCTAAAGGTGTAGAAGTAAAAATCATAGTATAAGAATTAATATTGCACAATAATGGGGAAAAGCACCAGACACAGAAACAATATATTGGTGTAGCCACAGGGAAATGATGTCCTAAAATTATGAATAATATTTCCAAGTGCAATGTATGTGTGCACATGCACACACATGCATTTGTGTGAGCTCATGTAATAAGACTTTGAATCCCACATGAGAATTTGTACAATAAAAATACATCTATAGTTATCGGTTTGAACTACAAAATTACATTTTTACTCATTGAAGTTCACTAAGAGTCAAAGGTTGTTAGAGCTGCAAAAAACCTTAGGGATTAACCACTGTAAATTATAAGTTTTATTAATAATAAAAAGTACAGAAGTATTAAGCTCATCATCATCTGAGTTCACTTGGCTAGTTCTAGGCTTGGGTCAGAAATTTAAAACTGGAAGGGTCATTAAGTCATTTAAATCACTTTCTCATATAGAAATTCATTTTCCAGGTGAAGAAACTATGGCCTCGATCAGTCAAGTAGTTTGCACAAGGACACATGTAGCAAGTGACAGGGGTAGGATTTGAACTCAGAACATCTGTTTCTAAATGGCACCTGCAAACTACCTAATCCAATATCTTCCTTATAACCAGAGACAGAGACAACTCCCTGGAAGTCAACTAGTTGTTCAGAGGCAGAAAGATGGGCCTAGTCTCTAGGTCTTGGGACTTCTTGCCCAGGATTCTGTCAATTATCATCTATGACCAAAATGGACAGGCAAATCTTGGGTCAAAGAGTGAGATTCACAAGATGACAAAATTGGGAACAGGACAAATTCTGTGAAGGTCCAGGTTTGGGCCATTTTGGGCAATATTGATCCTAGTTTTTTGCCCAACTATGATCTTAGAATTTTCTGTTGCTGGGAGAAAATTAAGATAAATTGAGAGACAAAGGTCTGAGGATGATCAATTTATTAGTAAGGCTAGCAGTCACCATTAAATTGGGTCAATGGTCTCTTTCAATCACCAGAGATTCCAACATGGGGCTCACCAACCTTAATATAGTTTTGAGGAGTACCGAACTGGGTAGGAAGACAACATGATTGATAACAGCATAGACAACATCATGAAGTTGGAGACAACTTGATTGGTTATTTTAAAGAAAACAGGTTAGCATATATATGTGGGGCTAGTGATGACTCCTCTCCAACAACTAAGGAGTGTTCATTGTCTTATGGGATCCATCATTATCTTGTAGATCTTGTTAATGGACATGAGTTAGACAACCAGAGTTTGCTAGAAGGGTTTGTTAAGGAGATAAGACACTCCCTAATTGCACAAGAACAGGCAAGGATACACGTTTTTGGGATTATAACAAGCTAACTTGTAACTTTAAACTCAGAGAAAAACTGACAGGTACAAAATTAATATAGCATAAAGCCAGTTAAACGCATACAATAGAAACTACAGTTACTATACATTTTGATATTTTCAATTCATGAATAAAATGGATGTAAATAGGGTCATCATATAACTAGGAGGCATATAACTAGGGATAGAAGGAAGAATGATGAATTACTAGTCCAGAGCATCTGGATTCAAATTTCTTGTCCACTAATCATGTGATCATGGACAAGTTATTAACTTCTCCTAGACTTTTAGTATGATATTTAATATACCTTCCATCTTTATGCCTATGATTCTCAATATATAATCTCTATGGGAGCATGTGTGCATGTAGAACCTAAAGCTTTCTTTTAAAATCTTAGCCCCAGGTATGGTATCTACAGAGGAATAGATATAAACTAACATAAATATATATTTTTTTCTTAAGATTTGGGGAAATTTTATATTTTTGGTCTAAAGAATTGGGAGAAAACTCACATCTAATATTTGATAACTGCGTGTCCTTGGGCAAATCAGCAAATCCCCTCTGTATCCATTTCTTCTTCTCTAAAATGATGGGTTTAGAAAAGATGGTGTCTGAGTTCCATTCCAGCTCTACGTCTATGAATTTTGAAGATGGCTTCAACTCAATAAGCATTTACTGAGGATCACTATATGCTAACTTTGGGCTAGGCACTTTGAGGGGAGTGGAGGGCAGATTGTGATTTTGTGGCTGCTGTTATTATATAAAAGAAGAGAAAATAACACCACCTGATTTCCCCATTTGCAATCATAAAGCTGCTAGAATTTTAGTTTTATCCCTTTGAAAGAGGAAAAACAAATAGGGATCAGTATTTTGAAAAAAATGAAACTAAGTACATAAAAAAAGTACTGTTCCTCATTAATTAGAAGACAAAAAGTCTTCTCCTCTCACTTGGACTGGGGAGGGAGAGGGTTGAGGGAGGCAAGTGAACGTATACTTTAAACCTCTACACCATTTGTCAAGTTTCAGATGAATGTGTTTCATGGTGTCATCTCCGTCAATGGTAAACTTTTAAAAAATATATAGCTCAGAATTTTCCTTGATCTGCCACATACAGATTGTCAGGGTACTCCTGTGTTCCAAGGAATTTAAAAACAATTGGAAATCCAGAGGCATAGCTATATAGATTTAGGAGTCACATAAACAGAGGAGTAAACATTTTAGGACAATTGAAAATTAATTTTGGTTTAAAAAAAATCACACATTGCTCTACAGCAAATAGCAGCTAGTTATAACACTGGCACCTAGTATGAAGTCAAGCATAAATCGGGTGTCATGAATAAATGACTGGTGGGCCCATAATACACATATGGAAACTTCATGACAAATTGTAAACAAAAAAAGTGTACAAATGTGTTCATACTCATGTAAAATGATGATCGGGGTTGGCCTCTAGTTCACATATTTATCATCTGGAATTATTAATGGGTATACAGTTTTCTTGCAGTTGATGCAGATGGTAAAGTTTGTTCCTTGGAATACAATTCTAATTGTTACAATCTTGATAATATGTTTATAAACTGAATGTGTAGACTGAACTGTTATTTATGTGAAGTTACGGAAGTTACGGAATTGATCTGAACCGTGGGTCATATGCTGCCTTTCTAGGAAGGTGTAAAAGTTTGGAGATAACTCTTCCTGCTTTATTCAACTCATTTATTCCTTTTCATTGAGTTTTCTGGAGACAACATGAGGCAATGGAAAGAACACTGGATTTGGAATCATGAGACCTAAGTTGGAATTCTAACATCAAGCCTTTGGTCTCACTTGCCTTTACTTTGCTATTTTGGCAATGGGAGGTGTGTGTGTGTGTGTACAGTGTGTGTGTGTGTGTGTTGGGACTGATTAAGGCTTGGCAGCTGTTAGCTTAGGTTTGATACTGGAACAAAAGGAGACACTCATATGCAATTCAACAATTAACAGAAAAAATACATATAGCCATAGTAGAATAAATATATTCAAGAATGATAGGGATGGAAGATTGATGCCAATTCATCTAGCTGAAGTTCCCTTGACAAAGTTATCTGTTATGATTTACTAACCTTGTAGAGTTAAGGAAAAAAGTTCCAAGAGATTTTATATTCACTCCCACACACATGTATGTGTGTGTGTATAATATAATATATACACACACACTCACAGCTGGGTGGGACAGTATATAGAGTCCTGAACCTAGAATGAGACTTCTCTTCCTGAGTTCAAATCTGGCCTCAGACACTTGCTAGCTGTGTGACCCTGGGTAAGTCACTTAACCCTGTTTGCCTCAGTTTACTCATTTGTAACATGATCTAGAGAAAGAAATTGCAAACCACTTCAGTATCATTGCCAAGAAAACCACAAAAGAAGTCATGAAAAGAGTTCAACACAGCTTAAATGACTGAATAGCATACCTGTCTCTCTATCTATCTACCCAACCGGCTCCCTGAAAAAGTGTGATATATTTTTAAATTTATTATACATAATTGTTATCTTCATCTCTTTATAGAATTTAGATAATCAACTAAAGAATAAATCAAGAATGATTTGTAGCATTTGACTACTCCCAAGTTGTAAATGCTTACATTGAAAATTTAACAACTGACTCTTGAGAACTGGTATAAGCTGGTTCCATCATGGCCTTTGATCTAGATATATACGACAGACAACCAATAATATTCCACCCTAATCCATCAATGAGTATATGTACAAATAACATCATTCATAACATGGAAATTTGAACAATGTATGCTTGTATACTCTAAGATGTGTAAAAATCAAGGATACACATATACTTCAGCGTTGTCAGGTCTTCTGACATTAATAAGATAGCACTGAGTTGCTCAGATGAGTTTGGAAACCAACTAGGACTAAAGTCTTACATTCAAGTTTCACCTTCTAACTAGATCAAACTTCCTTATTACTAGCAACTCTATTAATAATTATTATAATATTACTAGTAACTGTATTAATAATAACATGACTACATGTGACAGAAACAAATCTGAGTTGGGTGAAAGTAGTTGTCTTTGAAAAATAATAATTTGATATAGTAATCTCAGAATCCCCCTGGTGTCATTGTCTTCAGCCCACCTTTCAGTAAGTAGAATTTTAAAAGCAGACCATTTGACAACTGGAGAGCAACATTAGTGTCATTTAGTCAAAAACTTGTGATGGAGGAAGAGTTCTACTGTTTTAACTCAAACAGATCCTATGAACATTGTGTAGCTGCACCATGTGTGGGTAGCCTTTACACTGAAAATTATGATCCAGAACTGGCACATAGGGATGCCTGCGTAGGACAGAAATCCCCTTTTACAAGAGTGCTCTAGTTCAGAAAACCTTTAGAGCATCAGCTCTGCAGTCACGAAGAGAGAGTGATCCTAAGGTTTATCTCAGAAGTCTTCCAATAGATTCGGTCCTTGGGCTACTCTTTGTATACTCTTGAACGAGAGGGAGTTTACTCATATTAGTAGAGTCAGAATTCGAACAAAGTAGAAGGAGAAAGTTACATAAGCTCTGTACTATGGCCTAGAGTGGGAAAACCATAGGACAAAAAAATAAGGGAGGGAAGGGAGAGGGGGAAAAAGGGAAGAGGGAGGAGAGATAGAGAGGGAGAGGAAGAGAGAGATTTAGTGTTTATTCTTTTTTTCCCATTTTCATTTTGAAGTAAGGATGAGAAGATGTTTAAGGTAAGCTAATGAATTAATACAAAATAGTAAAATGAGAATTTATGGTCATGAAACTATACTGCAGTGTTTGATGTGGATCATGATTTGCCCTTTGTAGAACATCTTTCTTCCAATGATCTTGGCAAGTCTGAACAACTGTACAAAGGGAAGTGTACTAAAACTGGACTCAAGAGAGCCTGGGTTTGAATTTCTCTCTAACCACGGATAAGCCACTTAAGTTCTCATAGTCTCACTCAATGACCTCTAAGATGCCTTCTGCTTTTAAAACTGTGAATCTTATGAACTCTTAAAGCCTCCTTCTGTTTTACCCATTATTGTTTAGAATGAATTGATCTCATAGACATTTTTACTCTATGCCTTGCACCTTCTATTAACAGAAGAATGTGACAGAAATGAAATTGCTGCTTCCAAAAGGGTATTGGATCTTAGCACAGAAACAAACAGATTTCCAGTAAGAAAAAAAAAATGAAACAAACAAATAGAAAGGAAACCATTACATTTATAATACATAATGTCTCATTTTCGTAGTCTTTTAATTGTAATACTCAACATTTATAAAATGCTTTAAAACTGGCAAATGCTTCACATACAGCATCTCATCATATCCTCACAAGTATCCTGTGAATTAGATAGTACAGGTGTTATTGTCCCCATTTTAGAAATCAGGAAACTGAGAAGAAAATTGCAAGCCACACCAATATCTTTGCCAAGAAAACCCCAAATGGGGTTATAAAGAGTTGGACACAACTAAAAATAGATTAAGCAGTAAAAAGTTTATTAAAATGTTGTGTACGTTCATCTAGATCACTAATTTTAGAGTTAGGATTTGGATACAGGATCTCCTGACTCCAAATTTAACATACAATTGACAAATCACATTCCTCACTATAGCCCTGTGAAATAGATAGTACTATTAATTTTTTTAATTCTCATTTTAAAAATGATAAAACTGAACCTTAGAAAGGTCAAGTTATCTATCCTTGATTAAAAAGACAGAAAGCCTTAGAATCAAGATTTCAACTTGCATCTCTTGATTCTGGGTCCGATGCTTTTTCCCAACTCATTTTATCAATAAGTGTACATGGTCTATTGTCACTTATTTACTAATTCTACTGTGTGGAGATGAAGGTTGTTTTTAGGTGGTAGTAGGATAAAGGGAGGGTTAGAATCCTAGTCTCTCTCTCTCTCTCTCTCTCTCTCTCTCTCTCTCTCTCTCACGCACACACACACACACGCACACTTATCCTTCCCTCCCTCCCTTCATCCATAAAGATATTTTTCATATCTTTAAGGCACTGCTTCCTCTTGAAAGCTGTTTTATGAAATCCATCAAAGCATAGCTAATGGCTACCTCCTACATAAGGCTTTTCTTGGTTCCCTACCTTCGATCTCTTGGTATTAGTTCTTTCTACTTTTGGAAATTATTTTGTTTACATGTTTGGTACATTTGCTTTTCTATGTATATACTATATTTCACTTCCACCTCCCACTTCCCGTCTTCAAATGGATTATAAGCTCTTGGAAGACAGGAACAGGGTTTCTCTTTGTATTCTTTTTTACCTAGAGCAGGCTTTTCACATTAATTATTCATAAATAGTGGTTGAATTGAATTGAAAGGCTAATGCTACTTCATTATAGTCTACTTAGAGTAGCATTGAATAATAAATTTAAATGTCAAGATCAGTGATAGAAATGGGAAAATACTCCCAATATTTTCCCTAAGCAGTATGATTATAAATGGGACAGGCCAGAATTTCCTAGGCTCATAGGGTACTAATAATCATTTCTTTTAAGCAGAACAGAAGTTACTTGTTTGAGGTTGTTGACTCATATGACAAAAAACATATAGCTAACAGGTCTAACCCTGAGATTCAGTTCCCTCATGAACCAATGCTTTGCCTACATTTTCATAGCCCCAGGATTTATCTCTTATCCCAGACATATTACTGACAAGTTCTTTTCATGAACATGGTCAAAGATCGCATTACAGCAGATGGCTATAAATAAATTAATGTTCATTTCTGGGGAAACAACTTAATATAAAATATTTTCTGATGGTATCCCCTATCTCTAAATTGCCTTATGTTTATTTGTTTTTATTGCAAGTGTCTATATATATATATATATATATATATGTATAGATATATACATATATATGTACATATATACACACACACATACATGCACACACATATGAGTACGTATATACACATGTGTATATGTATTGCACATGATGTCTCGGCTTGTAGGATATAATATAAGCCCCTTAAGAATAGGGAATAAAGTTGGGGTTTTTTTGTATACCTAGTGTTTAAGACAAACTAAGTGCTAATGTAAAAAAAATACTGGTTGATTGAGTAATTGATTTACTCATAGTGGGTCAATGACATTATCTTTTCTATGTTGAACTTGACAATAACATGGATAGAAGTTGTGGTTCAGTCATTTCAATTCTACCTGACTCTTCATGACATTAGTTGGGGTTTTCTTGGCAAAGATACTAGAGTGGTTTTCCATTTCCTACTCCAACTCATTTTATAGATGATGAAACTAAGTCAAAGAAGGTTCGGTGACTTGCCTAGGGTCACACAACTCATAAGTGTCTGAGGCCAGATTCGAACCCAGGAAGTTGATTTTTCCTTATTTCCGTCTACTAGACCACTACCTACACCAACCAACTTCTCTGAAACTTAATGACTAAAGGATTACTTAAGGTAATTATATTTCTTAGTGCTTTCAGGCAATTGTTGAAGTCTCTAACTTACGGATGAGTTGCAGATTTACATCAGTACAGGGAGCTTTCACATTCATCAAACTACAGATCCAGACCAAAATCACCACAAAACAAAAACATAACAAAAGAAAGAAAATATCTAGGATTTTGTTTGCAACAATTTCGCTTCACTTTTCCTACACACTTTCAGCATCATGGTCCCACTGTAACCAAATGGCAGTAAGGTACAGTGACCTGTCATTGCATTTTGACTTTGCTTAAAGTGCCATTCAACATATTCCATTTGAAATGTTACCCCCTGTCAAAAGCATCAACATTTCTATTCTTTTCTTGAGTGCTTTCCCTGTCAAGCACACTTGAATATTTCAATAGTTGCTTTGTGGCTCAGCATCTATAGGTTGTGATACACCAGGTCTTCTATTAATTATAAACAGGGTCTGTGAAGAGTCTTCTGTACACTCATGAAAAGTGTTTTTGAGCCTGGCTGTTTAGCTTTGAAAGTTTTCTAAGGGAGAGAATTTGATTGTGCCTGACTGACAATCAGCGGGAACCCCGACATTCATCCCCTTTCCTTTTCATGGGTTCACATACATCTTCCTATCAAAGTTGCTTTTAAGAGAATAAAAGTCCTGCAACATGATACATGGCTATGTTATTTTGGAACAGGGATTTGCAGGGTTTAGCAAACATCAAATCAATAGCACCAGAGGTATCATATCACATTTAGCTCACTACATTTACCCATTGACTTTGAGAGGAAGGTATTAATCCTGGCACAGGGATATTGATTCTTCAAATACTCTGTGGGAGCTCCATGGGCAATCCCTATGCAACAGATGGAGAATGTAACCCTAATAGTTGATGAGGCTTAGACTTATCTGAGTTTGTTAGTTCAAAGGCATGCAGCTTTAATGACCCAAGGGCCCATGTTTTAATGTTCTAGTTTTTAAGCATCTATTCTGGCTCCTTATTATAGACAAACATTCTCCTTGGCTTTTTATACTTTTTTTGGTAGGAGTTAATTTCCTCAATGACATCTAGGTTCCCCAAGTCCACCACTGCTGCAGTATTCCCTTTTTGTAATTGAAAACTACCACAACAACAAAACATTAAGAGAACACTGCTGTCACATCGCTCAAAGGGGGCCTGTCCCCCACTGGAGAATGTGGGATTCTCTAAACATTTCCACATGTACATGACAATAGCATGCAGTGTTTCCATAAGGTATACACAGCCCGGGATGGCACACAATATCTCTGGGCACAACCTCTATTTGACCGAGCACAGTTGGAGGCAAATTGCAATGGCCTTGGGCAAAACTGTCAAGTAGGCAGAGCTGGTTTCTGAATCATTAATCTCTTCTTTTTCTGTCTCTTTCCCCTCTATGTTACTTTTTAGAGAACCACTATAGAATTTCAGAGCACAGGTCACTGCCTATACAAGGCCTATCTTTATGCACCACCCCATTCCATTATTACTGCTTTCTATTTCTCAAAATTATTTTGTATTTTCAGCCACTCAAGAGGTAAATGACAATTATCTCAGAATTGTGATTTCATGGGTGCAAGGAACTCTTTGGTGATGGTATACCTTCTACCAAAACAGATGTTAAGAAGTCTGTAACTTATGGATTTGGAGAATTGTCTAAGCTGTTACGTTGTGGTTAAATGATTGGTCCAAAGTGAAAACTTGAACCTAAGTAATTCTGAGGCTTGCTTTCTATACACTAAGCATTATTCTGTTTCTCAGGGCCCATATGCTTTCTAATTCCTTTCACGCTATTAAAACAAAAAAAATTACGAGTTATTTATAGTTTGGGTAAAACGCATTCAAAACAATATTTACAGAGGGGTGGGTGGTGGGTTCTACTTTAAATTTTTTTCTATTTAGTTACAGAAGATGAGGCCATTCTGCTTCACAAGAAGAGAAAAATTAACAGGGTGTGATCTTGTAGTTGTCTAGGGAGATTATGCTATCAAATTTGTTTTATTCAATTTGGATTTGGAAGGACTGGGCTTTAAACAAAGGATGTTCTGGTAAAGTTTTATCAGCTGTCTCCAGGGGAAAAGAAAAACTATAGAATGCCTATGTTTGATACTCTGCATTATTCATATTTTCTTTACTATTTTCTTAAGTCTGGACAACAAATGAAACAATAAATCAGGTCATTTCATATGCTGATGTCTGAGACATTAATGCTTACAATAAAATTTTAATAATTGGTTTTCACAAAGCCTTAGGAATTGGCTCCAGAACACTCCTATTTTGAACCATCTGGGACCTCAGATAGCTCTAATCAATAAGCAGGACATAAATGTGATAATTAAGGATAGCCCAAGCTGGGAGACAATACAAGGGAAAGCATAAAGGGGTAGAGCGGAGTAGAAGTATAGTGAGTCGGAGGTGGTGTTGGAAAGGGCAGGTGTTGGGACATCAGATCAAAGACCATTGTCTTTTAATATGTACCTTGTGTGTTTGTAGCCACAATTTTCATGAAAATTGAGATTAAACTCATAATTTAGTTGTCAGCTTAACTCTTCACTCTCTCCCACTACCCACATCTAATCTATTGTCAAGTGACATATAGTCCACCTAATACAACATCTAGATTTAGCTTCTCATCCTATCCTCTGACACTTGAAATTGAGCTTCCAAAAGTATAGGTCTAAACATGTAATTGCCCTACTCAATAAATTCAAGTGGCTCCCTGTTACGTCTAGGAACAAATAAACACTTTTCTGTTAGGATTTTAAAGTTCTTTGCAACCAGGCCCCCTCCTCCTTTTCCAGTCTTCTTAAACTTTTCTCACCTCTGTGAGCAAAGTGTCTACCATCCATTGACCCTGACTTTCTTGCTTATCTTCACATAGCTCTCCCTCTTGTTCATCTATAACTTTGTACTGACTGGCCTCCATGTTTACAATATTCTCACTCCTTGCCTCTGCTCCCTGACTTCCTTTGGATCTCAACTAAAATTTCACCTTCTCTAAGAAATCTTTCCTGGTCCCTGTCATTGCTGATACCTTCCTTTTTAGGGTAGATTGGTGGTACAATAGATAAAGTGCTCTGCCTAGATTCCAGAAAATGGGTCTCATGCACGTAACAACTGTGCAACCCTGGACAAGTCACTTACGCTCTGCTTGCCTCAGTTTACATATCTATGGAAAGGGAATGATACAAGAACTTACCTCCCAGGGTTGTTGTAAGAATCAAATGAGATAAGATTAGTAAAATACACAGTTCCTGGCACATATAGTAAGTACAATATAAAAGTTATCAAACAACAGTAGTAGTAGTAATAGTAGTAGGAGGAGATATTGCATATGCATAATTGTTTGCATAATATCTCCCTTATTAGACAATTTGATCGTTGAGGACAAGGACCATATTTTAGCTTCTCTTTATATTGCCAGGGTTAAGCCCAGTGTCTGATACAAATTAAATACTTAATTAGGGCTTATTGACTTGGGTTACTAAGTTATCTGACAGAACAACAACCATATACTTTAAGGTATGTGTGTATTTGCGTGTGTGTTTGTATTTACTTCAGGAAAGAGTAATAAAATAAAAAGTATGATTTTTGTTTATATAAAATATATTTGATTTGGTTATATAAAAATAATATTAATTACTGTCATTTATGTGACTTGTTCACCATTTTATACCTAATTGCTATGAAAGACCTCATTGCTAGTGTATTTCCTTAAACGACTTTTGGAATGACTTTATGGTTGATTTTATCTGATCACACATTTAAAGTACATTCATATTTTTTTAAAAGTGGCAAGAATAAAATATAGTATCTAGCCAAATTCATCACACTTATTACTTCATAAACATTTGTTGAATTGAAAGAAGGTGATTATTAGATCTTTGAATGTGTCATCATAAAACCTTAATCATAAAACCTTAATCATAAAACCTGTTAATGGTATTTACCTTAACTTCAGCTTTAGACATATATTAAAAAAAAGTTTAAAACATATACACACTCTGCTTCTAGGGACCTGGTCAAATGCTCAAATCTCAGACTTTGTTATGGGTCCATCTATATTCACTCCCATCTTCCAAAACTGAGATATCAACAGTATTGTAGAGCTGGTATTCAGAATGTTTGTTGAGATATGGTACAAGATTCAGGCTTATACAAAATTCATGTATATTCCACTCTACTAAGATTGGGGGAAAAAGTGCTAATATAACACTTTTTTATGTCAGAAAGAGTTGAAATGAAGAGTTCTTTGATTAATACCAAAAATCAAAACATTAAAATAACCAACTCACTCCAGTGATTAGCAATCCCTAAAACTAAATAGATCTGGAAGTTGCCTTCTGAAAAGCTCCACTTTTTCTCAGCAAACTTTTCCTTTTTTCCCAAAGCTTTTTCAATATTTCTGACTATGAAAAGGAGAAAATCTCAAGTAAATTTTTAACATTAATGAATTTGCATTTTAAGAAGGAATGTGGGCTGAAAGTAGTTTTCAGGCACCAATCAATGGTGTCTATTGAAATCTGGTGGGGGAGGGGGTAGTTGGGAAGTAGAGCAGCAATGAAGCCTGGGAATCAGATAATGTTTATAAAAGAACATAGAAAGTATTTGAACCAAGAATTCTGAATTTATCCAGTTTAAAGGATTTCCAATACAGTGACATATATATGTATACACACACATACATATGTGTATATATATATATAGGAAGGGTCCAAGAAAACTCAAATATTATATAAGCAAATTAATGTGATTTCATTATGGTTAGTCATACTTAACAAGGTCTTACTAGATTTGTGATTTCAGTGATCTAGACTTAAAACTCTTAGCCTAGACAGATAGGATTCAAAGTCCAGGCTATCGTACTAGAAAAGATTGGTTAATGTTATAGAGTGGTGATAGGTTGGGAGTCAGGAAGACCAGAATTTTAAATTTAGCATTGGACATTTGTTAACTGTGATACTAGACAAGTCACTTAACTGTTGTCTGCCTCAATTTCTTGCCCGTAAGATGGAGAAAACAATTGCACCTACATCACAAGGACCTCGTGAGGATCAAATGAAATGATATTTGTAATGTTCTTAACATAGTTCCTGACATATAATAGGCATTTAATAAATTCTTGTTTCCTTCCTTCTTTCTTCCTTTCCTGTTAAATTGTAAAGAAAAAAAATCATAGAATCATTGATTGAAGTTTGAAGAGACTTTAGAGGTCATCTAATCCAATTTCATTTTATAAATGAGATACCTGAAATCCATAAAGGTGAGGTGACCTACCTGCTGTCATTCAGATAGGAAGAAGCAGACGCAGACCTGAGTTTACAACACTAGTCCCCTGATTAAATATCTAGGGCTCTTTTACATTTTTGTAATGTAAAAGACACTATGCTGTCTCAATAAATAGCACCTGATATGTTCAGGTAGTCTCTCATTAAAGTACTACCCTGGCCCAACCCTGTATAATTTTTGAAATGACTGAAGACCTGATATTGAGGAGTTCAGAGAAAATCATCGCAAGAAGTGGAAAAAAAAATTATATATGTGTGTGTGTGTGTGTGTGTCATTTGTAACCTCACTCAATACACTAAGAGTGTAGGTCTAGTACAAGTGAATTGATACTTCTAAATGTATCTGAGGATGTAATTAATAATATACAAATAAAAATAGATTATAACTGAATTCATTTTTGTTATATATTTTCTTCCTTAAAATATGTCAGTCACTATCATGTAGGTGTTGACAACTTTTTGTTTAATTCAAAAAGGGACCCTAGTACAAGAAAAGGTTGAGAAATGTAGAACTAGGTGAACTCTTATGCAGATATATCTTTCATTTTTATAGATCATAGTTCCATATTGAATCTAATATACTGAACATTCCTTTTCTCATTTTTCTAACACACTTTTGAGTAAATTAGAATAATGTTTGTCTTTCTTAGGATAATATGTAAAATGCCAAATATTTAAATTAACGTAATCCCAGATATTTTTTAGCGTTGGACTGAATCGATGGCATACTAAATTAGGATAGAAAAAAATGAAAAACAGTGCATTTCAAAGTTCAAATTGTACAAAATAAAGAGGAAAAAACCATGATGTTTTCATTTTACAAGATAACAGTAGTTTTCTGAGAATCTTTAATATCTAAAATGCTCCAAGAGCTTAATAAAAACTTCAGTGATGTTGTCAGGGTCTTATCCCTTTCTCTGTCATCTTGATCCCTTTATGAGCTCGGGCAAGTTACTTTACTTCTTTTCTTCTCAGAACACTTCCCCATTTGCAAAATATTTCCAAGGAGCGCCATAGTCAAAGTTTAAGTGAAAAGTATATTTAAAGACTGCAATTATCTGGCAATTAAGTCTGTCGAAAACTGAAAGGAAAAATCTTTGCTTCCTATACAAAAAGGATTTCGAACCATCTGCTAAAGTTCAATGAGAAATCCTGGGATTTGATGAAACTTGGGAAGTTATAAAAGACTCGGAGAGAGGTGTAAGATGGTAGATGGAGAATCATCTTTATTTCACATAACCTTTCCAAGAGTTTTAATTTTTCTAGACCATGAACTATAAAGCTTCTAGGGCAATAGGGAAGTTGCAGGGAAAGAAAACAAAAAGGACCATGGACAGAGCTTTCTGACTGTGCCAGTTTATCCTAACAACTGTTCTATTCCCAACAGTATCTTACTTCAACAGCATTGAGGCATGGAACATTATCAGTGCTAACTGAAGCAGGACATGTTACAAAGTAACACAACAATAAAGAGCTGATCTCAGAGGAGGCAGAGGAGGGCTGGACAGTATCATTAGTAACCTACATAAAATTTCTGGAAATCTCTATATAGTAAAACAAATCACAAATCCATTTCAAAAGATGCTAAACAACCGCTGTAAACCCAACAGAAAGGTTAAAGTATTGTACAAACTGGGAACTTCTATGAAAAGAAAAATTCTTCAGAAAAAATTATAAGCTGGGAGAACAAATATAAGTACCTAGCCTAGGGATGATTTCTGGAGTCATGTAAACATTTAGATAGTAGTTCCAACATTTGTCTTAGAGACAAGGTTCCTATATTTATTTGTGTCAAAATTTTCATCAAGCCCTCTGATATTATAAAAGGTCCAAAATTCCAGGGTTTTTAGGAATGCCTACCTGATTGTAATGGGAAAAGAAAAAAAGCCAGTTGAATTTGGTTTATTTTTAGGTTAAGTTAAATGTTTTCATGTAATCAATTTCTGAGCAATGATAAAGGTCCATGATAAACTGACATCATCTCCCTCAATTATCATTCACTAGTTTACTCCAAAAGTAAGAGACTAAAAAAGAAGTTGTAACTTCCCTCCATATGGTAAAATATATCTGAAATAATTTCCCTTTATTATAAAAGCTTTAATTTCAAGAAAATTCCATCACTTCACCATCTTTTTCTCCATATTGCTTGTGTGTGTGTGTGTGTGTGTGTGTGTGTGTGTGTGTGCGTACTTTCACATTCACTATGCCACTTGCTTTTCATGCCAGTGAGGCAGAAAAATGAAAGAAGAGCTTGAACTTATTCATTCCTGAAAGACTTAGTCAGACAAAGAATATTTATTGAGTGCCTACTATATACCAGTCACAGTGCTTAGCACTGGATAAAGATCTATATTCATTTATAATTATCTCACCAACAATGCTGATATCTTTAAACACACAACTACTTCTTAAAGTTTTGACCTTCGTTATTTGGTGAGTTAACTGGGTGATAGTATTATGGAACTAATAATGCAATGGTCTTCTGAGACAATTTGTCTGACCCCTTAGTTTTACAATGATGGATATTTCTTTATAGCCCCTAGTATCCTTAAAAAATAAATATTATATCATTACCTTAGTTGTCATCCTTTAATAATTATATGTAACATGCTGAAGGGTATACCCCATAACTTTCTCAAATGCTTTTCTATCCTAGGGTTGCAACTCTATATTTCTATGAAATTCTGAAATCTTCAACCAGAGATAGAAATAGGGGACAAATAACCATCAAACAAATAACACAATATGTGAAGACAAGGAAAAATAGCACACCGAGAGATATATGTTAATATTGTGTTGTATGGAAGGTCATCTCCAAAGAATCCATTACCTAGTAGTCAAATTACTGGTAATGAGTCTTCAAAAAAAGAAAAAAAACTATCGCAATATAGAGGAAACAGCACTAGTTTTGGAATCAAATGAACTGTGTTCAAATCCTTCCTCCTACTTATATGGACCATGACATTAGGGAAATGATGATGTGATTTGCAGTTGACTTTGAAGAGAGAGAGAGGGAGAGAGAGAGAGAGAGAGACAGAGACAGAGACAGAGAGACAGAGAGGAAGGAAGAAGATAGAAAGAAAAGAGAAAGAAACGAAAGAAAGAAGAAGAAGAGAAAGAAAGAAAGACAGAAAGAAAGAAAGAAAAGAAAGAAAGAAAGAAAGAAAGAAAGAAAAAGAAAGAAGAAAGAAAGAAAGAAAGAAAGAAAAGAAGAAAGAAAGAAAGAAAGAAAGAAAGAAAGAAAACTTCAAGTTAACTGGGCAGCTTCTGACAATCAAAAAAATTTATTTTCCTTTGGAGAATAGAGGGAGAGGTTAACTTAGGGTATACTGGCTAGATTTCTTCCTCCCTCCCTCCCTCCCTCCCTCCCCTCCCTCCCTCCCTCCCTCCCTCCCTTCCTTCCTTCCTTCCTTCCTTCCTTCCTTCCTTCCTTCCTTCCTTCCCTTCCTTCCTTCCTTCCTTTCCTTCCTTCCTTCCTTCCTTCCTTCCTTCCTTCCTTCCTTCCTTCCTTCCTTCCTTCCTTCCTTCCTTCCTTCCTTCCTTCCTTCCTTCCTTCCTTCCTTCCTTCCTTCCTTCCTTCCTTCCTTCCTTCCACAAAACCTTAAACCAGTTCACTCTGAAAAGCTCATAGAGTGGACCACAATGGGTCCCTACCCAAATTGCACTTCATGACTATATTTTAGACTCTTCTACCTTAGAGAGAATGTCAATGGTAACTGTTTCTCTTTGGAACAGCAATCCTGAGGGTCTTCCCATCTCAGCTTGATTTTTTTTCCTTTTTTTTCTAATTAAAGGGGCCATCCCTTGACTCACTTCTTAAAGAGGCCTATTCACTGAATAGGTGTTACCTCCATCTAAGTGAGTACCTGAAAAGGCCTAAGCCTAAAAGGACCAGGGTCTCCCATTGCATCCTGGGCCATTTCTAGTTCTCCAGATGAATATCTTACTTCTGGACCCAGATGGATTTGGAAGAGAAAGTGAGACTTTGACTTTGCACAGGCCTCCTTCATTCAAATCAAAGCCAACTACAAGTCATGTAATCATTTCTCTGATGTCACGGATCTCTTTGAAAATGAAAGATAAATATAAGAACAACCTACTTACATGACCTTAGGCTAATAAGCTTCCCTCTCTAGCCCTCAGTCTCCTCATCTTTTAAACCATTAGATAGGAGTCTTTGAGGTTTCTTCTAGTTATAAAATCTGTGATAACATACTTAACCAGTATGGTTAAACTCTAATGGAGGGGTAAAAGGATAGGGTCCTTTTCCTCAGGGTGAGAACTTGCCTACACTGGACTTTGTTTACACTCTAAGCAGAAGGAAGGTCTCAGTTTGGGTTGGATCCAACTCAAGATCAAAGAGTATGTTCCCCAGGATTAGGGGTAATCTCAATCAGTTATGTCTTTCAGATGTTGACCTTCTATAGAAGCTGAATCTCGATGAAGAAAGAGAGTACAAAAGCCTGGATCCAAATCTGACAATGAGTCATTAATCTAATAGTAAAATAATAATTTATCTCAGTATTCTCAGGTCCTTAGCAGCGCCACCTCAATTGCACTTGCTGGAACTTGTTTGACTGGCAACTTTTAAGGCTGTAACAACCCTGTCTCAGAGAGGCATCCGCTTTACATATTGTGCGTGTCATTTACTTTTGTTGGGAGGTCAGCACTGTTGGCTGGAGGTGGGGATGAGGGTGGTGCATTCTAGTTTAAGTAGTACCTAGCACCAGTAATACATGCCACGCCTGTCTCTGCTTGCATTAGGAATATTTAGGATTTACAGGTTTGTTTGTTTTTCTTTGAGTGCATCCTAACTGACAAAACAAAACAGAAAGCAAGAAACAAAGCCTTTTAGTGAGAGATAAAATGTTTTAGAATATAAAGAGCACTTATTATTCCCATTCAACATAAGCGCTCTCTGCTCTAAGAAAATCAGATGATCTACTGTTGCTGAAGAGAAAACACATGGAAAGAAAATGGTGTTTGTTTGTTCATTTCACAAGCCCCCTCAAACCTCACAAATCAGTTCTTTTGTTTTGCGTGTGCATCACCATCTAGCTCCTAATTTTGGCTGCCACAGATTCTCTTTTTAGATGAAGGGCTGAAAATCAACAGCGGCACCTGGTGGTTAGATAATACGTCTGCATCGCTTAGATGATGGCTTTATCAGCATCCCCAGGCAAGCCCATACAGGTTTTTGTTGATTTTTTTTTTTTTTTATTGTTGCTATATGTTTGATTTCATGCAATTACATTAGAATATTTTTTAGTGGTCCTGAAAGTAAAACTGAGTAAAATCTGCTTAAAGAACAAATGAAAGAAGACTTTGCGTTGATTCTGCCTTCTCTTTCCTCTTTTTCCTCCATTCCTCCTTTCCCCAGTATTTAGCTCTGTCTTATTCTAACACATCTTAAAGTAGTTATTTCCTTTTTATTTTCTCTAGGTCATTTTCTACACAAAGGAAATAACAATTACTGTTTAATACTCCCAACTCCAAGTAGGAAAATAAGTCTTGGAATTCTTAGGATACTTTCATTTTGTTTTTAAATTCTTAAATTTATGACTGCAAATAAATGAGTTAGTATTCTTTCAGGCATAATATTTTTTTAATTTCCTAGTACTTAAATCTAATTCTGTAAGAGATATCAAAGGCAAAGTAATCCATCTTCCCTCAAGTTGCAAAAAAAATAAGTGAAAATCGAAGTTTGAATGACTTGGCCAAGATTATCTAAGTAGTAAGCACTGGACTAGTGAAATGAAACCGGGTCTTTTGACTCTAGGTTATATGCTCTTCTTTTTTTTGGCACTTAATTGTATTTTGTTTTCTTTTCTTCTTTTTTTATTTCTATTGTGAACTTATTCTACTACATTATAATTCCTC